>CM060909.1:658289627-658909627 GCA_030737875.1 Allium sativum | reverse complement strand
TCGACTCATCTCATCCTAGTTCTCCTCCGATACGAGATCAAGTCTTCAAAATCCCCGAGTCAAACACGACCGTTATCTGAGATTTTAAACCTTGAAGCCACCCCACAAGGATGCTAAAGAAACGGCCACCTCATAATGAATTATTGATCTCTATCATGCTCCAGAATGAATTAAAACCATCAATCCTGAATTTAAATGAACAAGCTTATCTTCTTGTAAGTGATATAAATAAGTGTGTTGTGTATTGTAATGAGTGTGTGTCTTAATATATAAGTTAAGTTTAAGTTTTGTAATACGAGCTCGTAAGGGGGGAACGCCATAGCCACTTCCTGTGAAATATTCAATGTTAGCAAAACTAGTCTGTCACTTCTTCTACTACTCTCATAATCTATTTACTAAGTTATCATCATTATCAAATAAAATGATATTTGAAAGGTAGAGAATTTTAGGGTGTATGTATCTTTCTTTATTAATAGTTGTAATATCTTTAGTGTCACAAATTTTTTGGTGTAAACGCGAACAACAAAAAACGTCTTTCTTTAAATATTATTTACTTTTCTTATAAATAGGTTATAATAAACAAGCTTTATTTATTAATTCAATATTCAAGTCTTAACATCCCTTAAAAATAGTATTTAATGATAAACCCTTTTACAAATTCCAACATCACTCTATAAATATTTATAAATCTTTTTTCTACCATACTACCATGGCAAAGGAGTTCGATCGGATCGAACCCGTTACCTCTTGCATCTTACCCTAATGTCTTAATCAACTGAAATAAATATGTTTGTCAATATTTATAAATTTTACTATATATATATTTATAGTTGTAATATCACATTATAATGGTGTCAATGCAAACTACCAAAACGTCTCTTTATAGATGTTATCATTGTTTTTTGACTAAGCCGACGGAGTTGAGTTGGGCCCTACCACTTTATTAATATACCAAAGTCGATTACAGGAGAGGCAAAGAAGAAAAACAAAAAATAAAAGTGGAGACCTAACAACTTGGCATATCAAATGCAAGAAAAAAAACAACAACAAGAAAGGGAAAACAAAAACAAGGAAAGACCAAACCAAAACAGATTAAATGCCTGGATCAAAAGTAAAACTGAGCTTCTTTAGGCCATCATGAATGACATGCTTAGACTGCCTTTTGAGAAGCTCCAAAGACATATCACTTTCAGGATTAAAAATTATGGCATTTCTAGATTTCCATACCATAAGAAGAGTCTCTTAAGGACAAAAGCAAATTGCCTAGCTCTCTCATCTCCACGTTTGCATTCTTTAAAAATGTGATCCCATTCTAATAAGTTGTCTTGGTGAACACTTCCTCTCCTTAACAAAAGCTTCATGTCTCCCACGGTAAGTCGGAGACCTTGCATTCAAAGAAAAGATGCGCAGCATTTTTTGGTTCTTCTCCGCAGAAGTTACAATATATAGGAACTAACATGCCCAGGCTGGCAAGTTTAATTTTAATGCACTAAGCATTGTTCAGAACTTTCCATAGGAAGATGTTTTCTTTGGCAGTATTATCCCTCTTCCAGATAGCTTTGTGCCATCTGCAGGAAATCATTTCTGTGAATCCGAGCATAGAGTTATATATTGAACCTCTCACCCGACAACTTCCGGACTAAGTTTGCTTGATCACTTGGCCTCAAAGCATAAATCTTGTTCCATAGTTCATTGATTTTGTGATTAAAGGAGTTTGGTAGAACAAAGCTGTTCTCAGGCATGATACTAGCAACAGTGGCATTAGACTGCACACTAGATTATCACCTCTCTTGGAAGGAAAGATTTTTAGCTAGGATAGAACCGAAGTCTATCCAAGGGTCATCCCAGAATTTCGTGATGGCATAAGATTTTTTTACCATATTTTGATAAAAGGAAGAGTATTTCTTAGCTTGTAAATACATTTCTAAGTCCAGCTCATGTTATTAAGGGTGCTCATAGTCCAGAAATTGTTATTTTTACAATATGTTTGTAAGACCAAGCTACCTAAATACTAAGGTTATGATTCAATAAATTATCAATATGCCTAACAAAGACAACTTTATTCCAAACCCTAGTGTTGTATTTCCCCAAACCCCCCTTATTAACTGGTTTTTCTAAATAAGAAATGGAAATAAGGGAAAGATATTTATGTGAGTATTACCTTTCCAAAATATCTCTTGAAAGCAGACTTGATTATATTGAGCAACTTGACAGGTAGGATGTATGTGCTAGTCCACTATACATGCATAGAGAAGACTACAAAGTTGATGAGAGTAAGCCTTCCTGCTTGACTAAGAAATTGGTTGGACCAAAATTCCATTATGGCTGTTATCCCATCATATAGGGGTTGGCATTATGTTGCAGTTATTCTGGAGGTGGCAAGAGGCAATCCAAGATAGGAACTAGTTGAATCATGAAATCTCAAACCAGTAAACTTAAGAATTTGAGAGGATTGCACATCATTGCAACTGGATAACAGAATATCAGATTTTTCCATATTAATTTGAAGACCAGTCATGGCATAACACTTGTTAAGGGAGCGTATTATTTTTGCAGAGTGGAAGTGTTGGGTTTGCACAAAATTATAAGGTCGTCAAGGAACATAAAAGAGATGATTCTAGGTTCATTACATTTGGAATGAAAGAATAAAGAGTTTTGGTAAAAAAATTCCTCAAGAAGCTTTGTTAATAATTCCATGATGATGATAAAAATAAAGGCAGACAAGGGTCACCTTGTCTAACCCCTTGTTTGCTCTTGAAAAACCCCATAGCACGCACTGCCGCTAATATTGATATAGAACTTAGCAGCGAACATGCATGTGTAAACACAAGAGATAATATTAGGAAGAAAATACATATGACTCATAATTCTCACAACCAAGTCTCACTCATGGTATCATATCCTTTCTTTATGTCAAGCTTCAACATAGTCCTAGAGGAAAGGTTTCATGTTTTGTAACCTTTAAGGAGTTCGTAAGCTAGCATGACGTTGTCCAGAATACTTCTATTGAAGAGAAAGGCCGACTGGTTGGAAGAAATTAAGTGTGGCAAGATCAGTTTGATTGTGGTAGCAATAACCTTGGATATGCACTTGAGATGGTGTTACAACATGAAATGGGTATGAATCCGTTCACTACATTGGCATTCTTAACTTTAGGGATTCAGACAATAGTGGTGTTGTTGAAGAAATCCAACATTCTCCCCTTCTGAAGAAATTTAAAGTGGCTTTGAAGACGTCATAACAAACAATTTCCCAGTAGTGAGTGTAGAAGGTAGCATTAAATCCATCAGGACCACGACTAGAGAACTTATTAAGAGAGAACATGGCTTCTTCGATTTCTTCCTCAGTCACCAGAGAGCTAAGTTGGTCATAGCAGTGTTGATTGAGTTTAGGCATTATCAAGGGGTTTATCTCATCAGTGCATGGGATAAAATTGTGTTTATTCCACAGAAGTTCGGAAAAATATTGTATAAAAGCATTTTGAACTCCTATACCATTCTCTTGGAGTTGACCAAACTTGCCAGTGATGGATATTATATTGTATTTTCTCTATAATGTCTAGCCTTAACAGCAACATGAAAGAATGCAGTATTCTTATCTCCATCATCATTCCATCTTAGCCTGGCTTTTTCTTCATCATTAGGGATTCATTGTAAAGTGCTTCTTTGAGTTTTTGGAAGTAGAAAGATTCATGTGTAGCATGGTTAGGGTTATTAGCTTCCTCAAGCATTTTAGGTTGAGTCAGTTTAAGCTAAGTTACCAATGGTAAAACTGAGCACTTCCTTTCTCAAATTTGGATCTAGCCCAATCTTTTAGGACTTGTTTTGTGGCCTTTAGCTTTTTATGCAGGATGAACATGGGATTCCCATAGGTAGGTTTATTCCAAACTTCACTTACAAGGTCCAAAAACTCAGGTTCTTTGATTAAAGAATTTGAAGCTAGGTTTTTTAGTAAGGTCAATTTCATTTAAGTGTAATATTTGCGGGGAATGGTCAGATAACAAAGGAACAAGGATAACATTGAAAGTGGTAGGCCATCTGTTGACAGTAGCTTCATTGCAGAAGGCATGGCCAATTCTCCAAAAAGTACGAATTACCTCATTTCTTTTGTTATTCCATGCATATAAAACCCCTTGAGCTTTAATTTCCATAAGTTCACATTTAGACACAGCAATATTTAGCGGCTAATTTTAGTTAATGATACAGGGTTGCCCCCGAATATGTTATTCAATTTTAGAGGATAATTCAAATCTCCACACACAATCCAAGGGTCTGTGTTTTTTCGCTAAAAGGAAGCATTCAAAAGGGAGATATCTACCATTGGCAAGTTAAGGGCATATATAAAGGTTAAATAATAGGAGGTAGCATAAGGAATGTGAAAATTGTGATAGTGAATATGTTGACTTGAAGAAGCGATTTGAATAAAATTATGGATAGACGGATTATATAAATCATAATCCTACCATATGGCGCGTCATTTAGATTGTGAAGTAGTTTCCAAGAAGAGGCAAATACCTAGCAGCTTTTTCGGTTAGAGTTTCATTTAACTTGGTTTCCAATGTTGCAATGGCACTGAGTTTGAAATTCCTAATAAGGTTCTTGCATTGATCAAGTTTAATATTTAAGTGAGCTCCTCTAATATTCCAGATAACAATATTTTGTATCATCGATGAAACTCTGGGGATTAAATGTGTTTCTTGGACCTAGTGTTGTAGATAGGTCCTTCCTTCGTTTTTGGAGAATCGGCAGAGAGCTGATTGGTTGATATGTTTTTCATAACATAGTTGCTTGTGTTGCCACTGGTGATTATTGCAGAAGGAAATTCTGATAGAGATTTATATGCTTGCGGTGGTGTAATGTTGGCATAAGTGTGATTTTTAGAAGGTAAAGGGATGTTAATCTAGTTTGTGTCTTTGATGACAGATACGGAATTAGTTTCCCTTTGGTTGTGCATGTGCATAGGGTGCACATTCTTTTATGGCATGTTTTGGAGCCCATTAGTGCTTCGTTGATCATTGTTTTCCACTGCAGAATTAGACGTGTTTCTTTACAAAGATCCGACTTTGTCACTTTGTAAACTGTAAACTTGAGTGTCAACAAAATTAACAGTGATTTGAGATTCATTTTTCCTGTGAGTTTCGAGCATTATTGATTTGAGATTTTTCCATGTCATTGAAATAACCAACAACATGTTTTTCATGTCCTGTGTCAACATCCAACACTTTTTCCATGTTTGAAAGATCAACCTCTTCTTGTGTCACATACTTGGTGGGGCTATACATAACTTGCATGTTAATTCTGTCTTTCTCTACACTTAAAGTAAGATTACCTTTGTCTTTACCACCAAAAGTGTCAATTACTAAGCCAATAACATGGGATTTATCTAGTTTATCCTTATTAGTAAGTGAATCACAAAGCTTATCTTTAGAATTGGTCTGAACATCTAGATCATTTGATGTTATCCATCAAACAATCTTCAAAGTCTAAAGATTTCAAGATTTCATACATATTAAGAATTTCCACAGCTTGTTTCTTATTTTTAATTCCTTGACCAAAAAATCGATCTTTACCGTTTGTTTTACTTGTCAAATTTCCTTTATTTGCTGTAATTGTTTCATCATTAACTTCCACTTTTCCAGTGTCAAGAGAAGTGCTGCTAGTGCTATCAGTATCATCCCTGTTTGCAACATAAATCTCCCTTCTAACTGGGTTGTCAAATATTTCAATAATTTCACCCTCTGCAGTGAAACTTTCTGTCTGCCTAACATCCCTACCATATTCTTGTTTATTCATCATTCATTGAAATTAGTAGCTTTTTTCGTAGTGAATTTGATGTTAAAGTTTGAGCTTCTCTTGTTTCATCCCACTTTTTTCGAAATTTGAACCTTGGTGACTTTACCGTTTTTAACAATGTCGTTCTCCTTTGCAATAGTAGGATCGTCAGTGTTAGCTTTTTCTTGAGTGATTGTGCTTTCTACCACTTTGCTACTAGCATTTTCACCTCCCTGAGTTGCATGACCAAACACATTGCAATGCTTGTACACATCAGGTTTCCAAAGATAATTAACCTTGATCTTTTGGCTTCCTCCATCCACTAGTTTGACCATAAATTCCTCTACTAGCTCCTGATCAGGTCTTACCTTAATTTGACATTTCACATACGCCAGTCGTTTAATTTTTTCTGTCATTTAATCTAAACAATGGAGCCCTCCAATTCTGCAGGCAAGCCAATTAATACTAGTGTGTGACGAAGTGAAGATTGAGATATTGTACATTTGAACCCAAAATGGAATTGCTTTAACAGAGCCACATACATTGCTGACTGTTGAGTCATAGGGCTTCGTATAATAATAGGATAACCCATTAAGATTTCTGTTTAACTTCTTTGCATGTCAGGTGAATCATGAAAATGACCCCCATCAGACTTGATTTTAACCGAACCCTTCAATCTCTAAATAGATTTAAGCTTTTGAACAACAGCTGAGAAAGTGAGAGGTTTGTCTAGGAAAAAATCAACCAGAGTTTCACTCCAAACTATAGAGCCAGCATGAACAACTTCATCAGTGTAGTTCATTACTTCGCTAGAAAAAGATGTCTTCATGTCAACGAGGACGTACCTCCCTGCATTACGTGGTTTCTTCTTGAAAAGAAAGGTCCATTCGCATTAACATTGACTAAGATTACTACGCGCATTAGTAGAAGGAGGCGGAGGTGAGACTATGGAGGAGGCAGGAGGAGGATCTGGAGGTATAGGCAGCGAAATTTGGGGGGGGGAGGGAGGGGGTTTCGAGAGAGTGGAGGAGTGGACGGGAACGAAGCTCAAGGATGAAGGGATGGAAGCATGGGTAGTGTCAGAGGAAAGTAATGCCATTTTGATAGCCGTTTGAAAAAATTTCTACTATTCAAATTTATAGATATTATCAAATCCTGTCGAAGATAGAATCTAATAAACAAGCTTTATTTACAGATTCAAAACCCCTCCCTATAAATAATTTTAAATCTTAATATCTCATAAAAATAAGATCTAATAAATAAGTTCATTTACTAATTCTAATCCACGCTTTACAAAATATTTTCAACTCTTAATATGATCGATCTAATTTTAACCTCTTTTTACAAATTCAAAGTTGCTCTATAAAAAAATCAACTCTTAATATAACTTACAAATATGATCTAATTTGCTAAACAACTCACTAATATTAAACACATGTCATCATCATTCGCGTAGCATATGCCGTAATGCTACATATATGTGTATATATTACATATATGTATATATATATATATGTATATGTATATATATATATGTATATGTATATATATATGTATATACGAATAGTTATAATACCATCATGTCAAACTTTTTGGTGTAAACATGAACCACCAAAAAATGACTCTTAAATCCTAATGTTACAAAAATTATGAGATCTAACATATAACCAATTCGAAATGTCTGTTTACGAATATTATCGATATTATAATATTGCTTAAATGTCAAATCTAATTACATAGACTTTATTTATAAATATTAACAAGTTTTTATAGTGCGTAAAATTAATATCTAACAAATAAATTTTATTCACAAGTTCATTTTTATTAACTAACAATAGAAATAGGAATTCAAACTTAAAAACCTTAGACATTGCAATTTAGAAAACAAATCCCTTGATTTTAACATAAATATATATATATATATATATATATGTAAATCATTTTATTTTGAATGTGTTAAACATATAAGATTTGTTAAAAAAGATAACTCACGTACGAAGCGCGTGCCGTAACGCTCGTACTATACAGTTGTAAGGATTTTATTGTTGAAAAAATGTGTAGTTAGTTTGAATTTTCATTTTAAGTTATTTTTTAAAGAAAGGAAAATGCTCGTTCTATATAGTTGTAATGATTCAAATTGTGTAGTCTTAAAAGTACGTATATAACACATTTAAAAGAAAATGGTTTAATATTTTTTTTTTATCGAAAACACGTGGTGTTAGTTTGAATTTCCATTTCTAAATTACAATAATTTTCAATTAGTTCTAATTTGTATTTTTATTATTAATTAACGAAGAATATTTTTGCAATGGAACTTTATTTGTTCCTATTTGTAAGTGATTTTAAATTTTATTGTTATTTAGTGAAAAACAGTTTGAATTTGCAAAGAAGTGGAATTATTAGATCTGATTTTTAAGAGACGTAGAGAACATTTATAGCAGTTTACATTGATGTAGAAAGTGTGTGACACCAAAGTTAGTACAACCTACTATAATATTTTTGGATTTGTTGATTTTGTTGGAGAATGGAATGTTGATGATGTTTTGATGGTAACAACCTTGTTTTAATCATTATCATTATTGATTATAAAATATATACTAACACTTTTATCCAGAATTTTTATGTGTGTATATATATATATATATATATATGTATCTAGGGTTTATATACAGGTAATAGATATTGAAGACTGCACAGTTAAGAGATTCAAGATTTCAAAGG
Organism: Allium sativum; assembly: GCA_030737875.1. Taxonomy (NCBI): domain Eukaryota; kingdom Viridiplantae; phylum Streptophyta; class Magnoliopsida; order Asparagales; family Amaryllidaceae; genus Allium; species Allium sativum. The sequence goes on along the minus strand of CM060909.1, from coordinate 658,901,135 downwards.
AGAATCAAGACTCATAAGTATCAAGATATCAAGAGTTCAAGAGTCCAAGACTATAATGGAAATAGAGTCTAAATATTATGTAAAACTCTAAATAGCACTCAAACTCTGTTTTCAAATTATCTCTTTTTAAAATTGATTTTAAACGCTTTTAAAAATTGATTTCAAATTATTTTCAAACTCCTTTAAAAATGTTTTTTAATCATCTTATGATTTTAAATATATATTTCCTAATTTATAAGTTTCTTTTTTTATAATTTTTATATTAAATCAATTATATAAACATTTTATATACTAAGTTTATATTTGATTATAATTTCAAATATTCTTCTTTAACTCTAAATTTTTCATAAAACTCTTTTATAGTTTATATATATATATATATATCTTTAAAATTATATATATATGTGTGTGTTTTTATAATTATATTATATAGTTTTTATATCACTTATATATATTGTTTTTAATCATATTTTATTATGTTTTTATACTTGAAAAATAATATTTTAACAACTAGTTTTATTTCTGGAATTTCCAGAATATATATATATTGGTTTAAATACTTTACAAAATATGATTTAAATTTAAATTTTAAATATATGTAGGCATACATATACTTACATGTCGACATATAACTGAAATATTTTTAAATTTTAAATAGTTGTGTCTTTTCATTTTAAAACGTTTTAGAAACAGTTGTGTCCTTTGGAACACTATATAAAGGCCTTAATTTCGAATTTTTTTCATAACTTATCTTTTCCTTCCTCCTTAACATACCACTATTATTCTTCTCAAATTTCTAAGATTATACACTTATATTCTGCCGATTTTAATACAAATTACATCATTCTTCTTCTATTTTCATTCTTGATCAAATACTCTCTGTTTGGAAGTGCTACTCAAGAGGTCTAGGGAAATTGTATTCAGAAATAGGTTGGGTGTATTCCTTGTAGCCTTGAAATCAAGGAAAGGGAAAGGTGTGTTCCTTGTATCACGTAAATCAAAGAAAAGGAACGACGTTAACCTTGTTGCCATGAAATCAAGGGTGTTGTAAACAGTGTTAACCTTGTAACCGTGAAATCAAGGGTGTTGTAATTAGATACTGATATTAATAAAGCTCTGCACAATCCAGCGTTGTACGGGACTGGACGTAGGAGAGAACCGATAAAAAAATCCTGTGTGTTCTTTTCTTTTCTGCATTTTATTTTTGTTTGTATCTGCATATGTGATTGTTTCTGTTTGTATATTCATTCTGTGATTCATATAGTGACTCAGGTAATTTATAATTAGTTTAGATTTCTAGAAAATCTTTGAAACACTATTTACCCCTCTCTAGTGTTAGTTTTGCCTTAAGATCCTTGGTTCTCAACCCTAACAATTGGTATCGGAGTGTGGTTTTCAAAGTTACCATAATATGATTTTTTGAAAAGTTTTAATGGAAATATTTTAACACTATTTTCATATGGATATATCACAGAATCAACATGATGTTATTATTTAAAATTATAATTAGTTATTTTGAAAAGTCACTTGATTCTTTAAAAATTTGTGTTGTTTTGCAACGTAAGAGTTATGTCTGATGACTACTGGCTGAAAGACACCAAGATGATCGTTCATCAATCAAGAAAAAAAAGATGGATATGTAATTGACAATCTACAATGAAATGAGTACCTGATCAATACAAAAATTTTGATTTTCTTCTACAACTTGATTTAATACTATTCTTCTCTTCATCCGCTTCACCATGCCATTGGTTTCATGTGAATCCGTCAAGAAATAGCCAAGTTATGATCAAATGAAGTTTTGGTGCACAAAGGGAAAAAATAAATCAAAACCATCAAGAAATGGCCAAGTTATATCCAATTTGCTATGGGCTTCAGTTAATTTTGGGCTAACAGTCAGAGAGAAGGGAACTAGAGATAAATTCATAGAAGGATAATAGCCTATGATGGCAAAAACTTAAATTTGTCAAAGCTAACACACTGGACAAAAAACCAACTAATACGGATTTTAGATCTGTTCTAACCCAAACCTCTTTAGTTGTATTTTAAACATAATAGGGTAGATGCTTTTGTTTGCTATTTTTGTACTCCCTTGTTGACTTGGCATGAATACGCAGTTATAGATGTAATATCATCTTTATTATTAATTACTTTGAAAGGGAAATTTTTTGATCTGACCGTGAACTTTCAAAATTATCCTTTTAACCTATTCAAACAAATCTTACTAGATACAAAAAATAGCATCCGAAGATGGTAGGACAGTTCAAAAAGTAGATCTTCCCGAATCCAAAGAACTATCATAGGCCGTACCAAATTCTAAAACTAGTTCAAGTGAATGAAAATATAATTAATAACAGTAGACGTATTATCAGGTTGCATGAGTAAGAAAATCCAAATCCATCCGGTAACTATAGCATTTGTAATGACCCAGTAAAAATTTAACGCTCGAATTTCGATAATAATATATTGTCATGTATTACTTGCCAGAACCCATGTATCAAACCCTGATAGTTAATAGAAAGAAATTAGAGGGTGAGAAAGAAAGAAATATTAGAATAGAAGAATAAGAAGAAGACCAACGACACAGAATCCAAGTAGAAATAGAACCCCATAGCAGAATGGACAAAATATAATATATCAATACCCGTTATACAAAGAGAAACTGTATATATATATATATTATTACAATATCAGAATACATATTAGATCAATACAACTCACACAATGGAATAATTTATTACCAGAAAATACGGAATTGCGTCTAGATCCAGCTTCTATCATAAAACTCCAAGCAAATCCTAATGCAATTTGGAAATGCACTCGACCTGATCGAGCCCATTTTGCAACAAGTAAAATCACATGGGTTACAAAAGCTTCTTTATCTGAGTGGTCATCGTCAATGGTGATAAGGAAATTTTCTTTCTACTCACGCCTCTTTTCTCTAAAAATTTTGCCTCTCTCATTTCTTCTCTCTACACTGCTTTTCACCCTTGTTTTCACTATGCGTGATGGCCCTCAGATAAACACCTCGTCGCTTTTGCTTCTAAGCTTGTCTATGTAACTTAATTTGAGTGATGCTGCCAGATCTATCTACACTTCTTCAAATCTGAGCTACCTTAGCTTTGGAATTGCTTCAGACAACACTTCCTCTACTTCGCAGTGCTTTAGGCAACAACTCTTGAGATATTCAACTGGTCTCAGCGTGGTTTGGCAGGCTGTCTATGACGTGGAGGTAACACGGTGACCAGTAACTCTATTTGGTTTTTTTTATTTCACGTTTCGTCAAAGATTAATTTTTTTTCTGTGATGGGTCTTAATGCTTAATGGCTCTTCAATGTTTGCTCTGTTATTCATCCTGTCGGTAGTATTTTGGTGTCGGACTTGTGTTTCAAGCTATTTGTGGGTTTAGATCTGGATTATGGTTGTCATCTTTACAGTCGTCACCCAGGTCAGTGGTATAACATGAAACGCCTTTTACCCTAGTCGCTTTGTCTTGTTAGTTGGGCCATCACCGTATGGTTAACGGCAATACACGTGACGCTAAGGCGTAAAATTTTGCTATAACTGTACGATGGTTATTTGCCTGCCTCTGTAGGATTACTATGGTCATGTGGTTGTAACAACCCGGAGTTTCTGAACCTATTTAAAAATTTTATTTTAGAAATTTAACAGATTTTAAATATTTAAAATAATTTATTTTAAATAATAACGATAATTTTTTTTATTTAAATTGAAGTTAGGACCAATATATTTATTTTAATTTTAAAAGGAGTTAGAAATAGCGCGGTAGTTTGAAAATTTGAATTCGAACTTTGACTGACAGTAAAGGATGCAAAATAAATCGGATTTTAGTGAAACCAAAAATATTTAAATCTATTTAAAATTATCTTTCCAACGAATCTGAAAAATTGAAATTTTATAGTGGGAATCAAAAGTTATGTCCAGTTTAAAATTCAGAATAGTCGCTATAGAATATATATATATATATATATATATATATATATATATATATATATATATTAGAGTAAATTAATTTAAAGGAAAAACATTACAATAATTTATAAAACGGGGACGTAACTTGTATTATTTCACCAGAAGGACAATCGCCTTCTTCTCCTAACCAGCTTCTGAAATCACTGCGATTTCACCATTTCCCACTAACTGCCTTCAGAAGTCGCCGCCCCCGTCGACGCAGAACCCGCTGCCCTCGGCAATTGAATCGTCACCATCGCTTTTAACCTTCAAACAATTGAATCGTCACTGCCGATAGTATCAATGTCTTCTTTTTTTACCATCATCGATTGTCCTCCCCGTAAAATTCCTATTCGTCCTCTTCTCAATCATACTGTACCATGTCCGTGTCTCAATTATACACTGTTGTACCATCTGCACCCTCATCATCATTGATCTGGATTTAAAAAAAAAATCATGCTGCAGCACGACATCTTCTCATTCATTATTCATGTGATTTTTAAAAAAAAATCAGTGATACTAAAAGTGCTAAATTAACTTTGCATTAGATCATGGTAATATCATATTAGTTTTTTTTATAGTTCAAAAATGCTAAATTATATTATCGTTTTGCATATAGTTAAAATTCTATGTCAGTCTATCATTTCAAATATCACGAATATGTTACTAGGCTCTACAATCAAAATGCTACTAAACCATCAGTTCGTAGTTCTGACATCATATATGTGAGAGTTTAACAAAATATTTGAGTTAGCTCACTTTAAAAATACAATGCTATATTCAACTGTCATTTAGCATATTGTACATATGTTATTTCACTTTAAAAATATAATGCTAAATTCAACTATCATTTATCATATTTTATACATGCTAGTTCACTTTACGATTATAATGCTATATACAGCTATCAATTTTCATATTTTATACATGTAATTCAATTTAAAATATAATGCAATATTTAACACTCATGTAACGTATTCTACACATGCTAGTTCAATTTAAAACATACAATGCTAAATTCAACTATCATTTATTATAATTTATACATGTTAGTTCATTTTTTTAATATTATGCTATATTCAACCATTATTTAGCATACGATACATGATGCTCTATTCATTTTAATAATATAACGCTAAATCACTTTAAAAAATGCAATGCTAAATTCAACTATCATTATTTATATTCTATATACAATACTAGTTTAATTTTCAAATATAGTGCTAAATTCAACTATCATTTAGAATATTGTACACATGATAGGTCACTTTCAAAAATACAATGCTAAATTCAACTATCATTTATCATATCTATACATGCTAGTTCTCTTTTGGAAACACATTGATATATTTGTTTATCATTTTCCATATCTTATATGTGCTAGTTCGCTTTAAAAACACAATGCTATATTCATCTATCATTTAGCATATTCTATACATACTAGTTCACTTTAAAAATACGATGTTGAATTCAACTTACCAGTTCAACTTAAAAATACAATGTAAAAATCATCTATAGTTTAGCATATTCGTACATGCTAGTTCATCTTAAAAAATAAAATGCTAAATTTGACTGTCATTTATCATATTCCATATCTACTAACTCATTTCACAAATACAACGTTATATTCAGCCATCATTTAGTATGTTCTACACGCGACAGTCCACTTTAAGAAAAATACAAAATTCAACTATCATTTGGTATACTTAACATATATAGAGTACTTTAAAAATATAATGATATATTTAGTTATCATTTATCATATTTTATACATAATTGTTTATTTTCAAAATGCAATGCTACATTTAACTATCATTTAATATATTCTACACGTTCTAGTTTACTTTAAAAAATATAATTCAACTGCTATTTTGTATATTCAACATATACTATAGTGCGTTAAAAATATAATGCTATACTCAGATATCATTCATCATATTATATACATGTTAGTTCACTTTTAAAACACAAATCAACATATAATGGACATATAATACAACAAACAGTCTAAAACTAACAAAAAAGCAAATCAGCATAAAATACAAGAACATCAAACTAAACTGCTCATATAATGGAGCAAAATTCATACCACACGTAGGAATGATAGTTTCATATATCATTATCCTGGGCAAAAAACAAAATCAGTCGAAACAAATCACAACAGCATAATTTTTACTCTTAAAATCACAGATCACAAAAAGAATGAAAAACTCGTTTGATTTGCGACTAGATTTGGAATGAACGACGATGACTTCAGGCGTTGATCGGTCGGATGACAGCAAGGGAATAAGGTCGGCGACAGAAGTGGAGTGGAGGTTAAGGCAGCTGCTTGGAGAGGTGGCCTACACCTGAAGTTGTCGCCGTCGTCGCCACCGCTTGAAGTTGTCGCCGCCGTCGCCACTGCCCTGAAGCTCAGAACCCGCGTCCTTCTGGTTGAAGAAAAGAAGCCGCATCATTTTGACAAAAGAAGGAGATTGCAGAAGATGAACGATTTAATTTTTTTGCAATTTATTTTCTTCAGCCGAAAATGTAATTTGCATGTCCTTCTGATGGAAAAAATGATGCCGCGTCTTTAATTCTAAAACTGCATCGATGTTCTTCCTTTTGCCTATTTTCCTGTATATTTTAATATTAAAAATAGCCATTTTGCAAACGACCTCCGTTTTTGACGAAACCACTTATGTTGGAACCGGAGTGTCAAATTATTGGTAGATTCCAATTTTCATAATTTTTGGAATTAATATGTGAGCGTGGCAAAAGAAAACGTGTTTCGTCAATTTTAGTCAATTTCGATCGACCAGAAAATGGCCATTTTTCAAACGGTCTTCAAATTCGACGAAATTAGTTTTGTTAGGACCGTATCATCAAAACATAATTAGAAATAATTTTTCTGTAATTTTTAGAGTCAGTATGTGGCCCCGGTAAATTAAAATGTACGATCAAATTTAATAATTAAATGATTTATATTTTAAATTAAATAAAAGTGGGCTGAGACGATCAAACGGGCTGATGGGACCGAGTCCATTGTGTCCGGGATGGGGTTATTAGCTGTGGGCGACACTCGTTGGGTCTCATTTGGAGTTCATATGGTTTAACAAGTTATTTTCTTGAATTAATTAATTAAAATAAAGGGTCCGTTTGTCACAGGTCCCTATTAAGTTTCAAAATTAGGCTCACATCCGGTCCTAAACTTATTGTAAATTAGGTCCCTATTTTTTAAAAACATATAAAAAAATATATAAAAAAATCACGTAAATTCATTATTAAATATAACACGTTCACGCCAAAAAAATCAGGTGGAAAAACAGTCAAAACCACCTCAAAATCCAAAAAACACAAAATCAGCGAAATAGCAGGTTTTTGCATCAAAAGATGCACATATTCGTAAATAGTTACATACATTCATGCTTATATTTCAGTATTGCGCCCAAAGAGCAGTATAAATGCATACATGTATGCAGCTAAACAGCATTACATGCATCCTTTTATGCATATGTTCAAATTTCACCTGTTTTTTCAAGCATTCGCCGTTTTCAGACATTGTTGCACACATTTATGCTTCTGTACAAAATATATGCATGCATTCATGCGCATATTCACAAGCCGTCATCCCTTTTAAATATGTTGCACACATGCATGCATATATTGCCTATAGTAGCATTCATGTATGCAACTTTTCGTAACACATGAATCTCAGTTCAACTTTGTATGCACACATGTATGCAGTTATTTGCTAATAGTTGCATACATGTATGCGTATATTGGTCCAAATTTTCAACAGAATTACACTATATAAATATATGCATGTATGTATGCTACTATAGGCAATTGTTGCACAGAAGTATGCAACTTTTTTTTTTTCAACTTGCGTGGACTCCTGGGATTATTTCCAAATTTTAGATTTTTTTTTTTATGCATGAGCGCATTTTTTTTGGGTGCAAAATGGGAAAAGGCGAAGGGGAGCAGCAGGAGGCGGAGGGGACCAAATTTTGAAAAGCGGCAGCTCATTTTTAGGGACCGGAAACTAAAGAAAAGTTAGGGTGGATGTGGCGTGAATTAACTTTGGTTTTAGGGGTGTGAGCCTAATTTTCACTAAAATAAAATACGTTATAAATACACCATATATACACCGTATTTCAGAACCCTAACCTAGCTATTCTTCATAGCCGCCTCCTTGAAAATGAATGGCCTATTTTGCTCCAAAATAATTCGATAATTACTCTCAGGAGTTTTCGAATTAACATATGATTCTTAAGGGAAATTTGAAGAACTTTTTGCGATCTTCGATTCCATATGGCCATGATCGGGTTTGGCTTCTTGGATTGGCCGGAATTGGTTTGAAAAGTGGCTTCGTTCAGCACGCGTTTCGGGGCGGAAGAAGGAGCCGAGCTCCACCGTACGACCGACGATGGCGGAGGTCGTGTAAGCGGACGTCAGGGCGGCTTCTGATCGATCTCTGGAGGCGCGGATTTCGGTGCGTTGGAGGATGGTTTGATCGAACTTTGGGTTCTCAGTTTCCAGCCAATAACGATGAAGGTGGAAGAAGGTTTTAAGAATTTAATTAAATTAATTAATATATTAATGATGTATTAAAATGTTAAATGTTTGAATTATTGTAACTTACTCATACTAGATTCAAATCAGGTGATTTTCGAAGCGTTGGAATCATAATTTTGTGATCTACACAGTGGAACTGACTAGATCTGAAACAGAGCACATTGGAAATTCAGATAAAATCGATGTGAGATTTCTTTTATTATATATAATTAAAACTAGTTAATTATTATCATATTTGTAAATTCTTACATTTACGCTGTGAATTCAGTTTGTGTTGTTCACGATTGGATCTGGCTTGTTTGTTGCTGTTATGATTGATCTGTTAATGGGTTGGATAATTTTGTTGAAATAAAATAAGTTAAAAACAAAAATGATATTTTTGTTAAATAATTTTGTGCTAAAAAAACATCAATTTTGTTTAGTTAGATAATTGTTAACAATAGGAAGTTATCACCTTTATTTCTTTTATTGAATTAGAATCGAAAATATAAATTTGTTATTGAATTAGAATTGACGATATAAATTTGTCATCTTTTATTGAATTAGAATTGATGATATAAATTTGTCATCTTTTATTGAATTAGGTTTGACAATATTAAATTGTCGTTTATTAGAAAAATGATGTCATGTTATAAATGTCGTTTGTTTAAAACGTTATGTTAATATGAAAATATCATTCATTTAGGAATGTCATATTATAAATTTCATTTTGTTAGAAAATGTACATTAGAATAAAAATAACATTTTGTTAGAAAACATACATTAGAATAAAAAGAACATTATGTTATAAAATGTTACATTAGAAATAAATAGCAATTTTGTTATAAAATGTAGCATTAGAAATAAATAGCATTTTTTTTATAAAATGTTAAGTTTGACAAAAATATCATTTTTGTTATAGAATGTTACATTAGTATAAAAACATTATTTTGTTTGCAAATGTTACATTAGAATAAAAACATCATTTTATTAGTATATGTTATTTTAAAACAAAACTTGTCATTTTGTTAGTATTTGATGTGTTAAATAAAACATGTCATTTTATCAGCATATTGTTTGTTAAATAAAACATGTCATTCTATTAGTATATGTTAAAACAAAACATGTCATTTTATTAGTATTTGTTATGTTTAATAAACATGTCATTTATTTAGGATCATGTTTAGTAAAATAAAATTATCATTTTTATTGTATTAAAATTGTCAAAAATATAAGTATCATTTATGTTCATTTAGAAGTATCATTTATGTTCATTTTAGAAATGTCATTTATGCTCATTTAGAATTGTCAGAAATGAAGTATCATTTATGTTCATTTAGAAGTATAATTTATGTTCATTTTAGAAATGTCATTTATGTTCTTTTAGAATTGTCAGAAAATGAAGTTCAATTATGTTCATTTAGAAATGTCATTTATGATTGTCAAAGATAAAATTTACATTTTTGTATGTCATGTATACATTAGTTTTGTATACATATTAAAATTTACATTTTTATATGTCATGTAGATTAGAATATATATTTGTCAAATAAATATGTCATGTAGTTTATAACATATATTTGTCAAATAAATATGTCATTTATATTAGAACATATTTGTCAAATAAATTTGTCATTTAGAGTAAAACATATTTTGTAAATAAATAGGTCATTTAATTAGAAATGTCATTTTATTAGAAAATTTATCATAAGTTAAAATATGATTTGTGTTGGATTAAAACATTATCATTATAATGTTAATATGATAGTGAAATTAAATTATAAATATTTATTTATAATTTAAACAAATGAAAATGCGTTAAATGGAAAATAATTCAAATTGAATTAGAATTGGTTAAATTTATTAACCAATGATTTATTTATATAAATTGTTGTTGTTTGAAAACCCCACACGGGTGTTGGAATGATATTTGTCATACACTAGTCCCAATTGTTTAGTTATCTGTCAATCGATAGATTGACAATCTGTGATGAGTATTTTTTTAATGCTCACACAATTATTATTTTCACTCTAGATGTGAATGGATGGTTTATTGATTATTTATCATTATTGTATATATGCGATGTATGATATCCATATAACTAAATTTATATGGTAATTGATGGAGTCACATTCCGATTCAGAATACTTTTAATGGAATAATATTTTGAAATAAAGAACATCTTTATATAAAGAATATTTTAAAGTAAAGAATCTTGTAAATAAAGGTTATTTTAAAATAATGAATATTTTAGAATAATATTCAATGCAGTATAAAAATATTGAAATATGAAGCCGTGTTATGTAGAAACGTTATTTTTAACCCGAACGGGTTTATCGATCGATTTTATTCATTTTATAATGAATATAAAAAGAAGTGATTTATAAATCTAATATTTTGAAAATATAAATATTTTAATATGATAAGATATAGGATATCCAATTTTGCTTTATAATTGAAAACGAAGTTAAAATCACTTCAAAGCAAATTTAGAAACATTCTATAAATACGTTTTAAACAGAAATCGATGATATATATATGTTTATATAATGGCCTGAATAGAACGCACCGCGCAGCGACCGTTCGCGAATTTCGACCATTAACTTCAAATTGATGTAACAGGAGATCCGACCGTCGGATTCTCCTAAAACCGGAACCGTTGGGTTCGTATCGAAAAGAGATTTCCAATGAATATAAGAGTTTCAAAATCTACCGATTGGATTTGTAATTATGTCCAAACCAAATTTGGAAAAGGAAGCTGTAAGTGCAGTTCGGTGGCCGTTATTGGAAATCGACTGTACATGCCTTAATCAAATTATTAAAAATATTGATAAATTATGTAAAATCATAATAAATGTTTTGGAAAGAATTTAGACGAAAAATTCCAATTTTTTAACGAAAAAATATATTTTTATCCGTATGAACTAGTTATTAAGTAGAATAAATCTTTAAATTAAGATTTAACGAAGTTTTCCCATTAATTAATATTTATCTGGAATTAAATAAATAAATTGGATTTTTGTGTTTGTCGTGAATAGTGTTTTCAATAACACCGTTCTTAAACCCAGTTGAGAAAAGAATAAATCTTTAATTTATCAATTATATTTAGAAATTAAAACAAAATGTAAATTGGGTTTATTGTGAACTGTGTTTTAAACGACACTTGTTCTTTAACCCAATTAACAGTGAAAAAATAATTTGGAATTTATAAATATTTTATTAAGATTTAAATGGGAATTTTCCAAAGTAAAGTTTTCCAATTTAATATATTAAACCGAAATTGAATAGAATTCGATTTAATAACAATCGAGATGAGCTTTTGTAAAAGAAGACCGTTACTATATATGGAATTTAAAAGGCTTAGCCGTTATTCCATTTATATTATCAGTCTGATACAGAAATTTATATCGATTATATACTGATTTGATTTCTATGAAAATTCCATATTTTATGGAAGATGATTTTTGGGTTTATCGTGAACTTTGCTTTAAAATGACATTGGTTCTTTAACCCAGTTAAAGACAAGATTAATTTCTTATAGTTGAACAATCATAAAGTTATGATTTTTGATATTTAAAACCACATTGGAGTTTTAAAGAATCTTTAAAAAGAAGATTAAGGAATAAATTTAAAGAATTTATCTTTGATAAAATTAATGGGAACCTTTCCCTAATAATGTGAATATTTTATTAAAAGAATATTCTGAATTGGGAGGCGTTTGATGTGTTTTTATAGCACTTTATTATTGATTATAAAATACGCGAGTTATTCAGAAAGACCGGGTTTTACCCATTCCGAATAATTACTACGATGATTAAGAGTCGAAGATGAAGACGGTGATTGAAGACCAGAGGTCTTCACATCGTTTGGACGATTACTGATGTTTTGATTGGGAGGCATCCCAAGACAAGGTAATAAGCTGTGATCGTGTAGATGTACTTGGAAATCGATGGATATGCGAGCACCTCTCTCCTGTATTGGACATATGGGACGAGGAATAAGGTGTCTCCGGTTTCGTTCAGATCTAGAACGAACTTGTAAATGGATGTGTGTCTAACATTGGATTTCATTCTATGCAAATTGATTTCTATTCAATATATAACCGTTGGTGGTGGAGAATTTATTCTCTTGCTTAACACCCTTAGAGGTTATGTATTGATAGTTATTGATAGCGCGGCGTGGAATGTCAATGTGGCACGCCAAGATGCAAATGATCAAGGCTTTTATTGAAAACCAGAGCCTTGTGGATGATGATCAAAGCATAACCTATTTCTGCATAGCTTTGTGTATAACATTACCTCGCGAGCCTCACACCCCGGTAAGAGTCAGAAACGGGACATGGGAACGCAGGGAGTGCACACGTTTCTTTCTAGCTAGAAGTGGTGTCAGCGTTTACAAGCCCTGACATTTTTACTTATGTGGTTGATAGAATGAGGCGCCTTGGATTTATTGGTCGATAGTGACCATTTTATAGGTTCAATAGGACCGGAAAACGTGTGTTCAGGAATTGCCAATCCACTAACGTTATTTGTGGACCGCCCCTGCAGGATCCAAGCGTTCACTGCGGGGGATCCTGAGACATTGCTAGAGTGTCTCGAATCGGTAAGTAGATCGTTCCTAGCCTTGACTCATGATGGAAATCCAACTTCCAATACGACATCATGCGGTTTTGATTGTATAACTAGAATGGCGACATAGTAGGATGGGGTACTATGCCGTCTATGATTGATACATTATGATTGAAATTGTTTTTGAAACATATATACACTAATAATAATATCAAATCCATTTTATCGTATCAAGCATGTTTGATCATTATAAGGTAAAACTTTATCCTCCAATTTGCGTTGCATTGTGTGATGGGACTTGAGTCTTATAATGATTTCATTTTTCTAAAAAGCATTGCGTTGTTTAACGATTAACCTTATTTCATGCACTGGCAATCCAATGGAGTAAACCCGTTCCGCGTTAGCGGCGTGGTCCTGTGATTAGCCATATTTTCAAATAGGTTAAGTAAGATTTCTCATACCAGTCCAAGACTGACTTGTAGTTTGTTTCATTTGCAAACTCGGGTGCCCATATTTTCCACACGGGCAGTCGAGTAGATTATTTTGCAGATATTTTGAGAAGGATTCTTGATCGAAGCTTAAAGCTATGTCCAGAGCATTGATAGTCTTCCGCTGTGTTAGTTTTTAGTCCCGCTGCATTGTATTAAATCTTTTGTAAATTATCTTCCGCTGTATTATTTACCGATGTACTCTGATATATTCTATACTCTGATGTTACGTTATTATGATGTAATAAAAGTCTTCTGTTATTTGTTCTGATGCGTTGCATTCCCAGAGTTAACGTATTCGGGTTTTGAACGGTCAGGGTCGATTTAGCGATCGATTAGGTCCGGGCGAAATCCGAATCATTGCAGTTGGTATCAGAGCTCTGGTTAGCTCAAATCTTTAGGGTACAACTCGTTAGAACTGAACAAAGACTCATCAGAGATTGGATTAGTAATATCCAATAAGAATACTCATTAGAGATAGGATCAATAGTATCCTAGAATGAGATACTCGTTAGGGATGGGGTTAGTAATGCCCTAGAACGAGTTGAGAGTGACAAGTTTATAATTAACATATTTGTGATTATATATATAATCCGATCTTAGAAAATATAATTTTTAAATATATAAAAAGTTATATATATTTAAAAAACTAAACAACTAATTGATTGATGATTGAGTTGTGTGATTATTAGTTCAACTAATAAAAATTATTGAAACCAATAAAAATAAAAATAAAAATGAAAATTGAGTTGGTTAATTAAACAACTTTTAGCTTCGTTCCTTTTCGAGGACGAAAAGATTTTAAGTGGGGGAGATTGTAACAACCCGGAATGTCTGAACCAGTTTAAAATTTTTATTTTCGAAATTTTAATGGATTTTAAATATTTAAAATAATTTATTTTAATTAATAACGATAATTTTTTTATTTAAATTGAAGTTAGGACGAATATATTTATTTTAATTTTAAAGGGAGTTAGAAATAGCGCGATAGTTTGAAAATTTGAATTCGAACTTTGACTGACTATACAGGATGCAAAATAAATCGGATTTTAGTGAAACCAAAAATATTTAAATCTATTTAAAACTATTTTTCCAACGAATCTGAAAAATTGAAATTTCATAGCGGGAATCAAAAATTATGTCCAGTTTAAAATTCAGAATAGTCGCTATAATTCTTATATATATATATATATATATATATATTTTAATATTAAAAATAGCCATTTTGCAAACGACCTCCGTTTTCGACGAATCCACTTTTGTTGGAACCGGAATGTCAAATTATTGATAGATTCCAATTTTTATAATTTTTGGAATTAAAATGTGAGCGTGGCAACAGAAAACTCGTTTCTTCAATTTCAGTCAATTTTGATTGACCAGAAAATAGCCATTTTTCAAACAGTCTTCAAATTCGAAGAAATTAGTTTTGTTAAGACCGTATCGTCAAAACATAATTAGAAATATTTTTTTCTCTAATTTTTAGAGTCAGCATGTGGCCACGGTAAATTAAAATGTACAAAAAAATTTAATAATTAAATGATTTATATTTTAAATTAAATAAAAATGGACTGAGACGTTCAAACGGGTTGACGGGACCGAGTCCATTGTGTCCGGGATGGGGGTTATTAGCTGGGGGCGACCCTCATTGGGTCTCATTTGGTGTTCGGATGGTTTAACAAGTTATTTTCTTGAATTAATTAAAATAAAATAAAATACGTTATAAATACACTATATATACACCATATTCCAGAACCCTAACCTAGCTATTCTTCATAGCCGCCTCCTTGAAAACAAATGGCCTAGTTCGCTCCAAAACAATTCGATAATTACTCTCAGGATCTTTCAAATTAACATATGATTCTTAAGGGAAATTTGAAGAACTTTTTGCGATCTTCGATTCCATATGGCCATGATCGGGTTTGGCTTCTTGGATTGGCCGGAATTGGTTCGAAAAGTGGCTCCGTTCAGCACGGGTTTCGCGATGGAAGAGGGGGCCGAGCAACACCGTACGGCTGGCGATGGCGGAGGTCGTGTAGGCGGACGTCAGGGCAGCTTCTGATCGATCTCTGGAGGCGCGAATTTCGGTGCGTTGGAGGATAGTATGATCGAACTTTGGGTTCTCGGTTTCTAGCCGATAACGATGAAGGTGGAAGAATGTTTTAAGAATTTAATTAAATTAATTAATATATTAAAGTTGTATTAAACTGTTTAAATTATCGTAACTTATTCATACTAGATTCAAATCAGGCGATTTTCGAAGCGTTGGAATCATAATTTTGTGATCAACACAATGGAACTGACTAGATCTGAAACAGAGCACATTGGAAATTCAGATAAAATCGATGTGAGATTTCTTTTTTTATATATAATTAAAACTAGTTAATTATTATCGTATTTGTAAATTCTTACATTTACGTTGTAAATTCAGTTTGTGTTGTTCACGATTGGATGTGGTTTGTTTGTTGCTGTTATGATTGATCTGTTGATTGGTTGGATAAATTTTGTTGAAATAAAATAAGTTAGAAAACAAAAATGACATTTTTGTTAAATAGTTTTGTGCTAAAACAAAACATCAATTTTGCTTAGTTAGATAATTGTTAATAATAGGAAGTCACCATCTTTATTTCTTTTATTGAATTAGAATCGACAATATAAATTTTTCATCTTTTATTGAATTAGAATTGACGATATAAATTTGTTATCTTTTATTGAATTTGAATTGACGATATAAATTTGTCATCTTTTATTGAATTAGGATTAACAATATTAAATTGTCATTTATTAGAATAATGATATGTCATGTTATAAATGTCATTTATTTAAAACGTTATGTTAATATGAAAATATCATTCATTTAGGAATGCCATGTTATAAATGTCACTTTGTTAGAAAATGTACATTAGAATAAAAGTAACATTTTGTTAGAAAACATACATTTGAATAAAAAGAACATTTTGTTATAAAATGTTGCATTAGAAATAAATAGCATTTTTGTTATAAAATGTTGCGTTAGAAATAAATAACATTTTTGTTATAAAATGTTAAGTTTGAAAAAAAATCATTTTTGTTATAGAATGTTACATTAGTATAAAAACATTATTTTGTTAGCAAATGTTACATTAGAATAAAAACATCATTTTATTAGTATATGTTGTGTTAAAACAAAACATGTCATTTTGTTAGTATTTAGTGTGTTAATAAAACATGTCATTTTATCAGCATATTGTTTGTTAAATAAAACATGTCATTCTATTAGTATATGTTAAAACAAAACATGTCATTTTGTTAGTATTTGTTGTGTTTAATAAACATGTCATTTATTTAGGATCATGTTTAGTAAAATAAAAATGTAATTTTTATTGTATTAAAATTGTCAAAAATATAAGTATCATTTATGTTCATTTAGAAGTATCATTTATGTTCATTTTAGAAATGTCATTTATGTTCATTTAGAATTGTCAGAAATGAAGTATCATTTATGTTCATTTAGAAGTATCATTTATGTTCATTTCAGAAATATCATTTATGTTCATTTAGAATTGTCAGAAAATGAAGTTCAATTATGTTCATTTAGAAATGTCATTTATGATTGTCAAAGATAAAATTTACATTCTTGTATGTCTTGTATATATTAGTTTTGTATACATATTAAAATTTACATCTTTATATATCATGTAGATTAGAAAATATATTTGTCAAATAAATATGTCATGTAGATTAGAACATATATTTGTTAAATAAATATTTCATTTAGATTATAACATATTTGTCAAATAAATTTGTCATTTAGATTAAAAAATATTTTGTAAATAAATAGGTCATTTAATTAGAAATGTCATTTTATTAGAAAATTTATCATAAGTTAAAATATGATTTGTGCTGGATTAAAACATTATCATTATAATGTTAATATGGTAGTGAAATAAAATTATAAATATTTATTTATAATTTAAACAAATGAAAATGGGTTAAACGGAAAATAATTCAAATTGAATTAGAATTGGTTAAATTTGTTAACCAATGATTTATTTATATAAATTGTTGTTGTTTGAAAACTCCACACGGGTGTTGGGATGATATTTGTCATACACTAGTCCCAATTGTTTAGTTATCTGTCAATCGATAGATTGACAATCTGTGATGAGCATTTTTTTTAATGCTCACACAATTATTATTTACACTCTGGATGTGAATGGATGGTTTATTGATTATTTATCATTATTGTATATATGCGATGTATGAAATCCATGTAACTAAATTTATATGGTAATTGATGGAGTCACATTCCGATTTAGAATACTTATAATGGAATAATATTTTGAAATAAAGAACATCTTTGTATAAAGAATATTTTAAATTAAAGAATCTTGTAAATAAAGGATATTTTAAAATAATGAATATTTTAGAATAATATTCAATGCAGAATAAAAATATTGAAATATGAAGCCGTGTTATCTAGAAACGCTATTTTTAACCCGAACGGGTTTATCGATCGATTTTATTCATTTTATAATGAATCTAAAAAGAAGTGCTTTACAAATCTAATATTTTGAAAATATAAATATTTTAATATGATAAGATATAGGATATCCAATTTTGCTTTATAATTGAAAATGAAGTTAAAATCACTTCAAAACAAATTTGTAAACATTCTATAAATACTTTTTAAATAGAAACCGACGATATATATATATATATATATATATATATATACATACATACATACATATAAATATATATATATATATATATATATATATATATATATATATAATGGCCTGAATAGAACGTGCCGCGCAACGGCCGTTCGCGAATTTCGACCATTAACTTCAAATTGAAGTAACGGGAGATCCGACCGTCTGATTCTCCTAAAACCGAAACCGTTGGGTTTGTACCGAAAAGTGCAGTTCGGTGGCCGTTATTGGAAATCGACTGTACAGACCTTAATAAAATTATTAAAAATATTGAATAATTATGTTAAATCATAATAAATAATTTGGCAAGAATTTTGACAAAAAATTCCAATTTCGTAAAGATTAAAATATATTTTTATCAATATGAACTAGTTATTGACTAGAATAAATCTTCAAATTAAGATTTAATGAAGTTTTCCCATTAATTAATATTTACCTGGAATTAAATAAATAAATTGGATTTTTTGGTTTGTCGTGAATGGTGTCTTCAATAACACCGTTCTTAAACCCAGTTGAGAAAAGAATAAATCTTTAATTTAAGATTATTAGAGTTTTCCAATTATATTTAGAAATTAAAATAAATTGTGAATTGGGTTTATTGTGAACTGTGTTTTAAACAACACTTGTTCTTTAACCCAATTAACAGTGAAAATATAATTTGGAATTTATAAATCTTTTGTTAAGATTTAAATGGAAATTTTCCAAAGTAAAGTTTTCCAATTTAATATATTAAACTGGAATTGAACAAAATTCGATTTAATAATAATCGAGATGAGCTTCTGTAAAAGAAGACCGTTACTATATATGGAATTTAAAAGGCTTGGCCGTTATTCTATTTATATTATCAGTCTGATACGGGAATTTATATCGATTATATATTGATTTGATTTCTGTGAAAATTCCATATTTTATTGAAGATGATTTTTGGGTTTATCGTGAACTGTGTTTTAAAATGACATTGGTTCTTTAACCCAGTTAAAGGCATGATTAATTTCTTAAAGTTGAACAATCATAAAGTTATGATTTTTGATATTTAAAACCACATTGGAGTTTTAAAGAATCTTTAAAAAGAAGATTAAGGAATAAATTTAAAGAATTTATCTTTGATAAAATTAATGGGAACCTTTCCCTAATAATGTGAATATTTTATTAAAAGAATATTCTGAATTGGAATGAGGCGTTTGATGTGTTTTTATAGCAAATTATTATTGATTATAAAATACGTGAGCTATTCGGAAAGACCAGATTTAACCCATTCCGAATAATTACTACGACGATTAAGAGTCGAAGATGAAGACGGTGATTGAAGACCAGAGGTCTTCATATCGTTTGGACGATTACTGATGTCTTAATCGGGAGGCATCCCAAGACAAGGTAATAAGTGGTGATCGTCCAGATGTACTTGGAGATCGATGGATATGCAAGCACCTCTCTCCTGTATTGGACATATGGGACGAGGAATAAGGTGTCTCCGGTTTCGTTCAGACATAGAACGGACTTGTAAATGGATGTGTGTCTGACATTGGATTTCATTCTATGCAAATTGATTTCTATTCAATATATAACCGTTGGTGGCGGAGAATTTATTCTCTTGCTTAACACCCTTAGAGGTTATGTATTGATTGTTATTGATAGCATGGCGTGGATTGTCAATGTGGCACGCCAAGATGCAAACGATCAAGGCTTTTGCTGAAAAGCAGAGCCTTGTGGATGATGATCAAAGCATAGCCTATTATGGTATAACTTTGTGTATAACGTTACCTAGCGAGCCTCACACCCTGGTAAGAGTCAGAAACGGGACAAGGGAATGCAGGGAGTGCACACGTTTCTTTCTAGCTAGACGTGGTGTCAGCGTTTACAAGCCCTAACATTTTTACTTTGTGGTTGATGGAATGAGGCGCCTCAGATTTATTGGTCGATTGTGACCATTTTATAGGTTCAATAGGATCGGGAAACGTGTGTTCAGGAATTGCCAATCCACTAACGTTATTTGTGGACCGCCCCTGCAGGATCCAAGCGTTCACTGCGGGGGATCCTGAGACATTGCTAGAGTGTCTCGAATCGGTAAGTAGATCGTTCCTAGCCTTGACTCATGATGGAAATCCCACTTCCAATACGACATCATGCGGTTTTGATTGTATAACTAGAATGGCGACATAGTAGGATGGGGTACTATGCCGTCTATGATTGATACATTATGATTGAAATTGTTTTTGAAACATATATACACTAATAATAATATCAAATCCGTTTTATCGTATCAAGCATGTTTGATCATTATAAGGTAAAACTCTATCCTCCAGTTTGCGTTGCATTGTGTGATGGGACTTGAGTCTTATAATGATTTCATTTTTCTAAAAAGCATTGCGTTGTTTAACGATTTACTTTATTTCATGCATCGACAATCCAATGGAGTAAACCCATTCCGCGTTAGCGGCGTGGTACTGTGATTAGCCATATTTTCAAATAGGTTAAGTAAGATTTCTCATACCAGTCCCATGACTGACCTGTAGTTTGTTTCACTTGCAAATTCGGGTGCCCATATTTTCCACATGGGTAGTCGAGTAGCTTATTTTGCAGATATCTTGAGCAGGATTCTGGATCGAAGCTTAAAGCTATGTCCAGAGCATTGATAGTCTTCCGCTTTGTTAGTTATTAGTTCCGCTGCATTGTATTAATTCTTTGGTAAATTATCTTCCGCTGTATTATTTATCGATGTACTCTGATATGTTCTGTACTCTGATGTTACGTTATCATGATGTAATAAAAGTCTTCTATTATTTGTTTTGATGTGTTGTATTCCCAGAGTTAACGTATTCGGGTTTCGAACGGTCATGGTCGATCTAGCGATCGATTAGTTCCGGGGGAAATCCGAATCGTTATAATTGTGATCGCTGAAAGGGTCGTAATTGGATGCTATTTTGACATATTGGTGGATTTGGGTTTGTCAATTCTCATAACAGTTGTCCTCTTGGTGTTCAACGTCTCCTCCCTCACTCTTGGAAAACTCCATATATCTAGTTAATTAATGGAATTTTGTGCATGGAAACTGCTGCACACTTGGTGTGGAGCTCGAAATCCTTGGCAAGTTGCTTATGTTTTGCTCTGTAGCAACTTTACGCACATCTCAGGTCGCAAATAAAAGCAGTGTTGTCTTGTAACTTCCTCGAGTACTTGTTCTTTTATTATTTGCTATCATGAACTTTTATTGTTTAGTATTTGAATGTAATCTATTAATGTGAAGTATGTACTGTATTCATTCTCTCCCTAAGTAGAGAGCTAGGAAAAATTCACTGTATAGTAATTTAGCTAACACCAGTGCTACAAGCCTGTACGGGTAAAGTGGACAAAGTACTACAAACCCCATAGGCAGTGGACGCTCCACCTTAAAGACCGTATTAGATTATTGCTAACTACAATCACCTATAACATACTGTATTTTTGTTATTAGTTATAATAAAAGGTGCAGTCACCTAAAAAACCGATCGGCTTTGCCAAAATTTTTTACATGGGTTTTCATTCTTGAAGACTTTTAGTCATAATACCCACAACTTGGTTAACTTTGGAAAATCCTTTGAAAGAATGGAACTCTTGTAAGACACGACCACACATAAACATGGCACGTGTTTTTACCTCACGATAACTAAAATCACTTTTTATACCAAAAATCCAGTGATATTATAGTAATGTCTATCAATTCGCAAATAAATAGGAATATAATCTTAAAACTTGCATCTCACTTTCCAACATTGTTTGTACACAACTAAAAACGTACGACTCGTATTGGAGTTTGGATTTTCAACATGACAAGGTATGAGACCACCTCCCGATTAGTGTACCTCTAGCGAGCAATACACTAGGGATCAACAAGAACATCTTGCAACCCGGTCACACATGACCGGCTACTCATTAACTTGAGTGTTCCGAATATATTATCACCAATGGTTGCGTAACTGCGGTTTCTCATAAGATACATAAGTGACAGAAGAAACAAATGAATTTTCTCTAGATGTTGATAATATACCCTAATGGGAATGACCCGCATAGCCACACTGCCTGCCCGATTTCTTTCATTTCCTAGTTGATGAGGCTTGAGGTCATGATTACCTTTTTGAAAACATCACAATAATTCTTTGAATACCACATCGTCAGATCTGTCAAATCACTAATTGACGTCCATAATAACATTGTGGGTGTTAAGCAAAAATAAGTTTCCTTCTTTGCCACCAAACTTGGTATATTTGTAAAAATCAACGACGTGATCCTTTGGAAATGCTTTGTCAGACATTCGTCCATATAAGTCATCTAGAAACAGGATGAACCGAAGGCACTTTCCTACCACATCAAATATAGGAATCACCCCAAGGATCTGTAACGAGTAGTCCTTGCAACTCGTCGGTTTAATTCACGAAAGAGTCACTGTCGAAATAACTCTGGTTGCAAGTGAGAGAGATTCAACGGGTAGTTCTTCCGCTCATGAAGATCCACGGTCTTCAATGCACCATATGTATAATCACCCCTTTAGATTAGTTTTGAACACACAGTTGGTTCAACGTGGTTTTAGGTCTAGTTCCCATCTTGGTCTCTTCATACGAACTCGTCAAAAGTCTAGAACAATATTTCATTGATAGTCGGGTTTTTAACTATTAACTTAAAATAGTACATATCAGTAGTTCAGCAACTTAGGCCCTTCTATTTAAAACCATTCATTTAAAAACATCCCCTCGATTCTTAAAAATCGATCGCATATATTTGTCTTAACAAATCTCTCCTGTTTTCGTTACTTTGAAAACAATAATCAATACTTATATTTTTAGAATAAACATGTTCAACAACTCCTCTCTTTATTTCCCGCATCAAGAAATATCATTTATTTCACAAAAACCTCTTTTATTTTTTTTATCTTGGAAATATCGTTATATGTATACATTCACAAAATTTCCTTTTATTTCCTTTATGTTGGAGATAACATTCTATTTACTTAACCAAATGGTATAATCTGATTACCAGTCTTATATGTAGGCCAAAACGATATCAGTTGACACATTGCTTAAAATATCACCCCAAATAGTTTATTTAACTTTCAAACCTTTCAGATTGAAGTTAACAATACGGCTTATGGACATACTGATTTAATTTCCAATATTCATTTTCGTCTCTAAACTATATAACTTCTTAATTTATCCTTTCAAAATCCCAACTATTTACTTATTTCATTAAATAAGTGTATTTATAAAACATACAATTTTTATTATCTTATAAGATAGTGTCATTTACTTAAACGAATGGTATAAGAATGGTCACACTTAATATCTAATCTGAACAATGCCATATAATACATTGTTTATTATAAAAAACCCAATAGTTTTATTTTCTTTTCTTAAACCTTGCAAACAAAGTCGCAATATTATTGCTCTTATGGAAACCAACATTCTACCATTACAAACTAATACCATCCTCAGATAATCCTGAAGTCATTCAAGTTGGGGTATTTAATTTACCTCTCAGACCTTAATCGACAATGTTCTTATCTTCGGACAGAAAAGTTTGTAACTCCAAAAGCTGATATTATATATCACACAATTTCATTTTCTATTTCATTTAAATTATGGCTTTATAAATCGGTTTTACTAAATTCATTGATTGTTTGCTAAAATACCAACTTTGCCTTAAAACCTCTTATAAAAGTTCCACTTATAACTTGGATTATATTATAAGAACCCATTTACCAAACCCTTTGTCCAAAATCATTTAATATCTTATCATAGAACTTAATTTGGAACCTAAAATTATTTGATATTACAACAAAAATGCCAATCAGAATTTTTAATGGCGACAAGTAAGCTTCGTTACTCGGTGGGAAACGTAAATGGCGACAAGGTCCCAAAAATATTTTTCACTCTCCCTTTCCTCACCAAATTTATTTATGCCATCACGTCTAACTCCACAATACCCATCACTCACCCCCTTGCTTTCGTTATGCGTGTTTCCCATCTAAATAATTTATGTTTCTTTTCAAATTTGAAGCTTTCACCATGATATTTTCCAATTTTCCAAGCTTCGGTGCTTCTAGAACCACTGCGTGGCTCCGGTGTCCCCCTACATTTCTCTTTGGACCTAAGCTTGTCGGACATATGGAAATCGGATCTGAGTTAGTGTGACGGCCCGCCCCGCACCAGCCGACATTTCTTCCGAAAGTGCGCTGTACACATGCCCGACTAGCACAGAACGGTCGTCAAGGAAAAGAAAGAAGATAATTAACTAACGAGGAACCTGTAGAATGTCTCACAGCGCATGGAATAAAATATAATAATAACATACTTGACATAAAACAGGTGAGACAGTGCATAAGCTGATAACTAAAACCAACATCAACATCAGAGCAGCGGAAATCCAAATACAGCTTATTACAACTTTCCAAATTTACTGTCTCTAAAACAAAAGAAAACTGAAGTAGAAGATGCACTACTAATGCCCAAGTAGTGATCTTCAACAACACAGGGAGAATACTATATATATCATACGTGGAAGCCTCCTGCTCATCTCCGGATCATCTACCCGTGCATCACCAGCTAACTTGTCTCTACTCTGCTCGTGTGAGCACCCAGAGTAATAAGAGGAGACATAAAACTCTTAGTCAGACATAAAGCATGGTATGAGCGATAAGCATCTAAACAGAACAATAACAGGTATACTAAACCATACCTGAACCTGGACCTGCAACCAAAGAGTTAGTACCACATATCGTACAATACTCTAAGGTGCCATAATAAATAGTGTAAAGAATACGGGGGTGGGGTGTGTATGTCGTAATGATGGCAAACAAATCAACCATACCAACCATCCTCACATCTCTCACTCAGTGCGTAAAGCATACGATGTCCACCACTGTCAATCACTAGACCCATCGAAGTAGTGACGGAGTTCAACTTGTACAACTACTGCTACTACCAAGCTTACCACATGGAGCCATGACTAAATCTTTACAAATGACCCCACTTCATTGGTCTATAGCTCTTTAGTCGTACCTAGGCCACTGTGGCCCTGAATCCGTTCACGTACCTCCCATACATAGTGATCCAAAGTCATAGACATCGACTGCCCCTTGGCACACGTCCCGCAGCAAAGCCCAATCATGAAGTGAACTCATCGGTTCCCAACTGGATCCAGAGCTCTAACTTCCCATATTGGACTACCTTTGCATCTCGGGTTATTGGTCAACACTGGGTCGGGTCGGGTTTCCCCTTCTAGCCATCGGTTCGGGTCGGGTCCTCTACCTTGAGTTGGTTCTGTTCGTAGTCTTCTCCTGTAGCGGTTCGGTTCGGGGCCACAACGTCGCATCGGTTCGGGGCCACAACGTCGCATCGGTTCGGGTCGGGTGTCCCCACTTCGGGTCGGGTCGGGGTGCCATCTCCCATCCAGTCCGTGCTTCCGCTCCGATCAGCTCCCTCGTTCTTCACATGCTCCGATTCGATCTCTCCTCCTTTATCCGATCCGATCTCTCCTCCTTTATCCGATCCGTTCTCTCCTCCTTTATCCGATCCGATCCCAGTTCAATTAGCGTGACCCTCCTTTTTGCCAGTTTTCTCAAGTGTCAAGCTCTGATCCGATCAAATCCCTTGCCCAGTTCAACTTATCCGATCCGAGCCCCCATATCCGGTCCGATCCAGAACCTGCACCTTTCCTGCAACTTTTCCAGCAAGTGTTTTACGCCATTCGACGATGTTTTCGACCAATTTAACCATTCTAATCAATCACAAATCATTCCAAACAGTCATAACAACATAGCAAACTAACCACAAACACCAAAACAAGGAATTTACATGTCAAAATGGATCAAATATACCCAAAACCCCATATTTTCCCTTAAGCATGTTTAAGAAAAACTAATCATAGGGTTAACAAAACTTAACTAAATTAAACCAAATTTCTAGCAGAGGCATAAAATATTATTTTCGAATTTTTAGATATTTTTGCAGAATTTATTAGTGTATAAATTCGCTAATCTTCACTAATTACCCTTAATTAACTGTAATTAGTGTCAAAACAATGCTAATCACTCACCTTGGCCACAAATAAAATTCTCAGAACTGAAACTTCGCTGATTTTGGGGAGTACTAATGCCTAACAGCAACTCTAACCTTGCTTCCGTGCTTTCTCTCCTTAATTTGATGTAGATTAAGCCAAAACTTGATTAAAAAGTGATTAGAAGGTGATTTGGGTGTTGGAGGCCATTGCTAGGGTTCCAAGAATGAAAGTGGCGGCTGAAAGAAATGTTTTCTAACCCTAATCAGCTCCTATACATCTCCAATCCCGAAATCTCCTTTGGGCCTAGCTGCTAATTACCTGTTAAGCCCAATTAAGCTGTTTTTCACCATTTGAAACTTGTTTCAGCCATATCTCCCAAACGGTGAGTCCGTTTGGCTAATGTGACCACTCAACGGAATTGTAAACCATCATCCGGAGCCAATGGAAGTGGTTTCAGATCAAAATTCTTTTCCAGTCAAAAGTTTTGGCCAAAACAGTACCAACTAGGGGTAAAATGGTCATTTAAAAATTGACAAAAATCATGAACATGGGAAATGACACCAATAGTCGTCTCCCAAAGTTACATGACCATACGACTTCGTATGTGAAAGAAATAAATATCCTACGATCCTATGATGCGTAGAATACGGGTCGTTACAGTTACAAACTTCCATATATCCTTAACCTCATCGCACCAGATAGCTACCCCATATTACCTCTTCTAACAACCTCTGATGATATGTCCCTGGGCTATTTCAGTCAGTTACATGTTTTTTTGTTCTTCAACTGGTAGTCTTAGCCGTGGATAGGAGTTCAACACTGAAGCAGAAAACCATCGTCAGCAGCAACTCCCTTATGGTTTGATTGGTTTCACGTTTCGACCATGGTGATGGTACTGAAACATCCTGTAAAATATATCAAATGGAATGAATATTAATAATAAATAAAAATAAACAATTTAGTAATAAGGTTGGAAAATGAGATTTTGCAGCTTTAGGAATTTGACTACGAAAATCTTTTATTTGAATTCATGGTGAAATTTTGAATCGTTTTCATATATGAAATGCTGAAAACGGTGAAAGTATGAAGAAGTTACAAGCAAATGAAATTGGACAGTAAAACCCATATATATATAATCAGATGAGTAATATATATATATCCAAAATATATTAAAATTAATAAGGATACGTTTAAATTTCAAACTGAAGATAAGATAGATGTGATGACCCAAACCCCGTAACACGGCGGTAAGGGTAATCTTTGGAATATAACACATAAACTGATAACAGCAGAACATAAATAAATAAATACACCAGATAATGTACAACAGAATATACTGGATAAATGTAAACATCAGAGTTACATAGTATACATGATCATACTTAGTATAAAATACGGTTCAGCTATACATGAATGTCTACCGCGGAAAACAAACATAAATGTACAATAGGAGTTGAACAGCATAAAAAGAAATAAATGATAGAATCCATCTTCAGCTCCAGCTATCCAGAAAAAGCCTGCTAAAACCTGAATACAAGGCTGCCCGTGTAGAAATAGGGGCACCCGAGTTTGCAAGTGAAACAAACTACGAGTCAGTCATGGGACTGGTATGAGAAATCTATCTAACATCTGTTACATTATGGAAAATCAAAGGACCACGCCACTTTCGCGGAACGGGTTTACTCCAGTGATTGCCAGTGCTTTAAAACAAGTAAACCTTTTTAACATCGCAATGCTTTTTTTTTATAAAAATGAAGCCATTATAAGACTCAGGTCCCATCACACAATGCAACACAAACCGGATGATAGAGTTTTACCTTATAATGGTCAAAATATGCTTGATACGATCAAAATAAATCATTTGATAATATTGCTAGTGTTTATATGTTTCAAAAGCAATTTGAATCATAACTATCAATCATAGACGACATTAATGCCCCATACCACTATGTCGCCATATATAGGTATACAATCAAAATCGCACGATGCCGTATTTGGAAATTGGATTTCCTTCATGAACTGAGGCAAGGAATCGTCCTCACCGCTTCGAGACGTTCTAGCCCGTGTCTCAGGAACAACCGCAACTGCCCCTTGGATCGTCAGGGCTGGTCCACCAATGTGAATTAAAATGCCTGAACACTGCGTTTCCCTGCCCTTTGGGGCGTAAATGAGCCAAGGAATGACTCCATTAGTCCCGGATCGACCGATATAACCGAGGCGCCTCGCAACAGCAACGACCACACAGGTGAAAGTAATATAAATGTTAGGGCTGGTAGGTCACTGACACCACCCTAGCTAGAAGGAAACGCATGTCCTCCCTGAGGTCCTCTCCCGTTTTTGGTCCATACCGGGGTGTGAGGCTCGCGAACAACGATAAAACACAAAGCTATGCCACACAAGCGGTGCTTTGATCATCAACCACAAAGCTTTGCTTTTCGACAAAAGCCTTGATCACAACATCTCTGTATGCCACGTTATCAATATAAAACGTCAAACACACATCCATTTACAAGTCCGTTCTGGGTCTGAATGAAACCGGAGGATCTTTATTCCTCGCACATCTGTACGATCAACATGTACGTCCGGACGGCTACTACTTCAGCCCCTTCAAGGTAGCTACTCCTGTCCTGAGCATCAGTAGCACCCCTCCATTCGACGTGAAGGTCATCGTTCTTGCACCGTCTTCATATCTTCGACCTTCAATCGTCGATCAATTATTTGAAATGAGAATTAACTCGGCCTTTTCAAATAATTCACGTATATTTAATATTTCAAATCAATTCATTTCAATGGTTAAATTATTCGACATCATTAATTCAGTTCATTAATTGTAATTTTCACGCAAAACACATTCCACCATCAAATACCTAATAAACCGGGTAAATTCGGTTTATTTCCATTCCATATCATTTATAATATTTTATCATGATTTATCGCTATTTTTATTTATTTAAAAATAGCCAATTCATTCAAAACGACGCTTCAGGCCATAACGCGGTCATGGCGCTGTTTTTCTTCAGATTTGATTTACACATATTTGAAAATCTAACCGTTGGATCTTCACGAATTTTATATCATTAGAAAGATCTTTTCAAAATGAATCCAACGGTTTCAGTTTTGGAAAACTCCGACGGTCGGATCTCCCGCAATAATCATTTGAAGTTCCAATTTCAAAAATCGAACTGCAGCGTCGTTATTCGATTTATTTTAATTATTTATATATATATATATATATATATATATATAATCGATTCTGGCGCTGTTTTTCTTCATATTTGAATTAAACATTCCAGTCAATCCAACCGTTGGATCTTTACCAAGTTGGTGCCGTTGGAAAGATATTTCCAAGGCAAACCCAATGGTTGTGGTTTCAGGAAAATTCGATAGCCGGATCTCCCGCAATCATCATTTGAAATCACGGTTTCAAAATACGAACTGCAGCATCGCTATTCGATTTATTTTAATTATGTTTATATATATATATAAATGTAATCGATTCTTCGATTTCAAAACCATATTCATTTCATACATTTGATAAAAATGATATTTTTATCCAACTGATATTTATTTCAACACATTACTATTTTTAACAATTCATATATATAATAAAAATGTGATTTTTATTATAAACAATTTATTTCAAAACACGATTATTTTATATTGTTCAAACAGGTGATAAAAATTTGATTTTTATTATAAAACAATTTACTTCAAAACACAATTATTTTATATAGTTCAAACATATGATAAAAATGTGATTTTTATTATAAAACAATTTATTTCAAAACACGATTACCATCCAACACATGAATTTCCATTCAACGAATGAATTTCTATTCAACACATGAATGTTATTTCAACAAATGAAAATAAGTCTAACACATGAATATTATTGAAAATTTCGGCAGCATAACTGCAAGGTAGTTAAAACCGAGACCGTCTCGACGTACAGCTCCTCGCTCTACCTTAAAACCTTGTGGTTTTTGACAATGGGGATTTCATGCATCTAATTCGCATGCAGGCGAGCATGTTTTTCTTTCATTTCCACAACCTATTCTAATTTTGTTTTCAACCACAATTGGGTATTTTTCAACCATAATCAATCATTCTCAACCACAAACAATTCTATCAACCATTCACATTATTCACCAAATTTCACATCAACCAAATAATCCAAACAATATCACGACCAATAAATATCGTCCATGGTCTGTGGACGAGGGGAGTATATATATATATATATATATATATATATATATATATATCGTATATAAATATATTTTAATTCACTTCAATTCATTTCAATGTCATTTTATTGCATATATAATTTTTACAACGCATATATAACTTATACATCGAACATACAACTTATACAATGCTTATACATGAGGTGTACAACGCTTATATAACTCATACATCGACTATATAATTTATACATCGTCGTTTCCATATCGTTTATAACACAGAAATCTCACATTGGGTTCTACCCCACCAAAAATAGCAGAAGGCTCAGAAAAATATGCGGTCTCTACTAGAATATAGAAGACGTCCTCTCCACTGTCTCTTGTTTCACTGAATTTCGTCAACAATCGAGAAAGATATGATTTTTACAGTAAAATCAAAAACCGTAGCGCTTTAAAGTACTATAAAATAGTTTAATATAATTCAGCCGTTACCTCTCAGAACTGGTTCGAAACTAGGTATTGATCTTTCACGAAATCCGTGAAGGGGTTGGACGATCGGGCTACGCAGCGTCGAAGGGGTCGAAGGGCGCACCTACGCGCAGTGGAGGGGGCCCACTCGGTGGTCGGAATTCGCCTCGGCGGTGGTCGAAAGCCACCAACTTCCCAAGCTCGATTCGAGCTCTATAGGTCACGAAAAAAATCCAAACTTCATATGGATGTGAAGATCGTGAGGAGTACTACAAAATTCTCCAAAGGGCCATGGGTTTTTACTGAGTGGATTTGAAGAAAAAGAGGAGAGAAGGTTTGAATGAATTCCGCTGTCGCTTGGAGGGTTTATCGGGGAGAGAGAATCTGCGTTGACCAATAGGATTTTTTATTTATTTATATATTTTAAAATCTCAAAAATGCCCTCTTCACATACTAACACCAATCCAAACCCAACGACTGTCGTCCCTAGCTAAATACCCCCATTCCAAACACAATGGGATATGTTTCGTAGGCCCATTCGACTGTTTCAGTCAGTTTCTCCTCAAATTAAAATATAAAACATTCAATATTTAATTTGAACGTACATTTCAATTTGTCGGGGCCACTTACTGATTCTAAAAATTCCAGAAAAATAAATCTAGCTATGTTTTGATGACACGGTCCCAACAAAACTAGTTTCGTCGAATTCTGGGATCGTTTGTAAAATGGCCATTTTCTGGTCGATCCAATTTAACTATAATTGACCAAAACACATTTTCCTTCGCCACGCTCACATATTAACTTCAAAATTTATGAAATTTGAAACTTAGCAATAACTTGACACCCCAGATCCAACAAAAGTGGTTTCATCAAATTCTGAGGTCGTATGCAAAAATGTCTATTTTCAAGGTCGATATATTCTCTATAGCGGCCTTTCTGAAAATTCATTTGGCCATAACTTTTGATTCCCACTATGAAACTTCGATTTTTCAGATTCGTTAGAAAGATATTCGCTAACAGATTTAAATATTTTTAGTTTCACTAAAATCCGTTTTATTTTGCACCCGGTATAGTCAGTTAAAGTTTGAATTCAATTTTTGAAACTGCAGCGCCATTTTAGGCCTTGTTTATAATTTAAAATAATTATATCTATTTTCAAACATCGATTCAAACATACTTTTCATCGTTATTATTTAAAATATTTATTTTAAATATTTAAAATCCACTATTTTAGCCAATTAAATTTTTTTAAACTGGTTCAGATTTTCCGGGTTGTTACAATAGAGGGGACAAAGAATATTGTAAGTAAGGAAAGGTATAAAGCAAATAAAGTAACATATCATTTAATTAAACACCTTAGCGCCATATACGTTCATTGGGCATTTCAGGGACTAGGAGGTCGACCAGCCCCTAGAAGGGGTGTCGGCCGCCGGTCAACCACCTGGCGGCTGAACGCCCAATGAATCTATGTTTGGTTGGGTTTTTTGTAGGGGAATATGTGTAAATATATGGCCAATATTACATCTAAATAATCTAACGACCCATGCTTACACAAGCGACTATATATAGGCCCTAAACCTCACAACTAAACCCTAGTCACTCTCTTTATCCCCACCTCCGTAGAATCCTTCTATTGGTGAGTTTCAGAAAGATTAGGAATTTCTCTTCTATTCCTCTAACCTCCATTCTTATCTTTTCTCTAATCTAAATTCATATAAATTTTGGTATAAATTCTGGAATTTAGTTTTATATATACATAAGATTCTAAAGGTGATTCTTATATATATATATATATATATATGTATGTATGTATATGTATTAGAAGGATTGGAGCACGTTTATCATGAAGGTTGAATCCAAATCTGAATCTACTACAAGAATCCTATTGTTCTTCCTTTTAGATCTATGAGTGGAACACTGTGTTTCTTAAGCATATTCTATTTTTTAATAGATTAACGTGTTGATAGTTATGCCTAAGAGGATTTGGCAAACAATAACATCAATACAAAAACCCCTAAATCCTCTATTATATGTTTTGCATAAGAATTGTCAATTTATTTGGTTTGTGGATTTGGATCTTAATATTGAATTGAGAATAAAAGGGGTGTTATGTTTCTACTTTATGTAATTCACCCTTATGTAAATATCTGATTGTAACCTAAAAGGGTTTAAACTTGGTTTGATTCATGATTTGATTAGGTTTGGTTCTATTTTGAATCCAAACGTATTCATACATGAAATATATTAAATATAAACATTTTTATGTGCAATACACCAAAAAAGGGTGAATTAGATAAAGTGAAGCTCATAAATATACATGTACATTTTTATGAATATATTTGTATATGTGTATATTATACTGTATTCTTGACCGATTATTAAAATCATTCCAATAAGCCTAGGATGCACGTTGAAATTTGCATGTATGTGTATTTTCCATTCACTGCTATCTATTATTATGTTATTATGCCATCTTGCCTAAAATGTAGCGGTCAATATATGGAAATTAACTTGTATACCTTAATTTAGGACACTTGACAATTTTTATCTCGTTAGAACGTTCTCTCGTTCATATAAACATTAGCTTTATTTATGCATTATAATTATTATACTTATACAACATAGTCAACGTAATTAACATAATAAATGCGATTAGGATAGAATTAGAATTTGAAATGTCCCCATATATATATATATTGATTGCTTGTTTGTGTGTTTAAAAAGGTTTTACATATATTAATAGTGACACATAGACACGAGGTTAGTTGCCATTTGTGGTATAAGCCTGCCCGGAACCAACCGGCAAATCCAGCAACCACAAGTATGCCCAACTAATGTGAGAGGTCTGGGTGCCATAGGCCATTCAAACTTAGTACACTATGACACAAGGTTAGACCTACTTGTAGTAGAAGCCTGTCCGGAACCGCCCGGCATATCTAGCATCTACAATTATACGGTTTAATGTGAGAGGTATAGTGTGTGTGTGTGTGTGTGTGTCTATGTGTGTGTGTATATATAAGTCTATTATGTGTGAAAATAGGCAAGTTTACTACACCTTAAGAAGGTCTTAAGTGGCTGACTCTCTTCTTATCTAATTTGGGTCTTAAGTGGTTAGGACTAGGATCCCCACTGAAGATTTATTCCTTGGATAGGAACCAAAGTCATGGGACCCACCCTTATTAGATTCGAAGTAAGTCTATGGGTCCTCCTTCTCTAAAGGTAGTTAGGCATTAGCGGTAATGGTGTACGGTAGTTCACGGGGGATGTCCACTTCCTCTAGAAGATTATAGGGGATCAACTAGGGACATGATTGGTATATTAAAGATATTTGGTCATTGCATGCTCACCAAGTGTCTAAGAGAAGTCTTAAGTGACATAGGTGTTCAACCGTAATACCAGTTAAGTAGTAACTTCGCAATACTACTTCTTATATTGAAATTGAGAGTATAGACTTAAGAACGTTGACGGGGTCTTAAGAGGCTAGGGTCCGCCTTAGGGTTATAAGTGATCATAAGAATCTACCGTTAATAGGGCCACAATCTACCGTTATATGTAACCTGCTAAAAATATAGGGTATGGACTTTAAGTAAATACCATTTTTCAGTCACACAAAATTTTTTGTTCTGACCCCTCTCCTTAACATATCCAACCGGTCAGTTGGTGGGGTAGAATCCATGGACGAAATAAGGATGGCGAATGAAGACGAAGATGAAGATGTTATGCTCTTATTATTTATTATTACTGTACTTCTTATGGAAGATTTTGAGAATGAATCTATTGATGTACCTATGTAACAAATGTAATCTTGACCATTGTGTTGGAATTCTATGATTTTTAATAAAGTGGTACATCTTATTTCAGTATTATATTTTCTCTTTCTGTTGTGTGAGATTTCCATTCGACGTGTATAAATATATTATCTATGCAAACGTAGTTCCTTACAAGAACCGACGACCCTTTAGAATGGCTCTAAGTTTTGATGGGCCTTTTCTGGTTCAAAATTTAGTCTCGTTCCGGGCGGATTGTTAAATTTGGTATCAGAGCATAGGTTACTCGATTATAAGGGAATTTTACGTATGAGAGGCGTATTTGTAATTTGAAAAAGGTTTTCCAAACTATATATATACACACTCTCACCCCAGTTAGCATACACATCTATACTAGGTTGCCTTATCCTTTCTTCCCTTTTCATCTTATATACTATCTCAGAAGTTTCCACTAAAGGGTCCTTCCTTTTCTTTTCAGATAGTAGAATGGATGATAATCTTACTAAGCAGGGAAACTACGCAAGGCCTCGATACTTGCCAAAATGATTCCAACAATATCTCCGTACTGTGGAACAAGTCCCTGTTGCTAATCCTACTCTAGCGGCGCCTGCAGCTCCTACCGCTGAGGTAGCCTTTGACTTTTCCCGCTTTTTAAAGAGCTTCGCGAATCGTGGAGGGATATCAGTCACTGGAAACTAATGTTTTACTAACGCCCAATCTTGGATAACAGACTGTGAAAGAATTTTCGAAGCTACTGGCTGTCCAGATGAAGTGAAAAGGAGAATTGCAGCGTGGCACTTGAAAGAGGAATCCCTTGAATGGTGGAATTTAGTATCCGGAGAGAACGAGGGCTGGATATTCAAATGGGCCGAATTCAAAACCCGTTTCGAAGCAAAGTTTTCGCCAAGTGCGGAAATGATGATCTAGTTGGAAAAATTTATCCACCTCAACCAAGGAAGTTGAGCTTGCAAGAGTATGTAGCCAAATTTATCGAATTGAGTAAGTTTGGAAGAACAAGAAGAAAGGGGAGAAATTCAAAAAGGAAGCAAAGACTTGTACGAGGTGCAACCAAAAGAGCCATGAGGCTAAGGATTGTAGGACCTCGTTGGCAAAGAAGGAATTCAAAGGAAATTGTTTCAACTGCCATGAAGAAGGACACATGTCTAAGTACTTCCCAAAGCCCAAAGTTATCAGAAGTGGCCAGAATTATGCAATAGAGGCAGCACTATTCAAAGCCGACCCTTAAGAGACCAAGGGAAACCTGCAGTTGAAGGTATAACTTATTTTTTAGGAATGTATACACCTTGTTCGATTCCGGGGTGACTCATTCTTTTATCTCTAACAGATTATTTAATCTACTGAACCTTCCCATGTCTATCTCTGATTGTCCGGTAGATGTGGCCAACCATAACGGAGGATCTAAGTATCTTTAACTGTCTTGCAAAGACCTAATATTGGAGGTCGACAATGTCGAGTTCCTTCGCAAAGCGTATGCATTGGATTTTATGGGGTATGACCTTATCATAGGTATGGATTGGCTATCAATTTATTGGGTCGTCCTAGACTGCGACAAGAGAATCGTTTGTCTTAGGAACTGAGGGGGGCATAGTCTGAATATCCTTCATAATGATAGGAATAAGGATAAAGCCTTTTTATATTCCTTACCTCCTAGTTTAGAAGGACCATCTTCGTTCCCTATTGTATGTGAGTTCTTAGATATCTTTGAGGAGGTTACCGGACTTCTACCTGACAAAAAATTCTCTTTTCGTATTGACCTAGAGAAGGACACTAGACTCATAGCACTACCCTTAAGGCATATGGCGCCCAAAGAATGAAAGGAGTTGGATAAGCAGATTTTAGGATTATTACAAAAAGGTTTCATTCGGCGAGGTACCTCAGAATGGGGTGCACCTGTTGTGTTTGCCACCAAAGAGGATGGGTCTTTAAGACTTTGTGCGGATTATAGGGAACTTAGTAAATTGATAAAGAATAATTATGTATTTTCTTGGAGTAATAAATGTGACATAGCCTTTAAGAAATTAAAGAAAGTACTAACTAATTCGCCAGTCCAAATTATACCTGATGGTTCGAAATTGTTTGCAGTTTACACTAATGCATGCATGACCGGTTTAGGAGCGATCCTTTTGCAAGAAGGGTGAGTAGTTGCTTACGCTAGTAGACAACTCAAGGATCCGGAGAAGAGGTACCCAGTTCATGACCTTGAGTTAGCCGTAGTAGTATTCGCCCTTAAAATGTGGAGGCATTATCTTTTAATGGGGAAATTTGAACTTTTTACCAACCATAAATCCCTAAAGTATTTATTTTCTCAACGTGACCTAAACTTAAGATAATAACGGTGGATGAAACATATTGCCTCATTTGATTTCATGATCCAGTATACCCTGGGAAAAGGAATGCTGTGGCGGATGCGTTAAGTAGGAAACATGCAACTTTAAATGTGATCTCAAAATGGAAGCAATTAGAGTTTCTCTCTAATTTTAATTTGCAACCCTCGCCAACCACTTCTAATAGTTTTCTTGGAGCCATGATAATTAGACCTACTCTAAAAGAGAGGATTCAAAGGATACAAGACCTTCACGAAGAATTAAGGAGCCTAAGAGAGAAAGTGGGAAAGAAGGAGACCTTTCCCTATTCGACTAGATATTCAATTGGCGATGATGGAATTTTACTTTGGGATGGACGAATTTACGTCCCTAAGGATGAAGGGTTGAGGAAAAAAATCTAAAGGAGTGCCATAGGTCAAAAATGACCATACACCCCGGTGAGATAAAATGTACAAAGATATGAAGAGGAATCCCCATTTGGAAGGAATGAAGAGAAATATAGCGGAGTTCGTAGCCAAATGCTTGACGTGCCAAAAAGTAAAAGCGAAGCAAGGGAAGCCTGGAGGGTTATTACTACCTTTAGAGATCCCCATGTGAAAGTGGGAACATATTTCCATGGACCTTTTAGATGGACTTCCTAGAAGCCAAAGGGGGTAATGAGGCCATTTGGGTTGTCGTAGATCGTTTAACCAAAAGCGCCCATTTTATACCAATCAAGAAGACAATGATAGTAACCTCATTAGCCCACCTATATGTCAAAGAGATAGTCAGATTACATGGTATCCCATCATGTTTTGTGAGTGATAGAGACCCCTTGTTCACAAGCGAAATTTGGAGAATCCTACATGCAACATTGCGAACGACCCTTAACCTAAGGACAACCTATCATCCGCAGACCGACAGATAGACAGAAAGAGTAAGCAGAATCTTGGAAGACTTGCTCAGAGTTTTCATTATCGAATTTGGTGGAGTTTGGGAGTAGCACCTACCGCTCGTAGATTTCACTTACAACAATAGTTTTTAAACGACGATTGGTATGGCCTCTTTTGAAGCGCTTTACGGGAGGCCATGCAAATCGCCAACTTGTTGATGGGAAACTACCGACAAGGTTCTACTCGGATAAGACTTCGTCCGTGATTCCGCGGAGAGGTTATCCTTGATTAGGTAGAAGATGAAGGCAACCCAAGACCGTCAAAAATCATAAGTTGATAAACAGAGAAGGGAACTTGAGTTTAATGTTGGAGATTTGGTACTCGTAAAAGTATCCCCTCTCAAGAGGACTGTTCGGTTTGGGAAGACTGGGAAGTTAGCTCCCAGATTTATTGGACCTTTTCGCATCATCGAGAAGATAGGATCTTTGGCTTATCAAGTGGATCTCCTAGAGCATCTATCGGGAATCCATAATATTTTTCATGTATCTCATCTAAGGAAATGCCTTCATGATTCTGCTATCAGACTTGATGTTGACGGAATTGGGGACATATAAAAACTTGAGTTGGAGTCCAGGGTGCCTCGTGCCACTGCAAGGAATGTAAAGCACATAATCAAAAGACACCGCAATAAAATCGTTTGCCTCGTCCAAGTACAATATGGAAATGATCCTTCGGAAAGCACATGGGAGACTGAGGACAAGATGAGATAGACTCACCCAGAGCTTTTCTTGGGTAATTTTTCCTTAAAATAATGTTTATGGATGCATCGTGATTGCTAGATTGGATGTTAGGAAATGGATGCAACACCATTAGACAGAGCACTCATGTAGAAATATATGCATAGTTAGGTTGTTTGCATATATATTGCATCACTTATTACACCTACACGCTAGGATAAAGCTCACTTTAGTGGGTCTGCGGTCCATAACCACTGTGAGTCATGTGTGTTTATGGATGAATTAAAATATAACATGGATGTACAACATGGACGTTTCGAATGAGTTGTTTTTTCGCCCCTTCAAATAGATTTCAGGAGGAAATCAATTTTAAGGGGGAAGAATGTAACATCCCGTAAAATATACCTAAGGCATAAATATTAATAATAAATAAAAATAAATAATTTAATAATAAGGTTGGAAAATGAGATTTTGCAGATTTAGGAATTTGGCTACGAAAATATTTCAATTGAATTTGTGGCGAAATTCCGAACCGTTTTCATATATAATATGCTGAAAACGGTGAAAGTATGAAGAAATTAAGAGCAAATGAAATTGGATTGTAAAACACACACACACACACACACACACACATATATATATATATATATATAATCAGGTGAGTAATATATATATATATCCAAAATATATTAAAATAAATACGGATGAGCTTGATTTTCAAACTGAAGGTAAGATAGAGGGGACAGAGAATATTGTAAGTAAGGAAAGATATAAAGCAAATAAAGTAATGTATTATTTAATTAAACACCTCAGCGCCATATATGTTTATTGGGCATTTCAGCGACCAGGAGGTCGACCGCCCCTAGAAGGGGGTGTCGACCGCCTGGCGCTGAAACGCCCAATGAATCTATGTTTGGTCAGGGTTGTTTAGGGGAATATATATAAATATATGGCCAGGATTACATCTAAATAACCTAAGGCCCACGCTTACACAAGCAACTATATATATGCCCTCAAACCTCACAACTAAACCCTAGTCACTCACTTTATACCTACCTCCTTATCATCCTTCTAACATTGCTGAGTTCCAGAAAGGTTAGGAATTTCTCTTCTAATCCTCTAACCTCCATTCTTATCTTTTCTCTAATCTAAATTCATATATATTTTAGTATAAATTCTAGAATTTTGTTTTATATATGCATAAGATTGTAAAGATGATTCTTATATATATATTAGAAGGATTGGAGCATGTTTAACACGAAGGCTGAATCCAGATCTAAATCTACAACAAGAATCCTATTGTTCTTCCTTTTAGATCTGTGAGTGGAATACAGTGTTTTTTTAGGCATATTCTATTTTTTAATAGATTAATATGTTGATAGTTATGCCTAAAAGGATTTGGCAAACGATAATATCAATACATAAACCCCCAAATCCTCTATTTTATGTTTTGCGTAAGAATTGTCAATTTATTGGGTTTTTGGATTTGGATCTTAATATTGAATTAAGAATAAAAGGGGCGTTATGTTTCTACTTTATGTAATTCATCCTTATGTAAATATTTGATTGTAACCTAAAAGGGTTTAAATTTAGTTTGATTCATGATTTGATTAGGTTTGGGTTCTATTTTGAATCCGAACATATTCATACTTAAAATATATCAAATATAAATGTTTTTATGTGCAATACACCAAAAAAGGGTGAATTAGATAAAGCGGATCTTATAAATATACATGTGTATATGTATATATTATACTCTATTCCTGATCCATTATTAAAATCATGCCAATAAGCCTAGGATGCAAGTTGAAATTTGTATGTATGTGTATTTTCCATTCACTGTTATCTGTTATTATGTTATTATGACATCATGGCTAAAATGTAGCGGTCAAAATACAGAAATTAACTTATATACCTTAATTTAGGAAAAGTTGACAATTTTTATCTTGTTAGAACGTTCCCTCGTTCATACGAACATTATCATTATTTATGCGTTATAATTATTATATTTATATAGCATAGTCAATGTAATTAACTTAATAAATGCGATTAGGATAGAGTTCGAATTTGAAATGTCCCAATATATATTGATTGCTTGTGTGTGTATGTGTTTAAAATGGCTTTACATATATTAATAGTGACATACAGACACAAGGTTAGTTGCCATTTGTGGTATACGCCTGCCTGGAACCAACCGACAAATCCAGCAACCACAAGTAGGCCCAACTAATGTGAGAGTTCTGGGTGTCATAGGTCATTCAAACTTAGTACACTATGATACGAGTTTAGACCTACTTGTAGTAGAAGCCTTCCCGGAACCGCTCGGCATATCCAACATCTACAGGTATACGGTTTAATGTAAGAGGTCTAGTGTATATATATAAGTCTAGTTTGCATGAAAATAGACAAGTTTACTACACCTAGAGAAGGTCTTAAGTGACTGACTCTCTTCTTATCTAATTTGGATCTTAAAGGGTTAGGACTAGGATCCCCTCCGAAGGTTTATTCCTTGGAGAGGAACCAAAGTCATGGGACCTACCCTTATTAGATTCGAAGTAAATCTATGGGTCCTCCTTCTCTAAAAGTGGTTAAGCATAAGCGGTAACGGAGTAGGGTAGTTCACGAGGGATGTCCACTTCCTCTATAAGCTTATAGGGGTTTAACTGGGGGCGTGATTGGTATATAAAAGATATGTGGCCATTGCATACTCACCAACTGTCTAAGAGAAGTCTTAAGTGACATAGGTGTTTTACCGTAATATCAGTTAAGTAGTAACGTTCATAATACTACTTCACATATGATAATTGAGTATAGACTTAAAAAATGTTAACGTACTAGGACGAGTTCTTAATAGGCTAGGGTCCGCCTTTGGGTTATAAGTGATCATAAGAATCCACCTTTAATAGGGCCATAAGTAACCGAGAATGCCCACCTCGTTAGGTTTTTACCTTAAAAGCACTAATGAGCGGTTGATTTGGATATCCACCTCACTGGTTAGACACTTTGTGTTTGTGTGAATGTTGTGTGCTGCGTAGACATACCTTGACATATGTAACCTGCTAAAAATACAAGGTATGGAATTTAAGTAAATACTATATTTCAGTCACTTAGAACTTTATGCTTTGACCCCTCTCCTTAACATACCCAACTGGTCATTAGATGGGGTAGAATCCCTGGACGAAATAAGGATGGAGGCTGAAGATGAAGACGAAGATGTTATGCTTTTATTAATTGTTATTATTGTACTTCTTATGGAAGCTTTTGAGTATGAATCTACTGATGTACCTATGGAACGAATGTAATCTTGACTGTTGTGTCGGAATTCTGTGATTTTTATAAAGTGTTACATATTATTTTAGTATTATATTTTCTCTTTTTGCTGTGTGAGATTTCCATTCGATGTGTATA
Organism: Allium sativum; assembly: GCA_030737875.1. Lineage (NCBI taxonomy): Eukaryota > Viridiplantae > Streptophyta > Magnoliopsida > Asparagales > Amaryllidaceae > Allium > Allium sativum. The sequence goes on along the minus strand of CM060909.1, from coordinate 658,859,067 downwards.
AATATATTATCTGTGCAAATATAATTCCTTATAGGAACCGACAACCCGTTTAGAATGACTCAAAGTTTTGATGGGGCTTTTCTGAGTCGAAATTTAGTCCCATTCCAAGCGGGTTGTTATAGGTGCAAAGTGACTGCAAGGGTATTCAATGTTTACTTTGTTTTGTCTTGCTGGTAGTTTGATCTTGTCAGTTGTGGTTTTATAGTTGTAATGTTATCATACTAAGCGGTTGGTTCTTTCTTTCGGTAGTTGGAGTTCATTTCTATGATATGCTATATACTGTTGAGTGAGTTTCGTTGTGTCCGGATAGTTTGGGTTATCACCTTGTTTATGGCTATACACGAGATGCATGAGCACAGAATTTAGTTGTATTCATGGTGATTTTTTGCCAGAACTTGAGGGTACATAGCCTTCTCTGCGGTTCAGTTTTGATATCTGTAGTGCAATTTTGGGTTAACTTGCATGGAGCTGCTTCTACTGTTTGTGTGGAGCTCGAGATTTCCACTGTTGCAGCAGTTGACATCACTTCATACCTGCTTTTTTGCCGTAGCAGTATTACATTGCAGTATGTTACTTTTAACCATGTAATTGTATGCGACAATCTTTGTTGTATATGCAAATGTAATATTCACTTCTTTTATGAAGTACGTACTAGTCTAGTGACTGAACTAGCTCCTGTGCTACAATCTTGGTTAGATAGTGTGGACGGCCCATAATAATTGCCGTAGACGGTGGACGGTCCACTTTGAAAACTGTATTAGTTGATTGTTAACCACAATCACCTGTACTATACTGTATTTTTATTATTGGTTATAATAAAAAAGTGTTACGGAACACTATAAAAACCGGTCGACTATGCCGAAAATAAAAAAACTTAATTTGGATTCTTCTATTAAAATCCAATTACATCCTTTCTTTACGTTATTGAATTAAGTCTTCCTTTTAATCACAATGTTTCGTTGAATTTAAAGTCATCACCTTAACCTTAAACCCTTTTTTTAAAACTTAGATTTGTTTCTAAAATCCTTTTATAAAATTCTACTACAAACTTATCGCAACTTGATCACCTTCTTAAATAATTTCAATTAAAAGGGTTATTCCTTTAATCATAATTAAAATAATAATTAATTCCAACATTTAACGAAGTAAAAGTAATTTACTTCATTTTTAACTAACGTAGAAGTTGTTAACTTCTTTACTAAGATTGAATAGTTAATCTCTTTCTAAAATAGTATTAAAATAATTTACTTTAATAATAAATAACTCGATAATTCCTTTAACATGGTTAATTAAAAGGTTAATTAATTTTTAAGAATACTCGTTTGTTGGCTATCTCTCATCTCTAAAATCGAATCCAGACTGGCATTATGAAAAGCGCATTCCTGGTCCACCGCTGGTCATCTCATCCTCGTCAAATCTGTCGTCTCGGACATACCCTTCTATTGGATGTCCTTTCACAAACTTCCATCCTGGGCCATTAACAAAATCGAAGCAATTAGAAGTTCTTTTCTTTGGAATGGTGGAAAAGCAAAGTGTTTGGTCAACTAGCAAACTGTTTTCTTACATCGCGACCATGAGGGGATTGGAATCATTAATCTTTCTTCTTTTAACCTTGCGTTGCTAGCAAAATGGCTCTAGCGTCTTCTTACACCTTGTAACGACCCAGTTTTTCGGCCATTTTAATTTGAATATTTAATTTCGTTTTAAATATTATGGATTTTAAATATTTAAATTCAAAGTTTAAACGTTATAATTTATATTTATTTATAAACGAGCTCGAAATGGCACGGTAGTTCGTAATATTCAGTTTTGAACTTCGATTGAGTATACAGGATCCGGTATAAGTCGGAATTTCGTGAAACGAGAAACGTTTGAATCTGTTTGATTATAATTTTCTAATGAAAGAGAAAAATCAAAATTTCGTTGTTAAAATTGTAAGTTATGTCTAATTCAATTTCTAAATTAGTCGCTATGGAAATATTAAATTAACGATAACGTTTATTTAATATATTTAATAACGTTTTCTATATAAATTTTCGATATCGGTTGATCCGAACCTTTTGATACTAAATTATAGTTCGATATTAACTAAATCTAAAATGAGACACTATTCCGGTCGGGTATATTTGACGATAATTTATTTATTTTTGAATTTAATAGTTTTGGTATTTTATTTAAATAATTTATCGATATTATTTGACACACTAATTATATATTTACAGACCTATGTAAGAAAATGTACACTGTATACGCATTCAAATCTAAGTATATCAAATACATAAAGTAGAAAAGAGAACAATATATTATAAGGCAGCTCACCCATGTGCATACTATACAAAATCATTGCCAAGCCAATTTAAAAACTGACGAAGATCACAACATAAAAAAGGTACCAAAATAAATAGAGAAGAACAGGGGAAAATGCAATAAATAAGAACAGTTCTTTTCACATTCATGCGCCAAATCTTTTACCAATCAATCAACAAATTTACATGCTGACAATTCAAAGCATAGTATCAATCGAATACAGTAGACTAGGAAAAAGATATGGTAGGCTAGGAGCACCTCTCACGTCCATGTATTCCGAAACCAATCTTTTGCCAAGATGTCTTTTACCAAGATAGAAAACAGTTCTTTACTCTCATGTGCCTTCTGTACCAAGATTTTTGCCATGCCTCCAAATCTTTTGACAAGCTGTAGCTAGAACACTTGCTATCTGTACAATGCAAAACAAAGCGTGACTTGTTCATTCAAGAGAACAGTAAAATACAGTTTCTCATTTAAAATAAGTAATAGAAAATGGTAGGAACAACTAAGGTATAAGGCATGAATAGCTAGAAATCAAATCTATGTATATATGTTTATATACAGCAAATCTAGACAGAACTAACAAATATATATATATATATATATATATTCATATATTAAATCTACAGTGCAAAAATATATATTTATACCCATTTAAAATCTGAACACAAAATCAATGACATAATTTCAAATTTGTATTGGGTACACAACTCTATCTGAACTAATCTATACACACAGTTGAATTAGTGTTCCATGTGAACAAACCATACTGAAATGAAAATACAATACCAATTCAACAAAAATCTCTATTAAAATCCATCACGGGTCCATCAACCATCACAAGTACAAATAGGATCTGAAAAGGGAAGAGACAATGGCCTAAACTCTAAGTAGCTGAACCTATCTAAGAAGAGCTCTGATGGACATTGATCTTACCCACAACTACCACACTATAAATACGTACACACGCAGTGTTTTTTCCCCATCCCAAAATCAAATGAATCAACACAGTAAAGTAAATCATTCGAATTCTTCCTTCCACTAAAACTCTCGATCCACATCGTTATTCACAAAATTTTTAAACAGCAAATCACGAAGTGAAAGGGGAGCTGCACGCTAACCTGCTTTGGTGGAATTGAACTGACGAAACCTCACTTGAAAAACCGGATCTTGGTGGACAAACTGTGGAGTAACGGTAAGGGAAGGAGCGAACAGGTTCAAGTCGAAGAGGAGCTGTCTCTGGCGCCCACTTTGGGATCTATCGGCGGAACTCTGACCAAGGGAGGATGAGGAGGTAATATGATTTGTTGTGGCAGGAGTAGCTTTTTGTATCTGGACGGAAATGAAATGAAGAGCAGATAGTAAAGTATGAAGGCGGCTGGTCATTTAATTGGGTAAGGATTTGGGCGTGGACCAGTATTGGTTTGAGGGGATATCGTTGGGCCTTGGGCTGGTGAAAAAAATATATAATGAAGAACTGTTGGGATAAAGGAAGGCGGCTCAACTTTTCCTTAGTGAGAAAGGGTTTTCTCATGGACGGTTTGTGCTTTAAGGCCATGGGCTGAAAATACAAGATGGGGACCAATTTGAACGAACAAACACAACGGCCTATCAAGGTTATCATCAACTTATAATTAGTGCAAATTATTTTGAAATTAAAAGTTAATTAATTTCTATTTTAAATTATTAATGATTATATAATATTTGAATCATGACAAGGTTTATAATGATCAGGCTAGGGTGCTGAGATGTCAGTCGCAATTTGGAACACAACAGGAACCGAGAAAGCACTGAATGAAAGAGTCGAACGGTAATATTTGAAACCAAGTAATTAGTTCGCTAAATTTAATTAATTTAGAATTAATTAGTTATTTAAATTTAAAGTTAATTTTAAATGTTAACAACGTAATCATGTTTTATCAGAACTGGTCGATATACGATAGACTAGAACTGTATTCATGAGCAGGACGGTACGGAACGGAGTTGAATCAAACGATTTGGAATTCATCTAAAACGAGCTGTGTTTACAACGCAAATCAAGGTGAGTAACCTCACTCAGTCTCCCCACTTATAATGATTATAAGTCGGGTTTATCATTTGTCTGTTATGGCTGTTAATTGTTGACTGTTGATGGTTGTTTGAATGCATGTTAAATAATTATATCAATTATTTGAATTAAACGGTTGTTTACTTTAAATAAAATAACATCGTTATTTTAACGATGATTTCCAAACAAGGTAACTTTCCTTGTCGGTTACGTTTATAATGATATAAACGTATTTAGATTTAATTGGATGTTGAATTATTGGTTGATCGCTATTAGAACTGATTATTTATCTGTATGTGAAACTGTGGAAACCTTATGTTGAGATTATTGAATTGGATATTGATTATTAAACACAATTCGACATTTGATTGGTTATTAACCAGTAGGTGACATTGGTGCAGAATTTATAGCAGATGGCCAAGTTACGAACTGTTTTAGAAAGTTCGATTTACCGTCAAGTGAGGCGGGAGAAGAATGAAGTTATGAAATGCAGTTTATAACTGAATGTAGATTTTAAATTATACTTTGGAAATAAAGTTTTAAGAGGGAAATAAATTATATATATCGTTAGTTTTAACCACTATTTCTATACTAAGATCTACCGTGTGCGAAGCACGTGCTTCACCGTAATTACTGAATATTTTAATAAAGTGGATTCTTATATTAATAAGATTGATGGGCAGGTAGGTGGGAATTAACGTGACAATTAGTAACCGGGATTTATTGTTTTAAGAACAATTAAAATAAGTTTTATTTAGAAATAGATTATTATTTATAATAATCGAAGTAAATGAAATTATTTGGATTAATAATGTTATTTATAAATTTAAATGGAAAGGATGAGTTAGAGTTGATCGAATGGTTAATCATGTTTCAAGATGGACCAAACCAACTATTTTTACAAAAAAATTGATTATTTAATTAGTTGTGTCAATTAATATAATAAAATAAATTAGCGAATAATTGTTGACTTAATGAGATTTTAAAAAGGAAATTTAATTCCAGCTAGTGATGAAGTAAATTTATAATTTTTATTTAATTTAAGGAATTATTTCTTAAATAGAGTTCATTCAAGTAAGAAACCAAAATTTGAAACAAAATATAATTGAGTTTCGAAAGAAGTTTAGGAACAGGTTTACATTTATACGAATTTGGTAAATGAAGTTATAAAGTGATTTTAAATGAATATTGTAAGCTTAAAATAAGTGTTACTCAATATTTTGAGTAAAGTATATTATTTTAATGGCCAAGTGATGTTGTGGAATACACCAATGGATGTATTTGGTTTTTATGATTGTTTATTTTGATAGTTAAATAACCGACTATCAAAATCAAGCCCAATGCGTTGTTGGTACGGGAAGACCGGGATCAAATTTATATTCGGAAAGCAGTCCAAACCAGCAAATACGTAAAAGACGCTGATCGAAGACGGAGCAGTTGAAGACCGTGGATCTTCATAAGCGGAAGGGCTACTAGATAAATTTCTATGATGTTGCAACCAGAGATATTTTGATAGTAATTCGGTCGTGGTTGAAATCTATGGATTGTAAGGACTACTCGCTACTGATCCATAGGGTGATTCCTAGGATGTGGTAGGAGAGTGCCTTCGGTTCATCCTGTTCCTGGATGACTTGTATGGACGAATATCTGACAAAGTATATCCAAAGGACCACGTACGTTGGTTTCTTCAAACGTATCATAGTTGGTTAGCTCCCAACTAGCGTATTTTTGTGGATGTCAATTAGTGATATCTGATGGATCTGACGATGTGGCATTCAAAGCGAATGGTGGTCAGATGTTTTAAAAGGAATTCAAACCTCAAGCCTCATCAACCGGGAAATGACAAAAATCAGGCAGGTAGCATGGCTATGTGGGTCGCTCCCATTAGGGTGTAGAATCACCTATCTAGAGAAATTCCTTTTGTTTCTTTAATCTATCGATGTTGTCCCTTTTCGGGAAACGGTGGGTAGCTCCCAACCGTTGGTGATATACATTCGATACACTCAAGCAAAATGAGTGATCAGTCATGTGTGGGCCGGGTTACAAGAGGTTCTTGTTGAACCCAGTGTATTCGCCTCTAGAGATACACTATCGGCAGGTGGTCCCATACCTTGTCATAGTCGGAATCCAATCTCCAATTAGTGGCCGGGGTTTTTGTTTGTATACTATATATGTGGAGCGTGAGATGCAAGCGTTCTACTAGATTCTATTTATTTGTATTTAGACACTATTATAATATCAGACAAGATATGATTTCAAAACTGTTTTGGGTTATAGTAAGGTAAAAACCGTTCGTGTTTACGTGTGGGCTGGTCTTACTATTTTTTTTTTCAAAAGGATTTTGAACTTTAAAATCAAGATGGCTGTTATATAAACTTTGCGAGATTTTCTCACTCTGGTTCACCAGACTGACCCGATATTTGTAATGCTCGGGTTAGACCGAGGTGTACAGGTTCAGGTTATCGGATGTTGAGAAGAGACGAGCTAGAAGAATTCAGACGTATGAAGTAATAATATTCCGCTGTATGTTGTATATGAGGACAGATTATTATAACTGTCCAGATGTGAGATGTACTCTGATGATTGTAAGTATATTTTCAAAGCTCTCAATAAAGTTTTATTTCTATATTATATTTTGTTCCGCTGCGATGTGAGACTCTGTGTCGTGTTGGATCTTCTTCTTCTTCTATTCTATTATTTCTTTCTTTCTTATCTCACCCTTTAAATTCTTTCAAATAATAATCTGGTGGGTTCGATACTTGAGTTTTGGCAAGTAATGTGAGATTATATATTATTGTCAGAATTCGGGCGTCGAATTCCTACCGGGTCGTTACAGTGGTATCAGAGCCAGGTCTAGTAATAACCTTGGCTCTGTGGCGTAACTCGGTAGAGATGGGGTTCGTAATACCCTAGATCGAGCTGAGTGTTTATATATGAGAGCGTATTTGTAGATTTTATATAAAAATGTTTTGTGTTGTGTTGCTGATCGGTTCAAGTGTTGAAAAGCATTGGACCGGAAATGTATACAATATTGTTTTATAAATAGGGTAAATGATATAATTTTACCCAATCATATTTTGTATATAAAGGAAATAATTTAATTAAATTATTGAGATATTGTGGTTTGATTGATTTACTTGAGTGGGATTCAAATGGAAATTTCAATTTGAATGGTTTATATAACCAAAATTTCACATATAAAATTATGAAAGAGAATTTTAGTATGGAATTTGGAATTAGAATTTAACTTAAGATAAGTTAAAACCAAATAAATTAGAGTAATGGTGTTTGAAATAATATCAGGATTGGAATTATAAAATGGAACGTTTGAAAATTAAATTAGATAATTGGATATGGAGTAAGGCTCTAATTGGTGAATTAAATATTAGTGGTGAATATTAGTTGAATGTGATTAAATGATTGGTTGAATTGATTGTGTATTGGTTGTATTTGGATATGAGATTGGTTGAAATTTTTCGATATTTTTGGAAATTTTTAGTTACGATATTGAATTTGTTTTTGATTTTAAATAAATTGGATTTAGAAAATTTAATGGGTTGTGACGTTTTTCTTACCTTAGCAATTTTGGGGACGAAATTATTTTAAGGGGGGAAGAATGTAACGACCCAGTTTTTCGACCATTTTAATTTGAATATTTAATTTCGTTTTAAATATTTTAATTGGAATATTTATGGATTTTAAATATTTAAATTTGAAGTTTAAACATTATAATTTATTTTTATTTATAAACGAGCTCGAAATGGCGCGACAGTTCGTAATATTCAGTTTTGAACTTCGATTGAGTGTACAAGATCCGATATAAGTCGGAATTTCGTGAAACGAGAAACGTTTGAATCTGTTTGATTACAATTTTCTAATGAAAGAGAAAAATCGAAATTTTGTTGTAAAAATTGTAAGTTATGTCTAATTCAATTTCTAAATTAGTCGCTATGGAAATCGTAAATTAACGATAACGTTTATTTACTGTATTTAATAACGTTTTCTATAGTTCGATATCGGTTGATTCGAACCTTTTGATACTAAGTTATAGTTCGATATTAACTTAATCTGAAATGAGACACTATTCCAGTCGGGTATATTTGACGATAATTTATTTATTTTTGAATTTAATAGTTTTTGGTATTTTATTTAAACAATTTATCAATATTATTTAACACACTAATTATATATTTACAGATGTACACTGTATACGCATTCAAATCTAAGTATATCAAATACATAAAGTAGAAAAGAGAACAATATATTATAAGGCAGCTCGCCCATGTGCATACTATACAAAATCTTTGCCAAGCCAATTTAAAAACTGACGAAGATTACAACAGAAAAAGGTACCAAAATAGATAGAGAAGAACAGGGAAAAATGCAATAAATAAGAACAGTTCTTTTCACATTCATGCACCAAATCTTTTACCAATCAATCAAAAAATTTACATGCCGATAATTCAAAGCATAGTATCAATCGAATACAGTAGACTAGGACAAAGATATGGTAGGCTAGGAGCACCTTCTCACGTCCATGTATTCTGAAACCAATCTTTTGCCAAGATGTCTTTTACCAAGATAGAAAACAGTTCTTTACTCTCATGTGCCTTCTGTACCAAGATTTTTTCCATGCCACCAAATCTTTTGACAAGCTGTAGCTAGAACACTTGCTGTCTGTACAATGCAAAACAAAGCGTGACTTGTTCATTCAAGAGAACAGTAAAACACAGTTTTCTCATATAAAATAAGTAATAGAAAATAGTAGGAACAACTAAGGTATAAGGCATGAATAGCTAAGAAATCAAATCTATGTATATATGTTTATATACAACAAATCTAGACAAAACTAATATATATAGATTCATATATTAAATCTACAGTGCAAAAATATATATTTATACCCATTTAAAATCCGAACACAGAATCAATGGCAGGATTTCAAATCTGTATTGGGTACACAACTCTGTCTCAACTAATCTATACACACAGTTGAATTAGTGTTCCATGTGAACAAACCGTACTGAAATGAAAATACAATACCAATTCAAAAAAAATCTCTGTTAAAATCCATCACAGATCCATCAACCATCACAAGTACAAACAAGATCTGAAAAGGGAAGAGACAATGGCCTAAACTCTAAGTAGCTGAACCTATCTAAGAAGAGCTCTGATGGACATTGATCTTACCCACAACTACCACACTATAAATACGTAAACACGCAGTGTGTTTTCCCCATCCCAAAATCAAATGAATCAACACAGTACAGTAAATCATTCAAATTCTTCCTTCCACTAAAACTCTCGATCCACACCGTTATTCACCAAATTTTTAAACAGCAAATCACGAAGTGAAAGGGGAGCTACACACTAACCTGTTTTGGTGGAATTGAACTGATGAAACCTCACTTGAAAAACCAGATCTTGGTGGACAAACTGTGGAGTAACGGTAAGGGAAGGAGCGAACAGGTTCAAGTCGAAGAGGAGCTGTCTCTGGCGCCCACTTTGGGATCTATCGGCGGAACTCTGACCAAGGGAGGATGGGGAGATACCGTGATTTGCTGTGGCAGGAGTAGCTTTTTGGATCTGGACGGAAATGAAATGAAGAGCAGATAGTAAAGTATGAAGGCGGCTGGTCATTTAATTGGGTGAGGGTTTGGGCGTGGACCAGTATTGGTTTGAGGGGATATCGTTGGGCCTTGGGCCGGTGAAAAAATATATAATGAAGAACTGTTGGGATAAAGGAAGGCGGCTAACCTTTTCTTTAGTGAGAAAGGGTTTTATCATGGACGGTTTGTGCTTTAAGGCCATGGGCTGAAAATACAAGATGGGGACCAATTCGAACGAACAAACACAACGGCCTATCAAGGTTATCATCAACTTATAATTAGTGCAAATTGTTTTGAAATTAATAGTTAATTAATTTCTATTTTAAATTATTAATGATTATATAATATTTGAATCATGACAAGGTTTATAATGATCAAGCTAGGGTGTTGAGATGTCAGTCGCAATTTGGAACACAACAGGAACTGACAAACCTTTGAATGAAAGAGTCGAGCGGTAATATTTGAAACCAAGTAATTAGTTCGCTAAATTTAATTAATTTAGAATTAATTAGTTATTTAAATTTAAAGTTAATTTTAAATGTTAACAACGTAATCATGTTTTATCAGAACTGGTCGATACACGATAGACTGGAACTGTATTCATGAGCAGGACGGTACGGAACAGAGTTGAATCGAACGAGTTGGAATTCATCTGAAACGAGCTGTGTTTACAACACAAATCAAGGTGAGTAACCTCACTCAGTTTCCCCACTTACAATGATTATAAGTCGGGTTTATCGTTTTTCTGTTATGGATGTTAATTGTTGACTGTTGATGGTTGTTTGAATGCGTGTTTAATAATTATATCAATTATTTGAATTAAACGGTTGTTTAATTTAAATAAAATAACATCGTTATTTTAACGATGATTTCCAAATAAGGTAACTTACCTTGTTGGTTACGTTTATAATGATATAAACATATTTAGATATAATTGGATGTTGAATTATTGGTTGATCGCTATTAGAACAGATTATTAATCTGTATGTGAAACTGTGGAAACCTTATGTTGAGATTATTGAACTGGATATTGATTGTTAAACACAATTCGACATTTGATTGGTTATTAATCAATAGATGACATTGGTTCAGAATTTATAGCAGATGGCCAAGTTACGAACTGTTTTAGAAAGTTCGATTTACCGTCAAGTGAGGCAGTAGAAGAATGAAGTTATGAAATGCATTATAACTGAATGTAGATTTTAAATTATATTTTAAAAGGGAAATAAATTATATATATATATATCGTTTGTTTTAACCACTATATTTATACCAAGATCTACCGTGTGCGAAGCACGTGCTTTACCGTAATTACTGAATATTTTTATAAAGTAGATTCTTATATTAATAAGATTGATGGGCAAGTAGGTAGGAATTAACGTGACGATTAATAACCGGGATTTATTGTTTTAAGAACAATTAAAATAAGTTTTATTTAGAAATAGATTATTGTTTATAATAATCGAAGTAAATGAAATTATTTGGATTAATAATGTTATTTATAAATTTAAATGGAAAGGATGAGTTAGAGTTGATCGAACGGTTAATCATGTTTCAAGATGGACCAAACCAACTGTTTTAACAAAAAAATTGATTATTTAATTAGTTGTGTCAATTAATATAATAAAATTAATTAGCGAATAATTGTTGACTTAATGAGATTTTAAAAAGGAAATTTAATTCCATTTAATGATGAAGTAAATTTATAATTTTTATTTAATTTAAGGAATTATTTCTTAAATGGAGTTCATTCAAGTAAGAAACCAAAATTTGAAACAAAATATAATTGAGTTTCGAAAGAAGTTTATGAACAGGTTTACATTTAAACCGAATTTGGTAAATGAAGTTATAAAGTGATTTTAAACGAATATTGTAAGCTTAAAATAAGTGTTACTCAATATTTTGAGTAAAGTATATTATTTTAATGGCCAAATGATGCTGTGGAATACACCAATGGATGTATTTTGTTTTTATGATTGTTTATTTTGATAGTTAAATAACCGACTATCAAAATCATGCCCAATGCGCTGTTGGTACGGAAAGACCGGGATCGAATTTATATTCAAAAACCATTCCGAACCAGCAAATACGTAAAAGACGATGATTGAAGACGGAGCAGTTGAAGACAATGAATTTTCATAAGCGGAAGGCTACTTGATAAATTTCTCTGATGTTGCAACCAGAGATATTTTGATAGTAATTCGGTCGTGGTTGAAATCTATGGATTACAAGGACTACTCGCTACTGATCCATAGGGTGATTCCTAGGATGTGGTAGGAGAGTGCCTTCGGTTCATCATGTTCCTGGATGACTTGTATGGACGAATGTCTGACAAAGTATATCCAAAGGACCACGTACGTTGGTTTCTTCAAACGTATCATAGTTGGTTAGCTCCCAACTAGCGTATTTTTGTGGACGTCAATTAGTGATATCTGATGGATCTGACGATGTGACATTCAAAGTGAATGGTGGTCAGATGTTTTAAAAGGAATTCAAACCTCAAGCCTCATCAACCGGGAAATGACAAAAATCGGGCAGGCAGCATGGCTATGTGGGTCGCTCCCATTAGGGTGTAGAATCACCTATCTAGAGAAATTCCTTTTGTTTCTTTAATCTATCGATGTTGTCCCTTTTCGGGAATTGGTGGGTAGCTCCCAACCGTTGGTGATATACATTCGATACACTCAAGCAAAATGAGTGGTCGGTCATGTGTGGGCCGGGTTGCAAGACGTTCTTGTTGAACCCAGTGTATTCGCCTCTAGAGATACACTATCGGCAGGTGGTCCCATACCTTGTCATAGTCGGAATCCAATCTCCAATAAGCGCCCGGGGTTTTTGTTTGTATACTATATATGTGGAGCGTGAGATGCAAGCGTTCTGCTAGATTCTATTTATTTGTATTTAGACACTATTATAATATCAGACAAGATATGATTTCAAAACTGTTTTGGGTTATAGTAAGGTAAAAACCATCCTTGTTTATGTGTAGGCTGATCTTACTATTTATTTATTTTCAAAAGGATTTTGAACTTTAAAATCAAGATGGTTGTTATATAAACTTTGCGAGATTTTCTCACTCTGGTTCACCAGACTGACCCGATATTTGTATTGCTCGGGTTAGATCGAGGTGTACAGGTTCAGGTCATTGGATGTTGAGAAGAGACGATCTAGAAGAATTCATATGTATGAAGTAATAATATTCCTCTGTGTGTTGTATATGAGGACAGATTATTATAACTGTCCAGATGTGAGATGTACTCTGATGATTGTAAGTATATTTTCAAAGCTCTCAATAAAGATTTATTTCTATATTATATTTTGTTCCACTGCGATGTGAGACTCTGTGTCATGTTGGATCTTCTTCTTCTTCTATTCTAATATTTCTTTCTTTCTTATCTCACCCTCTAAATTCTTTCAAATAACAATATGGTGGGTTGGATACTTGAATTTTGGCAAGTAATGTGAGATTATATATTATTGTCAGAATTCGAGCATCGAATTCCTATCGGGTCGTTACACACCTGGTGCTTTCATTTGGAAGGATTGGATTTCCTTCATCTCTACAATTCCAACCCGTACCTCGTACTCCATTTTCCCCCACTTTTCAGACCTTCCCCCTTCTGGGTTGGTGTCCTCTCCCTGATTCCTTGCGTTAAATTTCTTTTCCACGTGATGATTGGCAATGGGGATAATTGTCTTTTTTGGTTTGATATCTGGCACGAACAATTTTCTTTCACTCGATCCCACCAAAATCTGTTTTCCTTATGTACTTCACCTAATATTTCAGTTTTTAGCATCATGGGCCTTGGCCCAATAGGCCTCTATCCACCTACATTATTTGGACTCGACGTTTTTAGCTGAAGTCCCTTCGATTGGGAATTTTTTTCAATATACTCGTTTACATGATCAATCTGATTGCTATTTTTGGGCTATGGGCCCAGATAAAGGCTTTTCGGTTTCGCCCTACTACAAATTCCTCTCTTACCCTGGCCGCTGCTTCTCTTTTGCTCGTATATAGAAATGTCATCTCCCTCCCCGCTTAATCTTCTTTCAATGGAGCCTTATTCATGCATGCATCAACACAAAAGATAGGCCTCAACAAATGAACATCATTGTAGATCTGATGTGTACCCTTTACTCTTTGCATGAAGAATCAACCGATCACCTCTTTCTTGAATGCGATTTCTCCTACTCCGTTTAGGCAACGACTAGCTCCTTTCTGCTCGGCTATGTTCCAGCTTTTTCCTCCTTCTTTGAATATTAGCAACCCAACCCCCTGATCATAAATTGAATTCTTTGTTAGCTATTTTTAGCTGGTGCATTTGGAAGGAACAAAATGCACATGTATTCAATAGACCAAAGAAACACTTTAATGGTGTTTGTGGTTATATTCTATACTTATTCGAACTCTGGAGAGGTTCAGCTTGACCCGCGCGCTTCAGGTATACTCTTCCAGCTCCTCCCTCGCCTGGTACATAGGGAAGCAACTCAGTTTATCCGCTCTAATGGATCTCCACGGCTTTATGCTTTCATTCCTTTCATCTGTATTGCGGTGTTTTGGTTTGTATATTTTATTATGCTATGTCTTCTACATAGAGATTATGTATTTTGGCTAACATAAAGGACGGACTATATCCTGAACTACTCTTTTATGCTACTGGTTGGGCTTGTCGACCAGAATATATATATATATATATATATGTATATATATATGTATATATGTATGCGTATATGTATATATATGCTAATCGGCTGTGTAGCAAGACACTACACACACGTCTTGCTCTAAAAAAAAGAATACCCATTAAGTTTAACGACCATTCATAAAAACTATTTCTATTAGATTAGTTGAAAAACAGTCTAATCTAATAATCAATCTCAATTAAAACAGTTGAACTTAGTCAACTTGTAAACATCAGTTAACTTGTTTACCGATTTCCATTAATTCTTCCTCTTAAATTAATTAATAACTTAATTAATTTAATAATATCTCTTCATTGTTTCATAAAACAATTAGCCCAAATTATTAACCGTAAGGTTAATTTCTAACCTTACTTGCATATAATACTCATAAAACGTAAGACTGTGCCAAAAATCATTTTATAATACTTATATAATGTATGATTATAAATATTGATTCATTTATAAACTTATATATATAATATAATTTAAAATCTTGCTTTAGTTGTAAAAATAATTTTTATAACTGAAGTTTCGTCAATTCGCCTAACGGTAAACCGACATCTCATAACGATGGATTTTAAGCCATCTGCTGCCAATCATTTAATCAATACCGTCTATTAATTAAAACACTATAACGTTGAATTTTAATTCAACAATCATCATCCAAACATGTTTTAACGTTATTGGGGTCAAACAGTTCATATATGCATAATATGAAAGCAAATAATAACAAAAATATTTGAGGAATCTAGTTGGATCCCTCCAACCTGTTTTTCCCTACTCCACAATTCATAGTACCATTTAATAATAATAAATAAGATAAACTTTTAATCAAATGCATTAAAAACAATGAAATTTAAATAACGTCAACCATTAAACCAACAATAAGCATCCAAGACATCCTAAAATCCAATTTATACTAACAACGACAAATTATAGTTATATGAATTTTAATCACATCATAGAATTCTAGAAAGAATGAATTAACTCCGTTTTGTTCTTAATCAACGATTCAAATCAACTTATATAATTTCACACATACGTTTGAAATCACATAAAATTCCAGTTGCCTTCAAACCTTTCTGAACCAGCTCGTAAGTGTAGCCTTCATCTCTGCGGTTCCAACGTCTCTTGTTTCATCAAAAATCTTTCACGTACGAAAAGGTTATTGATGTTGTAAAATCTAAATGAATTTAATGGTTTATAAATTAATTAACATTATTAAATTAAATTAATTAACTATAGTTCTTCACTTAATTACCTTAATCACGTGCTTAGGCTTAATCCGCAGTTGTTAATGGCTACCTCTTCATGAAAAAACACGACATCCCCAGACATCGAAGAACATGGGTCCAAGATCTCCTCACCGTGTAACACCCCGTATTTTTAACAACACTAAAAGAGGATAAATTAAATAATAATTAATTTAATATTCAGAATTAAGGGAAACGGACTGCGCCATTGCGTCCGTTTCGAAATTTTGGTCAAGATAGACATTTGGTTTGCATAAAACGGACATCGTATGAAGAAGTTATGAGGGTTTGATGTATGTATACGCGCAAGGTATATATATATATATAGTGTCCAAGAATTCAAAATCGGGTCTAGAAAGTTCAAATTCGTTCAAATTTCAGGAATTCGGGGTTAGTAGGAAAATTCCTGCACAGGGGAGTCGACCCCTTAAGAGGGGTGTCGACCCCTAGGTCGACCCCCCAACGGGGGTGTCAACACCAGGGTCGACCCCCTAAGGCGTGGGTCAACCCCCTAGGGCTGACGTGGCTAAGTCGGTTTCTGGGGCTGGCAGCTATAAATACATGGTCATTTCTCATATTTTCTTCATTGGAGATCAATGGAGGCCAAAATCTGCTAGTGCCTGAACTGAACAAAACCCTTTTCTTCAACAACAATAAACTTTGCAAATCAAACTTAGAGATTTAAGTGTAGATCCAACCTTTGCTATTTTCTGCCTTTTCTTTTAATCCAAACACTGTGAGTTGGTTAGTTTTAGATTTAAATGATTAAAAGTAATTTGTGATATGACTATGATTTGGATATATATATGCCTGTGATAGAATCATATTGGATCTATCATAATTTGTGAATCTATAAGCCTAGACCTTATCATGCTAGATCTATTTTATAGATCTAATTCTTTTGTGGTAAATTAATCATGTCACCTATGAGGATCTTACCCTTTTCTAAGTTTGTGGTTAATTTGGGATTATCATTATCTGAACAATTAAATCTTTGTTTAGATCTAGATCATCATGTTGTGATTAATTGAGATCTGTCATTATTGGACATATGAATTCTTATTTGGATCTGTTCATCCTAAGTATGTTAGATCTAGTTTTATCATTACCCTTTTCACTAGATCTGTTTTTATGTCCACCTTATTATTATGCCACCTTATTATTATGCCAATTACATGTCAATGCCAGTATATATATGTTATGTAACTTTTGTTAGAATGATCACTATTGTCATTTTTTCCATCACCTTTCCCTTTTATTGTTTATGGATAGGCTACTAGCCTAGATGCCGCCAAATATATATACGAATGCGTTAGTGAGGGAACGGGGAAAATATTAGAATTGGCATAACTTGGTTAATGGATATAAATATGGACATATAATTCACTTTGTACAAAATTGGGGAAAAAGGGGCATGGAACCTTTAACCTATAATGACATAGGTGAGAATTGGATAATAATGAAATATCTAGGATTACAATTAGAAATTGTAATTGCACTTATGACACGAGGTTAGGTTGCATTAGTAGTGGAAGTCTGCCCGGACCCGACCGGCATATCCAGCAACCACTATTGTTGAACCTAATGTGAGAGGTCTAAGTGCACAAATATGAATCGGGCTAACACACGAAGTTAGACCCAACTTGTGGAAGAAGTCTGTCCAGACCCGATCGGCATATCCAGCATCCACAAGTTGTAGGCCCATCTAATGTGGGAGGTCTAGCCCATTATAAACCATAAATGTACATGGTAATAAATTGGACTACTTAACCTAATCTAATCCATAGGGATTGTATGATTATGAACTAAAGTTAGGGTTAAGTAAAATTGGTTGGACAGTGGGTGGGTTAAGCAAATCTGAGGTGGTGGGTAATATTTACATATAGGCCCGCAAACTTAACTCGATAAGGTTATGAAATTAAAGACACCTAGTAGTAAGCATAACCGGTAGAAAGATGGGGTTATATATTTAAAGACACCTTTCAGGGTAAGTATAACCTGTGGAAAACCTAGTGGGGGATACAATACAAGGGGGAGAGCTTGTATAATATTGTATGGGACCCATTTCAGTCAGTAACCCGGAGTAGGTATCAGGTAGAGTACTCCAAACTAGGTCGGAGAAGTGGCACGCTTACTGAACTGATTGTAAGAGATACAAACATGGAGTTTGGTGTGGGCGGCGCAAACCGACCGGACCATGTGCGTGCATGAGCCGGGCAGAGGCGGATAAGACGACCGTGGCACTTGTAGATATAGGGCTGTAGCCTATACATATCAGCGGAGTGTTTCCACTTTAGGACGTGATACATCCTACAGTGGGGTCGGCACAGAGTATCTACGCGGATTAGGGAGCCGATCGATTAAGGTAGTAGTTAGGATACATTTGGACGTATGCATAAGTTTACCACCTTATAGTGGAAGGGATCATCTCACTCTGGTTATACTAGTAATAGTACATAGTAATCATTAGAAGCGTATACACCCTATCCTGTTCACCTTGTCATACTTGCCTTTTATGTAGTTATCTCCTTCTTATCCACTTTATATGCCTGTCATGCTACTTTTATCTATTTACTTGTTAAAAGTAACTGGACTCGCCAAACTTTATGTCTGACCCTTTTTGTTTCCTCTTCTTTCTTCCATTTCCCCAGGTTCTCAGGGCGGGAACACTCAGGCTTGACCGTGATTTTGCTTACTTTTGTTGGAGCTTCTGAGATGTATGGCTCAAGCTCCTATCCTTATTGCTATGGCTATATTTTTGTTTTTGGGGAATTTTATTTCTTTTATGTACTCTGATATTTTTGAGGTATAAGACAGTAGCTTTTATGTTGTAATGGACTTTTGTGATTTCAGACATGTGATGTTTTTGGACCACGGTATCTTATGATAAATAAAGTTTTTTATTCCGTTGTTATTTTATATGTCTGTCTTGTAATATTTTAGTTCTGTTTACTATAACGCTTTACGAAACTTAATGCATTCTCTTTATGAGTGACATTAACGGACGTGGGGTGTCACACTTGGTATCAGAGCTGAAGGTTACCAGATTAGATAAAAAAATTTGAAAGCTATTTTTAAAAAAGGTTTTAAAAGAAAGGGTTTTCAAAAAGAAAAGTCTGTTTTGAAAAACATTCCCAAAAGTGCCATAAGTAATATCTTTTGATCCCTTATCTGAATATCTTTCCTTTTCTTTTTCAGCATGTCTGGGGAATCCAATATTCCATAGGGAGTTACAATACCAGGATGGTTCCGTAGGTATCTGGAGGCCACGGCGCCTGCCGAAGGCCAAGAAAACATTCCTCCCCCAGCTGCACCCGTTGCTCCTCCTCCTCCGCGTGTAGACAACTTCTCAAAGATCCACAAAGATTTCCATTCTATGGGAGGGAAGCCATTCCATGGAACCGAGACGTTTATGGAGGCAAGGAACTGGCTCAAGGAGATCGAGGACTTGTTTGTAATCTTTGAAGTAGAGGATCGAAGAAAGATTCAGTCAGCTGCTTGGCTATTGAAGGATGAAGCTTCGTTTGGTAGGAGTTAACCCAAGCACGCCGTCCAGTGGAAACTTGGGATGACTTTAGACAGAGGTTTGAGATGAAATTCCTTTCCTAAGCTGAGAAGAGCATGCAGATGGAGAGGTTCTTAACACTCAAACAAGGGAACTTGACGGTTAAAGAGTATGTGAACAAATTTAACCAGCTGGCAAGATTTGGATTGGAACTGGTAGACACGCCGCATAAGAAGGCTTTACGGTTTGTTAAAGGACTAAACGAACCCCTTCATAGGTTAGCCATGTCTCATATCCCAATGGGAGCCACCTTTGAAAGACTTGTTGATATGGCCTTGATGTATGAGGAAGAGAAGGGAAAAGAAGGAGGTTAAAACCGAGGAAACAACGCAAAATGAGAAGGTGTGGCCCAAGAAGGGGCAACAACAAAAACAATAGCAGAAGAAAGGTGGAAAGAATGACAAGGCCAAGGATAAGAGGAAATGTCACAGTTGTGGGAAAGAGGGTCACTTGATCAAAGATCGTAAAAGAAGGAAGAACTTGCTTCAATTGTAGAGAAGTCAGACACTTTGTTAGGGAGTGCCTGAAGAAACAGGGATCACAGGGACAAGGTCAAAGGGCATGAACTTCTGGAGGGCAGGTGCATGCTCTCATGACCAGTGCTATTGATAGAGGCAGAAAAATTTCCGTGGAAGGTTTAATTTCTCTTTCAAACCATCCTATTAGAACACATTTTGATTCTGGCGCTTCACATTCATTTATATATAGTTCTGTGGTTGAATCTCTGCACTTAATTACTAGTATGGTAGTGGATCCCGTACTTGTCTCAAACCCCATTGGTGGTTCAGCTCATTTATCTATGATTTGTCGGGGTTTGAAAATATCTTTGCTAGGCATCGAGTTTGAGTGCGACGCGTATGTGCTTGGGTTTATGGGCTATGGGTTAATTCTAGGAATGGATTGGCTTACCACGTATGCTGCCATTCTGGATTGTGAGAAGAGGGTTGTTAGGATCCTGACTTGTCATGGGAGGACCCTCGAGATTTCTTGTGACCCACAAGGATCAGTTATGCTCAGTTTCCTAGAGTCTCTTGATGCATCTATCGATGATCTACAATCTATTCCACCAGTCCAAGATTATTCTGATGTTTTTGATGAGGTACGGGGTTTACCTCCGAGGCGCGAGATCGACTTTCTTATATATCTGGTGGACAATGCAAAGCCACTTGCATTACCAGTGCGCCATATGGCTCCGAGGGAAAGAAAGGAGTTGAGTAAGCAAGTAGGGAGCCACTTGAGAAAGGATTTATCAGACGAAGCATATCTGAATGGGGTGATCCAGTTGTATTCCCAAATAAGGTGGATGGTTTGCTTCGTTTGTGTGTGGACTATAGAGAATTGAACAAACTCACAAAGAAGAATAGGCACCCACTTCCGAGGATAGACGACTTGTTTAACCAGCTTGTCGGGGCCCCGATATTCTCTCAGTTAGACTTAGCCACGGGGTTTCATTAGTTGAGGGTGGCTGAGGACAATATAGACAAGACTGCTTTTAGGACTCTGAATGGTTTCTTTGAATGGCTAGTTATGCCTTTTGGGCTGACGAATGCACCCGCCTATTTTGTCGATCTGATGAGTAGGGTGTTTTGAGAGTTCCTAAATAAATTTGTCATAGTCTTTGCTAATGATATTTTGATCTTCTCTAAGAGCGAAGAAGAGCATGCCCATCATTTGAGAGAAGTTTTGAAAACTCTCATTGACCATCAGCTTAAGGCAAAGTTCTCCAAATGCCATTTTTGGAGAAAGGAGGTGAGATTCTTAGGGCATGTAGTCTCTAAAGAAGGGATATTGTGGATCCCGCGAAAGTAGTTGCGGTGCAAGATTGGCAGATGCCTAAAAATGCAACAGAGGTGAGGAGTTTTCTTGGATTGGTAGGTTATTATAGGAAGTTCATTAAGGACTTCGCAAAGATATCAACCCTTCTCACCAGGCTGACGAAGAAGAACTTGGCATTTTCATGGGATATAGATTGTGATGTGCTTTCCAACATTTGAAGAGGGTTCTTACAACAGCCACGATCTTGACTTTGCCCGATGGGAACAAAGTGATTACAGTTTACACTGATGCATGTGGTACAGGGCTTGGTGCGGTTCTGATGCAAGAAGGAAAGGTAGTGTGTTATGAGGGTAGACAGTTGAGAGTCCATGAGAAGAACTACCCCACCCATGATCTAGAGCTAGCTGCCATAGTATTCACGCTTATGACGTGGCAACATTATGTACTTGGAGAGAAGTTCGAGTTATACACCGATCATAAATATCTCAAGTATTTGTTCTCACAGAAGGATCTTAATTTAAGGCAACAAAGGTGGATGGAGTTCTTAGCTTCTTGTGATTTTGAAATCGCTTATACCCCTGGCAAGGGTAATGTGGTGGCTAACGCACTAAGTAGGCAGAGGATGGCCTTATGTCCTATGTTTGTGGAGAGGAAAAGCTTGGAGTTCATATCAACCTTTGACTTTAAACCCTCCATCGAGATTTTGCTTGATTTGTTTGCATCGCTAGAAATACGACCAACTCTTATGGATCAGATAGGAGCCTCGCAGCAAGGTGACCCACAGATTTTAGACATCATGAATAAGCTCAGAAAAGGGGAGACTTATAGTCACCTCAGTCGATATACCATAGACGAAAAGGGGTGGATGGGATGAGATGGAAGGCTTTGTGTTCCTCAAACTGGAAGTTTAATAAAAGCAGTCCTAGAAGAAGCCTACAATTCTAAAATGACTATTCATCTAGGTGGTGACAAGATGCATAGAGACATGAAAAGGGTTTTCTTTTGGGATGGGATGAAGAAAGATGTGGAAGAATTTGTTTCTCAATGTTTAGTTTGTCAGTAAGTTAAAGCCGAGCAAAAGAAGCCCGGTGGTTTATTTCATCCTTTGGAAGTTCCGCAGTAGAAATGGGAGAGCGTCTCCATGGACTTCATAGATGGGTTGCCTAGGTCAAAGAAAGGCAACACCAATATTTGGGTGGTAGTGGATAGATTGACTAAGAGCGCTCATTTCATTCCAGTCAAAAGTAAGAGGACAACATCACGGTTGGCAGCAATTTATGTTCATGAGATAGTTCGTCTTCATGGAGTACCTTCCAGCATCGTAAACGATCGTGACCCCATCTTTACCAGTGAATTTTGGAGGAGCTTGTAAGAAGCATTAGGTACACAATTATGTTTGAGCATCGCTTATCATCCTTTGACCGATGGGAAGACGGAGAGGGTAAACAGAATTCTTGAAGATCTTTTAAGGCTTTGTATCCTAGACTTCGGAGGGACTTAGGAAGAGCATCTTCCTTTAGTAGAGTTTTCCTATAACAACAGTTATCAAGCTAGCATCGACATGGCACCCTTCGAAGCATTTTACGGACAACCCTGTAGATCACCAACTTGTTGGTGGGAATCTACAGAAAGGTTATTACTTAGACCAGATATGGTTAGAGAAACGTCCGAAAAGATTGACCTTATTCGACGGCGGATGAAGACAGCCCAAGATAGGCATATATCCTATGCAGACAAGAGAAGGACTGACATCGAATTTGAAGTGGGAGACATAGATTTTATCAAATTGTCACCTCTGAGGAATGTGGTTCGCTTCGGATCGGTAAGGAAGTTGGCACCTAGGTTTATGGGACCATTTCCCATAACCGAGAGGATTGGCTAAATGGCCTATAAAGTAAAGCTTCCAGAAAATTTATCCGGTTTTCATGATGTTTTCCACGTTTCTCATCTGCGGAAGTGTTTGCATGACATCGTGAAAGTTTTTGAGCCAAGCATATTGGAAGAAGTGGAAGTAGAGCAGGAAGCGATAGTCAGACGAGTTCCTACCTGTATCCTTGCATCAGAAGTTAAGAAGCTACGCAATAAAGAGATCAAGCTGATAAAGGTTCAATGGGTAGATAACCTAGCGGATGTGACTTAGGAGACAGAAGACAAGATTCAGGCTTCGTACCCTTTTCTTTTCGAGGGTGCTCTTAACTCCTTTTCCAAAATTTTATCTGTGCTTGTTTCTATCATTTGAATATATCTTATCCATAGTATCTTCGACCTTTAGATAGGAATCCTATGGATGTGAACATGTGTTTGAGACATGTTATGTTTGATGGATGCAGGTGGATTCAAATGTTTGGTAGTGGCTCCCTGTGGATGCATATACACACACATTAGGCACTAGATCGACTCAGTCACTCTCATACTGCATATGGATGTGTGTGCATTTTCTTTTCTTTCATGGATGGAAATGGATGTATTAGCATATGGATGTTGCATTTGGACGAATGAGTGTGCACACATATAGAACTCACATGTTATAATAGGATTATTTGCATACATATTGGATACATGGCACTAACATACATTGCATTAAGGAGGTCAACTGAATTAGTAGACCGCTTGATCTTCGCATCAGTATTGGGACATATACACACACCTTGGCATATGTTCATATAAGCATTAGAAGTCTTTAAGGACAATGGATGCCAGTGATTGATGGATGAGGATGATGGATGGTAGGATATGCATTCTTCTCAACTTAGAGATTTCGGGAGGAAATCCTTTGAGTAGGGGAGAATATAACACCCCGTATTTTTAACAACACTAAAAGAGGATAAATTAAATAATAATTAATTTAATATTCGGAATTAAGGGAAACGACTGCGCCATTGCATCCGTCTCGAAATTCTGATCAAGATAGACATTTGGTTCGCGTAAAACGAACACCGTATGAAGAAGTTATGAGGGTTTGAAGTTTGTATGCGCGCTATATATATACATATATATATATATATATACATACATATATATAGGGTCCAAGAATTCAAAATCGGGTCCAGAAAGTTCAAATTCTTTCAAATTTCAGAAATTCGGGGTGAGCGGGAAAATTTCCGCCTAGGGGAGTCGACCCCTAGGTCGACCCCCCAACGGGGGTGTCGATACCAGGGTAGACCCCCTAAGGGGTGGGTCGACCATCCTAGGGATGACGTGGCTAAGTCGGTTTCTGGGGCTGGCAGCTATAAATACATGGTCATTTCTCTGGTTTTCTTCATTGGAGATCAATGGAGGCCAAATGCTGCTGGTGCCTGAACTGAACATAACCCTTTTCTTCAACAACAATCAACTTTGCAAATCAAACTTAGAGATTCAAGTGTAGATCCAACCTTTGCTATTTTCTGCCTTTTCTTTTAGTCCAAACACTGTGAGTTAGTTACTTTTAGATTTAAATGATTAAAAGTAATTTGTGATATGACTGTGATTTGGATATATACATGCCTGTGACTGAATCATATTGGATCTATCATAATTTGTGAATCTATAAGCCTAGACCTTATCATGCTAGATCTATTTTATAGATCTAATTCTTTTGTGGTTAATTAATCATGTCACCTATGTAGATCTTACCCTTTTCTAAGTTTGTGGTTAATTTGGCATTATCATTATCTGGACAATTAAACCTTTGTTTAGATCTAGATCATCATGTTGTGATTAATTGAGATCTGTCATTATTGACGTATGAATTCATATTTGGATCTGTTCATCTCCTAAGTATGTTAGATCTAGTTTTATCATTACCCTTTTCACTAGATCTGTTTTTATGTCCATCTTATTATTATGCCAATTACATGTCTATGCCAGTATATATATGTTATGTCACTTTTGTTAGAATGATCACTATTTTCAGTTTCCCCATCACCTTTCCCTTTTATTGTTTATGGCTAGGCTACTTTCTAGCCTAGATGCCGCCAAATATATATACGAATGCGTTAGTGAGGGAACGGGGGGAAATATTAGAATTGGCATAACTTGGTTAATGGATATGAATATGGACATATAATTCATTTTGTACAAAATTGGAGAAAAAGGGGCATGGAACTTTTAACCTATAACGATATAGGTGAGAATTGGATAATAATGAAATATCTAGGATTACAATTAGAAATTGTAATTGCACTTATGACACGAGGTTAGGTTGCATTTGTGGTGGAAGTCTGCCCGGACCCGACCGACATATCCAGCAACCACTATTGTTGAACCTAATGTGAGAGGTCTAAGTGCACAAATATGAATCGGGCTAAGACACGAGGTTAGGCCCAACTTGTGGAAGAAGTCTGTCCGAACCCGACCGACATATCTAGCATCCACAATTTGTAGGCCTAATGTGGGAGGTCTAGCCCATTATAAACCATAAATGAACATGGTAATAAATTGGACTACTTAACCTAATCTAATCCGTAGGGATAGTATGATTATGAACTAAAGTTAGGGTTAAGTAAAATTGGTTGGACAGTGGGTGGGTTAAGCAAATCTGAGGGGGTGGGTAATATTTACATATAGGCCCACAAACTTTACCCGATAAGGTTATGCAATTAAAGACACCTAGTGGTAAGCATAACCGGTAGAAAGATGGGGTTATATAATTAAAGACACCGTTTAGGGTAAATATAACCTGTGGAAAACCTAGTAGGGGATACAAGACAAGGGGGAGAGCTTGTATCATATTTTGTGTGACCCGTTTCAGTCAGTAATCCGGAGTACGTATCAGGTAGAGTACTCCGAACTAGGTCGTAGAAGGGGCACGCTTACTGAACTGATTGTAAGAGGTCCAAACGTGAAGTTCGGTGTGGGCGGCACAAACCGACCGGGCCATGTGCGTGCATGACCTGGGTAGAGGCGGATAAGACGACCGTGATACCTGTAGATATGGGGCTGTGCATATCAGCGGAGGGTTACAATTTAGGACGTGATACATCCTATGGTTGGGCCGACACAGAGTATCTACGCGGATTAGGGAGCCGATCGATTAGGGTAGTAGTTAGGATACATTAGGACGTATGCCTAAGTCTACCACCTTATTGTGGAAGGGATCATCCCACTCTGGTTATACTAGTAATAGTGCAAAGTAATCATTAGAAGCGTATACACCCTATCATGTTCACCTTGTCATACTTTCCTTTATGTAGTTATCTCCCTCTTATCCACTTTATATGCCTGTCATGCTACTTTTATCTATTTACTTGCTAAAAGTAACTGGACTCGCCAGACTTTATGTCTGACCTTTTTTGTTTCCTCTTCTTTCTTCCGTTTCCCCCCAGGTTCTCAGGGCGGGAACACTCAGGCTTAACCGTGATTCTGTTTACTTTTGCTGGAGCTGCTGAGATGTATGGCTCAAGCTCCTATCCTTGTTGCTATATGGCTATATTTTTGTTTTTGGGGAATTTTATTTCTTTTATGTTCTCTGATATTTTTGAGGTACAAGACAGTAGCTTTTATGTTGTAATGTGCTTTTGTGTTTCAGACATGTGATGTTTTTGGACCACGGTATCTTATTATAAATAAAGTTTTTTATTCCGCTGTTATTTTATATGTCTGTCATGTAATATTTCTGTTTTGTTTACATAACGCTTCACGAAACTTAATGCATTCCCATTGTGCGTGGCATTAATGAACGTTGGGTGTCACACACCGCCTCCCATCCAGATCGCCGGAGTCTGACCGACCACTAGAGCCGACACCACGACTCCTGAAACCCCTATACTTCACCGGAAATCGCACTAATACCATTTCCGTTCATCTAGAAAATTCTGACGCCTCAGACTGCCATACCTCACCGCACGACCACCCATGCCTTCGCCTTGGACTCACCCACGTTTCTCCTTTAGGTATCAACTCCCCTCGATACCCGTATCACCGACAGTTCACCAAAGTACGAAAACCTGTTCAAAAACATACGACCCACGTTCATCTATGGACTGTGACCACCTTCGACAACCTTAGGTCACCAAACGGGTGACAAAACCTCGGTCTCTCTCCCCTCTACAACTCATCTGTTGACACCTCCGCCTAGAAACACCTCCATTGCACGCAAATCAAGGAAATACGAAACTGTCATTATTTTGGTTTTTCCCCGATTTCGACCACCATAGACCACCATTGGCTACCAAATTTTAGCTGTAGGTCGACCTCATTATACTCTTCAACTTTTTGGATGATGACTTTGAACAATTCACTACGGATTGAGAGATATAAATTAAAGTTTGAAAACAGACTGAATTGAAAAAACGATTGTTGATTTCAATATTAGGGTTAGATGGAATTTAGGGTTTAGGTTAGGGTAATTATAGGGAAGATATTTTAGGTTTATTATTATTTTATTGATTTGTGCCTATCGTCATTTCCGATTGATGTTTATTTATTCGTAGGATCACATACGAACTCCAATTGCAATGAAAATTGACATCATGCTATAGTTTAACATTCCAGACCCAATGAAACTTGTTTCGTCGAAATCCGAGCCAGTTTGCAAAAATAGCGCTAGTATGAGTTCAAATTATTAATTTATTTACATTTTAATTTACGTACACGCACATAACAACTACAATTGGCACGAAACATAAAATCTAGCAATTATTAGCCAATACGGATTTAATAAATTTCTTCCGTTGAAATCCGAGGTCGTTAGAAGAAGAGCTCGTTTTAAGGTCTCAATTAAATCGATGTAAACCGATTTCAAAATAATTAAATATAATAATAATAAATTATTATTATCGTATATAATCAAACAAAATTTCATATAGCTTCAAAATAAACTACTTCAAATTTTAAACTTAACATATTGAATTTCAAGTTAAATTGATATTCAATATATTAATGAAAAGTCGAGTTGTGTACGACTTATGCAGGATCTATAATATGGCTATGCGGAATATGATAACAAACTTTAAATGCAGTAAAGTAAAGTAAAGTAAAGTAGAGTAACGACACCAGGATTTTTATACTGGTTCGGACCTCCAGTCCTACGTCCAGTCCCGAAGCTTCTCTTCGGCTTTTCACTAAACAACACCCTCGCTTCACCCGGAGGAACAGGTTCACAACTACTTGATTTACGGGCTACAAGTTTACCCACTTGATTTCACGGGCTACAAGCTTACCCACTTGATTTCACGGGCTACAAGCTTACCCACACAGGACAATTACAAGAGTTTGACTTCTGACTGTGTTCTTCTTTCAACACTGATTAGCCAACGATTGAGTATACCCTTCCTATAATCTTATCCTCAAATGAAATTTGATGTTTAGAAAGATTAGGAAGTATAATATCGAATTGAATCACAAGTGTATGAAATATGCTTGGAGATTCAACCGATAAAATGAATGCTTTTTGAGTGCTTTTTGAACGAGAAGAATATTGCAAGATAGATCAGAAAATAGAGAGAAAATTCGGTAATTTGGATGATTGTAAAATCATGTATTTATAAAGATCGAGAGGTTGCAAATGTTGGTGAAAAGATGCATCTAAAAGGAGTGATTATTCATGAAGAAAAAAGGATGCAACTCTTGAAGAAAGAAGATGACTTTTCAATATAACGGTCAAAATTCAAAAACCTGTTGACCTATAGAAATTTATAGGTCGACATGTTTTTAGCCGTTGGAATTTCAAAAACCTGTTGACCTATAAAATTTTATAGGTCGACCTATTTTTGACCGTTACAATTTAAAAACCTGTTGACCTATAAAAAATTGTAGGTCGACATGGTTTCGGTCATATGCATAAAAAATGTCTTTATGAGTAGTATTTTCAAACAATTAGAAGTATGATTATTTGAGGATAGATTTTAACATTTTATAACTCTAAATAATCGACTTCTAACCTATGAAGTCATCTTGTCTTCTTTTTGTCGATGTAGAAGTTTCTTCTTGTCATAAATCAAAATAACCATCGACGCTTCGACTCAACATTCTCCCCCTTTTTGATTGATGACAACCTGGCATAATAAAGGTATTGTTCCTTGTATATTGCTCCCCCTGTATATATGCTCCCCTTGAATTATATAATCTGCATAGCACTTGTTAGTAACATTTTTCTCCCCCTTTGTCATC
The DNA here is from genome assembly GCA_030737875.1 of Allium sativum. Classification (NCBI taxonomy): domain Eukaryota; kingdom Viridiplantae; phylum Streptophyta; class Magnoliopsida; order Asparagales; family Amaryllidaceae; genus Allium; species Allium sativum. Next base: position 658,829,736 of record CM060909.1, on the reverse strand, counting down.
GACAAAAAGGGTTCATAGTATTGCAAAAAATGATAGTAACAACAATATTACTATAAGGTTTTCTTCCTCTGAATATAAAGCTCCCCCTGAATTTCTGCAACATTTGTTATATAATAAAATATCTAACCTTTTGATTCCTGCATTAACAAATGTTAGCACACATATACTTTTAACATATTAAGCATATAATTTTTTAAATAGCATATGTAACCGGTCGACAGGAAGTTTAAAGGCGGTCGACAGGAAATAGTTCTGAATGAATTTATATAGGCCAGTTTACCTGGACCGGTCGACAGCTTTATTAGGGGCGGTCGACAGCTTTATGTTCTGATTGAAAATAAAAAACAAGTTTAACTAAGACCGGTCGACAGGTAAGAAAATAGGCGGTCGACCGATTAATTCTCTGGTTGGAAATAAAGAACATAATGGACAAGACCGGTCGACAGCATAATTTGGGGTGGTCGACAGTTTTTGAATAATTTTGTTTTTCTCCTTCTCTTTTGAATTTTCAAACTCCAACAACACTTATTATATATGCGTATTTCTCCCTCTTTGTCATTGATAAAAAAGAATAAAGATCATGATAGAACAGTAATCGAATATAAGACATAATTTAAAGTACCTTCGGGAGATATCAAAATTGTCTTCTTTTTGTTGTGGTGTACCTGCAAAGAATATGATGTATATACCTTTGGTACCCACTTGCTTTGTTTGGGTCCATGGGTTAGATGGAAGGTGACCAAACCCAAGAGGGTTTAACGGAACCTTTAAAGATAAAATTTTCGTTATTAACTACCGAATCAAAATAATCATCGATATATTTTTCTCTGTTTTTCCAACTTACAGGAACCCAAATACTTAAGTAATCTCTATTGATGTTCCTTTTCGTGCTTCTAGATCTATTATATAGATCTCTAGTCATAGAAGTATTCGAATTTCTATAATAATTGGGTCTTGGATGTGTATTAGTACTAGCAGTGATATTCTTATTGTACATGAAAGCATATCTAGTACTATTTCTAAGATTAGTATTATTTCCAAAGTCGCTATTGACATTTTTCTTTTGAGATTTCACAATAGGTTTTGGTTTGGAAGATAAACTAAGATTTTTCTTAGCTTTGTTCTTTTGCATTATTTTCTTCTTTCCATAACCAAGATGCTTCTTAATTTCTTGGTTTTTATATCCCAAACCTTTCTTATTTGAAGTAGATTGTGAATTCTCAATGATCTTTGTCAAATTTTCTCGACCTTTGTTAAAGTTAGAAACATTTTGAGTAATATTTTCTAACTTATTTTGTAAACTAACTTTTTCAAGGTCTAGAATCTTGACTTTTGCTTTAAGCTCATGATTTTCAGTAATGAGAATATCATTCTTCTCTTTTTGAATTTCAATTTCTTGAGTCAAAAGAGATAGTTGAGAATTAGAATTAGAAAACGATTCTTGAGCCTTTTCAAGTTCTTCTTCTAATATTTTCTTCTCATCTTTTAACATATCTCGTTCTAATTCGGATCTATTCAACATTGTCTTGACTTCTTTTAACTGATATTTTGTATCTTTAAGTTTAATCATTACTTTATCATAAATATCAAGCATATCCTCAAGAGTAGGAATTCGTACCTCATCCTCTGTTGTCATAAAACATACATTTGCTTGTTCAGTGTCTGAGTCACTTTCGCTATCAGATGAAGATGAGTCTGAATCATCACAGGTTACTGAGAAAGCTCTCTTCTTTGATTTGTCCTTCTTGAATTTTTCGGAATTCTTCTTTTTATCCGGACAATCTTTATGCACATGTCCCTTTTTGTGACAATTGAAACATTCCATATTTGAAGATGATGGTTTATTTGATCCAAACTTCCTTTTGTCGTATCGACTAGCTTTTCTTTGCTTCAAAAACTTCTTAAAGCCTTTTGCAATAAGTGCTAAGTCTTCATCTTCAGAATCTGAAATGTCTTCATCTTTTTCGGCATGAAAAGCAACATTTTTCTTTTCTTCTTTTTGTTCTCTTCTAGCCTGTAAATTTGCTTCATAGGACATTAGATTTCCTATCAACTCATCTGGCTTCATGGTAGAAAGATCATTAGCTTCTTCTATAGCTAATACTTTTCCTTCCCATTCATTAGTCAGTGAGTGTAGGATTGTTGAAACTACATCAAAGTCAGAATATTTTTGTCCTAACCCAATAAGAGCATGATGAATAGTTTGAAACCTTGAATACATCTCATTGATTGTTTCATTTGGCTTCATTTTGAAATTTTGGAATTGACTTTTCAACAAAGCTATTTTTGCTTGTTTAACCTTGTTAGTACCTTCATGAGTTGTTTTTAGCGTTTGCCAAATTTGATAAGCAGTGGTACAGATACTAACACGGTTATACTCATTTTGGTCTAATGCACAAAACAACATATTTATTGCTTTTGCATTTACTGCTGCTGCTGTTTTCTCAGCAGGAGTCCATTCTGCATACTCAGTTGTTGGATTAACTATTTCTTTCTGAGTAGCATTCCAAGCATCATAACTTGTTGATTGCATATAGAAAGCCATACGTGTTGCCCAATAACTATAGTTTAGGCCATTAAAGAAAGGAGGTCTTTGTGTTGATTGACCTTCAGTGTAAGTGTTAGTGCTGGTACTTGCATTATTTGCCATATTACTAGAATATATCAAATAACGTTGTTACGGTTATATGATGACCTTGCTCTGATACCAATTGAAAAGTCGGGTTGTGTACGACTTATGCAGGATCTATAATATGGCTATGCGGAATATGATAACAAACTTTAAGTGCAGTAAAGTAAAGTAGAGTAGAGTAACGACACCAGGATTTTTATACTGGTTCGGACCTCCAGTCCTACGTCCAGTCCCGAAGCTTCTCTTCGGCTTTTCACTAAACAACACCCTCGCTTCACCCGGAGGAACAGGTTCACAACTACTTGATTTACGGGCTACAAGTTTACCCACTTGATTTCACGGGCTACAAGCTTACCCACTTGATTTCACGGGCTACAAGCTTACCCACACAGGACAATTACAAGAGTTTGACTTCTGACTGTGTTCTTCTTTCAACACTGATTAGCCAACGATTGAGTACACCCTTCCTATAATCTTATCCTCAAATGAAATTTGATGTTTAGAAAGATTAGGAAGTATAATATCGAATTGAATCACAAGTGTATGAAATATGCTTGGAGATTCAACCGATAAAATGAATGCTTTTTGAGTGCTTTTTGAACGAGAAGAATATTGCAAGATAGATCAGAAAATAGAGAGAAAATTCGGTAATTTGGATGATTGTAAAATCATGTATTTATAAAGATCGAGAGGTTGCAAATGTTGGTGAAAAGATGCATCTAAAAGGAGTGATTATTCATGAAGAAAAAAGGATGCAACTCTTGAAGAAAGAAGATGACTTTTCAATATAACGGTCAAAATTCAAAAACCTGTTGACCTATAGAAATTTATAGGTCGACATGTTTTTAGCCGTTGGAATTTCAAAAACCTGTTGACCTATAAAATTTTATAGGTCGACCTATTTTTGACCGTTACAATTTAAAAACCTGTTGACCTATAAAAAATTGTAGGTCGACATGGTTTCGGTCATATGCATAAAAAATGTCTTTATGAGTAGTATTTTCAAACAATTAGAAGTATGATTATTTGAGGATAGATTTTAACATTTTATAACTCTAAATAATCGACTTCTAACCTATGAAGTCATCTTGTCTTCTTTTTGTCGATGTAGAAGTTTCTTCTTGTCATAAATCAAAATAACCATCGACGCTTCGACTCAACAATTAAAAATCCCTTTCATTTTATTAATAAATCGTTATGGTTTATAAACAATTCCATAACAACTTTTTGAAAAATTGATTTAGACATAACTCAAAATTACAATATGAAATCTCGATTTTTCTCTTTTGTTGGAAAATTATAATCCAGTAGATCTGGACGATTATTGTTTCAAAGAATTCCGACTTATATTGGATTTTATATATTTAATTGAAGTTCAAAACATAAAACTACGGATTACTGCGACGTTGCGGGCTTGTTTTTAATTTAAATATAAATTATACATTCAAACTTCATTTTAATAAACAAATCCCTTGTAATAAATTAGATCTAAATTTTATTAAATCTTTTATGTCGCCTGATTCATACTATATTGCAAATCCAACTAATTCGGACTATTTCGAAATTTAAATTTATTATTTTATTATTTAAATTGAATAATTGAATTTGAGTTATTTTTATTTTCAAATCAACATTTAAATCTATTTTAAATGTTTAATTTAACGGTTAAAAATCTAGGTCGTTACAACATTCTACAAAAGTATGTTAATACCAGATCATGGTGAGCAAATAAGAATATTCAAAGCCATCCCATAACTGTAGCAGTCTAGAATAAATACGTTAATGCTTTTATATATTGTTTATTATGGTAATTTTACTTCGATTTTCCCTTCCCTTCTGTCTTTAATGCTTACCTTTTACAATTATTTTACATTTAATTTTTTACACAAAACATATGTCAGCCATCAACGTTTTCATTTATTTGTAAAAATTTTGCTACTACATATTTTCAATAGGATATATTTAATAAGCTACATATATTATAAAACTAATGCAAAAATACTATCATAACAGGTTGAAGGTTTACCAGAAAAGTATAACCATCAACAACGGAATTTTTCATTGGATTGTGCACGCTTGACTCTTTATTGGAATGTTTTATATTTTTCTTTTCTTCTTAAATTCATGTTCACTTGAAAAAAGTATCATTTTCATGAGAAATATGGCTAATTTATTGATTGTAGGACGTGTTTTTTTTACAAGGTTTTCTTTATCAAACATGACTAATGAATTATGTCATATTCCTCAAATTTTTTACGATATAATTTATAAAAACATGAAGTGTGGCATCAAAAGTAATATAACTATTCATAAAGATGTACTTATATCTATTAAATGACAAAATAGTTGAATAATACTTTATAACCGTTACTTTTGAATTTCTTTAATATTATTTAATATTTATACTTTTTTTTTAGAGCGTTATCAGATTGTTCCCTAATGTTGGCATGCAAAGGAAGAAACACATGTTTAAGTGGACTGACTGCTAATGAGAACTAGAGCTAGATCTCGTGATATATATATATATATATATATATATATATAGGCAGGTTTGAAGCACCCTAAACAGTGCAGCACCCCAACTGCCTCTCAATCTCCATCAAGTATTTCCGCTTCTCTCTCCTTCCACCCACTCTCTCACTTCCCACTCACATTCTTTAATATAAACGGGTGGTGGAAATCAATGGGCATTTGAGGTGCTCCATTTTCAGGGTGCAACCGAAAGCTTACCTTAACTACTCACAGCCCAGATACTTACGCAGGCCAGAAAAAAAAAATACCAAGACTAGAGATTGAAGTTTGCTCATAGAAAAACAGAGGCAGTAAGAGTGTGTCTGTATACACACATATACATATCCATCATAGTATGACACGTATCAAAAATTAACATATGAAAGCAATTAAATTACAGGCTTCAAGCTGAAAACAATCTCTTGGCTATAGTCTGACACAATCTCCAGTTCATCAGTATGGCATCTATCAAAATTTAAAATATGGAAGCAATTAAATTACGGTCTTCAAACTGACAATAATACATCTTCTCTTCCATCAGACACAGTATCCAGTTCATCCCCATCGCTATCATCGTCCTCATCTTCATCACTATCCAACTCACAGAATTTTTCACTCGATACATCAAGCTGTTTCTGTAATTCATCATCAAGCTGATGACCATAATTTCCAACTAATACATTTGCTTCATGCACTTCTTCAGCTGTCTTAGCTAAAGACAGTAAAATGTTGCTGGCTTTCTTATCCGGTGGGAACCCACGAGCAACCATCTCTTTAAACCATACGACTGCGCTCCCAAAATCAGAGTTTTTGCCATGGGCATCCATTATAGTGGTGAAAATTGTTTGATTTGCCTCTACTCCTTGAATTCTCATTCTTTCATATACCTTCATTACTTTCTCCACGTTGTTTGCCTTTGAGTACCCTTTCATTAGAGTTCCGTAGACAACATCGTTTGGTCTTAAGCCATCGTCTTTTATACGACGGAAGAACTTCTCTGCTCCCTCCATGTCTGAAGCGTTAACATAAGCTGATAACATTGTTGCGTATGAGCAGAGATCTGGAGTTATCCTGCAGGTTCATTTCATTTATAATCACTGTTGTCAAAAAGCTTACAATTACGATTTGAATCCCGTTTTAAAATCGAATCCCTCTAGTTAAAACGCTCTCAAACTCCAATCCAAAATTCGAGGGAAAAAAAACGCAATTGAGAAAATAATATTTTTCAGCTTAGCTGTAGAAGTGCAAAGAGCGAAATTTGTATCATTCAAGCATGCAAATTTATTTGAAGTACAATCCCTTTTGAATTTACAATTCATGATTCAAATCCAGTTTTGATTTAAATTTATACAAGTTTTGAAAACCTTGCATATAACAATAAACATTTTGCATAGTCCTCACGAATTTTATTTCTTTATATAAAAATATCTTTTATTTGCAGGGAAATTTGTCCATACCTGTCTCTTCTCATACTCTTGAACACAGTCCTCGCTTCTTCCACCATTCCAGAAATTGCAAAAGCATCAAGCAATATATTGTAAGCTTTGTGTGTTGGCCTATTGTGGAGAACATTGATTTATCAGGATTATAGAAGAATACTGAGTAGAGAGATTTAACAATTATTGTAAGCCTCACTTTCTAATGCATATTAAAACTTAGATCCTATCGTACTAAAAAGATTTAATGGCAATCAGCCAGAGATATCAACATGATTTTGTTGCACAATCTGAGTATTTATGCAATTTCTTTTGATACGGATAAAAATAAAGATGGAGGAATCTCAAAGCTTAATAGCAAAAACACCAACTACAATAACAGTGTCTCCATCAATCAAGAATGCTAGTTATATACTGTGAGTATACAAAGAGAATGGCAATCTAAACCATATAGGCATGAATAACTCTGTTCATAAAGTACCTGATGCCGGCATCCAACATCTCTTCAAACACAGCCAAAGCTTCCTCTTCCCTCCTTGCCTTTCCATAAGCATTTATCAAAAGTGCATAGCTCACAACATCTGGTTTAAGCCCAGCTCTCTGCATCTAAATAGTAGAAACAACACAAATCAGCACCGTTGTGTAAAACAGATGCCAATCATAGATGTGCGCATGTATTGAATACCTGATCATATATCTTAGACACCTCTTTATAATTATTTTCAAAAGACATCAAACTGTTAAATGTGACAGTTGAATGAGGTACCCCCTTCTCGGCCATTTGAGCAAATATTTTACGCGCCTGTTCATAATTCCCAGCCTTTTTGTACATGTAAATCATCATATGAAACATTTTTTGATCAGGCTTAAATGTAGAATTATCTTCATTCATAAGGCTTTGGAACACCATTTCCGCTTCCTTGTATTTCTCTCCCTGATATTATTATACACAAGAATTTCAGTCACATAACAAGATGCGGATCCTGTTTGGGAATCATTTTATATCTCTTTAAAAGTAGTTCTCAGTGTTAATTTTTAAGTAGAGTCTTGAACAAATAGCAATATGTAAAAAAGTTTAGATAATACTTGACTGTTAAGTTAAAAAGTTAATACTGATGTTTAGTTCATATGACCTAACATAAACAAACTGTTCCTAAATAGTTTTCTAATGTATGTATCGACAATAAGGGCATTTAGTTAATTGTATGATCAAAATAACTTATATAATTCTTCCATAAGCTATAAGCTAAAAATAGCTATTTTCCATATTTTAACATCTCAATATACACCCAAATAGGAATAAGTTACTTATAAGGTGCTTTGAGTTTCGACAACTTGTAAGGAACTGTCTAACATGCTTGAAAAAGAAGACAAAACAGAAACAATGCTCACTTGAACAAATGATTTAAGAATGATCTGATATGTCAAAGGTGAAGGAGCAGGTCCTGAAATCTGCATCCTACGGAAAATAGCTTCAGCTTTATTATACTGCCCAGCTCTACCATAGGCCTCCATTAACGCCGTATGAGATATGACACTTGGAGGGTAGCCTTTCTTTTCCATTAAACTTAGAACCTTTTCCGCCTTATTGAAATCACCCAACTTCCCATAAGCTGTTATCAACATCAAGTAATCCATTTCGGAGAAGTTCCACCATTGCTGGCTTTTAAGCCACTCAAGAATTTCGCTGACAACGTTCCACTTCTTCAATTGCTTGAATCTGACCAGTGTGCCAATAACTACACTGTAAGGGAGTGATTGTGAGCCTGCATTTTTATCCTTTTTTATATTGTTAGCTAACTGATTTTTTAAAACTGGGACTGCAGTACCAGATTGTTCTATTTCAACCATCATTTTTCTCCATTTTACAACTTCTGGTTTTGTAGTTTCATCTTTGAGCTCTTCTTCTACTTTTTTCTTCCTCCTCATGAATTTTCTTGGGGCAAGCATTCCATGACATACAATTTTTAACCTTGCCACCGAGCTAGTGGATTTTAGTGAATACGGAACATTGCCCAAAACATCGACTTTGTAGCTGATTGTTCATAAGGATAGAATCAATTTACCGCATGAAAAAAATAACTGTGAGCTTATATTGTATTACTTTGATGATTGTCAGAGTAATAGGGAGGCTGGTAGAGAACCGAAGAGAGTTACCTGAAGCAACAGCGGTCGTCGGTTATTCCAACCCCGGCGAATCCATATTTAACGGCAGCAGTGGGGACGAAGCTAACCATAAATTTTCGAGGATTTAGTTATTCTGTATTATATCACGAGGAGAGAATTTAAAGGTATGATTGTTGTGATAGGAACGGAAGAATGGTTTCTTGACGTTGCAGACGAAGGGGTTCTAGGTTTTAAGATAGGGTACTCGTAATTACAACCAAAATTGTGCCCAAATATTTCAAATTTTCTCCGTTACCCACTGTCCAAATTAATAATCTAAAAATGGAGAAGCCATCAGCACCTTTCTCTACACGAACGCTTCTTTACTTACATTATGCATTTATGTCATTGGATCCGTCTATTCGCACCCCGTTATTTGCTCTTCACCCCCCAGTAAATAGAAAATAAAACACACACCCCAATTTTCTCTCTTCTCACCCCGCTTATTCCAAAAATGCTCATACCACATTTTTTTTTTGTTCTTTACTTCTAATTTCAAAATTGCAGTTTGTTTGTGCAGCTCTCTCTTTAACATCTTAATGGAATTAATTAATGTTTGTAGACAACGTCATTGATTGCCTAGTGTTGGTTATGCTAAATAACACTCCAATCTGAGCGTTGATTTATTTAAAATAACACCTCCTACAGTAATATTTAATTATTTGTTATTCAGACATTTGCAATTCTTGTACACTGACAATCTATTTGGTCTCAAAATACATATTTATATACACCGTTAAATTTACAATTTTTAAAATTTAATCATTGTTAGCAAATTTTAATCATTATTTGTTATTCATATCTTTATTTATTTTTTAATCACAGTGATTTTTTATTTTAATTATTGTTTGTAATTTAACCTCAAACATCATGTATGGCTGGTTTTATTACTTTAATCGTCGTATAACATTGAGTAAGTTATCTGTTTTATTATTAAAGGGTATAAGTGGAAAGAATAGTTTAAAATTTTAATTGGGGGGTGAAGAGCAAATAACGAGGTGGCAATAGCCGAACCTTATGTCTTTTGAGTCATTTGATTGCATCATATTATCACATCCATCATGTTTATCGTTCAAATTATCATCATTCAAATACTCTATCTATCAAACGACAAAAAAAATTAATGTATCAATTTGTAAAAGAAGATAGGTAAGTTATACGAATAAAAACCCTACATGTCAAAATTTACATTGTCATTCTCTATTGCAATGTTGTCAAATTTAATGTCCTCCAAGCTTGAAATTTCTAGCGGAGCGGAAAAAACATCTTAAACGCAATGGAAAAACCTAACCAATTAAAAACCCTAACAACATGTTTTATAACATAATAGAAAACAATAAAAATTAAGCAACTCTAACATATTTTTTATTTTCATCTTCCATCTCTATTAGGGAACAAAAGAATATCTGCATTTTTAGGATTTAGGGTTTAAAATTGTAGAGAAGTACGTGTTTTTCTTAGGAGAAGTACGGTGGTGGCCAGATGAATATAAAGAATAATCATTCGTATTAAATTTAGTAAGGTGGCCGGAAGTGTAAACCATGGTGCAAATAGTAGAACCATAAGTTCTCTTAAAGCTTGTTCCCTCTAATCATTCGTACTGTTTTCCTTGGACAATTTCTACTCTATTCAGTTACTTGAATTTGTTGACTTGTGACAACCCCAAACTTCCACAAGTGAAAGCAAGGAGAAATCATATGGAATACAACATAAATACAATAAAACAGAACACAGATACAATATAGCAAAGGAGATTCATAGAGTAATAACATTATAGCAGCGGAAAAATATAATGTCATCAATCACAGAAAATCCACAGTCACAGAATCTAAGCTATTACAACAAGTTTGCAGAAAAGAAATAAGTTTGATATCTAAAAAGAAAAGAAAAGATGCCATAGAAACAAAAGATAAAAGTCTTCAAGCTCCAAGTCATCACCTCTTCTCCCAAGCAGAATCCAAGAGAGAGAAAATAAGCAGCTTCAAAGAAAAGCTCCAAGCAAAGAATGAACCTGTCTACTTGGCTGCCCGTGTAGAAGAGAGGGCACCCAAGTTTGCAAAAAGGTGAAACAAACTATGGGTCAGTCGTGGGACTGGTGTGAGAATTCTTAAATAACTTATACTAATAAGGCAAATCCAAAGACCACGCCGCTAACGCGGAACGGGTTGTACCAATGGATTGCCGTGCATAACTATAGTGTCAATACAGATAAGTAAAACGTAACAAAACGCAATGTCTTTTGAAAAATGGAACCACCATAAGACTCAGGTCCCATCACACAATGCAACGCACACCAAGAGGATAGAGTTTTACCTTATGGTGGTTAAACATGCTAAATACGCCAAATACGAAACTAGTACTATTATTAGGGTGTATATGTTTTCAAAACAATTCAAATTATAAGTATCAATCCTAGGAAGCATAGGTACCATATATTATGCCTCCAATACTAGTAATACAATCAAATCCGTCGGGGTCGTATTGGAAATTTGGGTTTCCATCATGAGTCCAGGCTAGGGAGGACTCCTTACCGATTCGAGACGCTCTAGTTAACGTCTCAGGATTACCCGCAGTTAACCCTTGGATCCTGCAGGGCCGGTCCTCACATACAGCTTAGAGGATTGGCAATTCCTAAGCACACGTTCCCCGGTCCTATAGGACCTATCCGAGGCGCCTCATTTCATCATCCTCCAAAAGTAAAATGACTACTAACTAGAAAGAAACGTGCTAGTTCCCTGCGTTCCCTTCCCCCTTTTTAGACTCTACCGGTTTGTGAGGCTCGTGAAGTCATGTTCTTCATACCACAAGGTTCTGCTTTTCAACAAGAAACCCTGATCATTGCATCTTAGTATGTCACACCGTCACTCCATACCGTACTATTGATCTTCCGTCACTATATAAACGGGTGTTAAGTAGAGAATAAATTCTCTACCACCAATCGTTTATATATTAACTGAATATCAACAACATAATATTTTGTGGGGTACGATGTCAGACACACCATCCATTTATACCCATGCTCTAGGTCTGAACTAGGGTCAAACCCGTGAAATCAACACGTACGTTTGGGCAATTACCCCGACCCTTGAATTGGGATCAAACCAACTCAGAGTCTTGATCGTTGTCCATTCGAGGGGAGATTTACGGTCTTCATACGCCGTCTTCATACTTGAATTCTTGAAATCGTACGATCATTTGGAATGGGATTAACCCGGTCTTTCCAAATAATCTCGCATTCATATATTTTGAGAAAAACATATTTCATATCGTTATTTTATTTTATAACGATTAATTCTTGCCTTAATTATTTAATATAATTAATTCCTTATTTAACGACGCTTCAGGTCAAGGGCGACCTTGGCGCTGTTTTCAATCAATTTTGTTTTTCACTTTCCTCAAAATCTAACCGCTGGATTTTAGCGTAGCTTATATCGTTGGAAAGATTTTTCCAAGACTGTCCTAACGGATTCAGTTTTGGGAAAATCCGACGGTCGGATCTTCCGGTATATTCGTTTAAAAGTTCGATTTCAAAACACGAACTACTGCGCTCGATTCGTTATATTATAATTATATATATATAAATATATATAAATAATTCGTTTAGTTTATCGTCCCTACGTGCAGCTTACATTTCTCTTAACTTTCACCTTTCTACTTACATGACAATGTAGTTTAGGATTAGACGATAATTCTTCCCTTTTTAATTCATTATTATTTATTTTATACTTTATAGTTTTCATTTAAGAATGTAAATTATAATGTGTCATCCCATTCATTTCTTTATATATTTCTTTTCCAATTTCATCATGAATAATGAACACTTTCCTATGGTGTAAGTTCCCTTTTACCTACATTATAAATAATGTTACTGTTTCAATACAGTTCCTTACTTTTTATTTAACATTATAAATAATGTTATTCTTACATACGTTTCATTTCTTTTATTTAACATTATAAATAATGTTAAACCTTACATACAGTTTCATTTCTTTTATTTAACATTGTAAATAATGTTAAACCTTACATACAATTTCATTTCTTTTATTAATATTGAAAACAATGTTAATATTACATGCGGTGCCTTTTCTATTTATATTTTACATACAATGCATTATTTTCATATTTTACATACAATGCATTATTTTCATATTTTACATACAATGCATTATTTTCTATTTTACATGCAATGCATTATTTTCTATTTTAACACAAATTTGTTCATTCAACATACGGTGCTCTTTATTTTAAAATAACACAAATTTGTTCATTCAACATACGGTGCTCTTTATTTTAAAATAACACAAATTTGTTCATTCAACATACGGTGCTCTTTATTTTAAAATAACACAAATTTGTTCATTCAACATACGGTGCTCTTTATTTTAAAATAACACACATTTATTCATTCAACATACGGTGCTCTTTATTTTGATAATGAACAAAATATATTCACTTACATACGATGTTTTCTTATTTTGATAATGAACAAAGTATTAGTTCATTACATATAGCGGCCAATTCTATTTTGTAAATGAACAAAAATATACTTATCACAAATGGCGACAAATTCTATTTTAAAATATTGACAAAAATGTCAACCAACATACGGTGTTTATTTTCTTATATAAACATTGACAAAAAATGTCAATCATCATACGGTGACATTTTCATATTTAACAAAATAAGTATCAATCAATCATACGGTAAATATTTTCATTTTTTACAAAATGCTATTTTATCATACGATGCAAATTTATATTTTTATAACATGACCAAAAATGTTATTTGCATACAATGCAAACTTATATTTTTATAACATGACCAAAAATGTTATTTGCATACAATGCAAACTTATATTTTTATAACATTAAATAAAAATGATAAAAATACCATTCACATACAATGCATTCCTATATGTTAAACATTAAAATAAAAATGACAAAAATACTATTATCTTGACATTAAAATAATGCTAAATCATCCTTTCTTTTTATATAACAAAAATGGATGTTAATTTAATATGCATACATTTCATTTTTAATTAACATAAAAAAAAAAATGTTAATTTAACCTACAATACATTTTCCTTTTTATTAACATTAACAATAAATGTTAATTTCACATGCCTTACATTTCATATTTATTAACATTAAAAATAAATGTTAATTTTTCATGAAATGAAAATTCTTTTATTTCTTAACACTTAAACAAAAATGTTATTTTACTTACAATGCATTTTCTATTTTTTTAACATAACCAAAATGCTAGTTTACATAAAATGCAAATTTATATATTTCTAACATGACAAAACGCTGGTTTAACATACAGTGCATTTTTATATTAATAACATGACAAAAATGCTGATTTAACATACAGTGTATTTTCTATGTAACATTAACAAAAATGTTATTGAATCATACGGTGTAGATTTTCATATTTTTATCATAACAAAAAATGTCATTTATTTCATACGATGTATATTTTCATATTTTAACATAACAAAAATGTCATTCATTTCATACGATGCATATTTTCATATTTTAACATAACAAAAAGTTATATTATCATACGAAGTCATTTTCTATATTAATATGTACAAAATGTCACTCTAACATATAATGAACAAATTCAACATTTTCTATTTTAGTATATTAAAATGTTAATTATCATACAATGAACATTTTCAACATTTTCCACAAATGTCATTATCATAAGGTGACCGTTCTTTATATTAACATTAAATAAAAATGTTAATTTCATACGGTGAACATTATATTAACAAAAATTGCTCATTAACATACGGTGAATAATTTCTATTTCAATATTGACAAAATTTGTCATTTAACATATAGTGACAAATCCTATTTTTAATATTGACAAAATTTGTCAATTAACCTACAGTGGCAAATTTTACTTTTAATATTGACAAAATGTGTCATTCTTACATACAGTGTGTAATACTAATTTAATAATGAACAAAATAGCGTTCATCAACCTACGGTGTATAATACTATTTTAATAATGATACAAAAATAGCGTTGATCAACATACGGTGGCATATTCTATAATTTATAATGAACAAAAATTAGTTCATTTCATATAGTGCCATATTCTTATTTTTAATAATGAACAAAATATTATTCATTAACATACGGTGCTTTTCTTATTTTAATAATGAACAAAATATTGTTCATTAACATACGGTGTGTAAATTCTATTCAAATATGAACAAAAATTGTTCATTAACATACGGTGCTTTTCTTATTTTAATAATGAACAAAATATTGTTCATTAACATACGGTGTTAATTCTCATTCTTAACATAACAAAAATAGTGTCCATTCAACATATTATATATAATTCTATTTTAACATATAAAAAAAAAATGTTATCTTTACCCTACGATGTCATTTTCTATAATATAACATAGCAAAATGTTATTTTTACCATACGATGCAAAATTTCCTATTTTATCATCCAATCATTCGTCCATCAACATACAGTGAATAAATTTCTATTAAATATTGAACAAATTTGTTCATTAACATACGGTGAAATATTCCCATTTAAATATTGAACAAATTTTGTTCATTAACAGAGTCAATTCTATTTACCTATGAACATGAAATCAAGGGATCTAATATTAGCCATTCAATCATATAACAAGGCATCACCAAATCATAACCAACAACAGATCAGAATCATATTATAATCGCATCATATACTGAATAGTTTATTTTAATGTAAAATTTTTAAATAAAGGATTCTCACCTTGAATTTTTTTTTGGCCAAAATTTTACTGTCTCCTTTTCAGCTGCGGTCTACGCCATCGCGAAGCTCTTAATTTTGTGATTCCAACGCAATTTACGGTTCGTCAAACGGACCTTGTATGAAAGAGTTATGAATTTTTAAAGATCGGGTAATTAAATAATTAATTAATATTCGTGAAAATACCTAAAAATTTCACCGTCTCAGAATTGGACAAAATTAGTGTCCATGCGTCCATCTCGTCGCCACGATCCCAACGCACCTGAAATCGTCGATTTTCGACTTCGTATGAGTGAGTTATGCAATTTTAAAGTTCTGGAAATTAATTAAATAATTTAAAAATAAAATAGAAAATACCCTCAGCCCGTTGACCGAAAAACACTGTTCACCGCCGAACTTTGACCGCACTTTGCCGCTGCCTCGGGCCACCTGACGCCACGGGACCACCGCCAATGTCTTCGTCTTGGCGAGACGCACCACCACAAGAAAGAGCCGCCCCTAAAACTTCTCCGATCATCGGGAAATCGCCTAAAAAGGATTTCTCCTCGCGGGTCCCACAGGCCGCCTCACACCTCCAAACTGCCTGAAATTTGGCGAGCACCTCCACCTCACGTAGACGAAGAACTTCCGTGTTCGTGACTTCGTCTAATTCTTCATCGATTCACGGGAATTTCTTGATTTACGTTTTGAGCTTCTGAATTTCGAAAACAGCGAGCTTTAAGACGAGATTCCGGCGAATCCGAGCGCTGTTTGACAAAACCGACTACACCATTAGCTTTGTATCGTCGAGACCTTCGAGAGGACATATAATTTGCTATGGTTTGAAGAGATTTTATTTTCGACAAATTTTAGAGGAAGAGAGAGCCGCCATGGAAATTGAGAAAAATGATGGAAAATAGAAGCGGCTGCTGTGCATTTCGAATTTCAGCCCTAAATCTCAGAAAAAAGATAATATATACCATGGGTTTAATTTTGGTTTGGGCCCAAATATCATTACGTGCCCAATTACTCAATTTCCAACTGTTTTCTTCAATTCAGAAATTCTTATAAATACATGCTGATTTCAAAATTAATAAAATTTTAAACATAATTATTTCAGGTCATTACGAACCCAACGAACCTGATTTCATAATTTTCCGATTCCGTAAGAATTTATTATAGATTTCCGAAGTCTGAAAATAGGATGTATTTCCACTGTAAAAATTATACAGGCCACAAAATAATTCCAAAAATTATAAATTTTATAATTTAACCTTAATTTAATATTCCGAATCCATAGAAACTAGTTTCGTCGAATTCGGAGTTCGTTTGCAAAAATTCTATTTTTTAGGTGTATATTTTAATATTTAAAAATACCAAAAATAGTGGAATTTTTCCGAAACTCAAAAATATAAGTTCTTATAGTCATTTTTATATGTAAACAACATTCTAAAACCAATGGAGATGGTTTCGGGTCCTAATTCCTTATTCTGCAAAATGTAGCATTTTGGCCCTTATAAATTTCATAGCGACCTTTCTAAATATTGAATTGGCCATAACTTTTGATTCCCGTTATGAAATTTCGATTTTTCGGATTCGTTGGAAAGATATTTTTAAATAGATTCTAATATTTTTGGTTTCACTAAAATCCGTTAAATTTTGCATCCTGTATGGTTAGTCAAAGTTCAAGTTTGACTTTTCAAACTACCGCGCCATTTCTAGCTCTTTTTATATTTAAAATTAATTTATTCATTCTAACTTCGATTTGAACCAAATTTGTGATCCTTATTATTTAAAATAGATTATTTTAAATATCAAAACTCATTTAAAATCACTTAAAATAAATTTTAACTTGGCCCCAAAATTCAGGGTCGTTACAGTCTCCCCCACTTAAAAACTTTTCGTCCCCGAAAAGGGAAAAGAAAAATAGAAGAGGAAAAGAGGAAGAATAAACACAGAGAATGTTGAAACGTTTTAACAGAAATAGTACTGCCTATAACATCAGGCCTTCCACCGAAGAAGTTGGTCCTTTCGCTCCTTCGTAAACATGTGCCAATTGAGCATCGCCACATCACTTAGTCTTCTTCGAAAGTATGATCAAGGAAAGAGTCAAAACAACAGAAAAGGTGATTCTAAAAGATCGAAGGATGAATGAAAAGATGACGATAAAGTGACTGGCTATTATGTATCTCATGAACTGTTCGCCATAGAATATAGTGATTCTACGTAAACGAATTATTATAGATATGTTGTACTCCGCTTTGTAAACCAAAGCTCTGATACCAACTGTGATAGTACCACGAAATCCGGTAGGCTTTGCAACCATCCCTTCATCCTCCAGTACAGCAGGTAAAACCCACCGTGGCTCACAGTTGTACCCCAGTTACACCTTGTTTTACGGCGACCCTTTCGAGCCTCCCGGCCATTGCCTTACCAACCCTCAACAGGGACATGTAGGGGTAAGAGTCTCCCGTTCGCCACCAAACCGCGAAGCGAGAACCCCCTATCATGCGTACCCAGCCCCTTTGGCCAGCAACAAGGACTGGTGTGAGAATTCTTAAATAACTTATACTAATAAGGCAAATCCAAAGACCACGCCGCTAATGCGGAACGGGTTGTACCAATGGATTGCCGTGCATAACTATAGTGTCAATACAGATAAGTAAAACGTAACAAAACGCAATGTCTTTTGAAAAATGGAACCACCATAAGACTCAGGTCCCATCACACAATGCAACGCACACCAAGATGATAGAGTTTTACCTTATGGTGGTTAAACATGCTAAATACGCCAAATACGAAACTAGTACTATTATTAGGGTGTATATGTTTTCAAAACAATTCAAATTATAAGTATCAATCCTAGGAAGCATAGGTACCATATATTATGCCTCCAATACTAGTAATACAATCAAATCCGTCGGGGTCGTATTGGAAATTTGGGTTTCCATCATGAGTCCAGGCTAGGGAGGACTCCTTACCGATTCGAGACGCTCTAGTTAACGTCTCAGGATTACCCGCAGTTAACCCTTGGATCCTGCAGGGCCGGTCCTCACATACAGCTTAGAGGATTGGCAATTCCTAAGCACACGTTCCCCGGTCCTATAGGACCTATCCGAGGCGCCTCATTTCATCATCCTCCAAAAGTAAAATGACTACTAACTAGAAAGAAACGTGCTACTTTTCCTGCGTTCCCTTCCCCCTTTTTAGACTCTACCGGTTTGTGAGGCTCGTGAAGTCATGTTCTTCATACCACAAGGTTCTGCTTTTCAACAAGAAACCATGATCATTGCATCTTAGTATGCCACACCGTCACTCCATACCGTACTATTGATCTTCCGTCACTATATAAACGGGTGTTAAGTAGAGAATAAATTCTCTACCACCAATCGTTTATATATTAACTGAATATCAACAACATAATATTTTGTGGGGTACGATGTCAGACACACCATCCATTTATACCCATGCTCTAGGTCTGAACTAGGGTCAAACCCGTGAAATCAACACGTACGTTTGGGCAATTACCCCGACCCTTGAATTGGGATCAAACCAACTCAGAGTCTTGATCGTTGTCCATTCGAGGGGAGATTTACGGTCTTCATACGCCGTCTTCATACTTGAATTCTTGAAATCGTACGATCATTTGGAATGGGATTAACCCGGTCTTTCCAAATAATCTCGCATTCATATATTTTGAGAAAAACATATTTCATATCGTTATTTTATTTTATAACGATTAATTCTTGCCTTAATTATTTAATATAATTAATTCCTTATTTAACGACGCTTCAGGTCAAGGGCGACCTTGGCGCTGTTTTCAATCAATTTTGTTTTTCACTTTCCTCAAAATCTAACCGCTGGATTTTAGCGTAGCTTATATCGTTGGAAAGATTTTTCCAAGACTGTCCTAACGGTTTCAGTTTTGGGAAAATCCGACGGTCGGATCTTCCGGTATATTCGTTTAAAAGTTCGATTTCAAAACACGAACTACTGCGCTCGATTCGTTATATTATAATTATATATATATAAATATATATAAATAATTCGTTTAGTTTATCGTCCCTACGTGCAGCTTACATTTCTCTTAACTTTCACCTTTCTACTTACATGACAATGTAGTTTAGGATTAGACGATAATTCTTCCCTTTTTAATTCATTATTATTTATTTTATACTTTATAGTTTTCATTTAAGAATGTAAATTATAATGTGTCATCCCATTCATTTCTTTATATATTTCTTTTCCAATTTCATCATGAATAATGAACACTTTCCTATGGTGTAAGTTCCCTTTTACCTACATTATAAATAATGTTACTGTTTCAATACAGTTCCTTACTTTTTATTTAACATTATAAATAATGTTATTCTTACATACGTTTCATTTCTTTTATTTAACATTATAAATAATGTTAAACCTTACATACAGTTTCATTTCTTTTATTTAACATTGTAAATAATGTTAAACCTTACATACAGTTTCATTTCTTTTATTAATATTGAAAACAATGTTAATATTACATGCGGTGCCTTTTCCATTTATATTTTACATACAATGCATTATTTTCATATTTTACATACAATGCATTATTTTCATATTTTACATACAATGCATTATTTTCATATTTTACATGCAATGCATTATTTTCTATTTTACATGCAATGCATTATTTTCTATTTTAACACAAATTTGTTCATTCAACATACGGTGCTCTTTATTTTAAAATAACACAAATTTGTTCATTCAACATACGGTGCTCTTTATTTTAAAATAACACAAATTTGTTCATTCAACATACGGTGCTCTTTATTTTAAAATAACACAAATTTGTTCATTCAACATACGGTGCTCTTTATTTTAAAATAACACACATTTGTTCATTCAACATACGGTGCTCTTTATTTTGATAATGAACAAAATATATTCACTTACATACGATGTTTTCTTATTTTGATAATGAACAAAGTATTAGTTCATTACATATAGCGGCCAATTCTATTTTGTAAATGAACAAAAATATACTTATCACAAATGGCGACAAATTCTATTTTAAAATATTGACAAAAATGTCAACCAACATACGGTGTTTATTTTCTTATATAAACATTGACAAAAAATGTCAATCATCATACGATGACATTTTCATATTTAACAAAATAAGTATCAATCAATCATACGGTAAATATTTTCATTTTTTACAAAATGCTATTTTATCATACGATGCAAACTTATATTTTTATAACATGACCAAAAATGTTATTTGCATACAATGCAAACTTATATTTTTATAACATTAAATAAAAATGATAAAAATACCATTCACATACAATGCCTTCCTATATGTTAAACATTAAAATAAAAATGACAAAAATACTATTATCTTGACATTAAAATAATGCTAAATCATCCTTTCTTTTTATATAACAAAAATGGATGTTAATTTAATATGCATACATTTCATTTTTAATTAACATAAAAAAAATGTTAATTTAACCTACAATACATTTTCCTTTTTATTAACATTAACAATAAATGTTAATTTCACATGCCTTACATTTCATATTTATTAACATTAAAAATAAATGTTAATTTTTCATGAAATGAAAATTCTTTTATTTCTTAACACTTAAACAAAAATGTTATTTTACTTACAATGCATTTTCTATTTTTTTAACATAACCAAAATGCTAGTTTACATAAAATGCAAATTTATATATTTCTAACATGACAAAACGCTGGTTTAACATACAGTGCATTTTTATATTAATAACATGACAAAAATGCTGATTTAACATACAGTGTATTTTCTATGTAACATTAACAAAAATGTTATTGAATCATACGGTGTAGATTTTCATATTTTTATCATAACAAAAAATGTCATTTATTTCATACGATGTATATTTTCATATTTTAACATAACAAAAATGTCATTCATTTCATACGATGCATATTTTCATATTTTAACATAACAAAAAGTTATATTATCATACGAAGTCATTTTCTATATTAATATGTACAAAATGTCACTCTAACATACAATGAACAAATTCAACATTTTCTATTTTAGTATATTAAAATGTTAATTATCATACAATGAACATTTTCAACATTTTCCACAAATGTCATTATCATAAGGTGACCGTTCTTTATATTAACATTAAATAAAAATGTTAATTTCATACGGTGAACATTATATTAACAAAAATTGCTCATTAACATACGGTGAATAATTTCTATTTCAATATTGACAAAATTTGTCATTTAACATATAGTGACAAATCCTATTTTTAATATTGACAAAATTTGTCAATTAACCTACAGTGGCAAATTTTACTTTTAATATTGACAAAATGTGTCATTCTTACATACAGTGTGTAATACTAATTTAATAATGAACAAAATAGCGTTCATCAACCTACGGTGTATAATACTATTTTAATAATGATACAAAAATAGCGTTGATCAACATACGGTGGCATATTCTATAATTTATAATGAACAAAAATTAGTTCATTTCATATAGTGTCATATTCTTATTTTTAATAATGAACAAAATATTATTCATTAACATACGGTGCTTTTCTTATTTTAATAATGAACAAAATATTGTTCATTAACATACGGTGTGTAAATTCTATTCAAATATGAACAAAAATTGTTCATTAACATACGGTGCTTTTCTTATTTTAATAATGAACAAAATATTGTTCATTAACATACGGTGTTAATTCTCATTCTTAACATAACAAAAATAGTGTCCATTCAACATACTATATATAATTCTATTTTAACATATAAAAAAAAATGTTATCTTTACCCTACGATGTCATTTTCTATAATATAACATAGCAAAATGTTATTTTTACCATACGATGCAAAATTTCCTATTTTATCATCCAATCATTCGTCCATCAACATACAGTGAATAAATTTCTATTAAATATTGAACAAATTTGTTCATTAACATACGGTGAAATATTCCCATTTAAATATTGAACAAATTTTGTTCATTAACAGAGTCAATTCTATTTACCTATGAACATGAAATCAAGGGATCTAATATTAGCCATTCAATCATATAACAAGGCATCACCAAATCATAACCAACAACAGATCAGAATCATATTATAATCGCATCATATACTGAATAGTTTATTTTAATGTAAAATTTTTAAATAAAGGATTCTCACCTTGAATTTTTTTTGGGCCAAAATTTTACTGTCTCCTTTTCAGCTGCGGTCTACGCCATCGCGAAGCTCTTAATTTTGTGATTCCAACGCAATTTACGGTTCGTCAAACGGACCTCGTATGAAAGAGTTATGAATTTTTAAAGATCGGGTAATTAAATAATTAATTAATATTCGTGAAAATACCTAAAAATTTCACCGTCTCAGAATTGGACAAAATTAGTGTCCATGCGTCCATCTCGTCGCCACGATCCCAACGCACCTTAAATCGTCGATTTTCGACTTCGTATGAGTGAGTTATGCAATTTTAAAGTTCTGGAAATTAATTAAATAATTTAAAAATAAAATAGAAAATACCCTCAGCCCGTTGACCGAAAAACACTGTTCACCGCCGAACTTTGACCGCACTTTGCCGCTGCCTCGGGCCACCTGACGCCACGGGACCACCGCCAATGTCTTCGTCTTGGCGAGACGCACCACCACAAGAAAGTGCCGCCCCTAAAACTTCTCCGATCATCGGGAAATCGCCTAGAAAGGATTTCGCCTCGCGGGTCCCACAGGCCGTCTCACACCTCCAAACTGCCTGAAATTTGGCGAGCACCTCCACCTCACGTAGACGAAGAACTTCCGTGTTCGTGACTTCGTCTAATTCTTTCTCGATTCACGGGAATTTCTTGATTTACGTTTTGAGCTTCTGAATTTCGAAAACAACGAGCTTTAAGACGAGATTCCGGCGAATCCGAGCGCTGTTTGACAAAACCGACTACACCATTAGCTTCGTATCGTCGAGACCTTCGAGAGGACATATAATTTGCTATGGTTTGAAGAGATTTTATTTTCGACAAATTTTAGAGGAAGAGAGAGCCGCCATGGAAATTGAGAAAAATGATGGAAAATAGAAGCGGCTGCTGTGCATTTCGAATTTCAGCCCTAAATCTCAGAAAAAAGATAATATATACCATGGGTTTAATTTTGGTTTGGGCCCAAATATCATTACGTGCCCAATTACTCAATTTCCAACTGTTTTCTTCAATTCAGAAATTCTTATAAATACATGCTGATTTCAAAATTAATAAAATTTTAAACATAATTATTTCAGGTGATTACGAACCCAACGAACCTGATTTCGTAATTTTCCGATTCCGTAAGAATTTATTATAGATTTCCGAAGTCTGAAAATAGGCTGTATTTCCACTGTAAAAATTATACAGGCCACAAAATAATTCCAAAAATTATAAATTTTATAATTTAACCTTAATTTAATATTCCGAATCCATAGAAACTAGTTTCGTCGAATTCGGAGTTCGTTTGCAAAAATTCTATTTTTCAGGTGTATATTTTAATATTTAAAAATACCAAAAATAGTGGAATTTTTCCGAAACTCAAAAATATAAGTTCTTATAGTCATTTTTATATGTAAACAACATTCTAAAACCAATGGAGATGGTTTCGGGTCCTAATTCCTTATTCTGCAAAATGTAGCATTTTGGCCCTTATAAATTTCATAGCGACCTTTCTAAATATTGAATTGGCCATAACTTTTGATTCCCGTTATGAAATTTCGATTTTTCGGATTCGTTGGAAAGATATTTTTAAATAGATTCTAATATTTTTGGTTTCACTAAAATCCGTTAAATTTTGCATCCTGTATGGTTAGTCAAAGTTCAAGTTTGACTTTTCAAACTACCGCGTCATTTCTAGCTCTTTTTATATTTAAAATTAATTTATTCATTCTAACTTCGATTTGAACCAAATTTGTGATCCTTATTATTTAAAGTAGATTATTTTAAATATCAAAACTCATTTAAAATCACTTAAAATAAATTTTAACTTGGCCCCAAAATTCAGGGTCGTTACATGACTAGTCCCTAATTTCATTAAAAAAAATCAAGAATGAAACTTCTTCTTTTCTTTTCGGTTATATTATTTCAAAATTTTCAATCTAATTCATAGTGAGTTTACAGGCGCCTTTAAAAACCACACATAAATATTATATGGTATCATAAAGACAGTCACATTGTGGCTTAATGTGGTGCTTTTATGGCACCATGTTGTGTCCTGCATGGATGGAGGAGCCCTCAAGGCATCACGCACAGTCTGTGAGGAAACGTATTATTGTTTTTTTTTTAATGGACGGGGGGCTATTAAGTAAAATGGAGGGTTTCATCATTTTTTTTATCAAACTATAGGGGGCTATACAGCAAAAAACTGTATTTGAATAGAATTTGTCTTTCCTTTGATCATCTACTTTCTTTTCATTCTTTTTATAAACGAGCTAATTACATCCGAAAATGAAAAAGATCATTATAGATTAAAAATCACTTTACACACGAAAGTATCTTTGATTTTGTCTTCATCGTCTTCTATTAGTAAAACATAGAATTCATTTACATTAAACTAGAAAGCTCTAGCACTAAATTAAATTAAAATCCAATTGATTAACTTTAGTTCTTTGCACCAACAATGAACATTAATTTTTATTTTTATTTTTATTTTAGTTTCGTAAAAATCAAATTTAATTTTAGAAAAAAACTTATTTAAAACTAGAGCAACTGGTTGTGAAGGCATTCACGATTGATACTTTTTACTTCATTAACTTAATTGAAAATATATATATTTGATGAAATATTAATCACTTTAATATTTTAACATGATGGGTTCAAAGGAAAAAAACTAAAAGAATGTAATTAAGAAGAATGATAACTTAACCATATTATTTTTAAATAAAGTACTGGTGTATCATATATGTTTTGTGATTTTTGATGCATGAATAAAAATTGCTTAATTAAAAAGTAGCTCTCTCTTTGGAAAATGGTTCACATATATCTTTCATCCGAAAATCAGAAAAAACTATATTCATACGTACATACATATATATACACACACACACACAAAAATAATCATCATATATAAATAAGGTGAATAACAAGTTAAATTGCAAAAGTAAACATCGATATATCCAACATATCAATCTAAGGCATCCATCAAAAAAATTCCATCCAAATAGTTCAATATCACATTAATTTACTAGTTATCACGTATCGTGTTTTAAACAAGCAATTAAATTTCAATTTTAAGCCTAATTTGAAATTTAAATTTGCATTTAAATTATATTATCGATGCAAATTAACATAAATTTGCAATCGGCAAGAAAAATATTTGGTATCTTGATTCAGGCTCCAGCAATCATATGACTGGTCACAAAGATTTATTTATGGAGATAGACGACACCGTCAAAGGAGAAGTTATGTTCGATGATTCTTCAAACATTCCAATCAAAGAAAAGGTACAATTACGATTGTGTCAAAGAATGGTGAGAAAAAATATATATAAATGATGTTTATTATATTCCCGATTTGAAAAGCAATATCATCAGTCTTGGCCAACTTGTGGAGAAAGGATATAACATATAAATGAATGACAATTCTCTAACAATCAGAAATCGGGTTCGAGAATTGATTGCAAATGTGGAGATGTCAAAGAATCGTTTGTTCACACTTGATATGCATACAAAGGTGCAAAAGTGCTTGAAGTCGGTCATTAAAAATGACTCGTGGTTGTGGCATTTAAGATTCGATCATCTTGGATTTTTTGACCTAAAATTATTGTGAACGACAAAGATGGTGGATGGCTTGGTAGAAATCAATGAACCAGATAATTTATGCGAAGCATGCACAAAGGAAAGCAACACAGACAAAGTTTTCCCGTTGGAAAATCATGGAGAGCTAGGAGGTCAGTAGAGATTGTTCACACCGACATAGTTGGTCCATTTGATATTACATCACTTGGGGGGAGCAGGTATTACCTAACATTTATTTATGATTTTAGTAGAAAAAGTTGGGTATATATTCTGAAAGATAAGGCAGAGGCTCTTAATAAATTCAAGGAGTTCAAGCAATGGCCAAAAAGCAAAGTGGAAACTTTGTGAAGATACTCAGATCAGATAGAGGAGGCGAGTATACTTCAAACCTGTTTAAACAATTTTGCAGGACACATGGAATTAATCACCAGTTGACAACAGCATATACTCTACAACAAAATGGCGTTGCTGAATGAAAGAATCGCACTATTCTTGACATGACGAGAAGTATGGTAAAGGGAAAGCACATGCCATGAAGTTTTTGGACTGAAGCTGTACAATGTGTTGTTTATTTGCTGAATCGCTGCCCAACAAAAACTGTCTGAAACAGAACTCCAAATGAAGTATGGAGTGGTAGTAAACCATTAGTTGGACATCTCCGAATTTTCGGGTGTATTGCATATCCGTATGTTCCCGATCAGAAAAGAAAGAAGTTGGATGACAAAAGCGAGAAATATATTTTTACCAGATAAGACAAAAGAATCAAGGCCTACAGACTCTATAATCCACTCATAAAGAAATTAAATGTTGAATTTAATGAATCAGATTACTGGAGATGGAGCGCAGAAGAAAGAAAAGTTGCATCTTATTTCTTTAAAGATGATGATGGCTTCGATACAAACATGTTATGTAACGATGGTCGGAACAAAGCCCCCCTTTTTTGCACGCATATGAGCTGGCACACAACTCCCATATAACAAAAGGAATCCCCTGATGTTACGTGCCTACCAGCTCATATTTGTACACAATTCCTTCAATTTATTCCATGATGTTACGTGTCAAGTGGGTCTACAAGACAAAGACCAATAAAGATGGAGAAATGGAAAAGTACAAGGCAAGGCTAGTGGCTAAACGTTACAAACAGAGATACAGAATTGATTATGTTGAGTTATTTGCTCCAATTGCAAAAGTTAATACCATAAGACAACTAACAACACTTGCAGCAAGGAATCAATGGAAGATTTACCATATGGATGTAAAGTCAGCATCTTAAATGGCTATTTCGAAGAAGAAGTCTACATTAAGCAACTTCTTGGATATATTCAGAAAGGCCATGAAAACAAAGTCTACAAATTGAAGAAAGCCTTGTACGGTTTGAAGCAAGCTTCGCGAGCATGGTACACATAGGCTGATGAATAATTTCAAAAAAAATGGTTTTGTGAAAAGTCTGTATGAGCATGCACTCTACACAAAAACAAATTCAAGGAAAGATATTATGATCGTGTCATTGTACGTGGATGACATGATCTTCACTGGGAACAACCCTGGTATGTTTGATGATTTTAAGATAGTTGTGACTAACGAATTTGGGTTGACAGATATTGGTAAAATGTCGTACTTTCTTGAAGTCGAAGTCAGGCAAAACAAAGGTAGGATTTTTATGTCATAGAAAAAAATAAATGGAGCAAATTTTAAGCGAATTCAAAATGGAAAAAAGAAAACTAGTGAGCACATCAGTAGATGCAAGCTTAAAGTTGGGAACTGATTCTGCCAGAGAGTTGGTAAAATTGACATTGTTCAAGAGTTTAGTTGGAAGTTTAAGGTATCTAACTTTCACTTGTCTCGATATAATGTACGCAGTTGGATTGGTTAGTAGGTACATGGAGAAGCCAAAGCAAGATCATTTCATGGAAGCTAAAAGAATTTCGCGCTACATAAAAGGTACTTCTGATCATGGGTTGTTTTACACTCATTCACAAAATTCGAAATTAGTTGGCTACTCAGACAGTGATTATGGTGGCGATTTAGATGATGGGAAAAGCACTTCAGGATATGCTTTTCATATTGTTTCGGCGATATTTTCGTGGTCATCAAAGAAGCAACAAACAGTTGTTTTGTCGACGTGTGGGGAAGATTATATTGCAGCAGCAGCATGCACATGTCAAGCTATGTGGCTAGGCTACACATTGGGTGAATTAAATCTTCCAAAGGAAGATCCAGTTACTATTTACGTGGATAATAAATCCGCTATTTCAGTTGTGAAGAATCCCGTATCACATAGTCAAAGTTGGCACATCGATATTAAATATCATTTTATTCGATAACAAGTGAACGACAAAACTGTGGAGCGGGTGCACCGCAAAACTAAAGAAAATTTAACGGATATTTTTACGAAGCCATTGAAACTGTATGTATTTCAGAAAATGAAAATCAAGCTCGTAATGCAAAGTTGGATTTGAGGAGGAGTGTTAGAATTCAAACCCTTCTAGAATTATAGTTGTATTAAATCCATGCACTAGTAATGTGAAATAAAAGTACAACAACAACTTTAGTGTGAAAGGAAGAAAAGTACACATCCTGGAAATATGCATAGTCTCAAGGATGATAGGTATGGCTTGTAATGAATGTAAGTCAATAGTTGTAGGCGGTAATAAGTAATATAATGATGTAAGGAACGATGTAAGCATAAGTTTTTTAAGCCTATAAATAAGTCAGCCCATATGTATTGTAAGAACACATCAAGTGAAATATCAGTGAGACGAAATAGTTAAGAGAAAAAGTAAGAGCAGAAGCGTTTTTACCATTACATATACATAAATGTGTGTTGTTCTTCTATCATAAAATCATATCATACAACACATCTTCTCTTTATTTTGAGTTACAATAATAGAGTGAAACTCGTACATGCTTCCAACAGAGTGGAGAATAACCTGGATTTAGGTCATCATCCAGTGTAGAAGCCTAACTGGGATCTGCCTCTTGGCTTTACTGGTCTGCAAGATGGTATTGATCAAAAAATGGCATGGATAAGAGTGGCATGGCAATAAAACTTGACTAATCTATCTTCATGCTTCATGAAAAAATTGAGTAACAGTGTCATATACTCTTTATCATTCAACTTGTATTAAGAAAATACCTTCAACGATTCCTTTAAATGTCCGGTCATGTAGTCTGGCTATGCAGATGCCTCCATCCCTCTTCTTCGTTTTAACATAATACCAGAAATGCTTTAGTAACCGTAAGAGCTTCTAGTTGCATTACTAATGCACACCCTATTGAATTTCGCATAGCTCTCCATGAAGCGATACTATTACTACTCACTTGCTCCATGAAGCTACATAAACTTGTAAGAGTCTAAAAATTGGGATACAGTTTCCCATATCTACCTACTTGGCCTCTATTGGGTCTACGTTCAACCTTTGCCAGCTGAAATAATTCAAATGTTTGATTAACTATTTTAGATATCTGACCTTTTATGTAAAAATTAGCTTTCAAGGCAGTCAATATCAGACTTCCTTTTCCGAACATCTGACCTCAATTCTAGACGTTTGAAGAAGGGCTCTAATGTCCAATTCATTCGGATTCGAATTAGTTGCTGTCGGGTCAAATCACCTAAAATCTAGACATCTAAGCTCAGTATTCAGTCATCTAGTTGAATTTTCAGATGTATGGTTGGGCCTTTCAAGCTTTTGAAGTATATATATTTTAGTAGTTTTCAATTTTCTTCATGATGATTTTGGGTATAGGTCTGATGACTTGTTTATTTTTGTGTATAATCTGCACCTTTGCTTACATGTATTTAATCTATTAAATATGGGATTATATACCCAATCATCATTAATTTATTTACAATGCTTTTGAAGATTCTATGTATATTTGATCAAATTACAAAATCATTTCAAGGTGAAATCAATGGTATTTGTTTCTTCACTTAATTATACTAAAACAAATATAAGCGGTAAAAGGTTTACCCTTAGAGAATTTAACACGAACTTAACTAACCTAATCCTTTTGCTTTTTCAGTAATAACTCTATTAAATCAACAACTAGGGTTCCCTATCATCAACATTCATTTATATATGTAGCTGAAATCCAAGTTCGAGTTACCATCCAAATTCAATAATTGCGTTTTCAAATTATATAGAATTATAAAGGAATTTTATTACTTATGATCAATATAGATGTTGTAATTGATAGATTTAGGGATATGTCCTAGTGGTAACTATGTAATTTGCTACAAATGTCTAATTAATTATGTAATCATTCTTGTTTAAAATAAAAGGTGTATTCTTTCTATTATGTGCTTGATGTAATGTGTTATATTAATCAATCGATTGACTCCGCATATGTGACATAATTGAAAAGGGAAGCCTGGGTTTGTTAGAAGATCCAAGTTCAACCCCTTTCTTGCATATGTTTCTCACAAGAAATAAAACCCATGGATTATAGATGACATGAGTTGAAGCGGACAAGCAAAATTTAATTCTCTTTAAAATTTATCAGTCTATCAAGTTCTCCTAGCTAGAGTTTGTTCAAAAAAAATTAATTAATTCTGCTAAAAGTACACTCAATAGAAAATCCATAAATGGTAAGTTTTATGATAATAGCTGTAAATCATTGTAATCACGAGGAACTAATCACAAATAAAATAATATACTATTTAAATATTCATTGTCAAGATGCATTCTAGATTAGATTTTAATGTATTCATTTAGAGTTAATTATGTAACTCTCTTTCAGTCATCATGTTGTGTATTACTTATGACTATTATTGTAATGACCTGCCTTTTTATCGGTTCTTACCAATAATTAAACCGATTCAAACTGTTCATAAAGACTAATTGATACGGGTACTTACACATTTGCACAAAAGTAAAAGAACTTTTCCATTATCGTTACAATAACATTACATCAGAATTACAATGAATATCATAGTATAATGGAAACCCAGCGGAAAGAAATACAAATATACTCTCATCGGAAGAAAAATGATCCAAAATATAGCTCTAGCTCCAATCCTGAATCCAGCTCTGAAGGCTAAATTTGCAAATCAAACTACTAGCTGTCCATGTGAAAATATTTGGGCACCTAGAGTTTAGATGTAGGAAAATAAACTCTAGGTCAGTCATGGTGATTGGTGTGAGAACTCAAAACAGTTGTTTTTAGGATAATTTTAAAGTTAGATAAATCACCGGACCACGCCGTTAAACACGGAACGGGTTTACTCTATGTGAATACCAGTGCGTAGAAATTCGCAATGACTTTGAAAAATGAAACTATCATAAGGTATCGTGACACACACCCAATGCAAACACACACATGGACGAGGTTTCTTCTTATAATAGTTTAAAATGCTTAGCACATGAAAATCCTCTTTCATATTATTAGTGCATAGTGTGAAAATCCTTTCACAAGTAAATGTACTAATCATAGCCAACATAATGCCACATCCCAATAACTGATGTATTCCTACCAGTAACCAGTAGGCTATACAACTAAAACCTTACAAGCTCATAGTGGAGATTGGGTTTTCAACAAACGACCAGGCAAAGAAGCTTCCTTACCGAACTGATAAGTACGACTATAGAGGGACGCCCCGAGAACCAAATGGGCTCTCTGCCAACACGAGGTCGGTCTCTCCCTTACTGGATTGATAAGATCGCGCCTAAGTAAGTCATCCTCGATCGTTACCAACCTTTAAATTGGGATCCTACATCATCAACAACAACAAAGTAGATGTTTGCCACATAGGTTAATACCTGAGCTGCATACCATGGTACACCTTTTATCTATAAGGGAATGACTACCCATGTCCTCGCCGCATCTTTCCTATTTTAGCCTTTTTCCGGGGTGTGAGGCTTGTTGAGGTCACAATATACACAAAGCTATGCTTTAATAAGCGTGCTTTGATCATCACTAGCTCATCACTTAAGTATGCCACATTGTCCATTTACCTCATATAACCGATTTCTATCAATATATAACATCTAAGTTCATACGCCTCAGAGAAGGGTGTTAAGCTAAGAAAATAAATTTCTTGTCACCAAACAGATATATATATATATATATATATATATATATTTAACAAAGATCAATTGCTATGCAGTCAATTACAATGTTAGACACACAATCTATGCAAGTCCGTTCTGGGTCTGAACGAAACTGAAGGCACCTTATTAGAGCTCCATTTAAATCTAGAAAATCTATGAATATGTCTATACCACTACCACTTATAACCTCGTATTGGGTGTGCAGCCCATCCGAGACATTAGCAATAAATCCAAATGATATGAAGATCCCCAGTCTTTAGCACCCTCTTCAATATCTTCAGTTGCTTCATAACATCGTATTATTATTTGGAAGGTTTTCAGACTTAAATTCGATTCGGATCTTTCCAAATAATAAGCGCAATTTTAAAAACACAATTATGGATCACATAGACCTTCAACCGAATCTCATTTGATAGTTGGTTAACCAAAATCTTTTTATGGATTCATTCCTAAATTGTTCTTATAACTTTTCGTTTGATAACTTATTATTCAAAAATCAGTTGCTTTTGAAAATCCTCAATCCGTACTTTATGATTCAATCATGATTTCCACTTTAAACGATTACCTAATATCCAGCTCTTTAATCTTAATAACAGATTATGGTTCTTCCCAAATTCTTGTTTTAAATTTCCTCAAATCAAAATTTTGATTAAATCCCCAATTACGATATGGATTCCCACAATTCAATCCTCATTAGGCTCAAGAATGATATTATTGAAGATACCATCCACAATAATCCCAACTCGATCGATATTGAACATAAGTTACATATAAATTTTATCTACTTATATCTGATATCAATTCTCATAATCAACGAACACTATAAGTGGAAAATGATGTAAATATCGTCCAAATACCTCAAATAGTATATGTTTACACCACAGAATTTCATATCAAATATATCCAGCTTATCTCAATTAAATCGAGAACCCTTATCTTAGTTCGAAAGATTTATCAACCCTTTGATATTAGATTTGGATAGAAATTTCATCAACTTATACTTAATATTAACTTCCATATCCAACCTTACTACAAGCAGAATAATGGTAAACTACCTTCTATTGTTAAAATAGTAAGAGTTATCGTCTACCGAATTAATATAAAACATTCAAAGATTTATCTCCAACCATACCCAATTAACTTATAACTGAAACCCTTTTTAATATTCAATAAACCAATTTAAATTCAATATTAAATATTTTAATAATTTCGAACCTTCAAAATATTTTGCAAATCATTTAAAAATAATTACTCATGGTTCATATAATAATTCGCAAGTTAAAATCTTAAAACGGTGGTCTCCAAAGAACCGTTCACTGCAAAAAAGTCAATTTTCCAATCCATAATTCCCTATGCCATGCCTACACGGCATAGGGAACATGTGAAAATATTTGGAAGGCATCGGAACTTTGTAGGTATATGAAAACGCCTTCTAATAGATCAATAAAAAGCCGGTACATGTTTAGGGCTAGAATCCACATTCTTTTCAAATTTATTGATTTTTATATAGTTTATTCCTTTCATATTCACTACGCCTATGTACTTACGATTCCTATTTCTCCCTCGTTGGTTCATCTTCTTTGTTAGTTTACAAATTCACTCGTCCATATATAAAAAAAACCAGTTTAGAACAATTCTAAAGGCCATGGGTCTTCAAAAGCATCAACGCTCCTGGCCCTTCAGCTCATCGTTGATGGCATCAACTTCCGCTTCCCCTAGTAATTCCTCCACCACATCATACGCTTCCTCAGACCATTCGTTTGTCTTCTCCTCCACAGACCCACACTCACCATCTCTTCTCTTTTCGTTTGGGCTAGAACAACCGTAAATTACTAATTTACTTTGTCCCAATTTCAAACCCTAAATGCACCGCTTCTTTGGGTGTGTCTATTAACACCCCATAATTTGCTCTTTACACCCTACTAATTAGAAAATAAAATATGCACCCCAACATTTTCTCTTCCCAACCCGTTTAATTCGAAAATGCCCTTACTACATTATCATTTTTTTTCTACTTTCCAGCTTGCAATTTATTTCTATTGCTCTCTCCTTTTAAAACTTTGATTGAATTAATTAACACTTGTAATGGTGTCGTTAGTTGAAATAAACTGACGTGCAACCCTAATGTTGGTTAGATGAATCAATGCTCCACCTGAACGTCGATTTATTTGAAAAATACCATCTATACTTTTACTTACTATTTAAGTATTTGCAATTTCTTTATACTTCTAACGTCTCAGTATCAAAATACATAATGATACACATTGCTGATTGTACGGGTTTTAAAAAAAATTAGTCATTATTTGTAATTTCTATCTTTAAACTTTTTTTAAGATCATGTACAATGCTAATTTTAAATTTAAATTATTGTTTGAATTTAGCCACGAATACTCATATATGTATGTGGCTGATATTTTTCTAATCATTGTACAACATTAGATTATTTATTTAATTAGTTGTTAAAGGGTAAATTTGGAAATTAAATTCTAAAATTTTAACTAGGGGTGAAGAGCAAACTGTGGGGTGCGAATAACCGGACCCCTCTTATTTTAATTCACACAAATTAATCAGTGCCTACCAATTGATTTATATTTGAAGATAAATTTTGCAACCATCATGTTTCATCTACTTATCCAAATAGATGGATCTCAACTGAGGTTTGCAACTTCTTCCATTTCTTCTCACGTGTTTCCCCACCCAGACAGCCGAATTCCAACCAAGGTTTGTGAATTTTCCTATCTTTTCTCAAAAGAATTTATTGTCCAAGTAGCTTGAAGTTAAGATTTGACCGTGTATCTACTCTAACATTGCAATTATTAATCAATGGCTTCCATCAATGGCTTTGTTAAAGATATTTTTTGTCAACACCGGAGATAGGTCAATGGGATTGGACCTAAGGGGAAATAGGTTATTTTGCCTTCGATAGTTTGGATTAGCTCACCGTACCTAGGTATCAAGGCCTAGAACCCAAAAGAATAGTTATTCTTCCCTTGATGGGGGTGAGTATCATGCTTAAGCAATTCAAAAACCAACAGTTACCTTGGGGAGAAGGATCACTAAACTCAACCCTTGATAAATGACTTAACGGTTGGTAGAAAGTGGTATTGCACCAAATTTGTTGAAAGGTTTAAGCTTGTAGGAAGGGTCTGAGCTTGTAGGAAGGGGTATTTCACCTGATTCGTGGAAATGTTTGGGTAAGGACTCATGCACAGGTAAGAAACAAACAATAAGCTGTAGCAGCGATAACTAATAAATAGTATGTTAAACTCATAAGAAAATATTATAAGTATCGATTCATTCTTTATTGATTTTTGATTTAGAATACATTAACAGAATAGAAGAAATCCCCAAATAAATCCAAGAATTAGGGTTTACTCTAGAGAGAAAGAGTACAAGAATAAGAATGATAAAATCGCCCCGAAAATGTGACCCCTGGGTCTTATTTATAGAGAATTCGGGGCACCTTTTGTTGTTAGGCCGTTGGGCCTGCGGGTATCTCTATCGGCGGCTCTTCTTCTTGGTTTCAGTTGCTTTAGCTCCCGGCCTCTTTGCGGTGCTGATCATAGCTTTCGGAGGGAAGGTCCCGGTCAGTTAAGGCTTCTCTGAGATTGATATGAGCTTGGCGGTGTAATAGCTTTTCGAAAGGTATTTAAGCTTCCGGTTGTATGCTTTCGGTTATAAGCTTTCGGTTGTAGGCTTCTGGTTTTGTTATGAATACTTAGAGGAGCATGTCCTCATGATGTAAGTAGATAGTTACCGGTTCAGAACCAATGTCGGTGTCTGTACTAAGTAGATTAGTATGGATAGCCTGTATCCCTGCTAGGGTTCCGGTTGTGGAATCTCCATGTATAACATGTTCTTCCGGAAGGTAGCTACGAGTAATTTTCCTGTTGTCTGTCAATATAACCTTTCGGTGTTTATGCAGTAGATGTCTCGGAAGCTAGTTCTGGATAATATTTATGCACCTTTGGCTTGATATTTTTGATGTCTTTACCTTCTGGTGTATCGGCGTAAAGTTGGTTAATACCGATGGCCCTTCTGTCCTTCTAGATTTCAATTAATGGAGCTTTTGCCTCTCTCTCTCTTTCTAGTTTCTGACTTGGATGGTCTTTCGCGGTAGAACTTCCTTTCGGGCAAACCCCGTTGGACAGACCATGTTGCATAGACCCTGCCGGATAGACTTTGCTGGCATTCTATAGATTTTGAGCTCCTTTCTCCTAAGAAGGTGTCGGTTTACGCAGCTCTCGGATCATTCCTTCATGCCCGTGTTCTCTGGATACCCTTCACCGTTGGCTGGTTTAGAAGCTAGTTTTGGTAGTAACATTTTCCCCCTCTCTTGGTGAAGGGATGTTTTCGACTTTTCAAGTCAAACTTTTTATGCATATCCGTTATCTCTCTCCTCTAGTATATATACTCCTCCTTATTGATTTTTTCTTTCCATTATCCTTTCCTGAAAAATTTATCTCAAAGAAGAATCATCTATTTAAATAATCATATCGGTAAGTCATCCATATTTTCAGCCTCTTTGTTACCAGTTCCACACATACAATTCCAAATTTGACAGCTTTAAATTAGCATTTTAACTTTGCTCTTATCTTTTTGGTGGTAGCGTTTGAAAACAAAATAACCTGGTGGTATGGGAAAGAAGCACATTGCTTTCAAACCTTATAGGAATGGCCCTCTACCCATCAATCCTTCCACTTCTAGAAAAATTAGCATTGTTGGGAATCATTCTTTGATTTTGTCTCAGGAGCAAGTGGATGCTATCCTCCAGGATTTTGAGATTTTTGGGGATTGACGCCATCCCTCCTTATGGAAAGGATACCATTTCCTCTCCTCCGGAGGGTTACTTTGCTTTTTCTGCAGTCCATATTTGGCATGGAGGTTATATTACTTTTCGATATTTCCTTTGTCGTTACCTACAGAACTTGGGGATCGCCCCCATTAATTTTTTCTCCCAATACCTGCACCTACCTGTTGGGCTTAGAACTTGTCTTTAGAATCTGGTAATGGTTCTCTGAGTCCCTCCACTCTTGGCTATTTGGTTCATCCTTCCAAACTTAGTGATATCAACCCTCAGATTTTTCGTGTAAACCCTATGAAGAAGCTGTTGTCTGAGGGAACGACGAGGTTGAAAGATTGGGAGAATAAATTCCTCTTTATCTGATGCCTTCCGGGTATTACTGGCTGTTTCCGCGCCCTAAGTATGCTCACTCGAAAGTCTCCTTTTTCCTTATATATATATATCATGTCTTCCCACTAGCAGATGTTGTTCCCAAATTGTCAAGTTTCGCGGATAAGGAGCTAATTGATGTCTTGGATGTGGCTTCCGGGAAGTTCGGCAATCAATTTCTACTACTTACATTTTCTATCCTTCGGAGGCATTCTTTATTGCCAGCTGGACAATTCATCATTGGGCAACCGCCTTTGGTTCTACTGAGTAAGGGGATCCCTTTTTTGTCATTGGGGAGAGATACTCCTTTCTCCTCCAACTCCCCGTTATCCCCTGATAATTCAGGTATGCTTTTTTCCTATATTTAAGATGGAATTGTACTGTGTCTTTCTTATCGTTTCTTTTCACTATGTGTCTTTGAAGCTGCTTGGACTGAGTCTAGTAAAGACCGGTTCCGCTTCCTTGGCTCCAAGAGTTGGGGTTCCTTCACTCAAGGATGCATTAGGGAAAATGTAAAGAGGAAACTTTCGGAGAAAGGTTCTGAAGACTCTTCGCAGAAGCAGTCCAAAGGTGTGGGGAACCCAACTGCTCATTCTGGTGCGGTCCTTGATACCCCGGAGATTACTTCTCCAATGAAGGTTCCAGGCTCGAACCCTTGTTATGTTGGGTCTTCCGAAGTCCCCAATGAGTTACAGTATTTTGTTTTCCTCTTCCTCATTTTCTTATCTTTCTCCAAGCGTTTTGTTCCTGATTATTATGTTCTTCATAGGCCATCAAGAGGTGTTTTGTGATGCAAAACAATGCTCCAGATCCTAGTTCTGAGTTACTGAAGCTTAAAAGAGAGATCGTGACTTTGAGGAAGGAAAAAGATGCTTTAGCTCTTGAAGAGAGGCTAGCTGTGGAGCAAAGAAGGTTGGAGAATGCTTTATCGGAACCTAGGGGTTATGTTGCCTTGGAAAAAGAATCCCACTTATCCTTGGTTGAAGAAAATAATGCTTTACAGAGGAGCCTCGAGAGATTCAAAGAGGACATCGGCCTGCTCAGTTCTCATTGTTCTTCCTTCCATGATTAGAATTTCCTTCTGGGAAAGGAGAATGGTTCTCTTAAGATCGAACTTGGTAAGAAGGAAGCATTGTTGGCTAGGTTTTCTGGTGAGGTTAGCCACGCTAAATGGAGAATTTCCTATTTCCTTCAGTCCACTTTGGATGAAATCATAGTTAATTCCTTCGAAGATGCTTTCCTCCTTATTTATGCAGAAAACATGGATAAATGTTCGGATTTAAATTATTCTTCCCTTGACCCGTCCTTATGTTTATGTCTAAGATATCTCGTATGAGGAAGAAAGAAGAAGTTTTTACTCAGGGGAGATTGACGTGTCTAAACTTTTGTTTATTGAGGATGTTCCTCTCGAGGAGCTATGTGTTGCTGATGAAGGAGACCTTGTGAGGGTACTGCGGGTTGTTCGTACTAATGATGAAAACTCCAAGCATATCAATGTTGTCGCTGGGGAAGAGGAAAACAAAGGCGATAATTCCACGGGCGCTTGTGGTACCTTTCCGGTTTTTGATGCTTCAGACAAAGTATGTAGTAGAGATACCAAATCCATTGAAGAAGATCATATTCCAATTGGCCCTTCTGACCTTCCAGTAGCACATAGGATGGAAAACAACCCAAATTCCCTGAGTTCACTTCCCGTTGGAAATTCACAAGTTTTTGTTCCCACTTCTGAGTTATGACATCTTCTCTTATGCACAGATTCTTTTGCTTTTTCTTTGACAGTCAATCATTAGTTCTTTTCATTTAGACGAGAAGAAAACAGTTAAGTTTTAGGGATTCTTCCCTTATAAAGACTCGACTGGAAGCGATTCTCCTTACTAGGGATCTGGACAAACATATGGATGAGTATAACACCTTGTCTCACAAATATCATCTCCTTGATAGAAGTGCTGCAAAGTTACTATTTTTTAAAGAGAAAGAAGTGGATCCTCGGCTGCGGACGACCCAGTTGCGATTTGAAAGGCGCTTAAAAGAAAATTACGAGCTTATGACTTTGTTTTGGATGTTAATCGAAGACAGAGATGCATTAATAAACTTTTTATACCAAATTTATCGTAGACATAAAACAATAGATTTCTCCTTTTTAGGTGATCGTAGCGGGGGCCTGCTTAGACGTCTTCATAGAAGATGCCTAGATGAATGTGGCATGGACCTACACCCGAGAAAATGCTGGAACCTTCCACGAGTTACTTCTGCTCACAGAAATTTGCCTTTAGATAAACTTAAATTTAACAAGCATCGATTTGTAACTAAGACCTTTCACGAATCAGTTTTGTATGAGTAAGAGGAATATCCTTGATTAATGTACTTATTTGATTTATAATATATTGATTTACTCTATCTCTAATTTCCTCTGACATGTTTCTCCAGAACTTGTCTTCTGCCTCGCATATACTCTATAGAGCCTTCCTAGAAAATTATCTTAAGTTGAAGAGAGATTACCGAGAGAAACTTACTCTTATTAAGTCCTCTTCCTTGGCACGATATTGCTTTTTAAGGGATCTTGAGAAAGTTTGTACTTATTATCCTCGGATTCACCTCGACTTCTTAGGCGAGAACAAGGATCAATTTTTAAGAGAGGTCCACACATATTAGTCACGGTTAGTCCGTGGTTATGACAGACCACCTACTGGAAAGTGGGACTATTGTAACTGTCCTCCAGTTTGTGCACCTGATGGATTCAAAGTTCCCTTTAATTCCTCACTTGACCTTAAAGCTAACATCCTGGATAAAGTGAGGAAGGCTTCCTCCTTACCCTGATACTCATGGTAAACACTTGTAATGGTGCTTCATTGAGAGCTAGATCATACTCATATGAAATTTATAGCGTTGGGGTATGGGTGTTCTCTTCCTTTGGAGATGTGTTTATCTTGTAAACTTTCTTGTAAAAAATTATGTAAGATGTGAAGCACTTAGCATTTTGCCTATCGTATATAATATTTTATAATGATGATGGTGTTTATGAACAAAGGCAAGACTTATAACAGTGTTACTTAACGCTCGATCACACATTTCAGCGTAAACGTTTTTTTTTCATTGTGGCTTTGCCATGGTGATGTGAACATAAATGTGCACATTTATATTCAAACATTTATTCTTATTTTAATTAAATAAATAACATAATTGGCTATTTTTACATGTTTTAAACCAAAATCCTAAAATTCTCAAATTGTCATGCATTCATCCTCATTTAAGGTGTAAAATGTTCACTTGTGCATGTTTTAATTTGTGATTGCATTTACTTGTTATTTGTATTTGTCTCTTATAGGAATTTTAGAGCACAAAAAAATGCATACACATGAAGATTTGGAGCACAAATGCATGCATACAAAGGAATGAGGAGGAAATAATTCTCATACATGATCATGGAGGACCTCACCTCTCAAATTACCCTCTTTCTCTTAAGCTTCTTATTAAATACTAATTGAATAAGACAAAAGGTCTCATGCATCCTACATGACTCATTAGTGGCTAAGAGAGGATTAGAAGCTTCATGAAGGGGTACTTTGGGGAGTTCCCTACAAAAGTGATTAGGGTTTTAGGGTTTCAAACATGTATATATACCCCTTTGTGTGATGTAAATACTCTCCTCTCTTTTATCCTCTTTAGTTTAGTTTTATTAGGGGATCGTAACTCTCTTTTATTTTAATGGCTACTTAGCCATTTTCTTTATGTAACTTCTTTGTTTTAATGCAATTTAAATTCTATGCTCATTACTTTCAAGTTCATAGCTTAGATTTACATTCATGTTCATAGCTTAGATTTACTTTATGTTCTTAGTTTGGTTCTCTTCTTGTTCTACTTAGTTTTTCTTTCATTTTGCTTTATATTCTAATGTTGAAACTTACATGTGTTGATATGATGACACATATGAGCGACTAATCCCTTGATTTAGGGGTAATGATGCTCTCTAACTTTATTTAGGTTCAACATTTGTATGATTTGTGATCTCTAATTTGTGCTTCATGTTAGTGAATGTTGATGTAAGTTTATACAAATGGTTTTTATAGTCTATATTTGTTGACAACAAAATAGACTATGCTTAGTCAATGTAAACACAAATTACATCAATATTTGCTAAGTGGTTATTGATTTTGAAATGAAAGTAAGAACAAAATTTGATGGTCTATAGTTTTAGTTAATAATTCATAGGCCATACTTAGAATAGTTTTGCTTTAGTTCCATTTTCATGAGAATCATAAGTGGTTTAAATATTGCATTTATATCACTTATTGGAGATCATAAATTGTATTTTTGATAACTTACATAAATGTGAGAGTTGATTTGCCTCTAAATTGTTTTCATTTCATATTTAGCTCTCAACTTAGTCTCTAGTTTTCATTAGTTTTTATTAGTTAGAACAATTCAAAGTTTGGTTTAATTTGAGTGAATAAAATTGAAATTACTTCTTTCCTTGTGGATCAACTCGCACTCACTGCGTATTACAGTAGTATGCTGTGCACTTGCGGTATTATCACGATATTTCGTGCGACGGTTTTCTAATTTGATAGAAATTCCGTTTAGCGAACAAGTTTTTGGCGACGTTGCCGGAGAGAGAATTTAATTATAGTATTATTTTTCGGATTAAGTTCTTGTTCTTCTTAAAAAAAAAGAAAAAAAATGTGTTTTTTGTGTGCATTTTCGTATTTCGTGTCATTATAGCATTGTGTTCGTAGTCTTTGTGTTTGAGTTCTTTGTTCTTAAAAAAAAAATTGTTTTCATTTTGTAGTTTGTTAGTTTTTTTTTGTCATTTGCATTTGTTGTTTTTGTTTTTCTGTGTGCTCATTTTGCTTGTGTGTTTGTTTTCATTTAGTGTAGTTCTTTTCTTTTATTTTGAAAAAAATTCAGTTTGCATTTACACTTTCTGTTTCAATTCTATCTTTTAAACACTTATTGTCGACTGTATTGTGTGTGCATTCTCATCTCAGCTTACAACATTCACATTGCTATTTGCTCACCTCTATTCTTTATAATTATGCATTTTGATCAAGTGTCCATTTTTGCATTGATGTTCAGATTTGAAAAGAAAAAATAGGTGCATTTCGTGTATTTGTTGTTAGTTTTTGTGATTGTTTGATCATTTGTGTGTTTTATTTCCATTTGCTTAGATCTGTAGTTTCATTTGGTTTTTAGTTTTTGTTTACTTTTGTTTTAAAAAAAAGAAAAAAAGAGAGAAAGAGAGACAAAGAGATAATTCAGTTTCTGTTGTAATAACCTGGAAAATCCAAGCCAATTTAAAAATTTTATTTTGGCAATTTTGATGAATTTTGAATATTTAAAATGAATTATTTTAAATAATAGCGACGAGAAAT
This sequence comes from Allium sativum, assembly GCA_030737875.1. Taxonomy (NCBI): domain Eukaryota; kingdom Viridiplantae; phylum Streptophyta; class Magnoliopsida; order Asparagales; family Amaryllidaceae; genus Allium; species Allium sativum. The sequence goes on along the minus strand of CM060909.1, from coordinate 658,786,879 downwards.
TTATTTTGAATAGTATCAGAATGAATATATTTATTTGAATCATCGTTGAACATAAATATTTTTAATTATAAAAGGAATTGAAAATGGCGCGGTAGTTCGAAAATTCGATTTCAAATTTCAAATGAATGTACAGGATTCAAAATAAATCGGATTTTAGAGAAACCAAAAATATTTGAATGTATTTGAAAATATCTTTCCAACGAATCTGAAAAATTGAAATTTCATAGCGGGAATAAAAAGTTATGTCCAGTAAAAAATTCAGAACAGTCGCTATGGAATTCTGGCCCTTAAAAATGGAAACTTTGCAAACGACCTTGGTTTTCGACGAAACCACTTTTGTTGGATCAGTGATGTCAAGTTATTGCTAGATTTCAAAATTCGTAATTTTTGAAAGCAATATGTGAGCGTGGCAAAAGAAAACATGTTTTGACAGTTTCAGTAAATTTCGATCGACCAGAAAATGACCATTTTTCAAACGGTCTCAGAATTTGACGAAATTAGTTTTGTTAGGACCGTATCGTCAATACGAAGCTAGAAATAATTTTTATGGAATTTTTAGAATCAGTATGTGGCAGCGGTAATTTAAAATGTAAGTTTAAATTAAAAATATACTGATTTATATTTTGATTTTGAGAAAAACCTATCGAAATAGCTGAATTGGCTTATGAAGTATATCCCATTATGTCTAGAATGGGGTAATTTAGCTCGGGCGACACTCGTTGGGATTCGTTTGGAGTTCGAAAGTAAAAAGGAACCTTTTTGGAATTAAACAAATTAAATAATAATATATATACTAGTATATATACTCTATACGTTAAACCGTAGCCAGTCAAACCCGCGGTCAAACCGTATATCGCGCCTCCAGTTCATCGAGCGTGGAAAATCTTTGATACTTTCTCCCTCAAATCCTTCAAATCCAAGAAATAAATTCGTGAATCCGTAACTGCAAAATTGCTCGGCTTGGGAAGATCTGCCAGTAGCCGGCGGCGCTTGACCCCAGGCAAGCTCAGGCGATCGGATTCCGCCCCCAAAGTTCACCCGCAACGCCTGGATTTCCGTCGCTGCCTGAATGTCTAACCTGACGAGGTGCACCTCGCCGGAGAGCTGACGCGAAGGCCTTCAACGTGGCAGCCCCTGATTAGACCCTCGACGATCCTGGTGGCGGAAAACTGCAACCCTAGGGGTGGAGCACCGTCGAACGACGGTCCGTCTTGATTTCAAAAGAGAAAAGGTGGTTTTTTTTAATTTATATAAAACATTTGTTTTTAAACAGTTTTATTTATTTATAAATATACATGGATTGAAAAGTAAAAATCGTAAATTTATTATTTTGATATTGTTATAAAAATCTGAAATTTTATTTGATAAATAATATAGTTTTATGATATAAGTTTGATTTAAGAAATAATATACCATTAATTTTAAAATAATTAGAACAGGGTTTTTAGAAATGAAAATATACTTTGTTTTGAAAAATAAAATATACGTTGTTTTGAAAAAAAAAATATAGCATTGCTTTTTAAATCTAAAATTTGCATTGTGTTTTTTTTTAAATCTAAAATTTGCATTGTGTTTAGAATAAAATTTGCATTGTGTTTAGAATATAAAAAAGACAAGATTTTTAAATATAAATAGACGAGATTTTTAACTATAAAAAAAGTCTGATTTTTACATATATAAAAGCGGTTTAAAAATATGATTTTTTAACGTGAACTGCGTGAAACAGATGGTGGTGGAATGGACTGAAGTCAAAACGGAATCTAAACCATCCCATAAAACTGGCGGAGTGGGTCCCAAAGGGGAGAACTCCTCACTTTCATTTTAATTTCTAGTTGAAATATATACTAGGATGCAGACGGTGCTTAGCAGCACCTGACACCCGTTGTCCACAGACCATGGACGACTTGTTTGATTGATGTGTTGTGAAAATTGATTGTGTGTTGTGAGATGGAAATAAATATTTTATAGTTAAAAATATATATTTTAACGTGTATATGAAATAAATATTTATAAACAAATCGAATGATTTATTTATATACACACATTTGACTGATATTGATTGGGACAATAAATTTTACACATCGCCCAACTGCACAAATAAAACTTGTGTTTGATTGTTTGAAACCCCACACGGGTATTGGGATGAAATATGACATGCACTAATCCCAATAATTAGTTGTATGTCGATTGATTGATTGACAGGTTGTTATAAGCGTTAGATATTTATATTTGATGCTTATGCAGTGTAGAACGCACTATGGATGATGGTTGACTGTGTTTGGCTGTTGTGGTGTACGTGTGTTGTATGAAATCCATATAATCACATTATTTGGTAATTGACCGTGTCAGATTCCAGTTCAGAATTATCGAATATTTTAAAATAATACTCAATGAATATTGAAACGTGAAGCCGTGTTAGGTAGTTTAACGCCAATTTAACACAAACGGGAATTCTGCCGATTTTATTCATTTTATAATGAATATCGAAAAGTGATTTCAATAATGAATAATTTGAAAATGAAATTCAAATTAAATTGAAATGATGAAATTCGAATTAAATTGAAAAGATTTGAAATTCAAATTAAATTGAATAGAAATGAAATTCGAATTAAATTGAAATGATTTGAAATTCGAATTAAATTGAAATAATGAAATTCGAATTAAATTGAAATAATGAAATTCGAATTAAATTGAATAGAATTGAAATTCAAATTAAATTAAATAGAATTGAAATTCCAACTAAATTGAAATAGAATTGAAATTCGAATTAAATTGAAATTGAATTGAAATCGATTTGAAATGAATTTAAAACAAATTTATATTGGGAAATTAAATTTTGATTTGAATTTGAGATGGAATTTGAAATTGTTTTGAAAATGAATTTAAAACGATTTATAAAATACGTTTTAAATGGGAATCGATGAAATATATTATATATATATATATAATATAATGGCCTGAATAGAACGCGCCGCGCTGCGGCAGTTCGCGAATTTCAATCATTGACTTCGAACGAACATTACGGGAGATCCGACCATCGGATTCTCCTAAAACTAGAACCGTTGGGTTCGTATCGAAAAGAGATTTCTAACGAATACAAGAAATTAGAGATCTAATGGTTGGATTTGGAATTATGTCCAAATCAAATTTGGGAAAGGTCGTTGTAAGTGCAGTTCGATGGCCGTTATAGGAAATCGACTGTACGCGCCTTGATAAAATTATTAAAAATATCAATAATTTGTGTAAAATCATAATAAATGATTTAGAAAGAATTAGGATGAAAAACTCCCTATTTGAAAAGATAAAAATAGATTTTTATCGAAATGAACTAGTTTTGAACTAGAATTATAATCCCATTTATTTTTTAAAATAAATAAATAAATTGGATTTGAAATGGTTTTGAAAATAACCCGAATTTTCAATATATAAAGTGGAAATGGATTTGAATCGAAATTGTCTTTGGAATATTTCGATGTTGGATTTCGTGATTATACAGATATTATTATGGAAATTTGAAAGATATATTTTCATCGTTATTTCCAATACGATATTTGAGGGTCGTAGAATTTGATATTGAATGTAAGCCGATATATTTTCTATTCAGAGCCTTGTATTTGATATCAAATGGGATTTGGGTTTGTCGTGATTGGTATCTTCATTAACAATGTTCTTAAACCCATTTGAGAAAAAGATTAAATCTTTTTATTTAGATTTAATAAGTATACCAATTAAATAATATTTAATTGGAATTGAATTGGAATTGATTTTTGGGTTTATCGTGAACGGTGTTTTAAATAACACTTGTTCTTTAACCCGATAATTAATGGAATGTGAATAGGGTTTATTGTGAACTGCGTTTTAACGACATTCGTTCTTTAACCCGATTTATAGTGAAATGTGATTTGGAATTTATAAATCTTTTTGATAAGGTTTAATGGAAATTTTCCAAAGTGAAGTTTTTCGATTTAATAAAATAAATTGGAATGGAATGGAATTCGATTTGGAGATAATCGAAGTGAATTTCCGTGGAGGAAGACAACTAATATTTCTGGAATTTAAAAGGCTTTGCCGTTATTCCATTTATATTATTAGTCAGATATGGAAGTTCATATCGATTATATATATTGATCTATTTTCCGTGAAGATTCCATTGTTAATGGAACGTGATTTTGGGTTTATCGTGAACCGTGTTTAAAATGACATTGGTCCTTTAACTCAGTTAAAGACAGGATATGATTTCCCAAGTTAAATAATCATTAATATTGATTTTTGGGAAGATTAAAACCAAGTGGAGTTTTAATGAATCTTTTATTAGATTGAAATGATTGAGAATGGAGTATCACCAGTTTTGTTCCAAGCGATAGTTAAATCGTTGATTAGATTTGAACGTGAAACGGTAATTGATTTACCGATAACACCGTGGTGTTAGATATGAAGTATTATCAGTTTTACTTCATGGGATTAATAGGTTGGGATTGGGAAATTTAAAACAAATGATTACTTCGTTAAGGTTCGCTAAACCCGACTAGTTTGGATAAACCATAATTTGGTTTGAATTGAAATCCAAAAGAAGATTAAAGAATATATTTAAAAGAATTTATCTTTGATAAAATTAATGGGAACCTTTCCTTATAGATATGAATATTTGAATAAAAGAATATTCTGAATTGGAATGAGGCGTATGTTGTGTTTGTGTAACACTTGTTTATTATATACGCGAGTTATTCAGAAAGACCGGGTTTATCCCGAGGTGTTGAGGATGAAGACGGTGGTCGAAAACCGGAGGTCTTCACATCGTTTGGATAATTACTGATGAGCTTGATTGGGCTGTACACCCAAGAGGAGGGAATCAGTTGGTGATCATCCAGACGTACTTGGAGATCGATGGATATGCGAGGAATAAGGTTCCTCCGGTTTCGTTCAGACCTAGAATGGACTTGTAAATGGATGTGTGTCTGACATCGGATTTCATTCTGTGTGATTGATATCAGTTGCATAGCGTGAATTGCCTGTGTGACAAGCTGAGATGCAAATAATCAAGGCTTCTGTTGAAAAGAAAAGTATTGTGGTTGATGATCAAAGCACCGCCTGTGTGCATAGCTTTGTGTAGCGTTGATTCGCGAGCCTCACACCCTGGTTGTGAACCAGAAATGGGAGAGGACATCAGAGAGGGCATGCGTTTCTTCCTAGCTAGGTTGGTGCAAGTGACCTACCAGCCCTGACATTTATATTATTTTCACTTGTGTGGTTGTTGCTGTTGTGAGGCGCCTCGGTTATATCGGTCAATCCAGGACCGATGGAGTCATTCATTGGCTCATTTACGCCCCAAAGGGTGGGGAAACGCAGTGTTCAGGCATAATAATCCACATCGGTGGATCAGCCCTGACGATCCAAGGCTTGCCTGCGCGCTAGCCTGAGGCTCGGGCTAGACAGTCTCGAAGCGGTGAGGACGATCCCTTGCCTCGGTTCACAGATGGAAATCCAATTTCCAATACGTGACTTTGCAGTTTTGATTGTAAACTTATATATGGCGACATGATATATGGTACCCATGCCGTCTATGATTGATACTTATGATTGAAATTATTTTGACACTATACACTTATAGTAATAATAAAAGATGAAATTTAGTGTATCAAGCATTCTTTGGCTATTAAAAGGTAAAACCCTATCCTCCGGCTTGTGTTGCATTGTGTGATAGGACCTGGGTCTTATAATAGCTTCACTGTTCTTTATTTAGAATTGCGCTGTTGTTTTATGCACTGGTATTCTTGGGAGGAAACCCGTTCCGTGTTATATGGCGTGGTCCCTTGATTTACCTAACTTTAAAATAAAGATTAATAACTGTTTTTGTTCTCACACCAATCACATGACTGACCTAGAGTTTATTGTTTTAACCTAAACTCTGGGTGCCCCTATTTCGACACGGGCAGCTAGTAGTTTTGGTTTTGTAGATTTATATTCACAGGATCATGGTTTACAGCTGGAACGATATCCGGAAAGCTTTGTATCCGTATATCTCCTTCAGTTGTGTTTTGTATTATTTTCCACTGCTATGTAATGTATTGTAATTTCTGATATTTATCAAATGTATATTATTTGTTTATACTCTGTATATTCTTGTAATCTGATGAAATTGTTGTGATTAACAATGAAATGTTCTTCTGTTTGTGTTCTGATTCGTCTTGTCCTCAAGGTAATCCGTTCTTTTCTTACCGGGGAAGTTACGGGTCCTTACAGTGGTATCAGAGCTTTGGTTTACAAAGCTTGAGAACAAGACACATTAGAACCATACAAAAGAATTCATCAGAGATAGGATTAGTAATATCCAATATGAATGACTTGTTAGAGATGGGATTAGTAGTATCCTAGAACGAGTGTGAAGGGTGATTTTTTTTAAATAAAATTGAAAACGATTTTTGTTTTGAAAATTTAAATCAAGTATTCGTATTTGAATATTATTTTTATATTGATTTGGACAATCCAGTATATAAAGATTTTGCATATACGTCTGATCCATGTGTATTCAAAGTTTTAATATACTGGGTAGATATAGCATCACACTCTAGTCTCCCGGAGATGGTTCTGATGATTGAAGCTTCATCATCAGAATTTGTGTTCGAGTGTCAAAAGTGGGATTTCTATATATTTCCATTAGACTGGTGTGAAAACCAAAACTAGATAGGGTCTATTGTTGTGATTTGGCACCAAAAATGTGATTTTTGACTATATATCAAAATTATGAATTTGAAATGATAATCAACTAATTGATTGATGGTTGTGTTGTTTGATTATTGTTCGATTAATTAAAATTTGAACCATATAACCAAATTGATCAAATAGTGAGTTGTATTGAAAATTTGTCGCATTTACATACATATACATGTACTTACATTGAATAGGTCATTGCAAAGAGGCTAGAGAAGAGGAATAAAATTGTTTCCCCGAAAAATAGGTACATGTTTATTGTATTTCTTGGGTTTTTGATGATTTTATGAGCCGATTGGCTAGCTGCTTGGCTTTTTATTTTTCTTTTGGATTGGTGAGGGCCATGGGAGGCTATTTAAAATATCCCGAAGCTCCCGGTGTAGGGGAGGTTATGGCGAAATTTTTTGAAAATTTAGGGCGTTAGCCAAATTTTTGAAAAATTTGAAAAGTTCTCAGAAACTGAAAAGTTGAAGAACTTAGGCCATAATGAAAATAATGAAAGTTGAGTTGATTAGTTAAGCAACTTTCAGCTTCGTTCCTTTTCGGGGATGAAAAGTTTTAAGTGGGGGAGATCGTAATAACCCGGAAAATCCAAGCCAATTTAAAATTTTTATTTTGGCAATTTTGAATACATAAAATGAATTATTTTAAACAATAGCAATGAGAAATTTATTTTGAATAGAATCAGAATGAATATATTTATTTGAATCATTGTTGAATATAAATATTTATTTTTAATTATAAAAGGAATTGAAAATGGCGCGGTAGTTTGAAAATTTGATTTCAAATTTCAAATGAATGTACATGATTCAAAATAAACCGGATTTTAGCGAAACCAAAAATATTTGAATCTACTTGAAAATATCTTTCCAACAAATCCGAAAAATTGAAATTTCATAGCGGGAATAAAAAATTATGTCCAGTTGAAAATTCAGAATAGTCGCTATGAAATTCTGGCCCTTAAAAATGGAAATTTTGCAAACGACCTCGGTTTTCGACGAAACCACTTTTGTTGGATCAGTGATGTCAAGTTATTGCTAGGTTTCAAAATTTCGTAATTTTTGAAAGAAATATGTGAGCGTGGCAAAAGAAAACGTGTTTTGACAGTTTCAGTAAATTTCGATCGACCAGAAAATGACCATTTTTCAAACGGTCTCAAAATTTGACGAAATTAGTTTTTTAGGACCGTATCGTCAATATGAAGCTAAAAATATATTTTTTAGAACTTTTAGAATCAGTATGCGGCCCCGATAAATTAAAATGTAAGTTTAAATTAAAAATATACTGATTTATATTTTGATTTTGAGAAAAACCTATCGAACCAGCTGAATTGGCTTACGAAGTATATCCCATTGTGTCTGGAATGGGGTAATTTAGCTAGGGGTGACACTCGTTGGGATTCATTTGGAGTTTGAAAGTAAAAAGTAACGTTTTTGGAATTAAACGAATTAAATAATATATATACTAGTATATATACTCTATACGTTAAACCCTAGTCAGTCAAACCTGCGGTCAAACCGTATATTGCGCCTCCAGTTCATCGAGGGTGGAAAACCTTCGATACTTTCTCCCTCAAATCCTTCAATTCCGAGAAATAAATTCATGAATCCGTAACTACAAAATTGCCCGACTTGGGAAGATCTACCAGTAGCCGGCGACGCTTGACCCCAGGCGAGCTCAGGCGATCGGATTCCACCCCCAAAGTTCACTCACAACCCCAGGAGAGCTGATGCGAAGGCCTTCACTGTGGCAGCTCCTGATTGGACCCTCGACGATCCTGGTGGTGGAAAACTGCAACCCTAGGGGTGGAGCACCGTCGAACGACGGTCTGTCGTGATTTCAGAAGAGAAAAGGTGTTTTTTTTAATTTATATAAAACATTTGTTTATAAATAGTTTTATTTATTTATAAATATACATTGATTGGAAAGTAAAAATTGTAAATTTATTGTTTTGATATTGTTATAAAAATCTGAAATTTATTTGATAAATATATCGTTTTATGATATAACTTTGATTTTAGAAATAATATACCATTAATTTTAAAATATAATTAGAACAGGGTTTTTAGAAATGAAAATATACTTTGTTTTAAAAAATGAAATATACGTTATTTTGGAAAAAAATATAGCATTGCTTTTTAAATCTAAAATTTGCATTGTTTTTTTTAAAATCTAATATTTGTATTGTGTTTAGATAATAAAAAGACAAGATTTTTAAATATAAATAGACGAGATTTTTAACTATAAAAAAAGTTAGATTTTTACATATATAAAAGCGGTTTAAAAATATGATTTTTTAACATGAACTGCGTGAAACAGATGGTGATGGAACGGACTGAAGTCAAAACGGAATCTAAACCGTCCCATAAAATTGGCGGAGTGGATCCCAAAGGTGAGAACTCCTCACTTTCATTTTAATTTCTAGTTGAAATATATACTAGGATGCAGACGGTGCTTAGCAGCACCCGACACCCGTTGTCCACAGACCATGGACGACTTGTTTGATTGATGTGTTGTGAAAATTGATTGCGTGTTGTGAGATGGAAATAAATATTTTATAGTTAAAAATATAAATTTTAACGTGTATATGAAATAAATATTTATAAACAAATCGAACGATTTGTTTATATACACATTTGACTGATATTGATTGGGACGATAAATTTTACACATCGCCCAACTGCACAAATAAAACCTGTGTTTGATTGTTTGAAACCCACACGGGTATTGGGATGAAATATGACATACACTAATCCCAATAATTAGTTGTATGTCAATCGATTGATTGATAGGCTGTTATAAGCGTTAGATATTTATATTTGATGCTTATGCAGCGTAGAACGTACTATGGATGATGGTTGACTGTGTTTGGCTGTTGTGGTGTACGTGCGTTGTATGAAATCCATATAATCACATTATATGGTAATTGTCTATGTCTAATTCCAGTTCAGAATTATCGAATATTTTAAAATAATATTCAGTGAATATTGAAATGTGAAGCCGTGTTTGGTAGTTAAACGCCATTTTAACATGAATGGGAATTTTGCCGATTTTATTCATTTTATAATGAATATCGAAAAGTGATTTCAAAATCGAATATTTTGAAAATGAAATTCAAATTAAATTGAAATGATGAAATTCGAATTAAATTGAAAAGATTCAAAATTCGAATTAAATTGAATAGAAATGAAATTCGAATTAAATTGAAGTGATTTGAAATTCGAATTAAATTGAAATGATGAAATTCGAATTAAATTGAATAGAATTGAAATTCGAATTAAATTGAATAGAATTGAAATTCGAACTAAATTGAAATAAAATTGAAATTCGAATTAAATTGAAATTGAATTGAAATCGATTTGAAATGAATTTAAAACGAATTTATATTGGGAAGTTAAATTTTGATTTGAATTTGAGATGGAAGTTGAAATCGTTTTGAAAATGAATTTAAAACGATTTATGAAATACGTTTTAAATGGGAATCGACAAAATGTATATTATATATATAATATAATGGCCTGAATAGAACGCGCCCCGTTGCGGCAGTTCGCGAATTTTGACCATTGACTTCGAACGGACATTACGGGAGATCTGACCGTCGGATTCTCCTAAAACTGGAACTGTTGGGTTCGTATCGGAAAGAGCTTTCTAACGAATACAAGAAATTAGAGATCTAATGGTTGGATTTGGAATTATGTCCAAATCAAATTTGGAAAAGGTCGTGTAAGTACAGTTCGATGGCCGTTATAGGAAATCGACTGTATGGGCCTTGATAAAATTATTAAAAATATCAATAATTTGTGTAAAATCATAATAAATGATTTGGAAAGAATTGGGATGAAAAACTCCGTATTTGAAAAGATAAAAATAGATTTTTATTGAAATGAACTAGTTTTGAACTAGAATTATAATCCCATTTATTTAAAAAAATAAAAAATAAAGTGGATATGAAATGGTTTTGAGAATAACTAGAATTTCCTATATATAAAGTGGAAACGGATTTGAATCGAAATTGTCTTTGGAATATTTCGATGTTGGATTTCGCGATTATACAGATATTGTTATGGAAATTTGAAAGATATATTTATATCGTTATTTCCAATACGACATTTGTGGGTCGTAGAATTTGATATTGAATATAAGCCGATATATTTTCTATTCAGAGCCTTTTATTTGATATCAAATGGGATTTGGGTTTGTCATGAATGTTGTCTTCATTAACACTGTTCTTAAACCCAGTTGATAAAAAGATTAAATCTTTTTATTTAGATTTAATGAAGTATACCAATTAAATAATATTTAATTGGAATTGAATTGGAATTGAATTTTGGGTTTATCGTGAATGGTGTTTTAAATAACACTTGTTCTTTAACCCGATAATTAATGGAATGTGAATAGGGTTTATTGTGAACTGTGTTTTAACGACATTCGTTCTTTAACCCAATTTACAGTGAAATGTGATTTGGAATTTATAAATCTTTCTGATAAGGTTTAAAGGAAATTTTCCAAAGTGAATTTTTCCGATTTAATAAAATAAATTGGAATGGCAAGGAGCTCGATTTGGTGATAATCGAAGTGAATTTCCGTGGAGGAAGACAACTAATATATCTGGAATTTAAAAGGCTCTGCCGTTATTCCATTTATATTATTAGTCAGATATGGAAGTTCATATCGATTATATATATTGATCTGTTTTCCGTGAAGATTCCATTATTAATGGAATGTGATTTTGGGTTTATCGTGAACTTTGTTTTAAATGACATTGGTTCTTTAACTCAGTTAAAGACAGGATATGATTTCCCAAGTTAAATAATCATTAATATTGATTTTTGGGAAGATTAAAACCAGTGGAGTTTTAATGAATCTTTTATTAGATTGAAATGATCGAGAATGGAGTATCACCAGTTTTGCTCCAGGCGATAGTTAAATCTTTAATTAGATCTGAACGTGAAATGGTAATTGAATTTACCGATAACACCGTGTGTTATATATGAAGTATTACCAGTTTTACTTCATGGGATTAATAGGTTGGGATTGGGAAATTTAAAACAAATGATTACTTCGGTAAGGATCGTTAATCCCGACTAGTTTGGATAAACCATAATTTGGTCTAAATTGAAATCCAAAAGAAGATTAAAGAATAAATTTAAAAGAAATTATCTTTGATTCAATTAATGGGAACCTTTCCCTATAGATACGAATATTTGAATAAAAGATTATTCTGAATTGAAATGAGGCGTATGTTATGTTTGTGTAACACTTGTTTATTATATATGCGAGTTATTCAGAAAGACCGGGTTTATCCTATTTTGAATAACTGATTCGACGAGGTGTCGAGGATGAAGACGGTGGTCGAAGACCGGAGGTCTTCATATCGTTTAGATAATTACTGATGATCTTGATTGTGCTGTACACCAAAGAGGAGGGAATCAGTTTGTGATCATCCAGACGTACTTGGAGATCGATGGATATGCGAGGAATAAGATTCCTCCGGTTTCGTTCAGACCCAGAACGGACTTGTAAATGGATGTTTGTCTGACATCGGATTCCATTCTATGTGATTGATATTGGTTGCATATCGTGAATTGCTTGTGTGACATGCTGAAATGCAATTGATCAAGGCTTCTGTTGAAAAGCAAAGTCTTATGGTTGATGATCAAAGCACCGCCTGTGTGGCATAGCTTTGTGTAGCGTTGATTCGTGAGCCTCACACCCCGGTTGTGAACCAGAAACGGGAGAGGACATCAGGGAGGGCATGCGTTTCTTTCTAGCTAGGGTGGTGTCGGTGACCTACCAGCCCTGACATTTATATTATTTTCACCTGTGTGGTTGTTGCTGTTGCGAGGCGCCTCGGTAATATCGGTCGATCAGGGACCGATGGAGTCATTCGTTAGCTCATTTACACCCCAAAGAGCGGGGAAACGCAGTGTTCAGGCATAATAATCCACATCGGTGGACCGACCGTGAAGATCCAAGGATTGCCTGCGTGCTTGCCTGAGGCTCGGGATAGATAGTCTCGAAACGGTGAGGACGATCCCTTGCCTCGGTTCACAGATGGAAATCCAACTTCCAATACGTGACTTTGCGGTTTTGATTGTAAACCTATATATGGCGACATGATATATGGTACTCATGCCGTCTATGATTGAAATTGTTTTGACACTATACACTTATAGTAATAATAGAAGATGAAATTTAGCGTATCAAGCATTCTTTGGCTATTATAAGGTAAAACCCTATCCTCCGGCTTGTGTTGCATTGTGTGATGGGACTTGGGTCTTATAATAGCTTCATTGTTCTTTATTTAGCATTGCGTTGTTGTTTTATGCATGGTATTCTTGGGAGGAAACCCGTTCCTTGTTATACGGTGTGGTCCCTTGATTTACCGAACTTTAAAATAAAGATTAATAACTGTTTTATTTCTCATACCAGTCACATGAGTAGCCTGGAGTTTATTGTTTTAACCTAAACTCTGGGTGCCCCTATTTCGACATGGGCAGCTAGTAGTTTTGGTTTTGCAGATTTATATTCACATGATCCTGTTTTACAGTTGGAACGATATCCGGAAATCTTTGTATCTGTATATCTCCTTTAGTTGTGTTTTGTATTATTTTCCACTGCTATGTAATGTATTGTAATCTCTGATATTTATCAAATGTATATTATTTGTTTATACTCTTTATATTCTTGTAATCTGATGAATTGTTGTGATTAACAATGAAATGTTCTTCTTTTTGTGTTCTGATTCGTCTTGTCCTCAAGGTAATCCGTTCTTTCCTTACCGGGGAAGTTACGGGTCCTTACATCTGTTTTGAATGATTTGCATTGCACAATTACAAAATTCCATTTACAATCACTGTTTGCACTTCTGTTACAATCTCTGATTTGTTTTTGTTTCTGTTACAATCTCTGTTTGTAGCCTCTGACTGATGCACCTCCCCTTGTAGCCAACTGTCAAAACCTCCCTCATAAAAAACTGTGAATAACCACACACTCCAACCAAACTATCCACTGCCCAAACTGTCAACTCTTGCTCCGCATATTGTCTAAGCCACTCACCAATCTCCTTCACTATTTTCAAACTGCAACTGCCCTTCATCACATATACTCCATCGCAAAGCACCCTACATCATTTTAGCCCTACCCCAAACTGCCTATCAAATACCAATCCCCAACTTCAACTTCACTCCATATACAACTCACAATCAACCTGCACCCCGACCACATCATCATTGCAGTTCACTTCCACATATCAAACTTCACAGGTCCTTCAATTCCCGAACACTTCATTCCCTCCATATCAAAACAAGCTACCCACATTCATCACACCATCCTCCTGCTCACTTCCTACAAACCAAATCACCATAACCTCATCAACCCACTACTAAAACTTCAACATACTTCATTAACCAATAAACTGTCGCTACCCACAAACAAAGTCATTTATACCTTCTGCTTGCAAACCCATTTAAACAGCAGACAATAACAAGTCATCATCTCCCCGACGAGACATCAAACTGCACCCATACCATCTACTCCTGAACTTACTACATCCCCCTATTACAAATCGTTTGCTCCAATACAACCATCTACCATCCTCCTTCATCTGTTGTCAAGGTTGCACCATCAACCAAGTTTACAATCTGCTCATCCCTTTATTGCTACTCTTAAAAACCATCCCTTAATCCATCCTCTAAACTACCTCTACATCAGTCACAATTACCTCTACATCAACTCCCAATACACCGACACCTCCAATTCACCCACCAACCTCGACCAGAACGCCCCAGTCACCTCAGACCAAACACCATCACAAAAGCCCTACCAATGAACACCAATCGAACCCATTCAGTAACCGCCCTAAGCAATCATCCACAAACCAAGCAAGCTAGCAGTGACGAACTCGAGCAATTCGTTAACCCAAAACCTGCAATCGCACCAATAAAATTCCCTCAATCGTTCCATTTCGCACACCTCAAATTCCCAAAATCGCCAGAACGATTGCGCCATACCATGAATTTTTGAATTTGTGGAATTTCTGAATCGGTTTTTGGAGTTTAGGAAGTTTCGAATTTTGATTGAATCTGATTTTTTAATTAGGCTTTTGGATTAACCCTGCGAATTAATTAATCTTCAAATTTCTAAATTGGTTTTCAAGACAACAGAAGGGTCTGGAAATTTTGTGAATTGTAATTTAGTTTAGTTCATTTTTAATATTGCGATCGGAAAGGTTTCTTAGTTTTGGGCTCAGACTTCATTTTTGGGACCGGGCTATTTTTATGATGATTGGGCTTTGGTGAATGACAATTGAGTTGCTTTTATCCAATTTCTGTTTTTTTTCTTTTTCCATCTTGGGAACCTTTCTGCTATTTCTGTTTGGAACTCGGTTTGACTTCAATTCCTTTTCTAAACCTCCACTCTAATTTCCTTTTGTGTTTAAGAAATAAATATTCAAATCGGCTTTGGTTTTCGTTTTATCCTTTAACAAAAAAAATCATTTTCAATTTTGTTTTATCCTTGTACAAATCTCTTTTCAGGTTGCAGGAAATCAACGGAAACTGCTTTGCATTGCTAGCTAGAAGTGCTTGCCAAATAAACTGCTTTTCCTTGCTCTTGCTTATATATATATATATATATATATATATATATATATATATAAATTGCTAATAAATTCAGATGCTTTGGTATTGTTCTCTTCTACCTTATTTTTATTTAATTGCATTGTTGTTTGCTTGCATTTGCATTTACCAAAAAAAAAAAAATCCAAAAACAAAATGAAAATTCATTCGTAGTTGCATCACTAATTCATGTTTAATTTCTGTTGTGCATTCATCTCATTTTTGTTTTAATCTTTTTAGGACATTATTATATAATGACAAATTGGTTTCTTTCGAACGAATTTTTTCTCGGTGTCTGGACTACGGCGGATTAATAACCATTTATAAATATTACAGTGATTCATAAATATTATATCGGTTGTTCCTCTGAAGGTACTTAAACCTTCGGCTGCATTGCTAGGGTGATTCCTGGTGCACCGATAACTCCTGCCCGTTAACTGGCTGAGAAATCTTTTGTTGAAATTAATCCAACCGTCATTATATATTTTTAGAAAAACTGTAAATACGTAATTTGCATTCATATAGTTGCATTAGGTTCATGCATATATAAAAAAAACACAAAAAAGAAAATCCAAAATCTAAAAAAAAAAAAAAAATCTTTTTTGAATATTTCCTTTTCTCTTAAACAAAAAATTCAAAAAAAAAAATGATCTCTTCAAATGACAGAATCTCCTTATTTCCACGGATTTTATGATAGTTGTGAAAATCAATATAATTCATATAATTTTACACCAAATTCATATGGATATTTTAATAACAACTATCATACAAATAACTCTGATTTTCCACCACATAATTTTCAAACTACCGATCAACCTTCAACTCTTGAAACACAAATTGAATCTTTACTTGAAATGAGCACACAACAAAATCAAAGAATAAATGAATGGTGTAATTCATATTTGTGTAACAATTCAAGTCAAAGTTTTCAAAATAATCAAAATTTGAATTCACTTCCAAATTCAAATAATTTTGATTACAATCCTTGCCAATTCAATTTTGAACTTCAAAATGAATTTCAAATTCAAAATGGAAATGTGAATCACTTTACAAATGATTTTGGCAATGGGAATAATTTCAATGATGGTGCAATTAACGATTTTTGTTCTCAACAATTTCAAACTACTCAAGTTAATAATTATAATTTTGATTTTGTCAAGCAAATGAACAAAAAATTTGATAATCACACGGATTTGGTATTTGAGACATACTTGAGACGACCTGACCAACAAAATCAAGTTTCAACGTGTGGCGATTTGAACGATAATCCACCTTTGCCCACAATTGATGATTTTGAATTAACAACTTTTGAAATGAAAAATGACAATCTTAACGAAGTTGTTAATAACACAGTAATTGAGTTGGATTTCTGTAACGACCCAGATTTTTTGAACAGTTTATTTTAAATATTTAGTATGGTTTTAAATATTGAATTCATAATATAAATGAATTTTATATTGAATTTATCGAATGAATAATCGATATGCGAATTTATATCAAATATATTGAGTATCGTAATACGAAACGATAATAATTTGCAGTTAAAAACTGATTCGAAATGATTCAGTCGATCAATATAATTCTAGTTGAATATAGACGAGTTATTTTCAATGACTTTAATCGTTTATTTGATATTGATAGTCTGTATAAGCAAACGAATTAAAGTTTCAGAATATGCTCAGTTAAGTTAGAATAACGTAAAAATCTGAAAACATCAGTCATTATGTAAAATAGCGGTTCAGGTTTTCAACTTAAAGACCGCGAGATATCTTGATTATTAAATTAATTAATTCATTTCAGATCTTTTCAAAAATTTTAATGGGCCGACCTATATCCATTGACAGCGCAGACCTACTTCCTTCCTCGAGCTGTTTAAAATGTCTGCCTACTTCGATATCAAGGAGACAAGATGATAATGGCGTACTCTCTGTTTTGTTCGCATCTATATATAGCCATGCCTTGTATTCTTTCTATCCCAAAACCCACGAGACCAGTTCAATTTCCTTTTCTCTTCATTCCAATTCTTTTTTTTTTTTCCAGAGAAAAAGAAATCGATCCCTCCGTTAAAAAAAAAAAAAAAAAAAAATGAAAAGGAATTCGAAACCTAGAATCGTGATTCTAAATCACATGATTTTCTTGAAGCTCGACATCGACCAGAAGACGCTCGCGATGATGGGTTCATTCGAAGATATACAACAGGGTTCGGAGGTGGTAAAATCGATGGTAAAGGGGATGGCTTCGCAGGATTGACCGAGTTCAAAAGGGGGGTTCGCGACTTGGAGATGCTAGGTTATACAGTAGGAAATTGAGGAAAATCAACGGGGCGATGGTGATTTGAGAGGCCAGGGAAGCAAGGTGCGATGGGATGAGAAGGGGCACCACGATGTCGAGAGGACGGATGCGTGAATATTGATGATGGGTATTGCGGATTCAAGAATTGCGATTGGGTTTTTCTGGGGTATGAGGGGTTGACAGTAACGCGAACAAGAGAAGGCAAGTGGAGGATGGGGCTCTGGGTGGACTGGTGACCGTTGAAGGTGTTAAGGGACAGTCAAGCATCAGGAAGGAATCCAAAGGGAATAGGTTCTGGGTTTTGAACTGGAAACAGACGAGAATGAAGGGTGTTTTATTCGGTGAGATATAAGTTTTTATTTAATTTAAATTTCATAGGATTTATTTATTTAATTAATTAATTTAGTTAGTTTAAATCAAAATAGTTAAATCATTTAAACAAGAATTAAATGATCATTCATATACAGGAAATTTCGTTCGAATAATTTATAGCTGACGAGACAGAATTAAACAAGATATTCGACAATGGGAAATTCTGGTGAGTAAATCTCACTCACCTTTTATTATTTTTATTTCATTAAAAATAATTGTCTGTTGCTTGCGTGCATGCTTTCTGCTTGTTTTATATATATTAGTTATTTAGGCTATTATATATATATATATATATTGGGTTGATTGGTTGGTTGGATTCCCGCAGTCTCATTAGCGGATGCCCGCAGTTTCATAGCGGATGATTACCCTATACGCCCCACGCTATGATTAGTGGATGACCTTCTATACCGCGATATTCTGCCACGAAGCAGAATAGGTATTATTTATGTGCTAACATCTGTGGATGCAGGAAAACAGGTTGGAGGAATCCAACTGGATTCCTCAAAAATATATTATCTGTTTGTTTATTTGTTTGCATATATATTGTTATATATGATGTGTTAGAAAAATAAATAATTCGTTGCTTTGTGTGTTTAAATATCACTGGGCCAATTAAAAGGACATTTGAGATTTTAAAAAGGGAAAATTCTATTTTTAAATAGAATTTGAATTTTAAATGAAAAAAAAATATAAACTTGTTTTTGAAAAATAAACAAGTAATTTCTTTTTAAACGAAGTTATAAATAGTCTTTTATAACGAAGTTATAAATGAGGTGAAAAGAATTATCATTCGATAATTCAGAAATAGAAATACAAGTGTGAAATTTGAATTTGAAATGAAATTTCAAATTAGGATGTGAAATGAAATTTTTAAATATATATAACTCAAATAAAATTTGAGTATAACATTTGAATTAGAAAAGAAGTTTAATTATTTGAATTTTAAAAGGAGATTGAATATTAGAAATTCAAATAGAGGTTCAAATAGAATTTGAATAGACGAGATAAGAATGAAAAGTAGAATTTGAATTCAAGGAATTAAATTAAAATTTGAATTCAAAGGAATTCGAATAAAGAAATTCAAATAGAGATTTGAATGTAGAATTTCAAAATAGGATTTGAAATATAGAATTTCAAAGAATAATTAAATAGAATTTGAAATATAGTATTTCAAGGAAAAATTCAAATATGAAATTTGAATAGAGATTGAATGGAATTTAAATATAAAATTTGAATAGAGAAGTTGAAATAGCATTTCTAAATAGAATTTGAAATAGATTTTCCAAATAGAATTTTCAAAAGAGAATTTGAAATAGACTTTGAAATAAAATTTCAAAAATAGTATTGAAATGAAATTTGAATTCAAATATAATTGAAAGAGTATTTGACTATAGAAATTCAAAGGGAGTTCAAATAATAGAACTTGAATTCAAAGTAATGTAAATATGGGATTCGAATTCAAGGAAATTGAAATAGGATTTGAATTCAAAGGAATTCAAATGAGATTGGGATAAAGGAAATTCAAAAATGGAATTTCAAATAAAAGAAGTGTAATTTGAAATATTGAGAATTTCAAAGAAGAGTAAATGGAATTTGAAGCATTTAGAATTTCAAATAAGAATTTAACTGGAGTTTGAATAGTTGAATTTCAAATAGAATTTAAATATGGGATTTGAATATAGCAATTCAAGCAGAATTTGAATAAAGGAATTTGAATATAGAATTGTAAAGAAGAATTGGATATAAACTTCAAATGTAGTCGAAATGGAATTGGATATAAACTTCAAATATATTCGAAATAGAGTTGAATATATTATTTAAAGGGAATTGAACTAGGAAATGAATAGAGATTTCAAATGGAATTCAAATATGAAAAATGAATAGGGATTTGAAATGAAAACTCAAGTATTGGATTTTTGAATAAGAGAATTCAAATAGAAATTCAAGTATTGAATTTAAATAGAAAAGAGATTGAAATTTGAATATAGAATTCAAAATAAAGTGAGATTGGAATTTGAATCAAGAAATTCAAATAGAGTTAAATGGAGTTGAATTCATTTAACGAAGTTTAAAAGTTTATATATATATATAATTAAAACGAACTCGCCGCAGCGCTGCAGTTCGTAAATTGGCGATTCGAACTTCAATTGAATATATAGAACGAAATTGAAGTCGGAATTCTTCGAAACAAGAAACGTCAGGACCGGTTTGATAATAGTTTTCTAATGAAGGAGAAAAATCTGGATTTCGTCGTATAGATTTTGAGTTATGTCAAAATCAAATTTTCAGAAAAACAGCGCCAGAATCGTTTCAAAACCATAATGGTTTATTTTAATGTTATAAAAGGATTTTAAGCAAATAAAATCCGAAGTTCTATTTAGAAAATTTCGGGGTTGAGTTGTAAAGTATATGTGAATTCAAGTTGTGTAAATGAATATGATTTTGAAACAGAAATCAGGTTTTTGACTTTGGATAGAACGAACTAATTTGAAATAGAAATTAGTTAATAAGATTTCGAAGGGATATTGGGGTTTGAATAAGTGAATTCGATTTGAAAATTTATATTCGGAATCAAAGGGGAACTAAAATTGAAATTGAAATTCAATTTGGTCGTGAGCGAGTTAAACATTTTATTTGAACATGCTATGTTCAAACGAAGGAGTAAAATAGGCAAAATGGCCGATTTAAAGAATAAATGGCGAAACTGAATTCAAACGATTAGATGATATTGAATTGAATTGAAAACAGATGAATATGTGTAAGCAGGTTGGATATGAAGTATATGAAGATTGAAATTTATGTGCTCGACAATAAGGTACATGTTTTAATTCATATATGGGTTTTATGCGCCGTATCGGCAAGCCGCTTGGCTTTTCCTTTTTCTTTTTGATCGAGGAAGATACCGGGATGCTATTTGAAATTTCCCGATGCTCCCGATACAGGGGAGGTTATGGCGAAATTTTCCGGGAATTTAAGGAGTTAGAATATTTTTGAAAATTAGAAATCTATATATCGATACATATAGAATTCGATAAGGAAACGAAATCAAAAATAGCGTAAAGGGCCAATATGGCTATTGAAAATATTTGGTTAACAAATATTGATAAGAGAATATAGAAGAGATTTAATTAATGAAATATTAATTAAAGAGCCCAGTGATTTGTTTGATATGTTGATTGAACACTTGTTTTTATTCGATAGTTAAATCACAGACTATCGAAGTTTTGACCATCGTTGTCAATATGGAGAGACCGGTTGGATTATTATCCAAAGAACCACTCTGTATCGGCATAAGCGTTGCGAACCAAGTATGCTGAATATATTGAAGACGGAGTGAAGTGCAAGGGCTTTTTCTATTTATAGAAATAGTGCCTTCGGTTTCGTTCAATCCCAGAACGAACGTAAATGGACGAATGTCTGACAAAGTATTTCCAATGATCAAATGGGTTGGTCTGTATGAATGTATATGGTTGCAACGGATTTATCCCTTAGCATAATATCCAGAATATTTGTGCAAACTCAACTAGTGATTAACGGATCTGACGATGTGGCATTTAAAGTGATTGTGTTATCAAGGAATGGTAAGTATGCGTAGCCTCAGGCCTCAGCAACCGGGAAAGGACAAAAATCGGGCAGGCAGCATGGCTATGTGGGTCGCACCCATTAGGGTGTATAATCACCTATCTAGAGAAATTCCTTTTGTTTCTAAATCTATCGATTCTGCCCATTCGGGAAACGGTGGTTTGAGTCCAACCGTTGGTGATATACATTCGATACACTCAAGCGAAATGAGTGGTCGGTCATGTGTGGGCCGGGTTGCAAGACGTTCTTGTTGAACCCAGGTATATTCGCCTCTAGAGGTACATCGTCGGAAGGTGGTCCCATACCTTGTCATGTTGGAAATCCAATCTCCAATAAGCGCCATGCGGTTTTTGATTTTATGCTATATATGTGGAACGTGAGATGCAAGCGTTCTGCTATTTGGTTATTTACTTGATGTAGACATTACTATAATATCACTGGATTTGATATCAAAGTGTTTTGGGTTATAGTAAGGTAAAAACCGTCCGTGTTTATGTGTGGACTGGTCTTACTATTACCTTTTCTTTCGAAAAGGGTTTTGAAAGTTAAACAAGTGGTTGGAGTTTACTCACACCAGTCCCATGACTGACCCAGAGTTTATTTTGTTTTGTTTTCCCTAAACTCTTGGGTGCCCAAATTTGTACGGGCAGTCAAGTGTTTCAGGCTTTTACAGATACACTTGGAGGAGCTTGAAGATGGAGGCTTCAACGTTAGTTATTTAGAGTTACTTCCGCTGAATCAAATGTTATGTGTACTCTGATGATGGTATGTATACATGTACAAAACAGATTGTATTTCAAAGCTTATGTTATATAATATATTTTATTCGTTCCGCTGTGAGTTGTGATCTTCGTTTTTCTCCTATTCTAATATTTCTTTCTTTCTATTCCTCATCCTCTAACTTCTTTCTAATAATGAGTCGTATTTCTGTGTTATTTGGGTTGGACGTGTTGTGTATTTAGTCAACTCAGATAGCTCGGATTTGCGGGTCGTTTCAGTTGGTATCAGAGCTTAGGTTGAGCGAATACCTAGGCTTGTGTGGCATGTGCTCATTAGAGATAGGGTCAGTAGTACCCTAGAATGAGTTGAGTGTATATACGAGAGAGCGTATTTGTTAGTTGATATAAAAGTTGTTTTATATTGTGTTGGCTAGTCTGTTGAGTGGTTTATGAATTCTGGTCGAATCGTGGGACGCCACGAAGTCGATAGGGATTTCTAAACACTTGAACAGAGAAATTCGACACAGTATTGTTTTAAAGTGGATAAATGAAATAATTTTACCCAAAAATTTCTATTTTGATATAGAAAGAATAATTTTCTAGAATTATTATTATATGGATGTGTTGGATGTTGATTTTATAATCAAATGAGACTATAAGCTTGGAATGGTTATTTATAACCAGAATAGAATTTGTATAGGAATTAAATATACAAATGAGATGAATTAGAATTTAATTCAAACCAGAATTTGGAATTTAATCCTGGGAAGTTGAAAAATATTTTTCGAAGTATATTAAAATAATATAGCTTTGTTTGGAAGGATTTTTGATTTAAAATCATTTTAGATTGGGTTTTAAAATTTTTAAAGCACTGAACTCACTTCAGTCGCTGGAAAATAATTCTGATAATGATTGCAACATCATCAGTGTTCATTTTCGAGTTTCTAAGTGATGGATTGCTACCTTAGAAAGTTTTTGATGGAAATTTGTTTGAAAGAAAACAAATTGGTTTGAATATTCAAATGTTTGAATTTGAAATGGAAATAAATATACATGTATATATTTAAGTGATTTCAAAGGATTTGAAATGAAAACCCAGGGATTTGAATTCTGGAATTAAAATTTAACTGAAGCAAGTTAAATGGTTCGAGGTGAATAAATTGACTTGAATCAATTTGAAATAAAATTGAAAGGAATATGAATTAGAATGCATATGAATGGAAACCAAAAGTTTGGTTGAAATTAAAGTCACAGAAATATGAGGAGTTGAGTTTTAACATAAGTGAATTTTTGAAGATAATAGATTTGTACCATTTTTCCTATCTTAGCAATTTCGAGGACGAAATTATTTTAAGGGGGGAAGAATGTAACGACCCAGATTTTTTGAACAGTTTATTTTAAATATTTAGTATGGTTTTAAATATTGAATTCATAATATAAATGAATTTTTTATTGAATTTATCGAATGAATAATCGATATGCGAATTTATATCAAATATATTGAGTATCGTAATACGAAACGATAATAATTTGCAGTTAAAAACTGATTCGAAATGATTCAGTCGATCAATATAATTCTAGTTGAATATAGACGAGTTATTTTCAATGACTTTAATCGTTTATTTGATATTGATAGTCTGTATAAGCAAACGAATTAAAGTTTCAGAATATGCTCAGTTAAGTTAGAATAACGTAAAAATCTGAAAACATCAGTCATTATGTAAAATAGCGGTTCAGGTTTTCAACTTAAAGACCGCGAGATATCTTGATTATTAAATTAATTAATTCATTTCAGATCTTTTCAAAAATTTTAATGGGCCGACCTATATCCATTGACAGCGCAGACCTACTTCCTTCCTCGAGCTGTTTAAAATGTCTGCCTACTTCGATATCAAGGAGACAAGATGATAATGGCGTACTCTCTGTTTTGTTCGCATCTATATATAGCCATGCCTTGTATTCTTTCTATCCCAAAACCCACGAGACCAGTTCAATTTCCTTTTCTCTTCATTCCAATTCTTTTTTTTTTTTTCCAGAGAAAAAGAAATCGATCCCTCCGTTAAAAAAAAAAAAAAAAAAAAAAAAAAAGAAAAGGAATTCGAAACCTAGAATCGTGATTCTAAATCACATGATTTTCTTGAAGCTCGACATCGACCAGAAGACGCTCGCGATGATGGGTTCATTCGAAGATATACAACAGGGTTCGGAGGTGGTAAAATCGATGGTAAAGGGGATGGCTTCGCAGGATTGACCGAGTTCAAAAGGGGGGTTCGCGACTTGGAGATGCTAGGTTATACAGTAGGAAATTGAGGAAAATCAACGGGGCGATGGTGATTTGAGAGGCCAGGGAAGCAAGGTGCGATGGGATGAGAAGGGGCACCACGATGTCGAGAGGACGGATGCGTGAATATTGATGATGGGTATTGCGGATTCAAGAATTGCGATTGGGTTTTTCTGGGGTATGAGGGGTTGACAGTAACGCGAACAAGAGAAGGCAAGTGGAGGATGGGGCTCTGGGTGGACTGGTGACCGTTGAAGGTGTTAAGGGACAGTCAAGCATCAGGAAGGAATCCAAAGGGAATAGGTTCTGGGTTTTGAACTGGAAACAGACGAGAATGAAGGGTGTTTTATTCGGTGAGATATAAGTTTTTATTTAATTTAAATTTCATAGGATTTATTTATTTAATTAATTAATTTAGTTAGTTTAAATCAAAATAGTTAAATCATTTAAACAAGAATTAAATGATCATTCATATACAGGAAATTTCGTTCGAATAATTTATAGCTGACGAGACAGAATTAAACAAGATATTCGACAATGGGAAATTCTGGTGAGTAAATCTCACTCACCTTTTATTATTTTTATTTCATTAAAAATAATTGTCTGTTGCTTGCGTGCATGCTTTCTGCTTGTTTTATATATATTAGTTATTTAGGCTATTATATATATATATATTGGGTTGATTGGTTGGTTGGATTCCCGCAGTCTCATTAGCGGATGCCCGCAGTTTCATAGCGGATGATTACCCTATACGCCCCACGCTATGATTAGTGGATGACCTTCTATACCGCGATATTCTGCCACGAAGCAGAATAGGTATTATTTATGTGCTAACATCTGTGGATGCAGGAAAACAGGTTGGAGGAATCCAACTGGATTCCTCAAAAATATATTATCTGTTTGTTTATTTGTTTGCATATATATTGTTATATATGATGTGTTAGAAAAATAAATAATTCGTTGCTTTGTGTGTTTAAATATCACTGGGCCAATTAAAAGGACATTTGAGATTTTAAAAAGGGAAAATTCTATTTTTAAATAGAATTTGAATTTTAAATGAAAAAAAAATATAAACTTGTTTTTGAAAAATAAACAAGTAATTTCTTTTTAAACGAAGTTATAAATAGTCTTTTATAACGAAGTTATAAATGAGGTGAAAAGAATTATCATTCGATAATTCAGAAATAGAAATACAAGTGTGAAATTTGAATTTGAAATGAAATTTCAAATTA
Organism: Allium sativum; assembly: GCA_030737875.1. Classification (NCBI taxonomy): domain Eukaryota; kingdom Viridiplantae; phylum Streptophyta; class Magnoliopsida; order Asparagales; family Amaryllidaceae; genus Allium; species Allium sativum. Next base: position 658,761,075 of record CM060909.1, on the reverse strand, counting down.
GGATGTGAAATGAAATTTTTAAATATATATAACTCAAATAAAATTTGAGTATAACATTTGAATTAGAAAAGAAGTTTAATTATTTGAATTTTAAAAGGAGATTGAATATTAGAAATTCAAATAGAGGTTCAAATAGAATTTGAATAGACGAGATAAGAATGAAAAGTAGAATTTGAATTCAAGGAATTAAATTAAAATTTGAATTCAAAGGAATTCGAATAAAGAAATTCAAATAGAGATTTGAATGTAGAATTTCAAAATAGGATTTGAAATATAGAATTTCAAAGAATAATTAAATAGAATTTGAAATATAGTATTTCAAGGAAAAATTCAAATATGAAATTTGAATAGAGATTGAATGGAATTTAAATATAAAATTTGAATAGAGAAGTTGAAATAGCATTTCTAAATAGAATTTGAAATAGATTTTCCAAATAGAATTTTCAAAAGAGAATTTGAAATAGACTTTGAAATAAAATTTCAAAAATAGTATTGAAATGAAATTTGAATTCAAATATAATTGAAAGAGTATTTGACTATAGAAATTCAAAGGGAGTTCAAATAATAGAACTTGAATTCAAAGTAATGTAAATATGGGATTCGAATTCAAGGAAATTGAAATAGGATTTGAATTCAAAGGAATTCAAATGAGATTGGGATAAAGGAAATTCAAAAATGGAATTTCAAATAAAAGAAGTGTAATTTGAAATATTGAGAATTTCAAAGAAGAGTAAATGGAATTTGAAGCATTTAGAATTTCAAATAAGAATTTAACTGGAGTTTGAATAGTTGAATTTCAAATAGAATTTAAATATGGGATTTGAATATAGCAATTCAAGCAGAATTTGAATAAAGGAATTTGAATATAGAATTGTAAAGAAGAATTGGATATAAACTTCAAATGTAGTCGAAATGGAATTGGATATAAACTTCAAATATATTCGAAATAGAGTTGAATATATTATTTAAAGGGAATTGAACTAGGAAATGAATAGAGATTTCAAATGGAATTCAAATATGAAAAATGAATAGGGATTTGAAATGAAAACTCAAGTATTGGATTTTTGAATAAGAGAATTCAAATAGAAATTCAAGTATTGAATTTAAATAGAAAAGAGATTGAAATTTGAATATAGAATTCAAAATAAAGTGAGATTGGAATTTGAATCAAGAAATTCAAATAGAGTTAAATGGAGTTGAATTCATTTAACGAAGTTTAAAAGTTTATATATATATATAATTAAAACGAACTCGCCGCAGCGCTGCAGTTCGTAAATTGGCGATTCGAACTTCAATTGAATATATAGAACGAAATTGAAGTCGGAATTCTTCGAAACAAGAAACGTCAGGACCGGTTTGATAATAGTTTTCTAATGAAGGAGAAAAATCTGGATTTCGTCGTATAGATTTTGAGTTATGTCAAAATCAAATTTTCAGAAAAACAGCGCCAGAATCGTTTCAAAACCATAATGGTTTATTTTAATGTTATAAAAGGATTTTAAGCAAATAAAATCCGAAGTTCTATTTAGAAAATTTCGGGGTTGAGTTGTAAAGTATATGTGAATTCAAGTTGTGTAAATGAATATGATTTTGAAACAGAAATCAGGTTTTTGACTTTGGATAGAACGAACTAATTTGAAATAGAAATTAGTTAATAAGATTTCGAAGGGATATTGGGGTTTGAATAAGTGAATTCGATTTGAAAATTTATATTCGGAATCAAAGGGGAACTAAAATTGAAATTGAAATTCAATTTGGTCGTGAGCGAGTTAAACATTTTATTTGAACATGCTATGTTCAAACGAAGGAGTAAAATAGGCAAAATGGCCGATTTAAAGAATAAATGGCGAAACTGAATTCAAACGATTAGATGATATTGAATTGAATTGAAAACAGATGAATATGTGTAAGCAGGTTGGATATGAAGTATATGAAGATTGAAATTTATGTGCTCGACAATAAGGTACATGTTTTAATTCATATATGGGTTTTATGCGCCGTATCGGCAAGCCGCTTGGCTTTTCCTTTTTCTTTTTGATCGAGGAAGATACCGGGATGCTATTTGAAATTTCCCGATGCTCCCGATACAGGGGAGGTTATGGCGAAATTTTCCGGGAATTTAAGGAGTTAGAATATTTTTGAAAATTAGAAATCTATATATCGATACATATAGAATTCGATAAGGAAACGAAATCAAAAATAGCGTAAAGGGCCAATATGGCTATTGAAAATATTTGGTTAACAAATATTGATAAGAGAATATAGAAGAGATTTAATTAATGAAATATTAATTAAAGAGCCCAGTGATTTGTTTGATATGTTGATTGAACACTTGTTTTTATTCGATAGTTAAATCACAGACTATCGAAGTTTTGACCATCGTTGTCAATATGGAGAGACCGGTTGGATTATTATCCAAAGAACCACTCTGTATCGGCATAAGCGTTGCGAACCAAGTATGCTGAATATATTGAAGACGGAGTGAAGTGCAAGGGCTTTTTCTATTTATAGAAATAGTGCCTTCGGTTTCGTTCAATCCCAGAACGAACGTAAATGGACGAATGTCTGACAAAGTATTTCCAATGATCAAATGGGTTGGTCTGTATGAATGTATATGGTTGCAACGGATTTATCCCTTAGCATAATATCCAGAATATTTGTGCAAACTCAACTAGTGATTAACGGATCTGACGATGTGGCATTTAAAGTGATTGTGTTATCAAGGAATGGTAAGTATGCGTAGCCTCAGGCCTCAGCAACCGGGAAAGGACAAAAATCGGGCAGGCAGCATGGCTATGTGGGTCGCACCCATTAGGGTGTATAATCACCTATCTAGAGAAATTCCTTTTGTTTCTAAATCTATCGATTCTGCCCATTCGGGAAACGGTGGTTTGAGTCCAACCGTTGGTGATATACATTCGATACACTCAAGCGAAATGAGTGGTCGGTCATGTGTGGGCCGGGTTGCAAGACGTTCTTGTTGAACCCAGGTATATTCGCCTCTAGAGGTACATCGTCGGAAGGTGGTCCCATACCTTGTCATGTTGGAAATCCAATCTCCAATAAGCGCCATGCGGTTTTTGATTTTATGCTATATATGTGGAACGTGAGATGCAAGCGTTCTGCTATTTGGTTATTTACTTGATGTAGACATTACTATAATATCACTGGATTTGATATCAAAGTGTTTTGGGTTATAGTAAGGTAAAAACCGTCCGTGTTTATGTGTGGACTGGTCTTACTATTACCTTTTCTTTCGAAAAGGGTTTTGAAAGTTAAACAAGTGGTTGGAGTTTACTCACACCGGTCCCATGACTGACCCAGAGTTTATTTTGTTTTGTTTTCCCTAAACTCTTGGGTGCCCAAATTTGTACGGGCAGTCAAGTGTTTCAGGCTTTTACAGATACACTTGGAGGAGCTTGAAGATGGAGGCTTCAACGTTAGTTATTTAGAGTTACTTCCGCTGAATCAAATGTTATGTGTACTCTGATGATGGTATGTATACATGTACAAAACAGATTGTATTTCAAAGCTTATGTTATATAATATATTTTATTCGTTCCGCTGTGAGTTGTGATCTTCGTTTTTCTCCTATTCTAATATTTCTTTCTTTCTATTCCTCATCCTCTAACTTCTTTCTAATAATGAGTCGTATTTCTGTGTTATTTGGGTTGGACGTGTTGTGTATTTAGTCAACTCAGATAGCTCGGATTTGCGGGTCGTTTCAATTTCAATTCTTATGAGAAGGTGGAACAAAATTTAAAATTCAATTTTCCTTTTTCTGAAAACTTGAAAATAACAACTTTGGACATTGAAAATGATATAAGTAATGAAGTTGTTAATAATTCAAAGGAAGATGAACTAAATGAAAACGAGTTTTTTGAACTTTTCGAAGAAGAGTTGAATTGTGAAAGAGTAGATTTGAATCACCATTTGGATTTTGAAATCGATATTTTCGAAAAAAAAATCAATGATAAATTTGAAATTCGAATTGGTGAAATTAAAGATGAATTTCAACCATTAATTCAGTCTACACCAAAAATCATCGAAAATAAAGCAACTCATTCGATTTTTAATAAAACGACTTTCGTTTTTTCAAATCTACATTCAACTACGAAACTTTTTACGATTTGGTTTTTCGAGCTTAAGTTGTGTCTATCATACTTGAAGAGACAAATGAATCGGTCTTTAGAAGACCGTTTCATTTACTTCTTGTCAATATACTTTCTAATATACTATAAATATTTTTTTTCCTTTTGTAAATATAGGGCATATTTTCAAAAAAAAAAATCTATTTTCTTCTCTCTTGCCACTTGGGTTAACTGTGGGGACACAGTCAAAATCAAGTGTGGGGGGAGTTTCATATTTATTTTGGTTTTGCATAGATTCCGCCTTTCTTTTCCTTTTTTTCATCCAAATAAAAAAAAATTGCATTTTAATTTACTTTTAATGGACACGATGAAGCAAATATACGGTTTTGGTCGTACGATTAAAATATTTGGAATTTTACTTCTCTTAACGGATAACGAAAGGAAAGTTTGAATTGTGAGCGAATTTAGTGTACCTGGTATGTAGGGAGATTCGTAGGTGATGAGTATGAAATGTTTTCTAAATTGTAATCCGATTAAATGAATGGTTGATTTAGATTACTTGCGATAAAATTTTTGATCGTTTAAGTGAAGTTGTGCTAAGATATTCTCGCTAAACTCTCTTTCTCTCTTATGTAAAAAGAAAAAAAAGGAATATATATATATAATATTCCAAGGGTATCCAACATTGCTGGTACGTCTGGCGTTGGTGTGCAAACCCGCCAAGCTCTTTCCGACGCCTTGTTGACAAAGTCAGCGTCGATATATCTTGGTCTCATTTTATGAGTTGGAGACCTTAGGATTAGTGACCCTCACGTAAGTCATAGTGCAATGTAGGGGTGGTATACCTAGGTATTTGTAAATAATAATAATGTAAATATTTTGTAATAAAGAGAGAGTTAGCACTTGAAATCCAAGCACACTCTTCACTTATTTGACCTAACTTGCTAACCAAAAGTAAATAAAGATACCAATATCCGATTGTTGATATCGATTACAGAATTCATTTCATATTTACACTATGTTCTACCAAAACAACTGGCCAAGCTGGAGGAGTTTGTAGCGATAACCGACTTTTTTTTGAAGTTTTGATTAGTAACGGACTTAAATTTCATAGTGACGACCCAAACTTGTGTTAACTCCTTCGTGTCAAATTTAAAAGTAAATTACCCATTTGTAAATAATCTAGCATTCATCTTGTACATATTTTCTAATCTTGCATTTTGTAAATATTTTTTGCATTTAACATTTGGATTTTGTGGGTAGTATCCGCTGAAAACCCTCATGAGACAACACTCGTCCTACTTGGGACCCCAGAGGTTTAACGGCTTGTTGCATAAGCTCAATGCAATGTGCTCCCTACGAAAACGAATTTATCTTCATTTTTTGTTGTTGTTGTTTTATTCGAGGACGAATAAAAAGATAAGTCTGGGGGTATTTGATGTGCACATAAATGTGCACATTTATATTCAAACATTTATTCTTATTTTAATTAAATAAATAACATAATTGGCTATTTTTACATGTTTTAAACCAAAATCCTAAAATTCTCAAATTGTCATGCATTCATCCTCATTTAAGGTGTAAAATGGTCACTTGTGCATGTTTTAATTTGTGATTGCATTTAATTGTTCTTTGTATTTGTCTCTTATAGGAATTTTGGAGCACAAAAAAATGCATACACATGAAGATTTGGAGCACAAATGCATGCATACAAAGGAATAAGGAGGAAATAATTCTCATACATGATCATGGAGGACCCCACCTCTCAAATTACCCTCTTTCTCTTAAGCTTTTTATTAAATACTAACTGAATAAGACAAAAGGTCTCATGCATCCTACATGACTCATTAGTGGCTAAGAGAGGATTAGAAGCTTCATGAAGAGGTACTTTGGGGAGTTACCAACAAAAATGATTAGGGTTTTAGGGTTTCAAACATGTATATATACCCCTTTGTGTGATGTAAATACTATCCTCTCTTTTATCCTCTTTAGTTTAGTTTTAGTAGGGGATCATAGCTCTCTTTTATTTTAATGGCTACTTAGCCATTTTCTTTACGAAACTTCTTTGTTTTAATGCAATTTAATTTTTATGCTCATTACTTTCACGTTCATAGCCTAGATTTACATTCATGTTCATAGCTTAGATTTACTTTTATGTTCATTTACTTTATGTTCACAGCTTAGATTTACTTTATGTTCTTAGTTTAGTTCTCTTCTTGTTCAACTTAGTTTTTCTTTCATTTTGCTTTATATTCTAATGTTGAAACTTACATATGTTGATATGATGACACATATGAGTGGCTAATCACTTGATTTAGGGGTAATGATGCTCTCTAACTTTATGTAGGTCCAACATTTGTATGATTTGTGATCTCTAGTTTGTGCTTCATGTTAGTGAATGTTGATGTAAGTTTATACAAATGGTTTTGATAATCTATATTTGTTGACAACAAAATAGACTATGCTTAGTCAATGTAAACACAAATTACATCAATATTTGCTAAGTGGTTATTGATTTTGAAATGAAAGTAAGAACAAAATTTGATGGTCTATAGTTTTAGTTAATAATTCATAGGCCATACTTAGAATAGTTTTGCTTTAGTTCCATTTTCATGAGAATCATAAGTGGTTTAAATACTGCATTTATATCACTTATTGGAGATCATAAATTGTATTTTGATAACTTACATAAATGTGAGAGTTGATTTGCCTCTAAATTGTTTTCATTTCATATTTAGCTCTCAACTTAATTTATAGTTTTCATTAGTTTTTATTAGTTAGAACAATTCAAAGTTTGGTTTAATTTGAGTGAGTAAAATTGAAATTACTTCTTTCCCTGTGGATCGACTCGCACTCACTACGTATTACAATAGTACGCCGTGCACTTACGGTATTATCACGATATTTCGTGCGATGGTTTTCTAATTTGATAGAAATTCCGTTCAGCGAACACATGACATGGTGCACATCTCCAGCACATTTCATTAAAAATTTGTCTTATAGACCTTTGTAGAGTGTCATTTGCTTTCAGCAGGGTTAATAGTACCGAGGTATGTTAGATACGAAATGTCTATAGTGCTTACTTATGTTTCGTATATTAGTGCAAACATTTGATATACTTGGATAATAAACTGATGAATGTATAAGTTAAAGACACTTCCCTGAGCAGTGAGAAGGCATAAGTTCGCACCTAGTAATAGCGGAATTGTGATTCTAAGTCAGGTACAAGTCGGTGAGAAAGTTTAACAATTCCTTCTTTTTCAGTTTTAAGTATCTGAATCGATCCAGATTTGGATATTTATGATGAAACCAGAACCCTATCTCCAGTTGGATTCAGAATCGACCTAGATTTGGGAATTAAGATAGAAGACCAAGAATCCGCTTCTGGCCTTTGCTGAAAGTTGAATCAACCTGGATTCGGTGTTGAGATAAGACCGGGACCCTCCTTCCAGAATTTGTGAAGAACTGCCATCCCAGGTTCGGGTATTAATATAGCAGACCTGACTCAACCTTTTTCAGGCAACTAGATATTGAGTACCAGAAATCCACTTTTGGTATTTGTGAAGAATCAAATCAACCTAGATTCAGGTATTAATATAGAAGACCTGAACCAACCCTTATTCAAGTAATTAAAGATTGAAGACCAGAAGCTCCCTTCCGGTATAATGTTTTGGAATCCCCTATAGATTTGATTTGTGAAGCAGAGGTTGTACATGCTTCTTGAGCCACTCTCTGGGTTTTGATGTCAAAGCAGAGGATGTACGTGCTTTGCTGGCCACTCTCTGGGCTTGTGTGTTCGGTGCGCTTGGCTAGCTCATCCACAAGCAGGGCCCAAGGACTTACCCGACCTCCCTCCAGGAGGCACATTATCCTGACCATAGTAGGTGATGATAAGGTCTTAGAAACTTAGAAGAGGCCATTGTAGACACAGAACTAAGGTTTACTCTTTTAATGCTCTATACTGACCATCGTAGGTACTTATAGAGGCTTACACACAACCCCCTTTCGAAGGGTGCTCTATCCTGACCATCGTGAGCGATGATAGGGGTTGGCGTTCCCTTCTACGGGTAACGCGGAACATAAGAAGAGGTAGGATGTGCTCTTCTATGAGAAGAGGTAGGACGTGCTTATTTCTAGCAGGGGTAGGGCATACTCTTCTACGAGCAGAGGCAGGGCGTGCTAATTTTAGATGCACCACCACGACCATTCCTGGTGTGAAACAGAGGCTTATGCTTTTGATGCCTTAACCTAGCCCCCTATGATTTGGGCATGGACAAAGACTAACACACCTCCCCCTCCGGCAGATGCCTTGTCCTAACCAATTTAGTGATGACAAGGGATTTGATCCATTTATGGTTCGACCCCTTTTGGGTTTCTTTAAGCTTCGAAAGGAGGGTTTTCCGTACCCTCGGTTGTGTTCAATAATCGTTTTCCGAAGGACTTTTATTGAACTTAATATGATATTTTCATAAACTCTCGTAATTGGCCTTAGTTGATGAATTTGATGATTGTTTCCTCAAGGATTCTGTAGTGATTAGTTTCATGTCCATTCATCATGTGGTAATGACAATAGGGTCCTCTTGTTTTCCTTTCGTATTTTGGCTTTTCTTTGTGAACGGCCAATAGTCGAGTTCGTGTTTGGTTAGGAAGTAGATATTTTCCATCGAAGTGGTGAGATAGTATCCCCTAGTAATTGATGTGCGCATAAATATGCACATTTATATTCAAACGTTTATTCTTGTTTTAATTAAATAAATAACATAATTGGCTATTTTTACACGTTTTAACCAAAAAAACCAAAACTCTTAAATAATCATACATTCATCTTCATATTATGGCATTATGATCATTTGTGCAAGTATTTATTTTGAAAACATTTACTTGTTCATTTTTCATGTTGTTTTGTAGGAAATGGGAAACAAATACAATTGGGATACATGAGATATGCATGCACAATATGAAGACAAAGGAATATGAGATGGAATTAATTCATACACTATTTAGTGGAGGACGCCACCCACTCTCCCTCTTTCTTTAATGGAGCTATTAGTGGCTAATGTGTTGACTTATGGAAACTTTTAAATGCCTCATGAAATTTACTTACATGACTCATTAGTGGATGGAAACAAAATTGTAGCTTTATGAAGGGGGTACTTTTGGTAGTCTCCAACAAATTTAATTAGGGTTTTAGGGTTTAGGACATGTATATATACCCCTTTACGTAATGTAAATACACGGCGGATCTCCTCTTTTTTATCCCCTTCTTTAGTTTAGTTGAGAGGAGCACAAGCTCTCTTGTATTTTCATGGCTACTTAGCCATTTTCTTTATGTAACTTCTTTATTTTAATGCGATTTAATTTCTATGCTCTTTACTTTCATGTTCATAACTTAGATTTACTTTATGTTCTTGGTTTAGTTCTATTCTTGTTCTACTTAGTTTTTCTTTCATTTTGCTTTATTTTCTAATGTTGAAACTTACATGTGTTGATATGATAACACATATGAGTGGCTAATCCCTTGATTTAGGGGTAATGATGCTCTCTAACTTTATGAAAGTTCAACATTTGTATGATTTATGATCTTTAATTTATGCTTCATGTTAGTGAATGTTGATGTAAGTTTATATAAATGGTTTTGATAGTCTATGTTTGTTGACAACAAAATAGGCTATACTTAGTCAATGTAAACACAAATTTCATCAATATTTGCTAAGTTGTTATTGATTTTGAAATGAAAGTAAGAACAAAATTTGATCGTCTATAGTTTTAGTTAATAATTCATAGGCCATACTTAGAATAATTTTGCTTTAGTTCCATTTTCATGAGAATAATAAGTGGTTTAAATATTGCATTTATATCACTTAATGGAGATCATAAATTGTATTTTTGATAACTTACATAAATGTGAGAGTTGATTTGCCTCTAAATTGTTTTCATTTCATATTTAGTTCTCAACTTAGTTTATAGTTTTCATTAGCTTTTATTAGTTAAAACTTCACTTGAATTCGGTTTAATTTGATTAAGCAAAATCTAGAATTAATTATTTCCCTGTGGATCGACTTGTATTCGCCACGTACTAATAATTGTACGTCGTGCGCTTGCGGTTTATTACACTTCGCGACGATATTCTAATTCATAGAATATTTGTTGGCGAACAGTAATCTTGGCATAAGCCTATCTCCTTGTCGCTGGGGTTTAACCCTTTTGTGACCCAGCTTTTTTATTGTACCTATATCTTCGTTCCTTCTTCCCAAAACATGATGAGGTTGGGGTGTTATCCTTTCAAACCATTTATTGGTGATACCATTCCTCTGACTTGCTTGTGGAGAGTTCTTCTTATATGGAGGAAAATATTAATGTCCTTTGATGTAGAGCTATTTGGAGGAGGTGCTAGGGTTTTCCCTACGTAGGAAAGGCTATAATCCATCGCATCGAAAGCATATTGTTCTGCTTCTCTTTTCGTTTTATTATCCGTAGTGCTTCCACTCTTAACCTTCATTCTTTTGTTACTCTTGGGTCTGTGATTTCCAACTTATCCATTAAAGATCACAAAGGCTTTTGTTGGGACCTCTTACCATAACTTTGCTTCTTTAAATCCTTAGTCCAATCTGGAACGGAACAACACAATTAGAAACATGGAAAAGTTACCTAAAGGGTTAAAGCTCGGAATAGGAAGCGGAGGTTCAAGCCATCCTTCTAGCGCCAAAATGTTAATGAAATTTTTCGTCAACACCGGAGATAGGTCAATGGGATTGGACCTAAGGGTAAAATAGATTATTTAGCCTTTGCAAGTTTGGATTAGTCCACCGCCCTAGGTATCAAGGCCTAGAACCCAAAAGAATAGTTACTCTTCCCTCGATGGGGGTGAGTATCACGCTTAAGCGATTCAAAAACCAACAGTTAGCTTTGGGAGAAGGATCACTAAACTCAACCTTGATAAAGGACTTAACGGATGGTAGAAAGGGGTTTTGCTCCAAACTCGTTGAAAGGTCTAAGCTTGTAGGAAGGGTCTAAGCTTGTAGGAAGGGGTATTTCACCTTATTCATGGAAAGGTTTGGATAAGGACACATGCATAGGTGAGAAGCAAATAGTAAGCTGTACCAGCGATAACTAAGAAATAGTATGATAAACTCATAAGATAATATTATAAGTATCGATTCACTCATTGATTTTTGATTTAGAATACATTAACAGATAGAAGAAATCCCCAAATCAATCAAAGAATTAGGGTTTACTCTAGAGAAAGAGTACAAGAATAAGAATAAGAAAATCACCCCAAAAATGTGACCCTTGGGGCCTTATTTACAGAGAATTCGGGGGCCCTTCTGTTACCTCTATCGACCGCTTTTCTTCTTGGTTTCGGTTGCTTTAGCTCCCGACCGCTTTGCGGTGCTGGTCATAGCTTCCGGAGGGAAGGTCCCGGTCAGTTAAGGCTTCTATGAGATTAATATGAGCTTGGCGGTGTAATAGCTTTTTAGAAGGTATTTGGGCTTTCGGTTGTATGCTTTCAGTTATAAGCTTCTGGATGTAGGCTTCCAGTTTTCTTATGAATACTTAGAGGAGCATGTCCTCATAATGTAAGTAAATAGCTGCCGGTTCGGAACCACTATCGGTGTTTGTACTAAGTAGATTAGTATGGATAGCCCGTGTCCCTTCTAGGGTTCCGGTTGGCCTTTCGGTGGAATCTTCGAGTATAGCCTGTGTTCTTCCGAAAGGTAGCTCCGAATAATTTGCTTGTTGTCTGTCAACATAACCTTTCGGTGTTTATGCAGTAGATGTCTCGGAAGCTGGTTCTGAATAATCTTTATGCACCTTTGGCTTTATATTTTTGATGTCTTTACCTTCTGGTGTATCGGCATAAAGTTGGTTAATACCGACGACCCTTCTGTCCTTCTGGGTTTCAGTTAATGGAGCTTTTGCCTCTCTTTTTCTTAGTTTCTGACTTGGATGGTCTTTCGCTTTAGAACTCCTTGCCGGGTAGTCCCCATTAGATGGACCCTGTTGGATAGACCCTGCAGGATAGACTTTGCTGGCATTCTGTAGATTTTGAGCTCCTTTCTCCTAAGAAGGTGTCGGTTTAGGCTGCTTTCGGATCATTCCTTCGTGCCTATGTTCACTGGATACCCTTCACCGTTGGTTGGTTTCGGAGCTAATTTTGGTTGTAACATGCTTCCCTCTCAACACAGTACCCCCCACCGCGCCTCTCATCCATCCTATTGTTCATCCTCTTTCACCTTCAACCATCACCAGATACAACGTCGCCTTCTCTGCTCAGCCGGCTTTGGGGAACACGAGGACCCGATGATCAATGAATCACTCAATTCTAGCAAACCTTCCTCGTTGTGCCGCACGTCGGTTAAACCACCTTTACTGCCTTCACCGCTTCCATCTCCGCTATCAAAGCTTCCTCCATTGCTACCCACACCGTCGGATTCCCAACGCTTATCCTACGTGGCAGTGCTTAAACGTCGCTCCAGGCAGACTCCATCAGGCCCACCAGCGATGTCGACGGTGCCGTCCATCAGAAGGGGTCTTTTACCCTTATTCAAATCCTTCGCTTAAACACTTCAATTTGTGAAAAACAACTGCCAATGTTTCCACTGTGGTTCTAAAGGACACGTGGCAAGGAGCTGTAAGAATGAAAGGATATGCCACAGATGTGATTTTTTAGGCATGCCAATAAAAGCTGCACACGAAGGGATAACCAAGTACAAACAAAATCAACTTCGATTCCACCAAATGACTCTGCGCATTCTTCTGACGGAAATCTTTTTTCCATCGCATTAGAGCCTCTCTCCTTGCATGTGTCGCAGATCGAAGCGCCCCAATCTCTCACCATCAAATCAGCTTCTCCCATTAAATCCATCCTTTCTCCCACTAATTACTTCACTTCCACTGATAACCACAATTTTCCCCTTTCCTTCTCTGAAATGGCGCTTCCAGAAAACACCTCCCACCTCGTCAAAGCTTCCATCATCGCCGGTAATTGGAACCTCAACAGCGTCTGTGCTACCCTAACTGATTTCTTCCATCACTACGACTGGAATGTCTATATAATCACTGACCACAGCTACCTTATCCAATTTCTTTTAGCGGACCTTTACCACACAACCTTTAACCGTCAGTTCATCTCCAAATTTGGTGCAACCTTAGCTCTAGAAGCATGGATCCCAGCCTCCGAAATCGTCGTCAGAGAGTTCCGACCAACTACGTGGGTCAGAATCAAATGCTTCCCTATCCATCTTCGCCACCTTCTAGAGTGCCTTACCGCCGCCATTTACCCAGTGGGCATCTACCTCCGCGCCGATGACTGTAGGTGGGCCCAGTTAAACTTCCGGTTGTGTTCGCCAGAGTAAGACTTCTTAAGTCTGTCAACCTTCCCTGCACCTACTCCCTTTACCTCAACAATGGCCATTACCTTATCACCGTAGAAGATTGGGATCACTTTCACCCCACCCTGAACCCTAATGACCTTCTCCTTGGAAATCAGTAGGAGAATAATCGCGAATTTATGATGGAACCCTTCCACCTACCCTTTTTAGCTGACCCATCGTACACATCCCGTGAGCCAAACAACCGCTTTGATGCCATGTTAATCGAATCCACTATCCCCGAACCCATCGTACCCATTCCAGCTAACCCAGCTCCCACCTCCACACCTGACAACTCAATGGAGGTCATCGGTCCCTTTGGCTGGGACCCCTGGCCTTCACCAGAGCCTAAGTGGGACCCTCTCTCCGACATAGATCTTTTAGACCCATTTCCCCCACCTACCAACTCCATCATCTCCGACAGGCAAATCATACCTCAGGATGTCACTCTACCACCACCTCCTCCTTCAACTTCCAATGGGATTTATCCGATGATCGCTCCAGCTTTGTCCACCTCAACAGTCAGACACGACACTAAGCTCCACGCCTCATCTTCTGGTAATCCCTCTTTTGATACAGGCAGATTCTTTCAACGTATTGTTTTTTCGATGACAACTACTCGTTAAACCAAAAACATGCACGTTGCATGGGGGTTAATCTCTCTCAAGACCACTATTCCACCATATAAGATTTAGAAATGGCGAGAGCCTCTTCTCTCCCATTAAGATCCTCTCTTGGAACGTATGGGGGTTAGGGGACCCCATCAAGAGATTTGCAACCAAGTTCATCCTCTCCCCTCTGCATCTAGATATCCTTCTGATCTAAGAATCCAAGCTCAACGACCCTTCCCTTATTAGCACATGCTTGTCTTCCTCCTTCTCCAACTAGGAGTTTGTCAATGCTAACGATTCTCGTGGTGGCTTGATTAATGCTTGGAACAATAACCCGTGGTCTCCAATTCAGACTCTGAAGTCCCCTTCTGCCGTTCACATCTTCCTCGAAAACATCCCCTCCAACACTACATTCCTTTTTTCCAAGCCCCACCATGCAGCTATGATAAGGGACAACTTTGGTTGTCTTGTTCTGAATTTTCCTTCCCCTATGATGGCCTCTGGCTACTTGGTGGAGATTTCAATGTCACTAAGGGTCCATCGGAGCGCAACACTCACACCCCCTCTTCTGAGACGGTTGACTTCAATGACTTCATCAACACCTGCACGCTTATTGACCCACCTATTAACAACAGACGTTTCGCCTGATCTAGTAACAGGGAGGTCTCAACACTTGTCAAGCTTGATCGATTCCTTTTCAACATCCCTTGGGATGACCGCTTCCCACTGTCTAATGTTTCTGGCCTCGCATCAATTCTTTCAGACCATTATCCCATCATTCTGGTCACTGATAGCCATCAACCTGCCCCCAATGCCATTTCGCTTCTAGAGACCATGGCTAGAAGAGCCTGGTTTTGTAGACTTTGTCAATCATGCTTGGCGCTGTTTTCCCAACCAGACGTATCCCTCAGCCACCCTAGTATACAAACTTCGTTTCCTTAAGAGAGTTATCAAGCCGTGGGATAACAACATCTGGAGCTCCATTTGAAGATGCATTTCTCTCATCCAGAATGATATTCTTGAACTCAGCATCAGGGAGGAAGAGTCACCGCTATGCATGGAGGACTCTAACAGGCTTATCTTTCTTCAAGCCGAACTTCAGCGGCTCCTCCAGTAGGAGGACGTGGGCTGGAATCAACGGGCTATAGCCTAGTGGCTTGTAGAGGGTGACATGAACATGACTTTCTTCCATAGATATGCCAACGGTAGGAGTATCTCTTTTATTATCAAGATCCACGACGATGATGGTGATCTCCATACCTCTGACCCCACTGCCAGTAACTCTCACTTCACCATGTACTTTAGAAACCTTCTTGGTCAAAGATCATCCTCTTCCCCCTCCGTTGACTGGTCTCTCCTCTATCCCACCTAGTCCCCACTCCAGATAGACGACCCTTTCTTAGAGAGTGATATTCTCATCGCCCTAAAGGGCATGGACATCAATAAGGCATATGACCCGGATGGCTTTGGTCCTGCTTTCTGCTCTACCTTCTAGGATACTATCAAGCACGACATCCTTAACCTCTTCGAAGCCTTCTATTCCAACCCCAGCGCCATCAGTCGTCTCAACTATGTTAGAATCATCCTCCTCCCTAAGCAGGAAGGAGCAACCCACCAAAATAATTTCAGGCCTATCGTACTCCACAATTGCTTCTTCAAACTCATCATCAAAGTCCTCTCCAATTGCCTCCAAGCCTTTATCCATTTCCTGATCAGTTTCGAACAGTGGGCCTTCGTTGCTAGGAGAAATATTCATGAGTGTATCACCTCAGTCTAGGAGCTCATCTCATACTATCACCGCACGAGCACTATTGGTTTTCCTCTCAAACTGGATTTCCATAAAGCTTTTGACACCGTGAGCTAGGACTTTATCCTTCAGATCCTCTCAGCTAGGGGATTCCCCCAGCGCTGGTGTTACTAGGTTGAAGCAATCCTTAGCTCCAACATGCTCTTGTTCATACCATTAGTATTGACGGGGGGCCTTATCAGATCCAGGAGGGGCCTTCGCCAAGGAGACCTTTATCGCAATTGCTTTTCATTCTGGTAGCATATACGCTTAACTAATTGACCAGGCAAGCCCTTAACAACAACATTCTCTCCGCTATCAACACCAACCCCCTTTGTGTGCACCAATGTTCAGTTTGCTGATGATACCATTCTCTTCTCAACTCCCACACCGTAGAACTTGCACTGCCTCTAGCTTATCCTTTACCTGTTTGAACTCATCTCGGGTCTCTTCATCAACTTTGACAAAAGCTCGATCTACATGCTGGGAAATTCGATACATCTTGGTCCCACTGTGGCTAGTGTGCTTAACTGTAATATACAATACTTCCCGACGACCTAACTTGGTGTTCCTATTCGACCCACCAAGTTGCACCGCAGTGACTGGACGACCTTAATCTCGAAGATCGATTCTAGACTGGCCTGATGGAAAGCTTCATCTGTCTCAACCGTTGGTCGGCTAGTACTGGTGAAAGCTGTCTTATCAGCTCTTCCCATTTACTGGATCTCTATGTACATAGCCCCTTGGTGGGTCATCAGCCTCATTGACCATGCTCGTCACTCCTTCCTCTGGCACGATAGACCTGTTAGATCTCTTGTAAACTGGAGGATGACTTGTTTAAGCGTCAAAGATGGTGGGGTTGGCATTTGTGACATCCGCCACCTTAACCATGCTCTACTTTCCAAGTGGATATAGAGATGCCTTAGTCCTATAGATTTCACAGGGAAATCCTTCGTTCTTTCATTCTACTACAACACTCAACCCCTTTCTATCCTGCACTCTCACCCTCTTACCCGCCCATCGCCTTTCTAGAGTAGTGTTCTTAGAGCTTTACCATGCATCAAACATTTTTTCACCATCTTTGTTGGGAACATACACTATTGTAGCCTTTAGCTTGATTCCTGGCACTACGACCATCACTTGGCACACTTTTTCCCTTCTCTTTTCTTCGCCTGTCCTAATCCCACTATCACAGTTCATGAAGCTGCTCATCAAGGCATCGCTGCCCTTCTTCCAAACTCATGTTTCTACCTACACATCCTACAAGATATCCATGATATCATTCTTATCATCCAATATACCGTCCTTACACCCTCCCCTGACATTGTTTTCTATCCCCTTAATAATTCCCGCACCTCCACTGTCAGATTATGTTATAGGTACATCACGAACACTGGTAGTTTTTTCTCCTTCCCTAGACTTTAGAAGATCAAGGTTCCACCAAGAGTCAGATTCTTTCTCTAGTGCTTGGTGCATTGTAAGATTAACATCAAGGATAGATTGATTCGTAAAGGAATCTCTGTGAATATGACATACATCATGTGTCAGCTTGATAACGAATCCATCAACCACCTCTTTTTTGACTGTGACGTTAGCTTCTACTTCTGGGTCTCGATGTCTAATCATATCCCGTGATATCTCACTCCACGGCTCCATCACTTCAATTATCGGCAGAACTCATCCCCATTCCAAACCCTAGATATCGTCTATGCCGCTTATATCTGGACCATCTAACATGAAGGAAGCAACAGAAGCTTCATTGGACGCTTAGCCACCCATTTACAGTTATCCAACAGATTCGCTTACTTTTACCATCTCTGGATAGGTACACAAGTTCAACCGTTCGGTCTAGTCATCATGGACACTTCGCTTACTTGGGATGAATTAGTAGGCAACTCTCAGTTTGATGGAATGCACCAGTGTTGGTCCTTTCCTCTCCCATGGTAACGCGCTCCTGTTCATGCAATGCTCACGCATCTCATAAGCTCTTGCCAGTATTTTGGTTAGTGGTTATTAGTTGGTTCTTACAGTCGTTCAGTTCATATAGTGTTGATGTTCTGCATTTTGTGGTGGTTGTTTCACTAGCATTGTACCTGTACATTTGCGCTCAGCACTACGTACTCTACTTGCATGCATGGCGCATGCATAACTTATCATATTTTGCCATCAGTCAGGCTTGTTAACTGCTATGCTATCCTTTTATTATTATACATAAAAAATCCGGAGTGTAGAACCCCTCTACACAACCATCTAGTTCAAAAAAAAGACCGTGTTAATGTTTGTGGTAGTGCTATGAACAAACTTTTAATGATATAATTTTACAATTAATTTTGGTTCTATAATTGATTTCTCTACTATCTAGTGCACTAAATTTGGAATCTCAATATCTTTAGTTTACCAATCATACCTGCTAGTTCCCTTATTATCATTCATTTATCCAATTTTCCATTAACATTATCGTTATCATTAATACTCATTATGATAAAGCTAAATGAAAATTAGCGTCATTTTATTAGGTATTCTTAAGGCTGTTGTTAGTTATTGGTGAGTATGTGGAATTATATCTTGCATTGGTTTACATAATTTATTACCAGGTGATCAACTCTTCAAATTTCGTTGCATATTGGATTATTTTCTCCATAGTGGTCACTGATTTGTACTTTAACATTCTTCTTTAGTGATCTCTTTTTTTAGGTAGAATCACAAAATATCAGCTATTATTTAATCCTATTGCAAATCTCTTATCTTTTTTATCATAATTTTACTCTATAAAGGATGATGGCTTTGTAAAAAAATCATTTTTAAGTTTACCATATTTCCTTTTTGTCAAAATTCCCATTAAGTATCAATTATTATGCACTATGACATAGTTATTCAACTTTTATACCTTATGTTTATCAAATTCAATTCTTAACAAGTGATGAATTGGACCACTTAGTTAAGCGCATGTCATATTGTGTACCACTGGCAGCTAGCAAGCAATCTCACCTTGATGCATAGTTTTATGATACATCCCCATGTCTATTGTCTACACTTAATTCTTATATAAATTAGCAATGTTGTGTATATGGATAAAGACATTAATTCTAGAATATATCTAAAAATCATAATCAAAATTAGAAATATGAAGATTGGGATGAAAACATGAGTTGGTTTATTTCATAATAGTAAACGTTTTCTATATTCATTATTTGATTAGAGTAGGGCTGGCAATTAGAACCGAGAACCGACCCGACCCGAAAAGACCCAAACCCGAACCGAACCCGATGGGTCTCGGGTCGGGTCTAGGTGATGAAAAATACCATCAAGACCCGATCAAACCCGACCCTCATAGACCAAACCCGAAAGACCCGACCAAAAAACATTGAAATATATGTATTTTTAGTGTTATTATTCAATCGGACCCGAATCGACCCTACCCGAGCTTCAACCCGACCCGCATCGGGTCAGGTCCAGATTTTTGAAATGTATAGTTTAGACCCGACAAAACCCGACCTGCCTAGAACCGAGACCCGCCGGGTCGGGTCCAGGTCCATCGGGTCGGATCTAATTGCCACCCCTAGATTACAACTACCCTTTAAAGTGAGACGAGTTCTGATGATAGAGGGAAACTCGTGGAGGAAGAAGAAGAGCTAAGGAGTAAAAATCAAGAAATGAATGCCATGATTAACAAACTACAAGCGGATTTAAGTTCCATGCAGGTGGAGATGAATTCCGTGCAAGAGTTTTTATGAGGGTTATGGCAGGAGCAAGAATCAGAGATATGACATACTTTATGAGTTATTCTTATTTTAGCAATGCATTTGGCGTCCTATTTGTATAAGGTACATTATATGATGTTTGAATTAGATGAAACGACCATGTTTGAGTTATGTAGCAACTTTATTTTATTGTTTGTTGTACATGATTTGTTTTAAATATATCTATAGCAGGTTTATGGTAATTTGCCCATGATATTCATTCTACATCAATATTTTTATTGATATATATTGTTAAGATTTTGCATGTGTTCGGTTTTATTAAATTTTATTATGATATGTATGGTAGATGAAGATAAATACAAAAAAGAACCATATTGAATTTTTGTGTACGGATGCATATGGAATGCGGCGTAGGGAACTCGACGTAGAGAACATGTAGGAATGCAGACGTATGGAACTAGTAGGGAATTTTTGAGACGTGCTATTGTACAACTTCATTTTTGTCGTAGGAGTGGCGTAGGGAAATTTAAATCCCTGCGCAGTCCTACGCCAACAGCGTTTCTAAAAGCATTACAAAATAGTTATACTGGGAAATTTGATCAAAATAACCTTTATACCATCCAAAACTAATGTTTTCCCATTCAAAATACTTTTAAACAATTTATAATGATTTTACAAAAAATACCTCTATTTAAAATATTAAAAATAGTTGTTTACAGTTACAGTCGATGAACTGCACTTACAACGATCTTTTCCAAAACTGTTTTGAACATAACTTGAAAACTACATATCAAAAATTGAAAATTTCCTTTACATTATTTGAAATTCAATGTTATTTGAAAACAAGCGTATTTCATTTTGCTGAAATTCGATTTAAAATGCTTAAGTTGTAATCGTTTAAAGTTATTGGTCGAAATTCACGAACTATCGCTGCGCGACTTGTCCAGTTCAGACCAAATTGCGACGTATAATAAAAATTCATCGGATTCGCTTTCCATACAATTATATATATATGCATACATACACGCGCATGCACAACACATACATATATATTTGAATACGATGTTTCAAGTATTTGATTTCAAATTCAATTCAAATTTAAAATTGAATATTATATAATATTATAATAATAAAATAATATTATAATCTTGTTTGTTTCAATTCATTCTTCAACGCCCTCTTCCTCGAGCCCCTCAAAATCACTTTCCCTAATTCCGTCTCGAGCCATCCCCTCTTCAGATGCGCCTCCAATTCCTGCTCCACCGCCGCTAAACCCTCCTCCAACCACTGCTTCTCAGCTTACTCCTCAACAACCCCAACCCTTAACAAGATGGTCCACCATCTTCTCATCGAAGCCACGAAGCGCAAGAAGCTTCACGCCCCCTGTCTTCAGCCATAAATTCTCAGATAAAAGCCTCATCACCTCTATGGACATTGTTTCGGCGAGCAATGAGGTGTGGCAAGATTATATATTGGGTTTCTTTCTCGATTCTCCTTTGTCATTCACCACCGTGACCTCTCACTTGAAGAAAGTGCGGAACCCACGTGGAGTTGTCAAAGTGAAGTCGACATGAACCATGTTTTCTTTCTCCTTGCTGACGTTGAAGACAAAAAGAGAATTCTGGAGGCAGATCTGATAGTCATACGAAACAAGGTATTCATAATTCAGAAATGAGATGTAAACTAGGGTAATTCTGGTGGGGGAATAAAACACGTGCCCGTTTGGATCGTATTAGCCAATTTGTCAATGGTAGCTTGGTCAAAAACTGGGATTGCTTGGCTTGCTTCCCTGGTTGGCAAATTTCTATGTATGGATAAGGCGACTGAGAGCCTTGACTGGCTAGAATATGGAAAAGTTATTGTTGATATTAGTCCCACCAGCGAACTGCTTGAAACGATATCGATTCTCCTCCTGGACGGCACATAACATGTAGTTAAAATCATATACGTTTGGAAACCTGACTCTTGCATAATGCGAAAATTGTCCACTTAGTAGAAGCAAACAAGACGCAATAGAGAGGGATAAAAGGGCGGAAGGTCATAAAGTTGTTGAACCAGGAAATAGTAATAAGAATTTTCAAGTACCTGAAAGTGCGGTTAACCACAATGAAGTTCCCAAAAGAAAGACCAAGTTAATTCCTATGAGGGGTAGCCAAAAGGTAAGGGTTCCACCCAATGTTTTTCTTAAAATGTGGTAAAAATTTGATCATGCTATGGTGTTGCAAAGTAATAGAGTTGACATATGTAAGCTTGCGTTTGTTATTACAAGTAAATTTCATGCTTTGAGTACGAACTGCGAAGGCAATGACACAGTAGACAAAACACTGATTGATGAACAACTTGATGTTGCTGATATCCCAGTGGCAATAGAAAAAGGGGAAATTGCAGAAGAAGGTGACCATGATGGTTTCCTCGATATCCCCTTGCCAGCCTTCTCGAACACATGCACAGGGTCTGTTCATTTACAATCTGGCATTGCAGTGTCTGAACTTTTGGGCAGTGCTGTGTGTAAGGAATGGATGAGTAAAACAGTTGAAATGAAGGTCAAGAAAATACTGTGGCCATACAAGAGCTATATGCTAAAATCAATGAGCTGATACAAGAAGTACATGAATTTGATATTCAAAAGAATGATGAAGTTGAAAGTGATGGGTGTATTGACAGGCTGAATATTGGCGATAACAGAGCGCTGGCAAATGAAACTGGAACTGATGATAATTTGGTCGAGACATCAAAGGAGATTACTTCTGATTTGCCGCACGTCGACAAGTTGCAGCAGAATGACAAGCAAAAAGGTACACTTGAAGCTAACTGTAAGTCTGCATGCAGATTTATCACCTCTCATTAATCAAGTTATTAATCTTCTTGCTTCTAAACTTGCGGGGGGTGGTAACAGCCCTGAGAGAGTAGCAAACTTATAACAAAGGCTGAATGAAACCACAAAAATCATGCCTGGCTTGATGAGTGGTGAATTAAAGAAGGAATGGGCTAAAGATATTACTAGGCTGATGAAAACAAACATCAGATAACTAGTCACGCTGTAGCTGCTGCTACTCTCGATCATGAAAGAGCCAAACCCCTACAAACTGAAATGCCCCCATACAGCAACATTGCTCCTCCTTCGAGTTACAAGCCTAGACCACCCGATGTCCATCTTGATCAGGATCCATTAAACTTTGGTGGGAAAGTGCAACCGAAGACACCTATTACCCGTAGTATGAAGAAAGAGATGATGAAAAATCTACAAGAGAATTGTTAGGAGTCATGCGTCTAACTAATGGAACCCGTAATGTGCTTTCATTACGAGTTGGTAAGTAAGTGTGACATATTACTAGTAATGTTTTGTATGATATAACTTGAATGTATTAGCTCTCTCTTCCCTGCGTGTGTAAGATATTAGTTGGTATATTCTTTGTATATTTCCTGTAACCACTGTATATTCATTTTATTAATAAAAGAGTGTTACGGAACACCATAAAAACCTGTCGACTCTACCAAAAAAAATATTATTTTAAAAAATTAGTCTGATTAACTCCAAAATTTGCAGGCGCTGATATAAAAATAATATAAGATCGTTGGCGCAATCGATTTGAATTAAAACATTTTCTAGATAGGCAAACCAAACTTCACTTATTCAAAACAAAACTGATTTTATCGATTTAGAATCAACACTTAGTTTTATGTCAAAAACTCATTAAATAAAGCGTTCACCTTTACTGTAACACTCCGTATTTTAACAACACTAAAAGATGATAAATTAAAGAATAATAAATTTAATATTCAGAATTAAGTGAAATGGACTATGTCATTGCGTTCATTTCGAAATTCTGGTCAAAATAGATACCTGGTTTGCATAAAACGGACACCATATGAAGACGTTATTAAGGTTTGAAGTTTGTAAACGCATAAGAAGAATATATATGAATAAAATGAGTCCAGAGATTCAAAACAATTCAATTTCACATGGAAAGAGTGGAGAGGGAAAATTCCCGCCCAGGGGTGTCGACCCCGTCAAGGGGGTGTCGACCCCCCTATGACAGATCTGGGCAAATTTTAGGGTTTCAGACGGCTATATATATGACCTCATTTCTCTTGTTTTTCCACACCAAAAACAATGGAGGACTACATGTTACCTCTGCCTAGATTAAATCAAGCCTTTTTCTTCTTCAGCAATCAAGTCATTCAAGTTTAGAGATCCGTGATTCGATATCTGCAATTTTCTTCTATTTTCCAAGATCCAATCACAGTGAGTCTACGTTAATTTTAGATCTGAATAATTAAAAAAGTTAATCTTGTCATGACTATAACTTGGATCTAAGCCTGTGACTATTTGAATCATATCAGATCTGCTATAACCTGTGTATCTAAGTTATTCTAACATGACTATGAACTAGATCTAAGCCTATACTTATTTATCATGTCAGATCTACCATTGTTTGTAGATCTAATTCACTGATTAGATCACATAATGCCTGTTCCTACTGTGTTTGTGGCTAAATCATATATGTTGTTAGTTAGTTATCTAATTCACTGTTTAGATCTTATCATGCATGTTTATGATTTCCCTATTATGTTAGAATTAGTTCTATTGTCACATGTTCATCGGATCTGTTCCTATATGCCTACCTTGTCATTATGCTACTATATGTTTAGGCCTATTTCTGCCATTATATGTCAATCTTGTTAGTATGATCATTTCTGTCCTCTTCCCTTCATCTTTTCCATTTTATTTTTATAGCCAGGCTACCTTCGAGTCTAAGCATGCCGCTGAAATATGTGAACACATTAAATTGGGAACGAGGGGAAAATGGTAAAATTGGGGCATAACTTGTAATTGAAAATTTGGGCATAACTTGAATGAAATACATGAATGTGAATTTGGGCATAAATCAAATTGTGAATAAAGACCTTAGTTTGGGGGCATATGGTTCATTATGAATATAATTTGCGGAAGGGGCATGAAAATATATAATGACATAGGAATAATTGATTAATAATGGAAATACCTAGAAGTACAGTAATTAGAAACTGTAACAACGCTTAGACACGAGGTTAGATTACACTTGTGGTGGAAGTCTGCCCGGAACCGACCGGCATATTCAGCAACCATAAGTGGTGAATCTAATGTGAGGGGTCTGAGTGCACAAACACGTGACGTACTAAGACACGAGGTTAAGTCCGACTTGTGGAAGAAGTCTGCCCAGAACCGACTAACATATCATGCATCCACAAGTGGTAGGCTTAATGTGGGAGGTCTAGCACATTATTACCATAAATGAATATGGTAATGGATTGAAATACTTAACCTAGTTGAATCCATAGGGATTGTATGAACATGTTAATTTGAGTAGGGGTTAAGTAAACTTGTTTGAAACAGTGGGTGGGTTAAGTAAATCTTGGGTTGGTGGGTAATAGTTATATATAGGCCCACAAACTTAACCTGTAGGGTTATGAAATCTTTTACTCTAGTATGGCATAACCTGTGGAAAACCTAGTGGGGATGCAAGCGCAGAGGGAAGCTTGTATCGTCTTGTGTGTGGGACCCGTTTCAGGTAGTCACCCATATATAGGTATCAAACGAGTACTCCGAACTAGATCGAAGTTGGGGCACGCTTACTCGGCTGATTGTAAGAGATCCAAATGTGGGGGACGGTGTGGGTGGAGCATTTTGACGGGGTCATGTGCGTGCATGGGTCCAGCAGAGGAGGTTTAGACGCCGTGACACCTGTAGATATGGTTGTTCACATCCTGAAAACGAAGGGTTGCCACTTTAGGAAGTGATACATCCTACCGTGGGGACAACATAGGGTATCTACGGAGTAGGGAGCCGATCGATTAGTGTAGTAATTGGGGTACATCTAGACTCTGGTATGTTTAGGAGCCCATTATTATCCTTAGGGGTAACTCCGGTATGTTGGGTTGCTTGTTGATTGTATGGGGTTAAAACCTCTGACTAGAAGTATGCCTAAGTCTACCATCTTATAGTTGTAAGGATCATCTCATTCTGGTTATACTAGTATTGGTGCAGAGAAAGAGAAAGACAGAGAGAAAGAGAAAGTATTAGAGAAGCGCAATATACTCTATCATGTTTATCCTGTTTACCTTGTCATACCTGCCTTTTATGATGTTATCTCTCTTATCCACTTTATATGCCTGTCATAATACTTTTACTTATTTATATGCTAAAAGTAACTGGACTCGCCATACTTTATGCCCAACCTATTTTGTTTCCTCTTCTTTCTCTTTCGTTTCCCCCCACCCCAAGGTTCTTAGGGTGGAAATACTCAAGCTTTATCAAGATTCTGCTTTCATCTTGCTTGGAGCTTCTTAGATGTATTGCTTGATTTCATATCTCTCTCTTCTGTGGCTATATTTTGGGGATTATTCCTTTTTATTTCTGTACTCTTATGTTAGTACAAGACAGAAATTTTAAGTTAATGCACTGGGTTTATGTATTTTAGACTTATGAAGTTTTGAACCACGATGTTATGTTTTCTGCTTAATAAAAAGTTTTAAATTCTGCTATTATTTTATATATTTCTTGTAATGTTTCTTTTTACATACAACACTTCATGAAACTTAACACATTCTCTTAATGAGTAACATTAACGGACGTAGTGTGTCACACTTGGTATCAGAGCTGAAGGTTACCAGATTGGAAAAAATATTTTGAAATTTATTTTCAAAAAGGTTTTTAAAGAAAGGGTTTTCGAAAAGAAAAGCCTGTTTTGAAAAACATATTCCCCAAAGCCATATGTAATATCTTTCGATCCTTTGTCTGAATCCCTTTCCTTTTCATTTCAACATGTCTGGGGAACCTAATATTCATGAGGCCATTACGATACCGGGCTGGTTCCGCAGGTATCTAGAGGCCACGACGCCTGCTGGTGGTCAAGCTGACGTTCCTCCCCCAACTGCACCCGTCGTTCCTCCTCCTCCGCGTGTAGATAATTTCTTTGAGACTACAACGATTTCTGTGCTATGAAAGGAAAGTCATTCCGGGGAACCGAGACGCTCGTAAAGGCAAGGAATTGGCTCAAAGAGACGGAGGATCTGTTTGGAATTTTCAAAGTGGATGATCGTAGGAAGATTCAGTTAGCCGCCTGGCTACTAAAAAATGAAGCTTCGTTCTGGTGGGAACTGATGCAAGCAGGGCATCCAGTAGAGACTTGGGATGACTTTCGGTAGAGGTTTGAAATGAAGTTTCTTTCTCAAGCTAAGAAAAGCATGCAAATGGAAAGGATTCTAGCACTCAAGCAAGGAGGCATGACTGTTAAAGAGTATGTTAACAAATTTAACCAACTGGCAAGGTTTGGGTTGGAGCTAGTAGATACCCCGCATAAGAAAGCTTTGTGGTTTGCTAGAGGACTGAATGAAACCCTCGATGGATTATCTATGTCTCATATTTTGATGGGAGCAACTTTTGAAAGGCTCATTGTTATGGCCTTGATGCATGAGGAAGATAAATTTGAAAAGAAGGAAGTTAAGGTTGAGGAAACACAAAACAAGAAAGTATAGCCCAAGAAAGGACAACAGCAACAACAAAAGAAGGGCAGAAAGAACGACAAGGCTAAGGATAAGAGCAAGTGCCTTAATTGCGTACGCGAGGGTCACATGGTAAAGTACTGCAAAAGAAGGAAGAATGCTTGCTTCAGTTGTGGAGAGGTTGGACACTTTCTAAGGAGTGCCTGAAGAAGCAAAGACAAGCTCAAAGGGAAAAAACATCTGGAGGGCAGGTGCATGCTATCGTGACCAGTGCTCCAGATAGAGGTAGGAAAGTTTCCGTGGAAGGTTTGATTTATCTTTCCAATCATCCTATTAGAACTCTTTTTGATTCTGGCACTTCGCATTCATTTATACCTAATTCTGTGGTTGAGTCTCTGCACCTTAATACTAGTATGGTAGTGTATCCCGTTGTTGTCTCGAACCCCATTGGTGGTTCAGCTCATTTGTTCGTGATTTGTCGGGGTTTGAGAAAATTTATGTTAAGCTTCGAGTTTGAGTGCGATGCATATGTGCTCGGTTTTATGGGCTATGGTTTGATTCTAGGGATGGATTGGCTAGCCATGTATGGTGCCATTTTGGATTGTGAGAGGGGGGTCGTTAGACTTTTGACTTTGCCATGGGAAGACCCTCAAGATTTTTTGTGACCCAAAGGGGTATGTCATGCTTAGTTTCCTATATTCCCTTGACGCATCTATTGATGATCTGCGATCTGTACCAATAGTCTGTGAGTATTTTGATGTTTTTGAGGAGGTTCGGGGCTTACCTCCGAGGCGTGAGATCGATTTTCATATATACTTGGTAGACAATGCAAAGTCAGTTGCATTGCCTGTGCGCCATATGGCTCCAAGGAAAGGAGGGAGCTTAGTAAGTAAGTAGGGGAGCTACTTGAGAAAGGGTTTTTTAGGTGAAACATATCTGAATGGGGTGGTCCGGTGGTATTTGCAACTAAGGCGGATGGTTCACTTCGCTTATATGTTGACTATAAAGAGTTGAACAAAATCACCAAGAAGAACATGCACCCACTCCCGAGGATAGATGATCTATTTGACAAGGTTGTTGGTGCATTAGTATTCTCTCAGTTAGACTTGGCCATGGGGTTTCATCAGTTGAGTGTGGCCGAGGACAGTATAGACAAGACCTCTTTTAGGACTCCAGATGGTTTCTTTGAATGACTCGTTATGCCTTTTGGGTTGACGAATGCACCCGCCTATTTTTTTGATCTGATGAGTAGGGTGTTTTTGGAGTTTCTAAATAAATTTGTCATGGTCTTTGTTGATGACATCTTAATTTTCTCAAAGAGCGAGGAAGAGCATGGCTTACATATAAGAGAGGTTCTGAAAACTCTACGTGTCCGTCAGCTTAAGGTGAAATTCTCCAAATGCCATTTTTGGAGAAAAGATGTGAGATTTATAGGGCATGTGATCTCTAAAGATGAGATAGAAGTAGATCCCGTAAAGGTAGTTGCAGTTCAAGATTGGCAAATCTTAAAGAATGCAATGGAGGTGAGAAGATTTCTTGGATTGGCAGGCTATTATAGGAAGTTCATTAAGGACTTCGCACAGATACCATCCCCACTCACCAGGCTAACAAAGAAGAATCTGACGTTTTCATGGGATATAGATTGTGATGTTGCTTTCCAGGGATTAAAGAAGGCTCTGACAACAGCCCCAGTCTTGACCTTGGCCGATGGAAACAAAGTGTTTACGGTATACACGGATGCATGTGGTACTGGGCTTGGAGCGGTTCTGATGCAAGAGGGAAGGGTAGTATGTTGTGGAGGAAGACAACTAAGGGTTCATGAGAAGAACTACCCTACCCATGACCTAGAGCTAGCTGTCATAGTATTCACACTTAAGACGTGGCATCATTATCTGCTTGGAGAGAAGTTCGAATTGTACACCGATCATAAATCTCTCAAGTACTTGTTCTCGTAGAAGGATCTTAATTTAAGGCAACAAAGGTGGATGGAGTTCCTAGCATCTTATGACTTTGAGATTGCTTATACCCCTGACAAGGGTAATGTGATGGCAAACGCACTGAGTAGGTAGAGGATGACCTTAAGTCCTCTATTTGTGGAGAGGAAAAGCTTGGAATTTATATCGACTTTTGATTTTAGACCCTCCACCGAATTTTTACCTGGCTTATTAGCATCACTGGAGGTGCGACCTACTTTTATGGATTAGATAGGAGCTTCGCAGTGAGAGGATCCACAGATTTCAGACATCTTGGATAGGCTCAGTAAAGGGGAGACTTCTAGTCACCTCAGTAGATATTCCACAGACGATAGAGGGTGGTTGCAGCGAGATGGAAGGCTTTGTGTTCCCCGAGTTGGGAGTCTTTTAAAGACGGTCCTAGAAGAAGCCCATCACTCTAAGATGACTATTCATCCAGGTGGCGATAAGATGTATAGGGATATGAAGAGGATTTTCTTTTGGGATATAATGAAGAAAGATGTGGCGGAGTTTGTTTCTCAATGTTTGATTTATCAGCAAGTCAAAGCTGAGCAAAGGAAGCCCAGTGGTTTACTTCATCCTTTGGAGGTTCCACAGTGGAAGTAGGAGAGCGCCTCTATGGATTTCATAGATGGTTTGCCTAGATCAAAGAAAGACAACACCAGTATTTGGGTTGTAGTAGACAGACTTACTAAGAGCGCTCATTTCATTCCGGTTAAGAATAAGAGGACAATAGTGTAACAACCCAAATTCCGACAGACCAATTTGTTTTTCAAAATTCCAATCTATCGAAACTCAGATTGGTTTGCTCTAGTGTCCTCCAGGAAAGATAGAGACATAAAATATGTCAGAGCTCAGAAAATATCTCACAGCGGAATAGATAAAATATAATATACTCAAAGTATAGCCTTACCGTATTAATAATGCTGCCTAACCAGTATCCAAAGCTATCATGTCTCTGCCACAAATCTAACCTACGAGTTTGTTATGAGAAGGGGGTCAGAACACAAGTTCTGGTGACTGAATTTAAATTGTACACTTGGATAACACTACATATATTATTCAATCATATTTTCTTATTTATTAGGTTACTTGGGTTAACAACACTCAAGGCTTGCACACACGTCGTACCCATTTACTTCCAAGTGGATTAACCTAATACAGTATATATGTAGCTACCCCCAATATTAAGGTATGCCCTATAGTACCCCACTTGCACAGTCTCCACCGTAATGCCACAAAAGTGAACGCAGTACCTCATCCTACAACGGAGTGACGTATGGATCTCTACATAACAATGTTACGTTCCGTATATGTCTGCCATTACTACGCTACGTAAGCGTACGGACTGCCATCGTCAATCGAATCAGATTTCATACCGGAGTAATGCCCTCAAGTCTACGATACACCACCCAGAGCCAACATGCATATCTAGACTGTCCCACATATGTATTGTTAATCGTAGCTCGATGCCTTAACCGCACGTCCTCTAATGTGCACCGAGTTCCATGG
Source organism: Allium sativum (assembly GCA_030737875.1). Lineage (NCBI taxonomy): Eukaryota > Viridiplantae > Streptophyta > Magnoliopsida > Asparagales > Amaryllidaceae > Allium > Allium sativum. The sequence goes on along the minus strand of CM060909.1, from coordinate 658,730,545 downwards.
CAGGGCGATACAAGAAACACAGAACTCGGTCGGGAGCTTTTCCATATCTGTATAGGCCCGTCTTTAAGAGCCTCTATATACATATATTCCTAGGGTCTGTTTTCACGGTGGCTATGGCCCCAACTTCGGCCCCTCCCTCAACTAGTAAAGACTACAAGAGCTAAACAACTGCCCCTTACAAACAATCTAAACATCCATTTGGCGTCTTCCCTGAACCACTGTACCCCGATAGTGAAGGTGAATGGTCTATTGGTTTTATCTCTAGTCTTTTTGCATCCCACTGGCTGCCGATGACGGGTATCCGATGATATGCTATCCTTGTTGGTCGTGACCCTTCGCCTCCCCACTGAGGCGACCGCCGAATCACCCAGGTGTCACCGCGTCACAACATTCTGACTACATAGCTACTTTTGTAGTCAAGGCCCACCCACCTGGTAGTTACGCGCAGACCCAACCTCTACGAGCACAACCTAAACATCTACCACCACACAGAGGACTACCAGGCGCACCTTACGTATCTCAGGAAGCCGCGTGCTTCCCCTTCCTATCCTTCGGAGCTGTCAGAATAATCAGATGAATGTGCGCTCCCGTCGTGCCTTATAACACCACGATGATCTACCCCGTTGGGTTATTCACCCTTAAACGTGCGGACTGGTCCAAGCGCCTCACTTTAATATGTTGTTAGACCCTATGTCTAAACATTCTTTTACGCGCTTGCCTTACCTCATCATGTTTCCATTTAAATTGGTTATTACCATTCATATTGAGTTCTTAATCAAGTTACCAAGTTCCTCTTTCTTATTAATTTTAGTTATATAACTTAACCCATTTAAGATTATTAATAAGCCCATAACATTTTATACTCTAGATTGTGGTCCAAGGTTTGTAATCCACAATCCCTTTATATTCTTGTTTGATTTTATTGTTATAATAACATGTTCTACTTAATATGTAATTAAGTATATCCCAATTCACATGTTTTATTTTTAACATGTCAGTCATTATTTATGATTAGATATAACTTATATCGTAAGTTTTCCTCATTCTTTCTCATTTAATCATAATTCCATTTTACGCCGTTACTACCACTTATCATTGTTTACTTATTATATTAGTTCTCTTAACTAAGGTCCATTAATAAGTTTCTCTACCCATTTATTATAACCTATGTTATAATTTCCTATTGGCCCTAGGACAAGTTCAAACATGTTATTCTTATCAGCTGGATTCAGACTTCCAAGTTTATAGATTACTTAATTTATAATTAAGTACAACTTCTTATATTTCATATATTTTCCCCCTTTTCTCAACTGGTTTCTGACTTTTCCCATTTACTGATTACTTAATTTATAATTAAGTGTCCCTTACCTGATTTCACCAGTTATCCCATTTCCTTACTAGTTTATTATAACCTAAGTTATAATCTTCACTTGTCCCTAGGACAAGTCTATCTATTATACAACATTTCCATTATTTATAATAGGTTATTATCATTCCCTGTTTAAACCATTTATTGTTGTAATCCATTATTCTTTATTCACTGTAATATATGTTCCTTATTTTATTAAGGAAAACACTTCATGCACCTTATCAGTTTGATTTATAGAAGGAATCAGTGATTTACTTTCATAACGTATTCCCATCTAAATTCGTGGTGGCAAGTAATTTCTTTCCTCTTTCTTAGTTTATTCACTGTGGCTTACTTGCAACCACGTTCTCAAAAATAGGTCATTTAGGGAAATACATAACTTTTCCTTCGCATCACACTAGCTCAGTCCATTACATCCCTTCCTTTCTTATTTTCTGAGTTAGACATTTAATTACCATCATTGCCATTTATTCATATCTCGTTATATATATACACACTAGACCTTTCACATTAAGCTTACACTTGTGGACGCTGGATTTGTTGGGCGGGCCTTGGCAGACTTCTACAACAAGTTGACTTAACCTCGTGTCTTAGTATCATTGCATGTTTTAGTTATGCACTTAGACCCCTCACATTAGATTTACCACTTGTGAATGTTGGATATGCCAGGCGATTCTGGGCAGACTTCTATCACAAGTGCAATCTAACCACGTTTCTAAGAGCGTTACAATGCCAAATTACCGTGAATCTATTCATGTTCATTCTTTAACAATTATTCCTATTTCATTATAGGTTTTCGTGCCCCTTTCCCAAGTCATATTTATTATGTACCATATGCGCAAATTAAGATCTTTAGTCATAATTTGATTTATGCCCCAAACCCATATTCATGCATTAAATTTTATGCTAACATGAAATCATTTAATCATATAACTATTCCAATTCATACTAGTGAGGATTCATGTATATAAATGTGACCAGTTAACATGTCATTTTCTCAATTCTACATCTAACAATTCAAATACAAATGAATCACGTAATCATAAATATAGTAGTCATTACCCATATTCTAACAAGTTTGTTTTCATCATGTAAACATTTCAACGCTTTAACTGATTCAACATATGAATTTTCCTAAAACATTCATATTAATATCTCAACTTGTTATAACAGTGATTCTCAATTATTCTGGCAAATTCACATATAATAATGGGGAACATTTTAAATGATAACATATTATTATCTAAAATGCTATAGCTTAAATCCACTCACCTCATATGCTTCCCCTATTCTGGATCTGATCTGGTTTTGGCATCCATGGTTTTTCTCTTAATCGGATTCAAAACCTAACCACCATGGATTGATTATTTTCATTAAAAGAGAAAGGAAAGGAAGAGGAAGGAATTGAATAGATCGAATCTAGAAAGTTACCTTACTTTTTAGATAATTATGAACACCCTTTTATAAATGTCAATCTCTTTCCTCCAGATCTTGATTTAAGATTTTCCTAACTAATAATTTATATTTTCTGAAGAAATCTTTAAGGGAGGAGAAAGAGAAGAGCTTCAGCGTAGCCTCCGGAATATGAGGTTTAAGGTTAGCTCTACAGACTTATTTATAGGTGTATCAGAGAAACCGGGTCCTTTAGATTTGATTTGAAGTCATCAGAATCGTCCACGTCTGTTGCAGAAATAATCTACCTAGATCTATCGTAAGGGGGTCGACACCCCCCTTGAGGGGTCGACCCTGGGGTCGACACCCCTGGGCGGGAAATTTCCCGCTCCCGTTTTCTGCATGAAATTTGAACTGTTTTGAATTTTGGCCTTGTTTTATTCATATATATTCTTCTTATGTGTATAAAAACTTCTAACCTTAATAACTTCTTCATATGGTGTTTGATTTACGCAAACCAGGTTTCTATTTTGACCAGAATTCCGAGATGAACGTAATGGTCAATCTGTTTCACTTAATTCTGAATATTTAATTAAGTTATTCTTATTTTATTATGTTGAGTTAAAAATGCGGGGTGTTACAAACAGCATGGTTGGTAGCAGTTTACGTTCACGAGATAGTCTGTCTTCATGGAATACCTTCCAATATCGTAAGTGATCGTGAACCCATTTTCACCAGTGAATTTTGGAGGAGCTTGCAAGAAGCATTAGGTACACAGTTGTGTTTGAGCATAGCTTAGCACCATTAGATAGATGGACTGACATAAAGGGTGAACAGAGTTCTTGAGGATCTTTTAAGGCTGTTTATCCTAAACTTCGGAGGGACTTGAAAAGAGCACCTTCCATTAGTGGAGTTTGCCTACAACAATAGTTATCAAGCTAGTATTGGCATGACACCCTTCGAAGCATTGTAGGGACGACCCTGTAGGTCACCAACTTGTTAGTGGGAATCTACAGAAAGACTTCTACTTGGAGTGGATATGTTTAGAGAAACATATGAAAAGATTGATCTTATCTGTAGACAAATGAAGACAGCTCAGGATAGACAGAAGTCCTACGCAGATAAGAGAAGGAATGATATTTAGTTTGAGGTGTGAGACATGATTTTCATTAAGGTATCACCTTTCAGGAATGTGGTTCGCTTTGGATCTATAGGGAAATTGCTACCAAGATTTGTAGGACCATTTCCCATAACAGAAAGGATTGGCCAAATGGCCTATAGAGTAAAGCTACCAGAGAGACTATCTGGCGTTCATGATGTTTTCCATGTTTCTCATTTGTGGAAGTGCTTGCATGATACCACAGAAGTAGTTGAACCGAGTATATTGGAGGAAGTAGAGGTGAAACGGGAGGCGACAGTTAGACGAGTTCCTACCCGTATTCTTGGATAAGAAGCTACGCAATAGAGAAGTCAAGTTGATAAAGGTTCAGCGGAGTGATAACCGAGAGGATGCAACTTGGGAGACCGAAGATAAGATTCGCTCTTCGTACCCTTTTCTTTTCAAGGGTATGTTCTTAACTTCCTTTCCAAAGCTTTTATTCATACTTGTTTCTATCATTTGAGTATATCCTATCGATCGAATCTTCGACCTTTAGGTAGGAACACATGGATGTAAACATGTGCTTGAGACATGTTATGTTTGATGGGTATAAGTGGACGCAAGTATTTGCTGGTGGTTGTTCGTGGATGCATATACACACATATTAGGCACTAGATCGGCTCAATCACTCTCATACTGCATATGGATGTGTGTGCATTTTTCTTCTTTATTGGATGGAAATGAGTGTATCATCATATGGATGTTGCATTTAGATGGATGATTGTGCACGCATATAGAACTTACATGTTATAATAGGATCATTTGCATACACGTTGGATTTATGGCACTAACATACATTGCATTAAGGAGGTCAACTGAATCAGTAGATAGCCTGATCTTCGCATTAGTATTGGGACATATACACACCTTTGCATATGTTCATATAAGCATTAGAATTCTTTTAAGGACAATGGATTCCTATGATTGGTGGATAAGTAGATGGACGATGGATGGTAGGATATACATTCTTCTTAACTTGGAGATTTCGGGCATGAAATCCTTTGTGTAGGGGAGAATGTAATACCCCGTATTTTAACAACACTAAAAGATGATAAATTAAAGAATAACTAATTTAATATTCATAATTAAGTGAAACGGACTACGCCATTGCATTCGTCTCGGAACTCTGGTCAAAATAGACACCTGATTTGCGTAAAACGGACACTGTATGAAAAAGTTATTAAGGTTTGAAGTTTGTGTACGCATAAGAAGAATATATATGAATAAAATGAGTCCAGAAATTCAAAACAGTTCAAACTCACATGGAAAAAGGGGAGCGGGAAAATTCCCGCCTAGGGGTGTCGATCCCATTGAGGGGGTGTCGACCCCTGGGTCGACCCCATAAGGGGGTGTCGACCCCCCTACGATAGATCTTGGCAGATTTTAGGGTTTCAGACGGCTATATATATGACCCCATTTCTCTTGTTTTTCCACACCAAAAACAATGGAGGACAAGATGCTGCCTCCACCCAGATTAAATCAAGCCTATTTCTTCTTCAGCAATCAAGTCACTCAAGTTTAGAGATTTGTGATTCGATAGCTGCAATCTTTCTTCTATTTTCCTAGATCCAATCACAGTGAGTCTATGTTAATTTTAGATCTGAATAATTAAAAAGTTAATCTGGACATGACTATAACTTGGATCTAAGCCTATGACTATTTGAATCATATCAGATCTGTTATAACCTGTGTATTTGAGTTATTCTGACATGACTATGAACTAAATCTAAGCCTATACCTATTTATCATGTCAGATCTGCCATTGTTTGTAGATCTAATTCACTGTTTAGATCACATCATTCCCGTTCCTACTATGTTTGTGGCTAAGTCAGATCTGTTGTTAGTTGGTTATCTAATTCATTGTTTAGATCTTATTACGCTTGTTTATGATGTCCCTATTATGTTAGAATCAGTTATATTTTCACATGTTCATCAGATCTGTTCCTATATGCCTATCTTGTCATTGTGCCACTATATGTTTTGGCCTATTTCTGCCATTATATGTCAATCTTGTTAGTATGATCATTTATGTCCTCTTCCCTTCATCTTTTCCCTTTTACTTTTATAGCCACGCTAAATATGCGAACGCGTTAAATTGGGAACGAGGGGAAAACGGTAAAATTGGGGCATAACTTGAATGAAATATATGAATATGAATTTAGGCATAAATCAAATTGTGAGTAAAGACCTTAGTTTGGGGCATATGGTTCATTATGAATATAACTTGGGAAAGGGGCATGAAAATCTATAATGACATAGGAATAATTAATTAATAATGGAAATGCCTAGAATTACAGTAACTAGAAACTATAACAGCGCTTAGACACGAGGTTAGATTACACTTGTGGTAGAAGTCTGCTCGGAACCGATCGATATGTCCAGCAACCACAAGTGGTGAATCTAATGTGAGGGGTCTAAGTGCATAAACACGTGACGTGATGAGACACGAGGTTACGTCTGACTTGTGGAAGATGTCTGCCCGGAACCGACCGGCATATCCAGCATCCACAGGTGGTAGGCTTAATGTGGGAGGTCTAGCACATTATAACCATAAATGAATATGGTAATGAATTGAAATACTTAACCTGGTTGAATCCATAGGGATTGTATGAACATGTTAACTTGAGTAGGGGTTAAGTAAACTTGTTTGAAATAGTGTGTGGGTTAAGTAAATCTTGGGTTGGTGGGTAATTTTATATAGGCCCACAAACTTAACCTGTGGGGTTATGCAATCTTTTACTCAGGTATGGCATAACTTGTGGAAAACCTAGTGGGGATGCAAGCATAGGGGGAAGCTTGTATCATCTTGTGTGTGGGACCCGTTTCAGTCGGTAACCCATATATAGTTATCAAACAAGTACTCCGAACTAGGTCAGAGTCGGGGCACGCTTACTGGGCTGATTGTAAGAGATCCAAACATGGGTGACGGTGTGGGCGGCGCATTTCGACGGGGTCATGTGCATACATGGGTCCAGCAGAGGAGGTTTAGATGCTATGACACCTGTAGATATGGTTGTGCACATCTTGAAAACAAAGGGTTGCCACTTTAGGAAGTGACACATCCTATTGTGGGGCCAGCACAGGGTATCTATGGAGTAGGAAGCCGATCGATTAGGGTAGTAATTAGGGTGCATCTAGACTCTGTTATGTTTAGGAGCCCGTTATTATCCTTAGGGGTAACTCTGGTATATTGGGTTGCCTGTTGATTGTACGAGGTCAAAACCTCTCACTAGAAGTACGCCTAAGTCTACCATCTTATAATTGTCGGGATCATCCCATTTTGGTTATACTAGTATTAGTGCAGAGAAAGAGAAAGAGAAAGTATTAGAGAAGCGCAATATACTCTATCATGTTTAGCCTGTTTACCTTGTCATACCTGCCTTTTATTATGTTATCTCTCTTATCCATTTTATATGTTTTTCATGATACTTTTACTTATTTATATGCTATAAGTAATTGGACACGCCAGACTTTATGTCTGACTTATTTTGTTTCCTCTTCTTTCTCTTCCGTCCCCCCCCCCCCAAGGTTCTCAAGGTGGGAATACTCAAGCTTGATCAGGATTCTGCTTTCATCTTGCTTGGAGCTGCTTAAATGTACTGCTTGATTTCATATCTCTCTCTACTATGACTATATGTTGGGGATTATGCTTCTTTTATTATTGTACTCTGATGTTAGTACAAGATAGAAATTTTAAGTTAATGTACTGGAATTATGTATTTCAGACTTATGATGTTTTGAACCACGATGTTATGTTTTCTGCTAAATAAAAAGTTTTAAATTCCGCTGCTATTTTATATCTGTCTTGTAATGTTTCTGTTTCTATTTACCTATAACACTTCACGAAACTTAATGCATTCTCTTAATGAGTGACATTAACGGAAGTGGAGTGTCACATTTACAAAAGCCGTTCGTATACAGTTCCTTTTAATTTCTGAATCATTTCAAATATAAATTGGAAAAATAAATTTTCAAACCAAATTCTCAATATTATAAGGATATAATCTCGTTCACGTTTCCGAATGTGAAGAAGGAGATTCAATCAATCACTGACGAAATACCATAATTGAAGTGGCATAGTGTGTCACACATCATTAACGACCATTTGAGCATCCATAACAACCATCAACATCATTAAGGAAGTAATAACTACATGCAAGCATTAAAGCAATTAACGCTTAATAGTGTATTTGTGTGTTCTAATTTTCACAACATCATCCATCGTACGTACATACTGTCATCAACAATTAATCATCCATTACCAAATTAATTAGTACACTAGTTAACTATACGAACTATAGCTTAAATAATCTTCACTAATCAGTGTACAAAATTAAGGAGTTCTCACTAAATGAGTTTATAAATTTAAATTGTTCTCACGCTCATAGCTTTCCAGTTCTTCATGGTAGGCGAGGCAAGCGGACATCGTCGAGTAGAGCTTTCCTTGCACCAAGACATCGACCAATTATATACGCATATATACATGTATATATATTGTTTTTTTATTTTTATTTTATTCGAAAGTGGTGCTAATATTTGAGAAGATGGGTGTAACGACCCGGGGAATTTGCGACCTAGGTTATCGACATAAACTCAATGTCGACTATCCAAGCATCGGAAATACCGGATAGTTAACAGAAAAAAGTTAGAGGGTGAGAATAGATAAGATAGAAAATTAGAATAGAAGAAGAAGAAGAAGATCACAACAACAGAATTAGAGTAACACGAATCTCACAGCGGAACGGACAAAATATAACATAACTTTGAAATAAAAACCAGTATATGTATACAATAACATTTATCAGAGTACAACACTTACAACACAGCGGAAATAAACAATTGCTATAAAATCCTTAAGCCTCCTGCTCCAAGATCTTAAAATATCTGTAAAATCCTGACTACTTGACTTCATGTACAAATTTGGGAACCCAAGAGTTTAGGGAAAACAAAACAAAATAAACTCCGGGTCAGTCATGGGACTGGTGTGAGTAACAATTTAAAACAGTTTGAGAAAATAAACGATATCTCATAAGACCACGCCGTATAAAACGGAATGGGTTTTTCCCTTATGAGAATCCATAACACTTGATTTAACATTTCAAAATCCTTTGGCAAGAATGATAATCTTTATATCAAAACTCTTTTGATATTATAATAGTGTCTATCAACCACAACTAAATAATCATTTAGCAGAACGCTTTCATCTCACATTCCACGTACATAATATATAATCAAAAACCGCAGGAGCTTATTGGTTTATGAATTCCAACTAGCAAGGTATGAGACCACCTTCCAACAGTATATCTCTATTGAGGAATACACCGGGTTGAACAAGAACATCTTGTAACCCAGGCTAAACATGACTGATCACTCATTTTGCTTGAGTGTACCGAATGTATTATCACCAACGGTTGGGATCAGCAACCGTTTCCGAAAGGAACAACATCGAAATAGATTATAGAAGAAAATGGAATTTCTCTAGATCAGGTGACAATACACCCTAATTGGCAGCTAACCACTTAGCCATGCGACCTACCCGATTTTATACCATTTCCTGGTTATGAGGCTAGAGGCCATAACGTATCCTTTACAAACCACATCTTCATTCACTTTGAATGTCACATCTTCATACCCACTAAATCACAAATTGATTTCTCCAAACATATCACGGGTAAACAACTAAGAGAAATGAATTCCTCCTCCACCAAACGAAAATACGTATGAAGAGATTAACTTACGCGATCTATTAAATATACTTCGTCAGACATTCTTCCATACAGGTCGCTCTTGGACTGGACAGACCGAAGGCACTATTCTGTAAATAGGACAACCCTTGCATAACTCTGTCTTTAATTATCTTCATCATATTTGATCGCAACGCTAACGCCTATACAGTGTGGTTTTCAGACAATGAATCTGATCCCGGTCTCTCCGTATTGATAATGGAAAAATGGTCAAAAACTTTGATAGTCGGTGATTTAACTATCAAAGAAAAACATGTGTGCAAACAATGATATTATTCCAGATGGGAATTCTATCGATCAATCATCAATCATCATTTATCTCTTAAATTAATTTATCATTAATTTATTCAGTTACCCATTCTCATATCTCCATAAATTCTTATTTTCTAAATTTAGAAAATATACCTTATTAACATTGGAAAAGGTTTCCATTTCTGATTCACGCATCACTATCTTCTCACATATATCAGTCTCTAACTGTAAACTAGTAAGAGAACAACCCCCTATGTATTAACCCCGAAGGCCGAAACCAACATCAAATCAATACCTAGACAGCTGTTCAACTTAACTAATCACTAGTCAGTTTCTAATTCCTTTAACTCCATTTTAATTCCTATTTCAAACCCTATTTCCTTTATAAATATTTTAATAGCAAAATATTTACTTAAATCCTTTATTCACATTAAATGTAAATAATATTTCTTCTTCGCAATCAAAACAGTTTGATTTCATATTTAAAAACAATATCCTAAATCCAATTTCTATTTATACTTCTAATTATAGAATTATTCATATAAAATTTCATTTTATTCTTCTAACACATATAATCCCATTCATAATCATCTTTATAAATGCTACTCAAATTCCATTTAAAATATCGGTGTTAAAACCGATTCCTACTTCTCTATATAAATTCAGTCATATATTCTGTTTATCAAATGATAAATATTTTCAATTTATAAAACATTATTCATAAATTAATCTTCTCAATCTATTTGTTAAAACAGATTTATATTTAATATCCACTTTAAACAATCTTCTCATAATTCTTTTATATCTCGTCAAATATCCCTTTTATAATTCTATTTACTTTCTAAATAAATAATCCTTTTATACTTCTATTTATTTTCTAAATAAATAATCCCTTTATACTTCTATTTATTTTCTATATAAATAATGCTTTTATACTTCTATTTATTTTATATAAATAATTCCTTTTCAATATTCACTTTGAAAATTTCCTTTTTACATTCCAGTATTTCATATGGTATTTAAAATACCAAATAACATGACCAGTATCATCATAATCAATCGCAGATTATATATCACATCACATATCACAATATATGAAAACAAACAGTTTTATAATATTGAGGAATCCAATTGGATCCCTCCAACCTGTCTCCCTGCATCACAAATGTTAAACAATATAAATAACATCGATTTCAATTCAATATGAAATATTCCGATAAACAAAATCAATGTTTGATTAATAATTTTATATATATATATATATCATTATCTACAATTTCAACCAAAAAATCAGCTATTCAACCAAACAATCAACACACAACAATCAATCATTATTTATCAATACTAGATTATATTTATAAAAATATAAACTGTACAGAGTTAGTGAGATTTACTCACATTGGACGGTTATAGTTAAATAACGACAACTATCAGTTGATTCAAACAGACAATTTATTTCGCTATAAATTGTAATGAGCTCCAATTCACTCTGAATTAGTTCCATTATGTAGCCGCTGTCCATACGATCCCGATGGATCTTGTTTCGTCAAATTCTGATAATGTATGACAAAGTTATACATTATAAAAGTTTGAATAAAATAATTCGATTATTAACTTATATAATAATTTATTTTATTATCTTAATTATCATTTATCCCTTAATCCATCATTACCACATATGTATCCTTCTTCCAATCTTTCCTCGAATTTGCAAGCTCCCTGTACAAATAATAGCCGACTTCTAACAAAATTCCAACTCCTTCATTCCATAAAGTTGAAAACCTACTTCACCAATCAAATGAAAAATATGTTGACACTACCATCATGAACCAACGCCAGTAACTTCACAAATCATTGCCATTGTGTACTCCTCATGTAATACCCCGTATGTCCTGTGAATATTAAAGTAACAAATTAAAGAATACTTAATTTTAAAAGTGGGAATTAAGGGAAACGGGTTACGCCATTGCATTCGTCTCAGAATTATGCTTGGGAAAGAGTCTGAGTTTGCATTAATCGGACAACGTATGAAGAAGTTATAAACCATAGAAGTTTGTATATGCGCAAGGAAGTATATACATATACATAAAATCATCTCCAGTACACAAAATCATCTCCCGCTCAAATGGTCTCGACCCCCCTTAAGGGGGGTCGACATAGGTGTCGACCCCCCTGGGTAGACCCCTTCCAAGATCCAAATTCCTGTGACGATTTCTGAGTCATTAAGGCATATGTAGCTATTTCTGGTTGGCTCTCTTTGATATTAATGGCCCTGATTACTCCTAGGTTGATCTGACTGCTCATATTAATCTAAACTTCTATATAAACAACCCTAACCCTCAACCCTAAACCACACAAATTCATTCCAAGAGCCGTCATGTTGTCCATAGTCGACCTAGAGTAGCCGCCATTCTTCTCCAACTAGAAGGCAAACTAGAAAGCAAGTTAGAAACCTTAAATCAAATCTAAATTAGAGAAAAAATAGTCTACATCAAAGGATAGCTTTTCAGTTTCAGAAAACAGATCCCAGATAACAAGACTGTTCTTTTGTTTGTAAGTTCAGTTATCTTTTAGATGTGAACAAATAAAAGTCATGATTTGTAATAAAGCGAAACTAGAATTGTACCTAGTTGTAAGACAATGGTGATTACTTATTTATGTTTGTTCTTATGACAATTCTATCATATATGCTTATGAGACTATTGTGGTTTATTGGACTTATCATGTTGTATGTTAATTTGGTAATGAACCTATCATGTTGAATAGTAATTTGGCGATGAAACCTATCATGTTGTATGTAAGTTTGGTGATTCTATCGTGTTATATTACATGCAAGGTTATAGACTAAGTCATGTCATATATGCCTAAATGTTTAGATCTACATGCCTCTATGTTAGATCTATGTTAACTTGATCCAACTCAAATGCATGTTCACATTTACATGCCTAACTGGATTTGTGTAATTCTATGTAAGTTCCTGTTCATATGCTTAAGATTCATGTTAATTGGATCTAAAATGCAAGTTCATTATTCTATGCCAAATTTATATGACACATGTTTATTTAGATCCAGATTGTTTTATGTTGTTGGAATGTTACATGCTCCTTTCTTTTCCCTTTTGTTTATGAGTTAGGCTAAGTTGCGAGCGTAACGTTCTATGTGAATTATGCGAAAGTATAACGGGGGTAACATTGGGAAAAACATTAAATTACATATTATTGGCATAGTTTGGCTCATAATCATGTAAATGATTAGTAGCATGAAACGGTATAATTTATATACCTAAAAATTATGAACATGATTTAGAGGGTAAATGGGGCATGACTTGAATGACAATAATTGTGGATAATTTACATATAAATATGAAGGGTAAATATGTAAATTATGTAAAAGACGAATATGCCTAACCCGAGGTTAGATTGAGTTACAGTGTAAGACTGCCCGGAACCGCCCGGCACAACCAGCCACCGTAACAATATAGATCTAATGTGAGAGGTTAGCGCATTAAGCCCAAAAGAACCCGAGGTTAGATTGGGTTGCGGTGTAAGACTGCACGAAACCGACCGACACATCCAGCAACCGCAACAATATAGATCTAATGTGAGAGATTGGTGCTTTAATGAATGAATTAAAGCTAAGAAACAGGTAGACAAGAAGGTAGGGTTAAGTTAACTAAGGCAACACTTAACCAGTACAACATGTTAATTAAACAAATGGTATGGTTAAGTTTACTAAGGCAACAGTTAACCAGTACAACATGTTAATTAAACAAATGGTAAGGTAAAGTAGCATATGAATAGGCGACACTTAACTATTATAACATGTTAATTAGACAAGAAGGTGGGGTTAAGTAAATTTAGAACACTTAACCGTTATAACATGTTAATTAGACAAGAAGGTGGGGTTAAGTAAATTTAGAACACTTAACCGTTATTACACGTTAATTAGACAAGAGGGTGGGGTTAAGTAAATTTAGAACATTTAAACGTTATAACATGTTAATTAGACAAGAGGGTGGGGTTAAGTAAATTTAGAACACTTAACCGTTATAACATGTTAATTAGACAAGTGAGCAGGGATAAGTTAACCAGTACAACATGATGAATGAGAAGGGTTAAGTTAATAAAACCACTTAACCAACATGACATGATGTGTGGATGGGTTGAGTTAACATGAATGGACAACACTTAACCGATATAACTTGATGAACTAATGGGGTTAAGTTAATGGGGAGAAATTAACCAATATGAAATGATGAATGAACGAGGTTAAGTTAATAGAAAACACTTAACCAATACAACGTGATGTGTGGATGGGTTGAGTTAACATAAATGGGGAACACTTAACCAATATTACATGAACGAAGCGGATAGGGTTAAAGCAAGCTTAACCAATAATACAAATTGACTAAATCGATGGGAGGGTTAAGTACATCTCGTGTAGGTGGGTAATATTTGTATATATAGGCCCACAAACTTAACCATTGAATAAACATGCTTGAATCGGTGGGAGGGTTAAGTACATCTCGTGTAGATGGGTAGTATTTGTATATATAGGCCCACAAACTTAACCAGTAGGAAGCCCTAGTAACGGGGACCCATTTCAATAGTAACCCACATAGATGTATCATGGTACCCTGAACTAGGCAGGGTGAGGCACAATTACTGGACTGATTATAAGCGGTCAAAATAGCGGCAGGGGGTACGTTAGTGTAGGTTCCGACTGTTTACGGGCGTGCACGTACTCCGGAGTGGGAAAAAGCAGGCACTGGGTACCAGTAGTTATACACTGTGCATCTTGAATCATGTCGGGTTGCTATCATAAGGATTGATACACCTTATGGTGAGACCAGCACAGGGTATCCACATGCAAGAGAGGGCCGATTGACACAGACACATGGAACATTAATACAAGTAGGGAGCCGATCGATAGGGTAGTAAGGGTACATCTAACATCTCCATGATAATTAGGATGATTGAGGTAAGATCCTCATACTAGATGTACACCTGAAGGCTACCACAATTGCGGGGATTGGGATCTCGTTGTAATATTATTATTTTATACAGATTACTAGTTGGGACACTAGTTAGGCGGTGCAGAGATATAGAATCAGAATAACAGGGTAGTAGCGAAGCAGAGAATGAGTAGAAGTGCATTCAATTTACCTTGCCTTGTCTTGTCTTAAGTATCTTGTTTTATGGTATTGTCCTAATTTCAGTTTATTCATGTCATGGTCCTTTATCTTGTTTACATGCTGAAAAATCATTGGACTTATCAGACTTACGTCTGACATGTTTTCTTTCGTCTTCTTTTCTTCCGTTCCCCCAGGTAGTCAGGAAGGGAATAGCTCATCTCAGTTTGGACCGTTTCTCTTTCCAAGCTTGGAGATTCTGTGATGTATGGCTGGGAACCTCTTATCTTTGGCTATGGCTGTGATTGCACTTTAATTTGGGGACTTATGCTACTTTGCTATGTTTTATGCTTCTTATATACTTGGAAGTTTTTGAATCAAGACAAAAGTTTTATGTAATACTTTTATGTATGATTGAGTCAATTTTTGTAAAAGCTTGACTGAACTACGTTGCTTATAACTTTATTTTCCGTTGCTTTATTTGTCTGTCTTGTAATTTATCTGCATCTTTTACCTAAAACGCTCGACCGAAGTTAAGGCATTCCCTTTGTGAGTGACCTTAACGGAGATGGGTTGTTACATTTGGTATCAGAGCTGAAGGTTACCGGATCAAATAAAAGATTTGAAAAATTATTTTCAAAACGGTTTTAAAAGAAGCATTTTCAAAAGAAAAGTTTTGTTTTAAAGGTATATTCCCCAAAGCCATATGCACTATCTTTTGATCCTCTGTTTGAATCCTTGCTTCCTTCTTTATTGAGTCTCCAGGGCTCCTGGCTTTTTGGGAGGTAACCTCATCGCGGCATGGTTCCGTAGGCTTAATGAGACTACGACACCTGTCAAAAGGCGAAGAAGTGCCCAACTTCTATCTATAGCCGCAGTAGTTTCACATGCGGCTAATTTTCTTTCAAGCTTTGTAGGGTTTTCCGTGTAATGGAGGCAACTTTCGAGAGACCTGTCAACATGTTACACAAGGATGGAAAAGATGAGAATTGGGGAGTATGGCTAAGGAGCACAACCTAAGGATGAGAAACTCATGGATATAGACTTGGCTCACAAAGGAGGTAAAAAGAAAGAGGTGTAAGTGGAAGAATCATAGGACAAGAAGGGTAGAAAGAATAGGAAAACCTAAGACAAGAGGAATGTTTTTATTATGGTATAGCAGGTCATATAATTAAGGACAAGGGCAAGAACAAAGGACAGGATTTTCAGGAGGGAAAATGCATGCTCTCACCGCCAGCGTACCTGAGAGAAAGGTAGTAAAGTTTCTATCGAAAAAGTTTAGTTCTTCTTTTTGATCATCCTGTTTTTGATTTTAGCGCTTCACATTCGTTTATATCTGCTTCCATAGTTGAGTCTCTGCACCTTAGTACTCGTATAGTAGAAGATCCCATTATTGTCTCAAATCCAATTTGTGGTTCGGCTTATTTATCTTTGGTTTGTGAGGATTTGAGAATATCTATATTAAGTATTGAGTCTAAGTGTAATGCTTATGTTTTTGGTTTCATGGGCTATGGGTTGATTCTAGGCGTGGATTGGCAAGCTAGTAATTGTGAAAGGAGGGTAGTTAGACTTTTGACTTGCCTCGGGAATACCCTCGAGATTTCGTGCGATCTTAAGGGATCAGTTAGGCTTAGCTACCTAGAATCACTTGACGCATCTGCGATCCGTTAGAGTAGTCCATGAGTACTCAGATGTTTTTGATTAGGTTAGGGGTTTGTCCCCTAAAACGCAAGATAGACTTTCGCATATATGTAGTTGACAGTGCAAAGCCAGTTGCATTACCTGTACGACACACGAATCCAAGGGAAAGGAAGGGCTCAGTAAACAAGTAAAAGAGTTACTTAAAAAGGTTTCATAAGGCGAAGTATTTTCTGAATATGGTGCTCCAGTCGTTCTCGCTACAAAGACGGATGGTTCACTTTGCTTGTGCATAGATGATATTTTGGTTTTCTCTAAGAATGAGGAAGAACATACTTTGCATCTAAAGGAAGTCTCGAATGCCCTCCAAGCGCATCAACTCAAGGCGAAGTTCTCCAAAAATGTCATTTTTGGAGTAAGGTTTCTAGGACATGTGGCATCCAAAGAAGGGATAACAGTAGATCCCGCAAAAGTAGTTGTAGTGCAAGACTGGAAGGTCCCAAGGAATGCAATAGAAGTAAGAAGCTTTTTTTTTTGGACTAGCGGGCTAATATAGGAAGTTCATTAAGGACTTTACGAAGGTATTATCCCCACTTACAAGATTGACGAAGAAGAATCTAACCTTTGCTCGGGATATTGGTTGTGATGTCGCTTTCCAACAATCGAAGAGGGCTCTTACAACGGCCCCAGTTTTGACTTTTACCTTACGGTAGTAAAAGGCTTACGGTATACACGGATGCATGCGGCACGGGACTAGGCGCCATTTTGATGTAAGGGTAAGGTCGTAGCGGATGCCTTAAGAAGGAAAAGTCCAGAATACATATCAAACTTTGTTTTAAAACCTTCAGTTAAGTTAGTAGTTGGCATCTCTAGGAGTAAGACCTACGCTTTTAGATCAAATAGGGACTTCACAAAGAAAAGACTCTCAGATAGTTGACGCAATGGATAAGTTAAGACAGTCAGATCACAATGGAGTGAAGCTCAAGAAGATGAGACTTAGAAGACTGAAGACTAGATACGTGAATCATACCCTTTTTGAGGGTATATCCTTGATCTCTCTTTTTCTGTAAAGTTTATTTGCTAGTCTTATCTTTTAAGTATATCCTCTCGGTCCAATCCTCAATCCTTAGGTAGAAGCCAATAGATGTAAACATGTGTTTGAGACATGTTATGTTTGGTGGTTGCAAGTGGATCTAAGTGTTTGCTAGTGGTTGCTCGTGGATGCATACACACACACACACACATTAAGCACTAGATCGACTCCATCACTTCCATATTGCATATGCATGAGTGAATTTTCATATATATATGGATTGAAACTTGATGTGTTATCATATGGATGTTGCATTTGTATGAATGATTGAGCACTCATGTAGAAGTTATAAAGTACGATTAGGAATAATTGCATACATGATGGACTCATGGCACTAACATAAATTTGCACTAAGGAGGTCAACTGAATCAATAGACTGCCTGATTTTGCATTAGATAAGGACATGTACACACACTATGCATATAATCATGAAAGCATTAGAAATATTTATAAGGACAATGGATGCTTGTGATTGAATGGTTGAGTAGAAGGATGTTGGATGTTAGGATACATTCTTCTTGACTTGGAGATTTCAGAGATGAAATCCTTTAAAGGAGGGGAGAATGTAACACCCCGTATTTCCTGTGCATATTAAAGTAACGAATTAAAGAATACTTAATTTTAAAAGTGGGAATTAAGGGAAACAGGTTAGCCATTGCGTTCGTCTCGGAATTCTTCTTGGGATAGAGTCCGAGTTTGCGTAAATTGGACAACGTATGAAGAAGTTATAAACCGTAGAAGTTTGTATACGCGCAAGGAAGTATATACATATACATAAAATCATCTCCAGTATACACAAAATCATCTCCCGCTCAAATGGTGTCGACCCCCCTTAAGGGGGGTTGACATAGGTGTCGACCCCCCTTGAGGGGGGTAGACCCCTTCCAAGATCCAAATTCCTGTGACGATTTCTGAGTCATTTCTAAGTCATTAGGGCATATGTGGCGAATTCTGGTTGGCTCACTTTGATCTTAATGGCCCTGATTACTCCTGGGTTGATCTGACGGCTCATATTAATCTAAACTTCTATATAAACAACCCCAACCCTCAACCCTAAACCACACAAATTCATTCCAAGAGCCGTCATGTTGTCCATGGTCAACCTAGAGTAGCCACCATTCTTCTCCAACTAGAAGGAAAACTATAAAGCAAGTTAGAAGCCTCAAATCAAATCTAAATTAGAGAGCAAATAGTCTACATCAAAGGATAGCTTTTCAGTTTCGAAAACAGATCCTAGAAAATACGACTGTTCTTTTGTTTGTAAGTTCAGTTGTCTTTTAGATGTGAACAATAAAAGTCATGATTTGTAATAAAGTGAAACTAGAATTGTACCTAGTTGTAAGATTATGGTGATTTTTGATTTATGTCTGTTCTTGTGACAGTTCTATCATATACGCCTAGGAGACTATGAAGTGTATTAGGTTATAAGAATTTAAGGTGATTTTATAGTGGTAAAGGTTTAGATATTTATGTTAGATATTTTCTATTATTATATTCGATTATATTCCGTAATGCGTTATAAGCCCGTACGACTTCATACTAAACCCGAATGTCACCAAATTTGGCAGTCCATTATGTTTTAATATTCCGGACCCAATAAAACTAGTTTCATCGAAAACGGAGGTCATTTGCAAAAGTGGCTATTTTTAAAGCTTTAAATAAACCCATTTAAATATTGATATATTTAAAACAATTAAATTAAATATTAATAAATTAATATTATCGTATATATTCACAATAGAATATCATACAACTCCAAAATATTCCTATCTGAATTTAGAACTCGATATTTCAAATCCAGATTAAATCAGTATTCAATTTATATTGAAAATCAATTTATAATATAAATAAAACGTTATAAATTATAAAGGAATTCCATAGCGACTTTTCAAAAATTTTATTTGACCATAAATCAAAATCTACACGACGAAATCCAGACTTTTCTCTTCCATTAGAAAAATATACTTCACCAGCTCCAAACGTTTCTTGTTTTATAGAAATCCGGCTTAAAACGGATCTTGTATATTCGTTTAAAGTTCGAATCGCCAAATTACATACTACCGCGCCATTACAAGCTTGATTTAAATTATATTATAATCAATACGTTCAACCATCGTTAATTAAATATATTCGTTATTGTAATTCAAATTTTAAACTGAATTAAATTAGTTAAATCATCTGATTCACACAACACTGTGAATTCTACTATTTCCAACAAATTTCAAAAATTAAATTTATTATTTATTTATTAATATTAATTAAATATTCAAAGTTATTTAATTTAAACCATTTAATTACCAAATAATTATTTAAATAATTAAATAAAATTAATTATTAACTCTTAAAAAATACGGGTCGTTACGTTCTTTCCCCCTTAAAATAATTTCGTCCTCGAAATTGCTAAGGTAAAAAACAAACCCTATTAACTGGGTTAAATTTTATTTGTTTACTTCTTATCTTCAGTTTCACTGATCCTATTTAATTTCAATTAAATTATTAATTTGTTCTTATTAACGAAAATTTCCAAAAATCCTGAAAATTTTCTAACACCCTAAATTTTTGAAAAAATTTGCCATCACCTCCTTTGTACGGATCAATCTATAAACCTACAACTTGCCTCTCTAGGCCTTCTCCAACCCAAAAGAAAATCAAACAGCCAAGCGGCTTGCCAAATCGGCTCATAAATCACCAAATTCATATAAAAATAAACTTGTACCTTTTTGTTGGGCATATCATTTCCATCTGCTACCAATTCAGCATATACCAATATCATTCCAATCAAACTCCGATCAATTTATCCTTAAAACCAATTTTTCTACTTATACAAGCTAAATTCCATTTCTTATTTCAATTCTTACTTACTAGTCCAATCCTATTCCAGATTATCTCTAATTCAAACTAATCCGATATTTTCTATCTCAATTCATTTTCCACTTAACTGGTTTTAATTCAATTTCAATTTGCTTTCACAAATTCACATTTAATTTGTTTTAATTCAAACAATCTTTCCCAGGGAACTTAAAAAAAAAATTAGCTTTTCTAAAACCAGATATACCTTTTTAGGATTCAAAACAACTTGCTTTCCACAAAACAATTCAAAAACAAAATCTTTGGTAGTAATCTGTCACTTAGCAACTCGAAAATGACACCGATGGTGTGGCCATCATCGTCAGGGTTATTTTCCAGCTATCGAAGTGAATTCAATACTATAGCAATTTCAAAACCATATTTAAACACCTTCATTTTGAAATCACTTTCAAAATATTCTTCATAATGCTTATAAACATTTTAAAATCTCCCAGGATTTTAAAATTCTCATATATTTAATCCAATTCCATTTACAAACACTTTTCATGTTTTTTTTTTGGAATTTTAATTCTAATTCTGATTTAAATTCATTTAATTCATCTGATTTCATATATCACACTTATATGAATTCTAATTGGTTATTTATATAACCATTTCAATTAATAATCTCATCCAATTATAATAACAACCAACACATCCTATATATTATAATAATTCCAGTATATAGATTCCTTTAATAACAAAATATATTTCGGGTAAAATTATTTCATTTACCCTCTTTTCAAAACATACCATGTCGGTTCATCATATTCAAGTGTTTATTAACTCCTATCGATACAGTGGAGCAAACTGATCGACCAGAACTCATAAACAACTCAATAAATAAATCTCCATAATGTAAAATCATTTTATAATGAACAACAAATACGCGCTCATATATATACACTCAAACTCAATCTAGGGTATTGCAAACCCATCTCTACGGAGTCACGCCACAGAGCCAAGGTAATTACTTAACCTTCAGCTCTGATACCACTGTAACGACCCGGGGAATTTGCGACCTTGGTTATCGACATAAACTCAATGCCGACTATCCAAGCATCGAAAATACCGGATAGTTAATAGAAAGAAGTTAAAGGGTGAGAATAGATAAGATAGAAAATTAGAAAGAAGAAGAAGAAGAAGATCACAACAACAGAATCAGAGTAACACGAATCTCACAGCGGAACGGATAAAATATAACATAACTTTGAAATAAAAACCAGTATATGTATACAATAACATTTATCGGAGTACAACACTTACAACACAGTGGAAATAAACAATTGCTGTAAAATCCTGAAGCCTCCTACTCCAAGCTCTCAGTATATCTGTAAAATCCTGACTACTTGACTGCCCGTACAAATTTGGGCACCCAAGAGTTTAGGGAAAACAAAACAAAATAAACTCCGGGTCAGTCATGGGACTGGTGTGAGTAAACAATTTAAACAGTTGGAGAAAATAAACGATATCTCATAAGACCACGCCGTATAACACGGAATGGGTTTTTCCGTTATGAGAATCCAAAACACTTGATTTAACATTTCAAAATCCTTTGGCAATAATGATAATCTTTATATCAAAACTCTTTTAATATTATAATAGCGTCTATCTACCACAACTGAATAATCATTTAGCAGAACGCTTTCATCTCACGTTCCACATACATAATATATAATCAAAAACCACAGCGCTTATTGGTTAATGAATTCCAACTGGCAAGGTATGAGACCACCTTCCGACAGTGTATCTCTAGAGAGGAATACACCGAGTTCAACAAGAACATCTTGTAACCCAGGTTAAACATGACCGGTCACTCATTTCGCTTGAGTGTACCGAATGTATTATCACCAACGGTTGGGATCAACAACCGTTTCCCGAAAGGGACAGCTTCAAAATAGATTATAGAAGTAAATGGAATTTCTCTAGATCAGGTGACAATACACCCTAATTGGCAGCTAACCACTTAGCCATGCGAACTACCCGATTTTATACCATTTCCTGGTTGTGAGGCTAGAGGCCATAACGTATCCTTTAAAAACCACATCTTCATTCACTTTGAATGTCACATCGTCATACCCGCTAAATCACAAATTGATTTCTCCAAACATATCACAGGTAAATAGCTAAGAGAAACGAATTCCTTCGCCACCAAACGTAAATACGTTTGAAGAGATCAACTTATGCGATCTATTAAATATACTCCTTCAGACATTCTTCCATACAGGTCGCCCTTGGACTGGACAGACCGAAGGCACTATTATGTAAACAGGACAACCCTTGCATAACTCTGTCTTCAATTATCTTCATCACATTTGATTGCAACGCTAACGCTCATACAGAGTGGTTTTCAGACAATTAATCTGATCCCGGTCTCTCCGTATTGACGAAAAAATGGTCAAAAATTTCGATAGCCGGTGATTTAACTATCAAAGAAAAACATGTGTGCAAACAATGATATTATTTCCAAATGGGAATTCTATCGATCAATCATCAATAATCATTTATCTCTTAAATTAATTTATCATTTATTTATTCAGTTACCCATTCCCTTATCTCCGTAAATTCTTATTTTCTAAATTTAGAAAATATACCTTATTAACATTGGAAAATGTTTCAGTTTCTGATTCATGCATCAGTATCTTCTCACATATATCAATCTCTAATTGTAAACTAGTAAGAGAACAACCCCCTACGTATTAACCCCGAAGGCCGAAACCAACATCAGATCAATAACCAGACAACAGTTCAACTTAATTAATCTCCAGTTAGTTTCTAATTCCTTTAACTCCATTTTAATTCCTATTTCAAACCCTATTTCCTTTATAAATATTTTATTAGCAAAATATTTACTTAAATCCTTTATTCACATTAAATGTAAATAATATTTCTTCTTTGCAATCAAAACAGTTTGATTTCGTATTTAAAACCAATATCCCAAATCCAATTTCTATTTATACTTATAGAATTATTCATATAAAATCTCATTTTATTCTTCTAACACTTATAACCCCATTTATAATCATCTTTATAAATGCTACTCAAATTCTATTTAAAATATCGGTGTTAAAACCGATTCCAACTTCTCTATATAAATTCAATCTTATATATTCTGTTTATCAAATGATAAATATTTTTATTTAAATTATAAAATATTATTTATAAATTAATCTTCTCAATCTATTTGTTAAAATAGATTTATATTTAATATCCACTTTAAACAATCTTCTCATAATTCTTTTATATCTCGTCAAATATCCCTTTTATAATTCTATTTACTTTCTAAATAAATAATCCTTTTATACTTCTATTTATTTTCTAAATAAATAATCCTTTTATACTTCTATTTATTTTCTATATAAATAATCCTTTTATACTTCTATTTATTTTATATAAATATTTCATTTTCAGTGTTCACTTTGAAAATTTCCTTTTTACATTCCAGTGTTTCATATGGCATTTAAAATACCAAATAACATGACCAGTATCATCATAATCAATCACATATTATATATTACATCACATATCACAATATATGAAAACGAACAGTATTATAATATTGAGGAATCCAGTTGGATCCCTCCAATCTGTCACCCTGCATCACAGATGTTAAACAATATAAATAACATTGATTTCATTTCAATATGAAATATTCCGATAAGCAGAATAAATATTTGATTAACGATATATATATATATATATATATATATATATATATATATCGTTATCTACAATTTCACTCAAAAAAGCAGCGATTCAACCAAACAATCAACACACAGCAATCAATCATCATTTATCAATACTAGATTATATTTATAAAAATATAAACTGTATAGAGTTAGTGAGATTTACTCACATTCAAAGGTTATCGTTAAATAATGATAACTATCAGTTGATTCAGACAGAAAATTTATTTCGCTATAAATTGTAATGAGCTCCAATTCACTCCGAATCAGTTCCATTGTGTAGTCGTCGTCCGTACGATCCCGATGGACTTATTTTGTCAAATTCTGATAATGTATGACAAAGTTATACATTATACAAGTTTGAATAAAATAATTCAATTATTAACTTGTATAATAATTTATTATATTATCTTAATTATCATTTATCCCTTAATCCATCATTACCAGATATGTATCCTTCTTCCAATCTTCCCTCAAATTCGCAAGCTCCCTGTACAAATAATAGCTGAGTTCTAACAAAAATCCAACCCCTTCATTCTGTAAAAATGAAAACCCACTTTACCAATCAAATGAAAAATATGTTAACACTACCATCATGAACCAACGCCAGAAACTTCACAAATCATCGCCACTATGTACTCCTCTACTGCTTTAATCATCATCTGAAACTTCTTAATCCATCTCCTAGTCTATTGATTCACAAATACTGCTACTATAAATAAATCCTTCATCGAAGTTAACACTTTCTTTAAAATCGGGCTTGCACCTTGCTTCTTGGCCCGTAACCTTCCTGGCCTGACTAACTACTTCGTCTTCCCAGTAGCAGTAAAGTTTGAACCAACTCCTCCTCATAGACATTCACGAAGTTTCAGAAGATCATCCATCCATAACTCCCCCTCGCTACTACTTTATCACGTCTGTACAAATAAAAACTCACTCCCCAATTAATTAACACCGGTAACCCCCTTTAGCCTTAAACCTGACCTTTCTTCCACTTCTTAGTACCCGAACCTGACAGACTCCCCTTTCACCATTTACCAAAACTTCAGACTCCCTTTACTCCTCTCAATCACCTCATTTCTCCATTTTAAAATCAAATGAATTCATAGCAATACTCCCCTTTGATTTCTCTCCCTCCCCATACAAATTTCAGCAAACTCGCATCATCTGTCCTCCCCACGGTTTCTAGTACGTGAACAATAATCAAAAGGAACTTGGCCGATCATTTCTTCCTCCTAACTCTTCATTACATAATTTAAAATCAAAATAAAATACACCACTTCAATCACCAGAAAAATCTCTACATCCCTTACCCAGAAGCAACGAGCTCGCATTCCATCTTGGCAACTTCGCTCGAATGCCTAAACACGGCTATTGGAAAGAATTTGCGATAATAAAGTGTATGGATCCCTCGAAAAACCACACGCAGAAGTTAATCGATCTCCTAACCTTCAAACCAATATCAATTCCATGGATTTCTGCTCCTATCCCCTTCGACCATGAACCCTAGGTTCACTGTAATTTTCGAGCTCCAGTAAAATGGTATCGAGCCTTTAATAAAATACACCATGGTGAATCCCTTGTTTTTGTGGTTCTAACGATTATGAGCTTGTCTGATTTCATTGAGTATTGAGCTCGATTTAATTTCATGAAGATTAGGCAAAGTGGCGGCTCACTTTTAGTTTACAGAAGAAGATGAAGTGTATTTGGTTATAAGGATTTAAGGAGATTTTATAGTGGTAAAGGTTTAGATATTAATGTTAGATATTTTCTATTATTATATTCGATTATATTCCGTAATGCGTTATAAGCTCGTACGACTTCATACTAAACCCGAATGTCACCAAATTTAACATTCCGTTATATTTTAATATTTCGGACCCAATAAAACTAGTTTCATCGAAAACGGAGGTCATTTGCAAAAGTGACTATTTTTAAAGCTTTAAATAAACCCATTTAAATATTAATATATTTAAAAACAATTAAATTAAATATTAATAAATTAATATTACCGTATATATTCACAATAGAATATCATACAACTCCAAAATATTCCTATCTGAATTTAGAACTCGATGTTTCAAATCCAGATTAAATCAGTATTCAATTTGTATTGAAAATCCATTTATAATATAAATAAAACGTTATAAATTATAAAGGAATTCCATAGCAACTATTCGAAATTTTGATTTGATCATAAATCAAAATCTACAAGACGAAATCCTGATTTTTCTCTTCCATTAAAAAAATATACTTCACCAACTCTGAACGTTTTTTGTTTCACATAAATCCGGCTTAAAACGGATCCTGTATATTCGTTTAAAGTTCAAATCGCCAAACTACGAAATGCCACGCCATTACGAGCTTGATTTAAATTATATTATAATTAATACGTTCAACCATCGTTAATTAAATATATTCATTATTGTAATTCAAATTTTAAACTGAATTAAATTAGTTAAATCATCTGATTCACACAACACGGTGAATTCTACTATTTCCAACAAATTTCGGAAATTAAATTTATTATTTAATTATTAATATTAAATAAATATTCAAAGTTATTTAATTTAAACCATTTAATTAACAAATAATTATTTAAATAATTAAATAAAATTAATTATTAACTCCTAAAAAATACGGGTCGTTACAATGGGAGTGGGGTCCACAGAGAGGAGGACTGGCAGAGCTGGACGGCGTTGGTGGGGCGGTGTCGGAGTGTCGGTGGAGGAGGGAGGTCGACGTGGGGAGGTGAGGCCGAGAATGAATTTTAGTTTGGAGGAGGGTTTGGTGAGGTAGGGACCGCCGGAGCAAGGGAGAAGAGGGTCGGAGGCGGGCTGGTGGTGCGGCGCTAGTGCAGGACGTGGGAAGAGAGGGAGTGAGGTAGAAAGTGGGATAAGAGAGTGTGAAGAATGGTGAGAAATGGAGTAAAATGAGGTTCCTTTCATAGCCATATAGGGAGGGTATTTTGGTTATTACTACCATGCACACTTTCCCAATACCTAGCCTTCTTAGCCATGCATGAAGACACCTACTCAAACCATGTTTCAAAAACCATGTGCACTCACCAAATCCATGTGCATATACCATGGTTTCCACTAGCAACACTATTTTCCACACTTATGGTGGTTACTAATTCGCAACGCCTTACAACCGTTTCAAATTTAAGCATCTACCGTTTATCCACTTAAACATCCGACAATTAATATGACGAAATACGATAATAGCATATTATTGACAAAAATATAACGATGTTTAATTAAACAAATTGAATTATTAATTGAGTTTTAATAATCACTTCTTAACAGATATAATTTGATAAATAATTTCTTAAAAATAATTTTATAAATACATATTGGAAAACCTTGTTATAACAAAACTTTATAAATTCTTACTAAAAATTATACCATTGAAATTTGACCAAAATCGTTATCTAAATTATTATTTAAACATATTTGTATTAAAATTATCTTTTATAATTAATTCCAAATTATTATTTAAGTCAACTTAAATCCATTTTATATCCAAAAAATTCAAATTATATCCAATTTATTAAGTTTTAAATTGGTTAAAAATTCTTGATTGTAATAACCCGGAAATTCTGGGCAATTTAAAATTTTTATTTTGGCAATTTTAGCGAATTTTGATTACTTATAATGAATTATTTTAAATAATATCGACGAGAAATTTATTTCGAATATAATTTGAACGTATATATTATATACGTCGTCGTTAGAATATATAATAATTATATATAATTATAAAAGGAATTGAAAATGGCGCGGTAGTTCGAAAATTCGATTTCTAATTTCAAATGAATATACAGAATTCAATATAAGTCAGAATTGGACGAAACAAGAAATATTTGAATCTGTATAACTATATCTTTGTAACGAAGTTAACAAACTGAGATTTCATTTTAGAAAAGATAAGATATGTCCAGTTTAAAATTAGAAATAGTCGCTGTGGAATTTATATATATTTTTTTATATATAAGGCCCTTAAAAATGGACATTTTGCAAACGACCTCAGATTTCGACGAAACCAGTTTTGTTGGGTCCGGGATGTGAAGTTATTGCTAGGTTTTAAATTTCATAATTTCTCGAATCAATATGTAAGCGTGGCAAAGGAAAACGCGTTTGACCATTTTCAGTTGATTTTAATCGACTGGAAATTGGCCATTTTTCTAACGGTCTCAGAATTCGACGAAACTAGTTTTGTTAGGACCGTATCGTCAATACGAAGCTAGAAAATATTTTTATGGAATTTATAGAGTTGTTATGTGACCCCCGTAATTTGAAAAGTACGTTTAAAATTCAAGATAGTGATTTAAATGTAAATTCAACGGAAACTAATCGAAACGATCAAATCAGCTTGCGATACATATCCCATTGTGTTCGGAATGGGGGTAAAACGCTATGGACGACAGGCGGTGGGCCTCGTTTTGAGGTCGTATGCAAAAGTCAACTTTATGTAATTAAAATAATAATAATAATAAAAAAAAAAAAAATAATATCTCCTCACCCCTTTTAACGTTCTGGCCCCCCTCCCTCCTTTTCGTTATTCAGAATAAGAAAAAAAAAACCTAATTAACGGAGCCGCCGCTCCGGATGATCACCGCGCCGCCGGCGATTGCTCGCCCACCCCTCGTCTCCAGCAACTCCTCCCTCGCCCCTCGCTCCAAACGAGGAAACCCGGCCGACCCCGCTCGAATCCGCACCGCTCCACCACTGGAGCCACCGAAAGCCGCCGCCACTCGTCACCCCGCAACCCCCGATCCTCCTCCGCTTCACTCGCCCTCCTCCGCTCCGCAGGACCTACGAGCCTCCCCCTCGAAGCCATCGCGACAGCCACCAGCAGCTCCGCCCAGTTCGAGACTTGCCGCCGATGTCTCCAACCACCCCCCCCTCTGTAAGCATTTCTTTTTATTTTATTATCTTATTTTTATTTTATAAAACAGAATTTAAAAACTGAAAATGTTT
Organism: Allium sativum; assembly: GCA_030737875.1. Taxonomy (NCBI): domain Eukaryota; kingdom Viridiplantae; phylum Streptophyta; class Magnoliopsida; order Asparagales; family Amaryllidaceae; genus Allium; species Allium sativum. The sequence continues at coordinate 658,701,252 of CM060909.1, read as the reverse complement.
AAAAGTAAAAATAAAGACTGAAAATGTTTAAAAGTAAAAATAAAAACTGAAAATGTTTAAAAGTAAAAATAAAGACTGAAAATGTTTAAAAGTAAAAATAAAGACTGAAAATGTTTAAAAGTAAAAATAAAAACTGAAAATGTTTAAAAGTAAAAATAAAAACTGAAAATGTTTAAAAGTAAAAATAAAAACTGAAAATGTTTAAAAGTAAAAATAAAAACTGAAAATGTTTAAAAGTAGAAATAAAAACTGATTTTGTTTTGGAAATAAAACTGATTTTGTTTAAAAGTAAAAACTGATTTTTGTCTAAAAGTAAAAACTTTAAATAGGAAAAAGGTTTAATCTTTAAAGAGAAAAAGGATTTGAACTTTAAGAAGTAAAAATCATATTTTTATATATTGAATAGCGTGGAAAAAAAAATCATATTTTTATATATTGAATAGCGTGGAAAAAAAATCATATTTTTATATATTGAATAGCGTGGAAAAAAATCATATTTTTATATATTGAATAGCATCGTAAAAATTCGATTTTTACATATGTAGAGGATACGGGCGAAAGCGACAGAAAGGCGAGGATTTCTCTAAGTGAAGTTGGATAGCTATTGGTGAGAATTTCTCACCTTTCTATTTCTTTTCTAGTTATATATATACTAGGATGCAGACGGTGCTTAGTAGCACCCGACACAATCGTCCACAGACCATGGACTTGTTTGTTTGGCTGTGTTGTTAGTTAGATTGTTTGGGTTGATTTGAATAGTTTGGTGAAATGAAATTGATATGATTGATGTGTGAATGGCGTGGGCCTTCACTAGACCGGGGATAAGGCTAGGCCTTGTCCCGTTTCTAGTATCGTGCCGTTATGCCGCCGAAATTTTCTAAAATATGTTAGAAAATAAAAAAAATATCATTTTATTGTGTAAATGAATTGAATAGAAATTCATAGGTTGAAATAAAATGTTTTATCGTTAAAAATATAATTTTTAACGTGAATGTGAATAAATGAATAGTTATAAACAAATCGGCCGATTTGTTTGTATATACACTGATTTGACTGATATTGATTGGGTCGATAAATTTCACACATCGCCCAACTGCACAAATAAAATCTGTGTTTGATTGTTTGAAACCCCACACGGGTGTTGGGATGAAATTTGAAGTTCACTCATCCTGATTGATTAAATATGTCGATCGATTGATTGACAGACTGTTATAAGCGTTAGGTATCTATATTTGATGCTTATACAGTGTAGTGCACTTTGGTTGATGGTTGATTGTTTTTCAATGCTATTATACATGTGTTGTATGAAAATCCATATAATAACTTTATATGGTAACTGATTGGGACTCATTCCAGTTTTAAAATAGAAATATTTGAAATAGAAATATTCGAAATGGAATATTTGAAAATATCAATATATGAAGCCGTGTTGATTAGATTGACGCCATTTTGACGTGAACGATATTTATATCGATTTTATTCATTTTAAAATGAATATTGAAAGTGATTTCGAAATGAAATGAATTGAAAACGATTTCGAAATGAAATGAATTGAAAACGATTTCGAAATGAAATGAATTGAAAACGATTTCGAAATGAAATGAATTGAAAACGATTTCAAAATGAATTGAATTGAAAACGATTTCGAAATGAAATGAATTGAAAACGATTTCGAAATGAATTGAATTGAAAACGATTTCGAAATGAATTGAATTGAAAACGATTTCGAAATGAATTGAATTGAAAACGATTTCGAAATGAATTGAATTGAAAACGATTTCGAAATGAATTGAATTGAAAACGAATTCAAATTGAATTGAAATTTGAATTGAATAGAAATGAATTTTGAAATGAATTTATAAAGAAGAATTCAATTTCGATTTGAATTGAAATGGAAGTTGAAATTGCCTTTGAAACGAATTTAAAACTATTTATATAATTCGTTTTAAATAGAAATCGACGATATATATATTATATATATTATATATATAATATAATGGCCTGAATAGAACGCGCCGCGCCGCGGCAGTTCGTGAATTTCGACCATTTATTTCAAACGGACATTACGGGAGATCCGACCGTCGGATTCTCCTAAAACCGGAACCGTTGGGTTCGTATCGAAAAGAGCTTTCTAACGAATATTAGAAATTAGAAATCTAACGGTTGGATTTGGAATTATGTCCAAATCAAATTTGGAAAAGGTCGCTATAAGTGCAGTTCGATGGCCATTGATGGAAATCGACTGTACGGGCCTTGATAAAATTATTAAAAATAGTAATAATTTGTGTAAAATCATAAGAAATGATTTGTGAAGATTTGGGATGAAAAACTCCATATTTGAAAAGATAAAAATAGATTTTTATCGAAATGAACTAGTTTTGAACTAGAAAGATAATTCTATTTATTTTTAAATAAATAAATTGAATTTGAAATGGTTTTAAAAATAACCAGAATTTCCAATGATTGCATTGGAGTGGAATTGAATCGAAATTGTTTTCGGAATATTTCGATGTTGGAATTCGTGATTATACAGGTGTTGTTATGGAAATTTGAAAGATATATATTTATATCGTTATTTCCAATACGACATTTGTTAGTCGTAGAATTTGATATTGAATATAAGCCGATATATTTTCTATTCAGAGCCTTGTATTGAATATCAAATGTGATTTGGGTTTGTCGCGAATGGTGTCTTCACTAACACTGTTCTTGAACCTAGTTGTGAAAAGATTAAATCTTTTATTTAGATTTAATGAAGTGTACCAATTAAACGATATTTAATTGGAATTGAATTTTGGGTTTATCGTGAACAGTGTTTTAAATAACACTTGTTCTTTAACCCGATAATTAATGGAATGTGATTTTGGGTTTATCGTGAACCGTGTTTTAAATGACATTGATTCTTTAACCCAGTTAAAGATTAAAACTAAGTGGAGTTTTAATGAATCTTTAATTAGATTGAGATGATCGAAAATGGGGTATCACCAGTTTTGCTCCAGGCGATAGTTAAATCTTTAATTAGATTTGAACGTGGAATGGTAATTGAATTTACCGATAACACTGTGGTGTTAGATATGAAGTATTACCGGTTTTACTTCATGGGATGAATAGGTTGGGATTGGGAAATAAAATAAATGATTACTTCGGTGTGGTTCGCTAATCCCGACTAGTTTGAATTGATATTCGAAGGAGATTAAAGAATAAATTTAAAGAATTTATCTTGGATAAAATTAATGGGAACTTTTTCCAAAGTATAGGAATATTTGGGTAAAAGAATATTCTGAATTGGAATGAGGCGTATGTTGTGTTTGTGTAACACTTTTAGAATATATACGCGAGTTATTCAGAAAGACCGGGTTTATCCCATTCTGAATAACTGATTCGACGTGGTGTCGAAGATGAAGACGGTGGTCGAAGACCGGAAGTCTTCACGTCGTTTGGGTGATTACTGATGATCTTGATTGGGCTGTACACCCAAGAAGATGGAAAAAGTTAGTGATCGTCCAGACGTACTTGGAGATCGATGGATATGCGGGGTACTAGGTGCCTCCGGTTTCGTTCAGACCCAGAACGGACTTGTAAATGGACTGTGTGTCTGACATTGGATTTTAGTCTGTGTGATTGATTTCTATTAAATATATATCTGTTTGGCGGCGGAGAATTTATTCTCTTGCTTAACGCCCTTCTCTGAGACATACGAGCTCAGGGGTTATATACTGATGGATATCAAACACATAGAGTGAATTGCCTATGTGGCATGCCTAAGTGGCAATAGATCGAGACTTCTGTTGAAAAGCAAAGTCTTGTGGTGATGATCAAAGCACGGCCTTTGTGGCGTAGCTTTGTGTAATGTTTGCTTCGCGAGTTTCACACCCGGTATGAACCAAAAACGGGAGACGGACCTCAGGGAGGGCATGCGTTTCTTTCTAGTTAGAAGTGGCGTCAGTGGTTTTACATGCCCTGACGAGTTTGACTAATGTGGTTGTTGCTGTTGCGAGGCGCCTCGGTTATATCGGTTTCGGCCGATGCATTCTGGTCGGCAGACGGACCAGACTTACACCCCATAGGGTGGGGAAACGTAGTGTTCAGGGTTTAAGTTTAATCCACATCGGTGGACCGGCCCTGTCGCTCCAAGGTCACTCGAGCTCTGACCTGTGGCTCGGGCTAGAGAGTCACGAATCGGTTGAGGACTATCTTTTGCCTCGGTTCATAGACGGAAATCCAATTTCCAAATACGTGACATTTGCGGTTTTATTTGTAGAGCCTAGTATGGCGACATAGTGGGATGGGGCATTCATGCCGCCTATGATTGATACTTATGATTTGAAGTTGTTTTATACACTATGCACTTATAATAGTATCAAATGATTTGTTTTAAACGTATCAAGCATTCTTGGCTATTATAAGGTAAAAACCCTATCCTCCGGCTTGCGTTGCATTGTGTGATGGGAACTGGGTCTTATAATAGCTTCATTCTTCTTTATTTAGCATTGCGCTGATGTTTTATGCACTGGTATTCTTGGGAGGAAACCCGTTCCGTGTTATACGGCGTGGTCCCTTGATTTACCTAATTTTAAAATAAAGATTAACTGTTTTAGTTCTCACACCAGTCACATGACTGACCTGGAGTTTATTGTTTTAAACCTAAACTCTGGGTGCCCTTATTTTGACACGGGCAGCTAGTAGTTTTGGTTTTGCAGATTTATATTCACAGGATCCTGGTTTACAGCTGGAACGATATCCGGAAAGCTTCGTATCCGTATATCTTCTTCTAGTTGTGTATTGTATTATTTTCCGCTGCAATTTATTTAAATGTAATTTAAATCTCTGATATTTCTGTGTAATATTCATTTATACTCTGTATATTCTTGTAATCTGATGCATTGTTGTAATATACAATGGAATGTTCTTCTGTATGCGTTCTGTTGTGGTTTGTTCTCGAACTATCCGACACTTTCCTTTACGGGGAAGTTACGGGTCGTTTCATTTGGTATCAGAGCTTTGGTTTACAAAGCTCAGAGAACAAGACACATTAGAACCATACGAAAGGATTCATCAGATATTGGATTAGTAATATCCAACGGGAATGACTCGTTAGAGATGGGATCAGTAGTATCCTAGAACGAGTGTGAAGAGTAAATTTTTAAAATGAAAATAAATTTTTGTTTTGAAAATTTAAATCAATTATTCGTATTTGATTATCTATTTATATTGATGTGGACAATCCAGTATATATAGATTTTGCGTATACGTCTGATCCGCGTGTATTCGAAATTTTAATATACTGGATAGATATAGAATCACACTCTAGTCGCCCGGAGATGATTCAGATGATGAGGCATCATCATCAGTGTTTATATTCGAGCGACGAAAGTGAGATTTCTATATATTTCCTATTGATTGGTGTGAGAACCAAAAATTAGATAGGGCCTATTGTTGTGATTTGGCATCAAAAACATGATTTTTGTATATGTATCAAAATTATGAATTTGAAACTCTAATTCACTAATTGATTGATGTTTGTGTTGCTTGTTTAATTGTTTGATAATTTTGAACCATTATGCCTAATTGCATCAAATATTGAACTGTATTGAAAATTGGTCGCATTCGCTTGCATATACATATATATCATTGAACAGGTCATAGCAAGGAGGCTAGAGCAGAGAATAAAATTTGTTTGCCCGACAAATAGGTACATGTTTACTACATAATTTCCTGTTTTGTTTGGGTGATGATGATTTTGTGAGCCTATTGGCTAGCCGCTTGGCTTTTTCTTTTTCTTTTTGAGATCTGAAGGACCGGGGAAGCTATTTGAAATACCCCGATGCTCCCGGTGCAGGGGAGGTTATGGCGAAATTTTTCAAAAATTTAGGGTGTTAGCCAAATTTTTGAAAATTTGAAAATTCTCAGAAACTAAAGAGTTAGAGAATGGAAGCCAGATCGAACATAGTGTTGAATAATCAAACCACTTTCGACTTTGTTCCTTTTCGGGGACGAAAAGTTTTAAGTGGGGGAGATTGTAATAACCCGGAAATTCTGGGCAAGTTTAAAATTTTTATTTTGGCAATTTTAGCGAATTTTGATTACTTATAATGGATTATTTTAAATAATATCGACGAGAAATTTATTTCGAATATAATTTGAACGTATATATTATATACGTCGTCATTAGAATATATAATAATTATATATAATTATAAAAGGAATTGAAAATGGCGCGGTAGTTCGAAAATTCGATTTCTAATTTCAAATGAATATACAGAATTCAATATAAGTCAGAATTGGACGAAACAAGAAATATTTGAATCTGTATAACTATATCTTTGTAACGAAGTTAACAAACTGAGATTTCATTTTAGAAAAGATAAGATATGTCCAGTTTAAAATTAGAAATAGTCGCTGTGGAATTTATATATATTTTTATATATATAAGGCCCTTAAAAATGGACATTTTGCAAACGACCTCGGATTTCGACGAAACCAGTTTTGTTGGGTCCGGGATGTGAAGTTATTGCTAGGTTTTAAATTTCATAATTTCTCGAATCAATATGTAAGCGTGGCAAAGGAAAACGCGTTTGACCATTTTCAGTTGATTTTAATCGACTGGAAATTGGCCATTTTTCTAACGGTCTCAGAATTCGACGAAACTAGTTTTGTTAGGACCGTATCGTCAATACGAAGCTAGAAAATATTTTTATGGAATTTATAGAGTTGTTATGTGACCCCGGTAATTTGAAAAGTACGTTTAAAATTCAAGATAGTGATTTAAATGTAAATTCAACGGAAACTAATCGAAACGATCAAATCAGCTTGCGATACATATCCCATTGTGTTCGGAATGGGGGTAAAACGCTATGGACGACAGGCAGTGGGCCTCGTTTTGAGGTCGTATGCAAAAGTCAACTTTATGTAATTAAAATAATAATAATAAAAAAATTAAAAAAAAATAATAATATCTCCTCACCCCTTTTAACGTTCTGGCCCCCCCTCCCTCCTTTTCGTTATTCAGAATAAGAAAAAAAAAACCTAATTAACGGAGCCGCCGCTCCTGATGATCACCGCGCCGCCGGCGATTGCTCGCCCACCCCTCGTCTCCAGCAACTCCTCCCTCGCCCTTCGCTCCAAACGAGGAAACCCGGCCGACCCCGCTCGAATCCGCACCGCTCCACCACTGGAGCCACCGAAAGCCGCCGCCACTCGTCACCCCGCAACCCCCGATCCTCCTCCGCTTCACTCGCCCTCCTCCGCTCCGCAGGACCTACGAGCCTCCCCCTCGAAGCCATCGCGACAGCCACCAGCAGCTCCGCCCAGTTCGAGACTTGCCGCCGACGTCTCCAACCACCCCCCCTGTAAGCATTTCTTTTTATTTTATTATCTTATTTTTATTTTATAAAACAGAATTTAAAAACTGAAAATGTTTAAAAGTAAAAATAAAGACTGAAAATGTTTAAAAGTAAAAATAAAAACTGAAAATGTTTAAAAGTAAAAATAAAGACTGAAAATGTTTAAAAGTAAAAATAAAGACTGAAAATGTTTAAAAGTAAAAATAAAAACTGAAAATGTTTAAAAGTAAAAATAAAAACTGAAAATGTTTAAAAGTAAAAATAAAAACTGAAAATGTTTAAAAGTAAAAATAAAAACTGAAAATGTTTAAAAGTAGAAATAAAAACTGATTTTGTTTTGGAAATAAAAACTGATTTTGTTTAAAAGTAAAAACTGATTTTTGTCTAAAAGTAAAAACTTTAAATAGGAAAAAGGTTTAATCTTTAAAGAGAAAAAGGATTTGAACTTTAAGAAGTAAAAATCATATTTTTATATATTGAATAGCGTGGAAAAAAAATCATATTTTTATATATTGAATAGCGTGGAAAAAAAATCATATTTTTATATATTGAATAGCGTGGAAAAAAAATCATATTTTTATATATTGAATAGCATCGTAAAAATTCGATTTTTACATATGTAGAGGATACGGGCGAAAGCGACAGAAAGGCGAGGATTTCTCTAAGTGAAGTTGGATAGCTATTGGTGAGAATTTCTCACCTTTCTATTTCTTTTCTAGTTATATATATACTAGGATGCAGACGGTGCTTAGTAGCACCCGACACAATCGTCCACAGACCATGGACTTGTTTGTTTGGCTGTGTTGTTAGTTAGATTGTTTGGGTTGATTTGAATAGTTTGGTGAAATGAAATTGATATGATTGATGTGTGAATGGCGTGGGCCTTCACTAGACCGGGGATAAGGCTAGGCCTTGTCCCGTTTCTAGTATCGTGCCGTTATGCCGCCGAAATTTTCTAAAATATGTTAGAAAATAAAAAAATATCATTTTATTGTGTAAATGAATTGAATAGAAATTCATAGGTTGAAATAAAATGTTTTATCGTTAAAAATATAATTTTTAACGTGAATGTGAATAAATGAATAGTTATAAACAAATCGGCCGATTTGTTTGTATATACACTGATTTGACTGATATTGATTGGGTCGATAAATTTCACACATCGTCCAACTGCACAAATAAAATCTGTGTTTGATTGTTTGAAACCCCACACGGGTGTTAGGATGAAATTTGAAGTTCACTCATCCTGATTGATTAAATATGTCGATCGATTGATTGACAGGCTGTTATAAGCGTTAGGTATCTATATTTGATGCTTATACAGTGTAGTGCACTTTGGTTGATGGTTGATTGTTTTTCAATGCTATTATACATGTGTTGTATGAAAATCCATATAATAACTTTATATGGTAACTGATTGGGCCTCATTCCAGTTTTAAAATAGAAATATTTGAAATAGAAATATTCGAAATGGAATATTTGAAAATATCAATATATGAAGCCGTGTTGATTAGATTGACGCCATTTTGACGTGAACGATATTTATATCGATTTTATTCATTTTAAAATGAATATTGAAAGTGATTTCGAAATGAAATGAATTGAAAACGATTTCGAAATGAAATGAATTGAAAACGATTTCGAAATGAAATGAATTGAAAACGATTTCGAAATGAAATGAATTGAAAACGATTTCGAAATGAATTGAATTGAAAACGATTTCGAAATGAAATGAATTGAAAACGATTTCGAAGTGAATTGAATTGAAAACGATTTCGAAATGAATTGAATTGAAAACGATTTCGAAATGAATTGAATTGAAAACGATTTCGAAATGAATTGAATTGAAAACGATTTCGAAATGAATTGAATTGAAAACGATTTCGAAATGAATTGAATTGAAAACGATTTCGAAATGAATTGAATTGAAAACGAATTCAAATTGAATTGAAATTTGAATTGAATAGAAATGAATTTTGAAACGAATTTATAAAGAAGAATTCAATTTCGATTTGAATTGAAATGGAAGTTGAAATTGCCTTTGAAACGAATTTAAAACTATTTATATAATTCGTTTTAAATAGAAATCGATGATATATATATTATATATATTATATATATAATATAATGGCCTGAATAGAACGCGCCGCGCTGCGGCAGTTCGTGAATTTCGACCATTTATTTCAAACGGACATTACGGGAGATCAGACCGTCGGATTCTCCTAAAACCGGAACCGTTGGGTTCGTATCAAAAAGAGCTTTCTAACGAATATTAGAAATTAGAAATCTAACGGTTGGATTTGGAATTATGTCCAAATCAAATTTGGAAAAGGTCGCTATAAGTGCAGTTCGATGGCCATTGATGGAAATCGACTGTACGGGCCTTGATAAAATTATTAAAAATAGTAATAATTTGTGTAAAATCATAAGAAATGATTTGTGAAGATTTGGGATGAAAAACTCCATATTTGAAAAGATAAAAATAGATTTTTATCGAAATGAACTAGTTTTGAACTAGAAAGATAATTCTATTTATTTTTAAATAAATAAATTGAATTTGAAATGGTTTAAAAAATAACCAGAATTTCCAATGATTGCATTGGAGTGGAATTGAATCGAAATTGTTTTCGGAATATTTCGATGTTGGAATTCGTGATTATAAGGTGTTGTTATGGAAATTTGAAAGATATATATTTATATCGTTATTTCCAATACGACATTTGTTAGTCGTAGAATTTGATATTGAATATAAGCCGATATATTTTCTATTCAGAGCCTTGTATTGAATATCAAATGTGATTTGGGTTTGTCGCGAATGGTGTCTTCACTAACACTGTTCTTGAACCTAGTTGTGAAAAGATTAAATCTTTTATTTAGATTTAATGAAGTGTACCAATTAAACGATATTTAATTGGAATTGAATTGGTATTGATTTTTGGGTTTATCGTGAACAGTGTTTTAAATAACACTTGTTCTTTAACCCGATAATTAATGGAATGTGATTTTGGGTTTATCGTGAACCGTGTTTTAAATGACATTGATTCTTTAACCCAGTTAAAGATTAAAACTAAGTGGAGTTTTAATGAATCTTTAATTAGATTGAGATGATCGAAAATGGGGTATCACCAGTTTTGCTCCAGGCGATAGTTAAATCTTTAATTAGATTTGAACGTGGAATGGTAATTGAATTTACCGATAACACTGTGGTGTTAGATATGAAGTATTACCAGTTTTACTTCATGGGATGAATAGGTTGGGATTGGGAAATAAAATAAATGATTACTTCGGTGTGGTTCGCTAATCCCGACTAGTTTGAATTGATATTCGAAGGAGATTAAAGAATAAATTTAAAGAATTTATCTTGGATAAAATTAATGGGAACTTTTTCCAAAGTATAGGAATATTTGGGTAAAAGAATATTCTGAATTGGAATGAGGCGTATGTTGTGTTTGTGTAACACTTTTAGAATATATACGCGAGTTATTCAGAAAGACCGGGTTTATCCCATTCTGAATAACTGATTCGACGTGGTGTCGAAGATGAAGACGGTGGTCGAAGACCGGAAGTCTTCACGTTGTTTGGGTGATTACTGATGATCTTGATTGGGCTGTACACCCAAGAAGATGGAAAAAGTTAGTGATCGTCCAGACGTACTTGGAGATCGATGGATATGCGGGGTACTAGGTGCCTCCGGTTTCGTTCAGACCCAGAACGGACTTGTAAATGGACTGTGTGTCTGACATTGGATTTTAGTCTGTGTAATTGATTTCTATTAAATATATATCTGTTTGGCGGCGGAGAATTTATTCTCTTGCTTAACGCCCTTCTCTGAGACATACGAGCTCAGGGGTTATATACTGATGGATATCAAACACATAGAGTGAATTGCCTGTGTGGCATGCCTAAGTGGCAATAGATCGAGACTTCTGTTGAAAAGCAAAGTCTTGTGGTGATGATCAAAGCACGGCCTTTGTGGCGTAGCTTTGTGTAACGTTTGCTTCGCGAGTTTCACACCCGGTATGAACCAAAAACGGGAGACGGACCTCAGGGAGGGCATGCGTTTCTTTCTAGTTAGAAGTGGCGTCAGTGGTTTTACACGCCCTGACGAGTTTGACTTATGTGGTTGTTGCTGTTGCGAGGCGCCTCGGTTATATCGGTTTCGGCCGATGCATTCTGGTCGGCAGACGGACCAGACTTACACCCCATAGGGTGGGGAAACGTAGTGTTCAGGGTTTAAGTTTAATCCACATCGGTGGACCGGCCCTGTCGCTCCAAGGTCACTCGAGCTCTGACCTGTGGCTCGGGCTAGAGAGTCACGAATCGGTTGAGGACTATCTTTTGCCTCGGTTCATAGACGGAAATCCAATTTCCAAATACGTGACATTTGCGGTTTTATTTGTAGAGCCTAGTATGGCGACATAGTGGGATGGGGCATTCATGCCGCCTATGATTGATACTTATGATTTGAAGTTGTTTTATACACTATGCACTTATAATAGTATCAAATGATTTGTTTTAAACGTATCAAGCATTCTTGGCTATTATAAGGTAAAAACCCTATCCTCCGGCTTGCGTTGCATTGTGTGATGGGAACTGGGTCTTATAATAGCTTCATTCTTCTTTATTTAGCATTGCGCTGATGTTTTATGCACTGGTATTCTTGGGAGGAAACCCGTTCCGTGTTATACGGCGTGGTCCCTTGATTTACCTAATTTTAAAATAAAGATTAACTGTTTTAGTTCTCACACCAGTCACATGACTGACCTGGAGTTTATTGTTTTAAACCTAAACTCTGGGTGCCCTTATTTTGACACGGGCAGCTAGTAGTTTTGGTTTTGCAGATTTATATTCACAGGATCCTGGTTTACAGCTGGAACGATATCCGGAAAGCTTCGTATCCGTATATCTTCTTCTAGTTGTGTATTGTATTATTTTCCGCTGCAATTTATTTAAATGTAATTTAAATCTCTGATATTTCTGTGTAATATTCATTTATACTCTGTATATTCTTGTAATCTGATGCATTGTTGTAATATACAATGGAATGTTCTTCTGTATGCGTTCTGTTGTGGTTTGTTCTCGAACTATCCGACACTTTCCTTTACGGGGAAGTTACAGGTCGTTTCATTGATCATTACAAATATGAGCACTAAAAGGTTACGTACAAAAGTTATTGGATAAATATGGGTGACTCACTAATAGTTGTCTATATGACAATATAAATATGGTTAAACATAAAATATTAATGCGACTGATTTATGCAGCTCTCTCAGTCTGAAAATATTGTTGATTTGCAGTATGGAAGCTTTATTTTAATTAGTTAAATTGTGACACAATGCCATCGAATTACTTAGTTGGGCCAATTGGAAGCATTGAATGTGAAACAATATTCAAGAACGATTATATAAGGTTAGTATCACAATCAATTGAAGTGAACTCAAGTCATTGTCTTCGAATATAAAATTTTAGCTAATAATAATTATTAATGTTGAACCAAATATTTTGTATTTTGACTATAAGTTGAATGTGAACGATACTAAATTTCGACCATTAATGAATTCCATCAGTCCACTACGATATTGTTTTGATGAAAAGGTAAATAACTATCAGTAATGTGTTACTTTTAATAAGTACAATTTGATTTTATGGAAAGATGTATACATGATAAGTTATGCCAAAATGTCACATCAACAGTGAAAGTGACGCATGAATCATAATATTTAAATTATTGAATATTAATCGTTGATTGAATTTACACCTTTGTGTCGTACAACCTTAATGATGAATTCATAAAACACCACATGATTATTAAATTTGTAAGATGTTGTATAATAATTAATGTTTCATATATATTAATTGTTATTCAATTTATTGGATGTTTGAGAGTTGTCTATAATTATTCGAATGCACTTATAAAAAATGTATTTGCATGTCGTGATTTATAATATCAATGTAACTTTAAATGGGTTTGAATAAAAGATAGTTACATTTAAGGGTCTATTGATATCTTATATTGTCTAATGACTTGAAAATTCAACCATATCATTTAAGGAGGTAGAAGTGAAGTGAGAAAACTAACTAGGAGAGTTAAGTAGAGAAGTTTTAATCAACGAATAAGAATTGCATTCTTTAAATAGAACACAACCACTAAGATTCATTTCTACAAACAACTCATTTTCATTCTCATTCTCATTCATTTTTTTTTTCTTCTATCCTCGTTATCTTCCATGGCAGATAAAATAAATTCTCAGAGTCTTTCAATTCCAAATAAAAAATACATCAAATAAAATAAAACAAAAGTGGTTCATCAATCTCTTATAAGGATTGAGTATAAATATTAGGGTTGTAAGGAGATTTCTTCATTCAAGGTGCGTTCTCTTGGGAATATCTCAAGGTAATAATTCTAGTATTATTTATTCATCATTCAACTTCTTTATATAATTTGGATTAATCATATATTTCATATCATCTGAGTATTTGTTCGTTCAGATACGTAGATTAAATCCCATTCGGCTCTGTCTTTTATATATGTTCGCTATGTTATTTTGATTTAGATATATTCAATGATACATTTTGATTACTTACATATTCATATTTTCATCATTGGATCTACTTCATATGATTCCACATTCAATTAATTATTCATATTTCCTACATGATTCAAATTTGAAAGATTCGCAAGTGTCAAATTTGTCTTGTCTATTTTACTGTTTATAAGGAAATTTTTTTTTGATTAAAATCTAAATTTTAATTAATGAACTAACTATATTACTAATTCAGACAGAAAAAACTAGTAGTTTACTTATATTTTATGTTAGTTATTTTAAAATCGATCTTTAGGTTTTTGTATACTTTAGTTCAGAATTCAAAAAAATCATTATAAACATAGCTAGACCTTTATGCAAAATATCAAAAAACCTCATATTTTCTTTTTAAATTAAAGACAGACTTTAGTTTGTAATTTATATTCAAATATATCAAATTATAAACCTTTGCATACATATGTTGTATTAATTTTAAAACATTACTTACAATGATTTATATATGTGCGTATATGTATACATGTGTATGTGTGCGTGTGTGTGGGCGTGTATATATTTATGCATGTGTATTAAAATATACTAAGATTTACAAGAGAGACTTTTATTTAAAATCGTAATTTTAGCATTAAAACTTTTTGAAACTAGATTCAAAATTCTTGTTTTTAGTTTTAAACTTATAAACTTGTGAAACTTAATTTTGACACATCTATATGTATAAGACAATTGTATACATATATATGTATTTTAAATAATACTATGAACAAGAAAGGCACATATAAAGAAAGCATCATTTGTGTACACAATATGGTATGTTGCACTTACACTATTTATACTAGAGTGTATTTTGATGTATCCTCAACATTTGCTAAGTATATCTTGTCATTCATGTCATTTAATTGTTATTCAATTAAAAGGAAAGAAATAAAAAAAAAGCTTGCCAGTTAAACCAAATTTTTTTTGTCAATTAAATCATGCATCCATATATTAATCGAATAAGTTAAGAAAAGAAAATGAGTAGTTTTCTAATAAAATTGAATTTAATAGATAACACTCACATGCACTAGTACATTTATAAGAGTATGTTTCATATACTCTTATTTGTGTAAATTCCATTGTGTCGTTTGTTAAACAATTCAATTTAACTAATGGAAAGATATGAAAAAAAATCTCTCTAATTAAAACCATACATCTCCTTATTAATTGAATAAGTTAACACAAGTAAATGAAAGAATTTTCCTTAAATTATATTTAACAAGTAGCTGTCACTAAATGCATGTATAAGAGTGTATCTGGTTTAATTATATTCATGCAAATATAACATTCAAACCTTTACAATCAATTAATAAAAGGAAAGTGTTTAAAAGAAAATTTACACAAGAAATGAATTTAGATTTCATTAGGCACAACAAAGATCCAAAATGGTAAAATATTTGGAAACCATCCATTTCATTAGCTTTGAGCTAGCCTTTTCTAATCTATAGCAATCAGTTCACTCGCCTTCCTAAAACAATCTTCCTCCTTCCTTGGTTTGAATCACCCTTCCTTTCTTTGCTTCTTTTAATTTTGAATCCCACTTTTTGATTTACCTTTATATTTTTCTATTTTGGTGAATAAAGTTTTGAAAATATAGAAGAATTGCTTCCTCAAGGAGTTTCTAAGAAAGAGGAAGAAGAAATACATGTAAAGTTGATGGATAGGATTTAAAACAACAAATGGTGAAAGGTTGGAATAAGAACAATGTTTATAATTACACCCTTATTTTTATTTTCAATTTTCCTAAAGGTAAAGCTAAGCTTCAATCGC
The DNA here is from genome assembly GCA_030737875.1 of Allium sativum. Lineage (NCBI taxonomy): Eukaryota > Viridiplantae > Streptophyta > Magnoliopsida > Asparagales > Amaryllidaceae > Allium > Allium sativum. The sequence continues at coordinate 658,685,564 of CM060909.1, read as the reverse complement.
ATGTGAAAATAGGGAGAAGGACAAACTTAACAAAAAATTTAGTGAAAAGTATGGAATGTTTAGAATTTAGTGAGAAGGCCAAATGATAGTGTAAATGAGAAAAGGCTAGTGGGCCCCCCTGAATTCCACATTTAGTGTAAATGTGTCCTTCTCCCTAATTTTGAAACTTTCTATACTTTTCACTGAAAAATTTCCAAAGTTTTTCATGTGCAGAAACTTGAAACACATGACTTTTTAAACTTGTTTTCGAAGAGGAGAGTGTTATCCTTATTTTGAACTAGGACATACCCAGATTAGTCATAACCACCGAATGAGTGGATCATAGGTCAGAGATCTAGGATTATAACTTGGCAAGTTAGTATTCAACCCGAGCTTAAAGAAGATAGAAAATAGCATCAATCAGTTCAAATAGTGCTGTAAATTTTTTAGGATGGCTTGACATTTGGTTCGGTCCGAGATTGTAAAGCATTTGGTCGATGTTTGTTTGATTCTTATTTAGAGCGTAAATTAGGACAATAGATTAAAAATATATGAAAATATGTTCGTTCATTTTGATTTATTTCTATTGTTCGAACATTCTTCATATGTTGTCTGGCTCTACAATGTCTGAACTTAATGCTAGCTCCGTCCATGTCTATCGAATATCTAATAGGACACACCTACGTCCAATGCGGTTCGACTCATTTACACCCCTAAAGTGAATAAGATTTTTTTTTTTTTGAAGACTAAAGTGAAGGAAGTTAATCATCTTCTGAAGGAACAAAGTAGCACAAGAATAACTCCATAAAATTTGACATGTAGTACCAATAAGGTGCTAAGTTGTGCAAGACAACTCGATACCAAGTGCAGAAGCACAAGCTAAAATAGGTGATTCGAGGATGATCAAAGAACAAACTACCATATAAAGACTCGAACCAAAGAGAATATGGTTGAACCCTTTCCATTAAAGTAAATAAGGGTTTGAAGTCAGAAGTCCAAATTTGATACATGTCAAAAATCAATACTGAACTGTGAAGCAACACTTGGTACCTAATTATAAACCCTAACTGGGAACCGAGTCGATTGATGACTTTTGAATGTGGCTACAAAATCATTTCTTTAGAAACTCCTCCTTAACGTGAAGAACTTTGGTAGGGCTGACAATTGGAATCGAGAACCGAAAACCCAAACCGAACCGACTGGACAAGACCTGAACTGAACCTGATGGATCTCGGATCGGGTCTAGATGATGAAAAATAAAAATAAGACTCGATCAAACCCACCCGAATTGACCCGACCCAGAAGACCCGATCAAACCCAACCCGAATTGATCTGACCCGGAAGACCTGGTCAAAAAGCATTAAAATATATGTATTATTAGTATTACTATCCAACCGAACCTGAACCAACCCGACCTGAACCGAAGCTCGGGTCGGGTCCGGATTTTTGAAATGTGTAGTTCAGACCCGCTAAAATCTGATCCGTCTACAACCGAGACTCGCTGGGTCGGGTTCAGGTCGTGTCTAATTGTCACCCCTAAACTTTGGTAGCTTATATCAAAGTCTATTCGCTAATCCACATCTATAAATAGGAGAAGAAGAAAGACAATATTTTGATGTCAAACAATTTTTTTCCGGGACTATTATGATTTTACTCTGTCGTCGTGCTAGATTCCCACCGGATTGTAAGGACGAAGTTCTAAAATCACGATCCCTAAAATCTAAGAACGTTACTAACAAAGTTCAAGTGGACGTATATTAAAGCTTGGCCTATCACTTCAAGAGCCGACACTAGTGATGATAATGATGATGATGATGCAAGCAACAGAAAAAAGGAGCAAGCCTAAAATATCAGTCGTGCTTGCATGTTTTTCACCCTGATTTTTGTGAATGAACATCGGGTATGGTATTTGAATCCACAATGACTGAATTATCTGTACATGTTAATATTGTGCATGTGGTAATTAAGTAGTCATTTTTGTTTGATAAAAAAATTAAAAAAAGCTTGGCCAGTTAGAGCATCTCCAGTGGCTCAAATTCAGCTTGTAATATTAAGGTAATTGCACCCAGTGGTGCAATTAAGGCTGAATATGAAGGCCCCGATTCAGGATCCAATTCAGGATCCTGAATCGGATCCTGGCGCCTGTACTATAGGCGCCAGGATTCAACCCCCCTTCCAACCCTTGTCGTAACTGTATTACCCCTCCAACGGTCGTATTTCGGAATACAACAACTATAAACAGTCATATTTTAAACCACAACGGCTATAAACGGTCATATTTCAGATTACAACGGCTAGAAACGGTCATATTTCTTCTATATATTCATGTATGAATATCACTTTGAAAGACACACAAATTTATCTACTTCCACCCAAAATCGTAAGCAGCAAGCTATGTCATTTCCATTCAACTCCTACAATGAAGCGATGAATTCGAATACTTGGGATATCGATTCTCAACCAGTCGAAGATTTTATCCCTCATTCTGCTCCTCCGCTATCGTTTCATTTATTTGCTCCTTGGACTGCAGAGGAAGATAAAGATCTCTGCTATATTTATTGCCACTTTTCTAATGACTCGGCGAAGGGAAATGACCAAAGCAGTGAGGTATTCTAGGGTAAAGTTATGGCTGCGTACAACAAGAAACACGTATCCAAGACGAGATCAATCTCTGCACTTACTGGTCGATTTGGAAAGATTAATCGACAAACTCAATTCTTCGAGTCTCAAGTTCACAAAATCAGAACTACGAACCCTAGTGGAATGGGAGGCGAAGCCGAACTGGCAATAATCTTGAAAACTCTAATTTGGTTGAATAATTTTTCCATTTCTATAGCATGAATGTATACAAACAGTTATTACGTTATCATTTTCAGAAGCGAATGGCGAACGATCAATTCTTGAAATTATTTCCAATAGAAAATGGTATAAAAAAAACCTCATTACTACCAGTTTGCTAATTGTTATGACGTACTCATTACTACCAGTTTGCTCATCAGAGGGCTTACGTCGAACTCTTCTTCCAACTTTATTAGATCGCGGCGGCATCTCACTTCAATTTTCTATTAAAAACAAAATTAAAAAGAGAAGCTTAAGGTGAAAAAATGAGGAAAAAAATGACGGAGAGGGGTTTATAGGCACCAGAATCCTGGCGCCTGTGTTGCAGGCGCCAGGATTCTGGCGCCTACAACACAGGCGCCAGAATTCTGGCGCCTGCATTACAGGCATCAGAATCTGACGCCTGTAATGTAGGCGCCAGACCACTGGCGCCTCTGAATTCACTGGAGATGCCCTTGTAAATTGTTATGCATCCAATTTCTTCATTTTACTGTCCTCTTCAATCTTTATGACACAAACTTGCGCCCTTGTGTACTTTGAAACCGCAGTCAAATATAACTTTACCATTTATCACAGCGTACTTGGTCAACGAAGTTCAAACTCATTAATTCATTTCATCTTTTAGAATCCACTGACCAAGATAACTGGATAAATCGTCAATTATTTTATAGCAATTACGGTGATCCAAATCCATAATTAGTGTATATTTCTGTTATGCGAGTTTTTAGTATGTGCATATATTTTCCAAATTTCCAAGATTATTCAAATAACTTGCCAAGTATTTCATGTAAATACATACCCAAATTGAGAAGAAGAAAAAATTATGGGCAATTATAATTTTTGTCTGAATCAAACCTCAAGCGTTGCTTTTCCCGTAGTATTCAGAAGGTGGAAAAGATCAGTATACTTGCTAAGCGAGTTCGAAGTAATGGCTTCAAGCGACGACCAAACTACTTCTGCACTTCGTCCTCCCACACCAACGCATCCACCTTATTTTCTGGTAAGTTTGTTGATCTCCGACTTCTTTAATTTTCATGTCATTAATCACTGGATCGCTAATTATATCTTATTAGTCGCTAATTATATTTTCATGTCTTTTAATAAACGTTAATTTGGATTAAGATGGTGCAACGGAACTTTTAAATTACAATGGTGGAATAAGGATTTTCGTTTTCTTCTTGTTTTAAAGATCGGTATTCATCAAAATATCAGAAGAGAGTTGGTTTGTCTTTTGAAATAACCAAATGCATGCTCCTAAAATTTACACTGATTTGGATTTACGAGTTTTAATGATTTTAACTAAAGTTCACTGTTTGGGTATTTTAAAAATTAGGAATTTCAATTTGCTCTTCTTTAAAGATCGAGCCCAATCTGTTTCCTTTGATAACTGTTTGATGGCTATCTGGAAGTTTGTACTTGGTGTTTTACCAACGTAATGAACTATTTATTCAATGCACTGTTTTGTTTTCTCAAATGAGCACTCAAACACTCAATTTCACTCTTTGCTGGCCTGTTACCTTAGGTTCATATAAGAATCATCACAGTGGGACTGTTAAGAGGAGACAAAATGTTTTCTTACTGAAACCTTAACGTAAGGTATATTTATGACAGGCCAATATGTCAATACCTTTGAATATGTATACAGTGAATAATTATTATTTCAATTGCAATGTAACTTATTTCAAATAGATCGTTGAATATTATAAAAAATGATCTATGTTTTATTGATGCACGAAAAATGGAACCAGTTAACTGTTGATCAAATGAGCAGATATGCTGCAACAAGGTAGTTCAGTGCAGCAAATCTGGCGTGTTCCATGAGATCCATGAAGTGATCAAGTTGGTGGTTGAACAAATTTAAAGCACTTAATAAATTTAAGTGGATATATGTTTCAAGGACACATTTCAGATAAAAAATTAGATCCAAGGACAAGCAACTTTTGCTACATAAATCAAGAACAATTTTCATGTTTTGATTGAAAAAAGTCCAAATATTTTAAATTAAAGACACACATTGACATCTTGCAAATAATAAAAATTAATAAAAAAATGTTTTTCTGTGATAATTACATTAAAAATTAATAAAATTTAATTAGAAAATGTTTTTTGTTTCAAAAATATAGAAAAAATGAATATAATAAAATTCAAGATGGAAAGCTAAATGAATATAGCTTCGCTTTTTACATATAGCTTGTTTTTGTTGTAAACGACATTAGCTTTAAAATGACTTGGTTCTGTGTTTACGGGATACAATATAAAGCTATATATTTAAGTTATAAAGCTATATTCATTTAGCTTTCCGAGCTGATTATTTTTATATGTTTAAAATTACATTAATAGACTAAAATAATTTTGAAATTACATTATTTTTAACAAAAATTTTAAGGGTTATTTTTTATTCTTTAATTGATTTGGTAATGATGAGAAAACAAAGTGAATTTCATGTTGATATAATTCAATGTGGTCTTTGTCCTTAATTTAATTATGAAACTTAGTTGTCCTATGATCTAATTTTTTATTGAAATGTGTCCTTAATACTAAATACCCCTAAATTAAAATTAAAATGCATGCTCCTAAAATTTACACTGATTTGGATTTATAAGTTTTAATGATTTTGCTGAAATCAGGTTTACTTAGAAGTCTGAGACGTTAATTCTCAATGTCTGTTTGAAATACAAAACACCGGCTCAACTAATGACTACCAAAAATGTTTAATCATAAGCTTTTAACATATTTTGGTATTTTAATCTTCGATAACAAAGATAAATTTCTGAGAAGCACTCAGTTCCTGATTATTAACCGTATTATATGTTCAACTGATTTTTATATATGAAATCTGGTCTGTTTAAAAGTTTAAAGAAAGTGAAGCATTTGGGATAATAAATGATACGAAATCAATGATAGGAAAAGGCAGTAATAGTATATAAATATTTATTTCTTCCTTAGAGAGCTTCATTTAATGAAACAATCGAAGGCAAGTGTTTGAAATATATATATTGCTTACATGTTTTATTATTTTTGCTGAATTTGTGCTGTTTGAAAGTTTGAAGTGCTAATTAATGATCAATATTTATTTGAATTACACTACATTCTTTTAAGATAAAGCTTTTATTGTTACTTGATAAACAAAATTGTACTACATTCTTTTATAATTGCCGCAGAAATTATTTTTAAAGTTTTCAGTAATCAGTAGTACTTAAAGTTAAATGCAAATGCAAAACATTTAGTCATACTAAGTATTATGAGACCATCTGTAACCAAAGTGTATGAAATCTTTTAATGCTTATTTTGTTTTTTTAGTATGTGCTACCTTAAAGCACAAACTTTTAAATAAAAATGTTAGAAAAGTAAACCATACAACCTTAACACTGTGTTTCTTTTATGAAACAGCTAACTCTGTATGCATCAAAATGTTCATATTGATTATGCTTACATGTTCTATTAACTTCGTCGAAATCTAGTTTATTTAGAAGACTGAAGTGCTGATGCTCAATATTTAACTGAAATACAATATACTTATTGCAACAATGATGGGAAACGATTTTTAACCAGTACGTAATTAAGTTCTGAAGAACACATTTTAATCATATACAAGTTACAAACTTCCGAGAAATATTCAAAACTGAACAATCAGGCTTCCCATAAAAAGATGCACACACGCTGCTTTGGAAGATTTCTACTATCATCTATTATATCATCTATTATTATTAGAAGACGTCTTTTATATCACGTGAGAAAACATCTTTTACATATCGTGTACTTCTAATAGAAGATACCTTAAAAGATTTTATTAGAACTTTTACAGTAATAAATTCACAGAAATCACCTTTATGTTCATTGTGTTTTCTGATATTAAGCATAAAGTTTTAAACATGAATATTACAAATGCATATTTAATAAACAATCAGATTTCTAATCATTTCAAACAAAATCATCATTATATAATTTTCTGATATCGCTATGCGTAATATATACAGATGATAAGTGAAGCATTAAGATCACTAAATGAAAAGGAAGGATCAACAGAAGCTTCAATATCGGAATATATTAAAAACAGCTTCGAAGGTCTGCCTCAAGGTCATGACAAACTTTTACCATACTATATCAGCAAGCTTATAAAAGGGGGTGAAATCATTCGAGGACAAGGTGGAGGACCTGATGGAATAAGTTATCTTCTGTCACAGCGTGAAAATTCAGAAGAACCAATGGAGCTATCTGCAGCTAAAATCAATAGAAAAAATTACACTGGAAGAAAGGATATATCAAAATCACTAAAAAGAAATAAAAAACGGAAGGCAATCTATAAGGAGGAGGAGCACTATTCAACTTCACTTGAAGATGATATTTCTCATGTGTATGAACATGATGATGATACTGATGGTAGTGCATCAACAAAGGGGAATGAAGTAAAAGGGGGCGAAACTGATTTGTTCCAGTACATCTGATAGTGATATCGCCCAGAATTTTGGAAATGAATTTAAGTATTGAAGAATGAGTTCGACATGCAAAAAGCTTATATGGTTCTTCTTTTTTTCTTTTTCTGAGCTAGGCGGAAGACCTTCCAAGCTGCTACAAATTTCTGCTTATAAGTTACTTATGTTTTATTTTTCATTAGTAACAGTTTTGTGCAAGCTGCTGATGCTTGTTCAATGTCATATTTTAGTCTAAGTTTATCAAAATAATTTGTTTGTAGAATCCTGCATTGCATTCATTACTGTCTGCCTTCATAACCTATCTGTTGAAGAGTGATTCTGTCAAGTGTGAAGAATTGACATAACGGTGAAAAACTCAATTCTCTGGAGATCGCTCAAAGGTACGATGATGACTTAGAAATATTGTGATATTTGAGATTTTGTGTTTGAGAAAATTTTGATAACGGCTAAACTGAAAACTAATTCAAATCCCTTGTACATAAATTTCTAATTCTCCCTATATCTAACCAATAAAGACCCATGATTTCCACCTTTTTGCAATTAAACCCTTTTTTTTTTGATTTAATTGCAAAAGTGGAAATCAGATGATTCTGATTGGTTGGGTACAGATGAACAGAGAAATTTAGGTACTAGGGATTTGCTTTCATTGAAAACAAAGTTGTAATGATTCTTGAGTAGTTCGTATGGCCTTAATGAATAGATGTGGCCCGCAATACATAACCCACTATTAATAATATACATCGGTATACATTATCACAATGTTATCATGACCGGACCGTCAATCGAACCGTGATGTCCTAAGGTTTAAGGTTTTCAGGGTCCGATCGGTCGGACCGTCAGAACCGTGCATGTCATTATTTGATAAAAATTGAAAAATAAAGGATCAACATACACAAAAATGTTACGGAATAGCTCATTTGGAAAACTGTTAAAGATGAACAAAGATCTTGGGACTTCCTTGAAGATCAAACTGCTCGTCTATGATGAGGGAATCAGATGAGAAGATACTAGAGTTATGTTTGAACTCTTAGCTCTAAAATAATCATTTCGTTGGAGAGTGGTTGATGCTTCAACCATGGGTAATCTCAGATTTTCCTGCTGTGTAAGTAATATTCAACTCTTTCTTCATAGTTCTCAAGATCACAACAGTTTTGGATCTGAGCTTGATTTTGATTTTTGAGGCCATAATGTGATTTTAAAGTAGAATATTGTATTCTACTTCAATAGTTTCCAAAAAAAAAATAACAACTTACTAGTTTACACACTTAGTTTTGAATGTCCCATATTCTTGAAAATTTGAAGCATCACTCCGCTTTACCATTATAAATAAGCGTGCACAACACTTGTTATACCAGGCTTACGGGCTGATGTTCTCGGAAGCATGCCCATGTAAGTTCAATTTTGTGGTTTTCGCAAATAAACCGGGTATTAAAACCGTATTGGGCTGCGGTTTTTAAAGGTTTTTATGGTTCGATGCATATAGGCGGTTTATTAGACCTCCGGGCTGGATTACCCTGCGGTCCAAGGTTTTTTGGGTTGGACCATTGATCCGGTCCGGTCCTGATAACAATTTATCATATTCGATAGTATCCCCCATCCCTCTTAAGTTAAACCTAACGTCTTTAAGTTAGGGTTTGGAGAGAATGACTTTCGTCGTTCAAATTAGAAAAATCTATCTTCAATCTATCAAATTTCAATTTGAATATCTTTAAAGCAAGTTAGATCTGAACGACTTTTTTTTCAGTAACCCTTTCGGCCTCCAATAGATAAAATTTCTGATTTGAAGTTGTGGATTTGAGAGGGTCAAATTGCCGTTGTTTGATTCTTGACTTAGAAGGCTTCGTGGTTGCTTCTGCTGTTGGATTGCGCTTCAAAGTGGTATGAATTTGTTATATTTCACTTATGGATAGCTTATTTTCGAACTCGACGAAGCTTTGCTTGGACAATAGCTTTGTTAGAACATCTGTTGGTTGATGAGTGATGGTATGTTGTTTACTTGCAGTCTTCCTTTCATAACAAATTCTCTAACGAAGTAAATGTCAAGTTCCATATGATTTATTCTAGAGTGTAAAACTAGTAGTTAGTAATATAACACTAAGAGTATCACGCAAAATTGTGGTTATCATTTACTTCGATTTTTAGTTCACTCAAAAATGATGGAACTGCATTATTTCTGCAGAGGTGCTGGCTACGCTTCGGTATTCAGTCTTTTTGTTTGATATTGATATTGTAGTTTGTTCCTTTGCACACCTTGAAATAAGGTTTTTGCCAAAAATCTGCAGTATTCAATGGTAGATTTTCTGTTATCGTGATCATTTGCCTTGTCAGTATCAGCATAGCCACTTATATTAAGTTTGTTGCATGATTCATGATTAAGCCTTGGTTGATTGTTACCTTAAGATATCATAATATCCTCTCAATCGATTAGACTACAAAGAAACTTCACTTAGACATCGGCTAAAAAACGATGTCCTCATTTTTCTGGAGTAATGTCTTTGTCGGTGATGTCTAAAGTACCACTTTTTTACATCAGTTAAAAAACGATGTCAAAGCAGCATTAAGACACCATAAATTAATTAAAAAACGATGTCTATACACGAAACAAACATCAATTCATTTTCAGTGAAATGATGTCTGAGTGACGTTTAGACATCATTCCCCTTTAAAGGAGGCGATGTCTTTGTTTTGTATATACATTGTCTTATTCTACATAAGTGATGTCAGTTATGATTTTAGAAATCAATATTTTTCCTGATATATGCCCTACCACAAAAATGCAATACCAATACCAATAATATGTATGATTTTCACAAGAGTCATGAAGAAATGATCCAAATATGAATAAATGAAATTGTCTGAGTGGCATTTAGACATCATTCCCCTTTAAAGGAGGCAATGTCTTTGTTTTGTATATACATTGTTTTATTCTACATAAGTGATGTCAGTTATGATTTTAGATATCAATATTTTTCCTGATATATGTCCTACCACAAAAATGCAATACCGATACCAATAATATGTATGATTTTCACAAGAGTCATGAAGAAATGTATAATCCAAATACGAATAAATGAAATGTTAATAATGATAGTAGCAAAACAAAAGGAAGTTTAACATAACACAAAAAATATGTACGTGAAGTAACATTCACACTACACCCATATAACCAGAGAACTCTAGACAGTTTGCGTGCAAGCTACAACATGTTCTTTGACTTCCTAACCGGACTTCTTGATTTATCAGAATTCGAACAAGTTGAACAATCACTACAAGCTTCTTCGATTTGGATGTCTTTTTAGGAGACTGAGATGCGCCTTCCGAATCAGATGAAGGGCACCTTCTCTTTGACTTAGATTTGACCTTCTTCATCTTCTTTTTGCTTGGAATTTCTTTATCGGCGCTACTGCTCATGAGGATAGGACGACACATTGGAGATTACCTACAGCAAGAAAAACACGAAAAGAAAAAGGATAAGAAAAATTACCAGGAAATTTCCTTTTGGATTTGATGTTGAAATTCGAGAAAAATTGGGGAAAAAGTAAACCAACATGTTCTAATTATATTACCTAGTTATGATGACGAGAAACACCCATGAGTTGCTCCATTTTCCCCCTTCAATCAAAATAACAAAACTCGTTTGTCGACAATGGGAAGAATATTAGAAATAAGGGGATTTGTAGAGGGGTTGTAGTTAGATGTAAAATCATGATTTTCTGTTACTGAATGATGGAGAAATAGATGAGAAGCATGAAATAGCTTTACCACTACGTAATTTGATAAACAAGCGAACAAAAAAGAATGACGCGGATTACAGACCTCACCCGTTGGATTCCAACAAAATTGGATGGTGTTGATTTACAGTTGTAGTCAGTTGTAATTCATGTTGTTGGTTCGGACCAATAACAACGTAGTGCATTTCTTGTGAATTAGCAATCGATGCTTAGCCTTTTCTACAGGATGATGACACGTAGTGCTTATCATAGATTAATTAATACTCCACCTTTCAAAAGACATAAAATAATTAAAAATTAAAAACTAAAGATTATATTATACTTCTTAATTACAATTAAATACTAATATTTAAAAATAATCATTATGCGCATATTTGTAATTATCAAATACCAGTAATAATTTTTAACTATCTATTATTAAATATATATTAAATTATAAATCAACTATTATTAATAATTGTTAAATATTAAGCTATAATAAATAAATAATATGTTAAATATTAAACATTAATAATTAGATATTGATTATTATTAAGCAATAACTATTAATTATTTAATATTAATTATTAGGGATTGATCATATTTATTAATTATTATATGCAAATACATATTAACTGTAATTTACTAAATATTGATAATCAATAAAAACATTAAATTTGTGTTTTGTTTTTAAATTTTGTTTGGTGAAAAAATTGACTAAAGGGCTGCGGGGAAATTATTTTTAAAGTGTATTTAAGACATCGGTCCTTCAATAAATAGATGACTGAGAAACCAGCAACATCACTTTTAAAATTAACGATGTTAAAAAACGTTTTGACATCGGTTGAATTTGCGACCGATGTTAAAACTATGATGTCTATTCTACTTTTTCTTGCAGTGTTACCTATGTTCATCAAGTGGTTTTTGTGAGAACTATCTTAGTTTGTTTACACAGTATAATATACCTGGTCTTGCAATTGTCACATATTAAAGTACTCCAACAAGACTTCTATATTGTTTCTCATTTGTAATTACTTCTCCCTTTTCTTTGCTGAGATGCAAGTTTTTTGCTATAGGTGTTGGAAGAAGATTGGCTTGGTCCACCCTTGACCTAATTAGAATCTCCAATATATATTTTATCTGACTTAAGTGCAATTCGTTATTTGATGTTATTTTAGCTTCTATTCCAAGGAAATATGATAAATCATCCAAATCCTGGATTGAGAACTCATTGTTTAGGCATTCAGTAATGCTTTATATTTCACTTTCACTATTGCCTGTATTTATTAGTCATCAACATAAATTAGTGTATAAGTAACAGTGTTATTAATGAATTTAGTAAGCAATGATTTGGAAGATTTGATGGGTTATAGCTAAGCCTGGATAATGTTGATTTCAGTTTATCAAACCAAACTCGAGGAGCCTGCTTCAGTCCATATATTGCGTTGTTTAACTTACAAACAAATTCTTCTTTTCCTTTTTGTTTAACCTTAAGGCCGCTCCATGTAAACTTCTTGCTGCAAAACACCATTTACAAATGCATTATTTACATCTAATTGTTTAATGGTCAAACTCTTGTACAAGACAATTGCTAATATAATTCTAGTAGACGATGGTTTCACAAGACGTGAGAATGTTTGCTTAAAGTCAGTCCCATGTTGTTGTGGATATCTTTTGCTACTAATCTTGTCTTGTACTTAGATATTGTACCATTTGCATTTTTTTAATTCTAAATGTTCATTTGCACCGGTTGACATTTTGGTCTCTTGGCAATAAAACTAGATTCCAGGTTGTGTATCTAATGGGAGCATCATATTCTTCTCTCATGGCTTTTCTCCGCTTAGTTAAGTGTAACTTGATGATAAGTGCTGGGTTCATAAGTATTCAATTCAACACAATAAATTTTTGGTTTGAGTGTACCACTTTTAGCTCAAGTAACCATGTGGCATTGGTTTTGAGTTAGTGTATTCTCACCATTTTTTTTCCTCATCGTGTATATTGGGTGATATACAGTTTTGATTGTTGTCACATACTTGTTGCTGTGAGTTTACACATGTACTTTTAGGTGATTCATGATACTCTTGACCTGATTCACTGTTGGATAGAGTGTGTTGATAAGTGGAATCACCTTAAGATGATTGGCTTTGTGGCTAAGCATTGCATTGGCTTTGCACCAGAACATCATCACCATTGCACTCAGGTATGGGTGGTATTGAATATCTTGAAATGTATATTTTGTTGGTTATCTTGAACTCTAATTTGCTAAAGGAAGAGTTCTTTGATTAAATATCACATGTCTAGATATACATAATTTTCCATAGCTATCAAGACAATATACCCCTTATAATTTGTGGCATAACCTAAGAAAGTGCATGGTGATAATCTATATTCAAGTTTATGTGAATTATATGGCCTTAAATAGGGTAAGTACAAACAACCAAATACTTTTTGTTCATTGTATTTGGATTTGACTTTTGTTAACACCTCAAAAGGAATTTGATGTCTAATACTTCTGTGGGTAGTTTATTGATCCAACTATTGTGGAAAAAGCGTCTGTCCAAAATTTTAGTGACAATGATGCTTGTGCAAGTAGTGTCGAACCAGTTTCAACAATATGTCTATGCTTTCTCTCTATAAATCCTTTTTTCCAAGAGTGTGTAGGCATATAACTCTATGTATTATGCCTATCTTATTATAATACCCTTTTAAAGGTAGAAATTTGTTGCCTCTATCAGTTTGAAATAACTTTACCTGTTGGTTTTCAGCACTTACTATAAACTACATCACTGAATTGTGAGTCTTAGGTTTTGATTTCAAAAAATATATCCAACGTATCTAGAATAAGCGTCAATAAATGAAACTTAATACTTGTAATTGTAATCATTATTAACTGGACCAGGTCCTTATAAATCAACAACAATAAGTTCAAATGGTTTCAAATATTTATTTCAAAATTTTGAAATGTAAGCTTGTGACTTTTCCTCAATTGACAGTATGAACAAATAAATGAATCAAGGATATTTTATCACAATATTATTCTCACTAAATGTTTGTCTTTCAGCTTTCATGCTTGGGTAGCCAAGTTTACAATGTCAAATGTCGTATAAACTTCATCATTTTTCAATTCTGCCATATTACAATAATGTTCCTAAAAATTTTAATTTTTTGAATTTCCAACATTAAATTTATACAACCTTTATAGTCTCTACCCTGCAAGGGAATTCCTTTAGTTAGAATGTCTTTAACTAGACAATATTTTGGGAAGAATTTAAATAATGCATTATTACCTTTTGCACACTATGACACGCTCATCAATTTTTTACATGTGGTACTTTTAAGAGATTGTTCAAGTAAAGTTGTTTATCACCTTTGATACTAGCATGTCCAATGTGTGTTATAAAACTAAGTTGTCATTGCATATAAATAAGGATTGTTTACCTCTACATTATTTGCTGCCAAGATTAACGTTGCTCAACTTGTTTGTTGTAGCTCCAGAGTTTGGATACCATGCTTCATCTTGAATATCATCATCTTTTGCTATATCAGATGTAGTATCGTGAGTGCTTCTGTTGTCAAACTGGTTACTAACTAAATTTGTACTAGGATGAATGTTTTTGTCATTGTTGTTGACTTGTTGATTGGTATTGTAATTAGTGTCAAACCTAAAGCAACATCTGTTAGCAGTATGTCCAAACTTATCACAAATTTGGCACTTCAATGTGTTGTTGTCGTTCCACCTTCCTGATCTACCTCTTGCTCTGCTAGACTAAACATCTCTCTACTAATCATTTGATTGATTTTTTGAAGTGTTGCGCTTTTCTTGACTTCTGAATTGGTTGTTTGGGGTAATTGACTGAGTATTCAGAATCCATTTTTTTCTTTTGCTGTAGTATCCCCTCTTAAATAAAGATTGTTGAATATACATGGTGTTGTGAATGTAGGTTCAATTGTTGTTATGATAGCAACAACTACCTCATATTCTTCATCTAAGTCACTGACTATTTACAACACCTGTTTACTTTCTGAAATTTTATGTTCTATTCACGCAAGTTGATCAAATAGATTCTTGACATTCGTTAAAGATTCATTCATTGTCTGCTTTTCCTTCCTTATGTTTTAGTCGTCGTTTGTAGTGTAAGATTCTGGCAGTAGATTGAGAGATGAAAGTTCATTCTAATGTTGACTAAACTTCATGTGGTGTATTGCACTCTATCAACTATGGCATAAGTGTTGCACTAGCTGATGACATTAACTAAGAATCGACTAAGTTATCTTGTCTTCAATAGGTGAAGTATTCTTGGTTTACTATAATTTTATCTTCACTATCTCTAAAATATTTTTTGCCCATACCATTGTTGTTCCATATATGTAATCTTATAGACCATGACCTCATACTACTGTTTCGATTTACAATTTGCAAAGCAAAAATGTTAGAATAATTAATATATGGTATTTATGTTAATAATATATTACATAAATACCATATATTAATGGTAGAAGATTTGTATTAGAATAATTAATATATGGTATTTATGTTAATAATATATTACACAAATACCATATATTGATGGTAGAAGTTTTGTCATTGGTTATATATGTTATTATATTTTACACACGGTAGTATATAATAACATTAATGACAGAAGAATAAATGCGTGTTATTTATGTAATATATTTATGTAAACATTAACAGCCCTAAATGCCTACAAAAAGGAGCTGACAAAGAATGAAACGCAAGGAAGAAATTTGAAATCTTACATGGTATTAGAGAAGGTTTCGAACATCTAAACCCGTGCTCTCCCATCCTCCTCAATTCTTCTTCTTCTTCAACCATTTTTTTTAAAATCACCAACAATGGCTGAATCCTCCAAATATCACTCTGTTCTAACCATTACTAATGTCATATCCCTTATACCGATTGCGTTAGACAATGAACATGACATGTATCATTCTTGGGTAGCATTATTTATCATTCTTGTTCGAGTTCACAGCCTCTACCATCACATCGTACCACCAAACGAAAAAGACGTCAAGGCTGCCTATGAGGCTGTCAAATCCGCAGACCCAGCCTTGTGGAAACAAATTGATGCTGTTGTCTTTCAATGGACATACAGTACAATCTCCTCCGACTTCCTTCATGCCATTCTCCTCCGCGACGATACAATTGAGGGTGCATGGAAACGACTTGAAGCCATGTTCCAAGACAACAAAGCTTAAAGGGAAACTCATCTTGAAGAAGAACTTGCAACAATTGATTTTGAACAATTTAATACAATTGACAAATTTTGCACCCATCTTAAATCATTGGCTGATAGATTGACGGATGTCGGTGCCCCGGTGACTAATAGCAGGCTTGTATTGCGTCTCACAAGAGCCTTGCCAGAAGCATATGACGGCACCGTAGATTACATTCAAAACCAAGATCCCTTAACCCCTTTGAGAGCTGTCGAACCCGCCTCAAGCTGGCTGAATAAACAATTAAAAATCGATTAGAAAAAGAGAATGGTGGGACCACCAGTGGTGGTGCTGCGCTACTGGCTGAAACCCCTTCAGAACCAGAGAATTCAAACATCAACCCACCTAAAGTTCCTAAAATAACAGAAGAAATAACAATAATGCCAAAACCAATGGCAGGGGGAGGGGAAAGCAAACTGGTGCATCCAATCACATGCCAGGTCGGCAACCCAATCATCATCAATGGTTCCCACACCCTCACTACTAAAAAAGTGGGCATATTCGATACTAATTTGTATGCGTTGCATGAAAAGTGTGGCGAAAGCTATGCATTCTTTGATCTTCTGCAACAACATTCATTTGTTGTTGCATTAGATGTGAACGCAGTGCTGCGGTTGGAATTCTTGTGCTGTGACGTGCAACACCAGTTCAAAGTGTTGCATTACATAAATACATGTCAGGTCAGTGATTCGAGTTATAAGTTTAAACAATTAAATAACCGTAGATGTTGATTAATCCAACTGTTCAAGCCGAACCTTGCTACAACTTAGTGAAAATTTGGCGCGATAGATTCCCCATTCACGAAATACTTCCCCCAAAAACAAATTTCTCTCGTACTCCTCCTTTTGTCTGTTTCTCTCTCCACGAAATTCGTCCAAGAACACCTTCGATTGGTACTCTTTCTCAGGTTACAAATTATAAACCTTCGATTGCTCCTATTTTACAAACTTTACACCTCCAATTTGGATCATTTAGGACAATTACAGATAGTTAGGGCTTCATCATTTCGGTTTTATCTAGTTGATTTCATCTCTAACCTATTTTGGTCTACGTTCAAAGTCTCTGGGTGATTTGGGTATACCGATTGCTTTAAATTAGGGTTTTTATACATGAAGTGCTGTATTTATATGTTTGCATGTGTTGAAATTGTGCAACTTCTGTATTTTTATGTTTACCAAACCATTGACGTATTGGTAAATAATGCTTATTTCGAAAGGTGGAAACAAAATTTAGAGGACAAAAGAAATCCAACTTAAATGTTTAAATGTCTATTTCTGTTTGTAGTTAAATAATGCTTATTTCTCTTCCTACATCATATGACTATGAAGATACCCTGGGCATGGGTAATCTACGACTGTCAAACCCATCATCACCAGAAACTCCTATTGATTTTTATATAGAGATGCAAGAAAGGCACTACGATGATTTGTGTGAGTATGAACTAGAGCAAGAAGAACTCCGAAGACAATGGCGAGAAGAAGAATGACGTGAAGAAAGGGCGATGCGACAACATAGTCGTGCTGCCTTGCGTCGTTAGCATCAAAACAACCAAGTGGTTAACAAACAGCAAGCTGACTCACCAATCATAATGTGTGATTGTGGGTATGCCACTGTAGAAGATGTTATTTCGATTGGATTCAACATTGGTCGTCGTTATTTTAGATGTCGTGTTTATCCTACAGGGTGTACCTTTTGGCAGTGGATTGACCAACAGTTTCCAAGTCGAGCCGCTGAGTACGCAAATGAATTACAACATCAACTTACAACGCTACAAAATCGAGTTATTGGTTTTCGAACCGATGTTAGTAGACTTAACGACCAGCTTCAAAGGCTAAACATTAGAAGAAAAAAATTAAACTATTGCATCGTTCTTTGTATTAGGTACAACTGTATCGTCTTTGTATCACCTGTATAGTCTTTGTATCTGTATTGTTTTGTTTTGGTGCAGTCATGTAATGTTATGAATTTGTGTTCAGTATCCTTAGCTGCTTGTTTTATATATTCTCCTGATAACTCAGTTCCAAAAGTTAGTGATAATTCATATCAAAACAATCGTCTTTGTATCATCACACTGATTATGTATATTTATAAATTATTAACCTGTTTTGTTTTTATTACTAATTTAGTCAAGCATTACAGGGTACGTGTCTTGGAACTCTTAGTTGTATCAAATTTAGTCTTACTAGGCCGTGGTTAGATTGTGGCAATGGATAGTGAGTACTACATATGGATAGGACTTCTGAGATCGAGTGCAGAATATGTAAGAGGGGTAACAACTTTTCTAAGAAATGCATTTCCTATTTATAAAGTAGGTGATGAGATGAAGTGCCCCTGCAAAAAATGTACAGAACGTAATTGGTATTGTGAAAATGTCATATACGATCATCTTATTTTTAATGGCTCTTTTCCATTATATATCGGGTGGATTTGTGAAGTTTCATAGACAAAATTAATAGGTGTTGATGACCATATGGATTGTGCAACGGAGATGGATTTTGAGGATAATTTAGATGTGATGTTCAAATGTGCGGGTTACAAATTTGGTCAAAATCCCAAGGACTTTGTAGTAGAACCAAATCCAAAGGCCGAGAAATTTTATCGGCATGTTAAGGAAGGAAAAAGACCGTTATATCCTGGCTACACTAAATTTTGTCAACTAAGTTTCTTGATCAGGATTTATCATTTAAAGTGTGCTTATGGAATTAACGAGTTTGCGTTTGGGGAATTACTAAAGCTTATAAAAGAAGCCTTTCCTGATGCCCAGCTGCCTTTGTCTTCTTATGCTGCAAAGAATTTCATTAAGGATTTAGGTCTTAATTACCATAAAATACATGCCTGCCCAAACCATTGCATGTTATATTGGGCAGAGAATAAAGATAAAGAGACTTGTGGCACTTGTGGTTTTTCGAGGTGGGCTATAAAAGAAAAAGAAGACATCGTTGGTAATAATGATCCATCAAAGTCGATTCCCAAAGTGCCGAAAAATGTTATGAGGTACTTTTCTCTAATACCAAGGTTACAAAGGATGTTTATGTGCAAAGAATTTTCCAAACTTATGATATGGCACCAAGTGGAACGAAAAGAAGATGGAAAACTAAGACATCCGGCTGATAGTGTGGCATGGAAGATGATGGATGCTCGCTATCCTGATTTTTCATCAGAAAATCGTAATGTTAGATTGGGTCTAGCATCTGATGGATTTAATCCATATCGTTCAATGAAGTCAAGTTATAGTACATGGCCAATTGTGTTGGTAAACTACAATCTTCTGCCTTGGTTATGTATGACATAAGAGAATTTGATTCTTTCAACATTAATATCTGGTCCGGTTTCTCTCTAAAGAACAGTATTGACGTATATATGCAGCCTTTAATTGCGGAATTGAAAGCGTTATGGAATGTTGGCGTCGAAACATATGATTCCTTGACTGATGGGAATTTTAATTTACGTGCAAGCGTCTTATGGACCATTAGTGATTTTTTGGGATGTGCCACGTTGCGAAGTTGGAGCACGAACGGGAAACTAGCGTGTCCAGTATGCCGTTATGAAACTTCTTCAAATAATTTGGAGCATAGCAAAAAAATGTGTTATATGCACCATAGAAAGTTTCTTGATCCAACACATAAGTGGAGGCTGGATAAGAGGAGATTTAATGGCGAAACTGAAATGAGGAGTATTCCAGAAATATGATCAGGAACTGATATTGAAGAGTTATTGCGGGGGTTCAAAAATCGGTTTGGGGATAAGACAAAGAAACCTGGTAAAAGTGACGACCCTTTTAAAAAAAGGTCAATACTGTTTGACTTACCATATTGGTGTTATAATCCTCTTCGACATAACCTTCATCCTGTTGAATGTGGTGACGAAAAGCATGTTGAAATTAGAGCTGCAATATTTGATATGACAAATAAGGAAAAAGAAATCTTTTGCTTTGTATTGAAGAACGCCAAACTGCCCTACGGTTGTGCCTCGAATGTTAGTCGGTACGTGCACGTAAAAGAGAGAACGGTTGTGGGTATAAGAGCCATGATGCTCATTTCATACTCCACTATTTGTTACAATTTTCCATGAAGAAAGCGTCAAAACCCGAAGTTGCGTTATCAATGATCAGATTTAGTGCATTCCTTAGAGGACTATGGAGCAAGGTTATCGCAGTGGATGATATCAAGAGGTTGCAAAAAAAATTGTCGAGATACTTTGTCATTTTGTAATGATTTTTCCACAGGCTTTTTTCGATATAATGGTACACTTGCCTGTTCATTTATGTAGAGAAATCGAATACGGTGGGCCTGAACGTCTTAGATGCATGTATCCAATTGAGCGATATCTAGGAAAGTTGAAATCTTATGTGCGAAATAGAAACAGACCGGAAGGTTCGATTGCAGAAGGTTACTTGGCAGAAGAGTGTGTGACCTTCTGTTCAATATTTTTAAGCGTTGATGGAGGAACAGAAAACACGTCGATTGATTTTGGAAGATGTCCAACAGATTAGGAATATCATATTGGAACAAAGAAGAATAAAGATGGAAAGATGTTCAATTTGAAAGATGCAGATTGGAAGGCAATGCATCGCTATATTCTGTTCAATTCCGGTAATAAAGAAATTAAGAGTTTGATCGAGTAAGTTCTTAAGTTCCTATATTAGTTTCCTTAACTATAAACTAACATCTACATTTCATAATTTTTTGACCTTGATTATTATTTAGGGTTCATTGAGCTCTTGTGGATGGTCTTACAAATCGAAGAAGATACAAGAGGGAACGAGAACATTTCGAAGAGTTTTGGAATTGGCTTAAAGAAGAGGTTATGAAAAAGGACAATATTTCAACAGATTTAGAGGTGTTTGCATTAGGTCTTAATCGAGTAGCTAGGAAGTTTACCAGTTATATAGTAAATGGGTATAGATTCCACACAAAATTTAGAGATTCTCGATGTACCGTACAAAATAGTGGTGTATTTTTGACAGCCAAAACCATCAGCTTTGCAAGTTCGAAAGACCAAAACCCAGTAGTGGGTGATGTCAATTACTACGGATCAATCGAAGAAAATTTTGAGCTTGATTATTGGGGAGCTTTCACAGTGGTCCTTTTTAAGTGTTGCTGGTACTAAGAGGAAAAAGATTCATATGGTCTTACTCGAGTAAATTTTAGCAAGTGCCATAAAACTGATCCTTATGTCATGTCTTCGCAAGTGCAACAAGTATTTTATGTGGAAGATGCAGTTGAAAAGAACAGTCATTACGTTATTAAAAAATTTCCGAGATATTGGTGTGATACTGGAAATCATAATGCAATGGAAGAAGACATGAGCAATACGCATTCACATGATATGGGCATAGGTGGTGAACTAGAAACAGAAGTTGTTAATGGGGTTTGGGTTAGGGATGATGCCCTCGTAATACAACTAGAAACAAAACTAGAAGCATAAGTTCCTGTTCCGTCTCGTTAGGACAAAAAATCCTCTTTCTTATTACTTTAATTTGGTCTAATTTATGATGTATTTGGCACTTTTTGTTTTAGCTGGAAATTATTATCTTTGATGAATGTATTTGGCACTCTTTTCTCATATTGCAATCTACACTGTTCACATGTTTTATGATTTAATGCCTTTCTTTACTGTCATCTAAATTGGTTATAGACCAAAATGTTATAGTTATTGTTTTTTGTCCACTTTAACATGCATGTAATTTTTTCTAATGTATTTAGTTTGTACAGGATGGATGAACTTATTAATATCCGACTGCAAAATGGTGGATAGTTTCGAAGGACATGTTACGTCAGCAGAGAATCCTTCGTAGTAACAAAATATGATGTAGACCGGTTTTCTTACAGTGTGGTTATGGACTTTGTTAAAGATTGTCTCCATTACACTGAAATAGGAGGAGTCTATATCAGCAAAGGAACGAGCGGTGGCTGGTAGCTAATATTGAATGACAAGGACGTAAATGAGTACGTACAGAGCTGCAATAAGCAAGAAGTGGTTTTTTACATCGACAACACCATTGACAAAGACAGTGAGCCGTTGATTCAACTACAGCCACATGTAATCATACGGCCAAGGAAAAACATAATTCAAGGTATATATGTATATGTAATATAGATCCATTCTTATATACATTTCTGTGTGTGTAAAGAACTATGAAGGAGGCCATCGTTATTATTTTTATTGTTCCAGGTTCTGCTAAGAAGCCGGTTGCAAAGCACAAGTATACTACTGTACATAGACTTCAGCAGCAACACAAAATGATGAAAAATATCCCAACTCAAGTGGGTCAGAAGAAACTATTGTCGGAGCCTGATATGAATAATGATAAAGAAGATGTTACTGTGACGGACAAAGGAACCAGGAGGAAATTAAATGTAGAAAATGAAACAGGTAATGATGATGATACCCAAGAGAATGTAGCTGATGTTTAGGTATTTTTCAGTTTTCATTTCAGTTTTATTAATCCGAATGAAATCTTATTCCGACCATGAAGGCCGCAGCTAATTCAAGTAACAAATTGTTCTTTGTGCATGCATTCTGTCAGAATAGCAAGAACTGTTTATATGTCGACTCTATTTGGTTAACTAGCTTAAATTTATCATCGATGGTGAGTAATAATGCTAATCTGCTTGCAGTTCTCACAACCATCAGTTTTGACGAAGTATGAACAAGAGCGAATCGCGCGAATGCAAGAAAATGATGCAGTTAGTAGATCACTTGGTGTGCCTTCATTGGTTAGTTGTATGCAAGAGGCTGCCGCACGAAATAAGAAATATAAAGATGTTGCTGGACGTGATGAATACATCTCTGAAAATGCTGGTGAAGACGTCACTGATGATTCATCGGATTTGGAGGTATAAAGAAGTTATTTGTTTATGACTTATTGTCTTTGCCTTATGAACGTAAAAAATCTTGAACTTTGACTTAATTGTAGAGAATCAAAATTGTAAAATCAAAGGATCCTTTACCTGCACTGAGAACTCGTGGACGAACCAATGCAGCCATTGAAATTGAGAAGGAAGCGATGAAGCGCACCCCCTCCAAAGAAAGATGGCTCCAACAAGGAGTTGATCATGACACACACTCCCAGTCCAAATAAACTCAGTAACCAGGATAAATTCACAGTAACATTAAAGAAATTGACGAACCCTGCACCGTCTTTTTTAGGAGTTTTAAAACCTACAATGTCTCGTCCATCCGTTTTAAAACCTACATGTAGCAAATTGTTCAAATAAACAACCAATTCATGTGAAGTTGTTGGTTCAGTTGCTGCTTATTTAGCGATGCGGAAACATCAAAAGCAGAATGTTGAAGCGCCTATAACAATGGAAAATCTTACTGATCGATTAGAGCAGGAATGGATTGCATGGGAAGATGAAGTAGGTACAGGTACAATATAATGTTTCTTTATCTGTGCACTGCACTGTTGAGTGTGTCTTTTTTCTATTCACATTTTTGAACCTGGTAGGTAAAGTACAAGGTCCAAAAAAACCTAGAGGAAAGTTAAAAATGACCAAGGTGCATGCTAGAATCCCTGATGATAAAGTAGTCATTGAGTTGAATGAGGATGGCCAGCCAGTATCTGATAGTATTACAGAGTTAAGCAATTTTCTTGGTACATTAGCAAAGGATAATGTGTCTCTTACTTACATCAACTGGCATATTGTTCCTGATCAATTAAAACGACAAATGTTGGATTATGCTTTGGTACAATCTAATTTCCTTAACCATATACAGTTCAACTGACTTCCTAAATGTTTGGTTTTAATTAATTAGTTTGTCTCCTGAATTTTGTGATTGATATATTGTAGGCTAGGTATGTCATACCGGAAGAAGGACACAAGTGGCCGGTCTTGAACACGCTTAACGACTCTTGGAGGCAGTACGAATCTCGCATCAAAGCAAGGTATTATAAAAAATATTCAATTGATGAGGTAAGTATTGCAAATTGGCCCAGTACAATTCCGTTGGAGGATTTTAAAATGCTCTTGGAATACTAGGGGATGAAGCAGTTCAGGTACTGCTTTAATGATATTCACATTTGCATAATGTTTAGTAGTTCACAATATCTTGGTTAATGCTAATCTTTTCTTTAGTAGTTCACATTATCCTTGTTTAGTGCTTTTTTTTTGGATTTCCAGGCACTAGCTGATACTAATTCCGCGCATCGTAATTCGTTAAATGAGACACATACCATGGGTCACAAAACTCATGCAGTAGCCAAAGAAAAGATAGTATGTGTTTTTTTGAACTTAAGTTATTTTTTATTGTGATTTAGTTGAATTGACCACATGATAATTCTAATTTGTTATATCATTGAATTATTGGTAATCCTAATACTTGACAGAGAAAGAAGGACCCAAAAAAAGCCTCCCCATCTGCTGCCTTGGTTTATTTGGAAACATATAAACGAGAACCGCGTAGAAGTTACAAGACTAACACAGATGAACTAAAGGCCAAATAAGTGAGTACATATATAATTAGATACTGAAATAGCAATACTTGTGTCAGTATAATTGGCACATTGTACGTTTGTTGGAGCTGTTTATTAAATCGAACACATAGTTAATTTGAAAGAGAACCAGTTCTGTTAATAAATTCATTCCTGCCAGCTGCCTATTTATCTATATGCTTGCCTGGTTTTCATTTTGTAGGCGAAGGTTCAAGCAATGGTGGATGCAGGAAACACTGCTGAGGCAAATGCACTTGTTTCTAGTGGGAAGAGCCACACGCGGAACTGGCTTGTAGGAAGGCGAGGTAAATTGGATGAAAAGTCTCCAACAACTCCTGGTTCTTCGGACAGTTATGTGCAAGAGCTGACAAAAAAAAAAGGCAAGATCTTGAGGCGTATTTAGAAGAAAAGGTGAGTAGAAAAGTGAAAGAGAACATGTCATGGGTGTTAAAAAAGCTAGGTGAAGCCAATCCAGATCTTAATTTAGATGTCGGAGACTTTTGTGTCACCACAACAAGTGATGAAGATGCTGACATTTGTACTCCTTCAACCCTGGCAACTGACTGAAGTATTTGGATGGTATGTGTTAGCACTTGTGATATATTCAGACTGTTCTTTTAAATGATGGCACTTGTGGTATGTGTTCATGATGGCACTTGTGGTATGTTTTGGTGATGGCACTTGTGGAATGTGTTGGTGATGACACTTGTGAGTTGGTATATATAATTGGTTGGTCTGACTGTGGTGATGAATGTTTTGGGAGGATTTGTTGTATGAATATTTTGGTATATATGTATGAACGTGGTACAATGTTTTGGATTGAATATATGTACAGCAGATTCTGTAATTACAGGGTTGTATTACAGCTGCAGTTGATTTTTTTTTCTGGTGTCGTAGTTGATTTTTTTACCATTGCAGTTGATGTTTTCTGGTGTTGCATTAGATTGCTGTGGTGTTGCGTTAGACTGTGCTGTGGTGTTGCGTTAGACTATGCTGTGATGTTGCATTAGACTTTGCTGTGGTGTTGCATTAAGTGTAATATTATTGATTCCACAATGGTACGACACGTGGGGCCCATAGCTTACATGGAGCCATGTGGATAGCTGACATGGCGAGCTGATGTGGCATGTGACACGTTAGCAGCTGACGTGGAAAGTCCATGTGGACCCCGCTATCATGACCTAGAAGCCAGGTTCTGTCTTCTACTTAAGGAAACGTTGTAGGTTGTTGCATTACATGCATACACTGTTGCAATAGGGAAAAAGCTCTACTTAAGGCAACGCTTTCTGTCCGTGGCCGTAGATGGGCAAAAGTGTTGCCTTAGATGGCCAATGCAACGACCGCGGATGTCATGCCCCCTGGTGTTGCCTATTTGAAAAAAGGGCATACGACAACGCTTTTTTGATCTACGGCCACATCAAAATTGTGTCGAATATGCCCACTTTTGTAGTAGTGCCTCCACCAAGTTAGCAGTAATGGCAAAATCCATTTGGATCTTGGAACTTTTGGTATGCCAGTCCACCTCCTTGTCCATATCCTTCATCACCATGGCAACCGAGGCAAGTAAATCAACTCCAACGTGCTACTAGGCAAGGAGTCCTTGGGTCTCGTCCACATGCGTACAACACTATGGCTCCACCCGTTGGATACACACCAACCGATATTGAAGCTGCAATGCATGCTTTACCATTCTCAGAACCTGATGGAAATTTTTATACGGATACCAGTGCCACATCTCACATGACAACGGATCAAGGCATACTTTCTACTTATTTCAATTCTAGCAATCATTATCGTAACATTGTTGTTGGCGATGGTCATCTAATTCCAATCGTTGGTCATGGTAGCACTAATTTACCCTTACCATACCCTCCATTTATCCTAAATAATGTTTACATGCTCCCAAACTTATTAAAAATATGATATCTGTTCGCAAGTTCACCACTGATAATATGGTTTCTGTTGAATTTGATCCGTTTGGATTTTCTATTAATGATTTACAGACGGGGACCAAACTAATGAGATGTGACAACACTGGGGATCTTTATCCTCTCTTCTCCAATAATCAAGCCACTCCCTTTATCAACCAGTCAGTCTTTACTGCTCTCTCTCTCCAGATCTTTGGCATAACCGCTTAGGACATCCTAGCGCTGCTGTGCTTAAATCATTAAATAATAAAAACTTCAATAATTGTAATAAGGCTTGTAAAACTTGTTGTTCTTCTTTTCCTCTTGGCAAACATTCTAAATTACCATTTTATGATTCTCTGTCGTACACATTGCTACATTTTGATATTATTCACAGCGATCTTTGGACATCGCCTGTTGTTAGTTCTTGTGGCCACTGTTATTATGTTCGTTTTCTTGATGATTATAGCAAATTTTTATGGACATTTCCCATTGCCAAAAAGTCACAAGTTAAACACTTATTCAAATCTTTTCATGCTCTAATCAAAACTCAATTTGAACGTAATATTAAAACATTCCAATGTGACAATGGTACATAATACATCAATGTCACCTTTAAACAATGCTTTGATCATAATGGGATGTTATTCCACCTTTCTTGTCCCCACACCTCTCCTCAAAATGGAAAAGCCGAATGACACATTAAATCAATAAACAACATCATTCATACTTTGCTCGCTAATGTCTCAATGCCACCTTATTTTTGACATCATGCTTTAGAAATGGCCACATATCTTCTTAACATACTTCCAACTAAAGTCTTAGAATTTCAGTCTCCCGCCCAAATTCTATACCAATGCGATCCCAAATATTCGGAATTGCGTGTATTTGGTTGTTATGTTTTCTTTGTTTCCGACCACTTCTATCCACAAATTGCAAGCTCGATCCACTTCATGTGCTTATCTTGGCCCCGCTCCCAACCATAGAGGCTCAAAGTGTTATGATATGACAAGTGGCAAAATCATTATTTGTCGTCATCTGAAATTCATTGAGACCGAATTCCCTTTTGCACAAATTCACAAAACCACAAATACAATGCATGATTTTTCAATTACCAATAGTTCTAATTCTTTATTGAATTATTTGCATTCCACTTTAAAGCCTCCTAACATAACCGAGTCCACACCTTATTCTAGCCCACTACATCAGCCTCCTCTTATTGAGCCACGGCCTCAACCGGACCCACTTGCATCCTCTTCTGTTGCGCCACTAGCTCCTACGGGCTTAGTTCCCCCACAATTCTCTCCATGTGTGTCAACACTCAAGTTATTCGAAAAACTCAGCTAAGCCCACGACCCACTCCACTTCTTTTCAATCCACAAACACAACCAACTCACCCTGCTCAATCGGCTGCCCAATCTCAAAACTCTAGGTTAACGACATCTCTTTCCCCAAACACCTCCATTATGACTGCTCAAACGAACCAAGCCTAAAGCCCACAAAGTTCTCCTTGGCCTAACAACCCCATATTACCTCGTATGACAACCCGAGCGATGGATGGCATTTTTTAACCAAATCCTAAATACACTACCAATTTGCATACATCCACCACAAACATATCTCCTTTACCAAAGTACCTTGTTAGTGCTCTTCATGACTATAACTGGAATAGTGCAATGTTGGATGAATTCAATGCTTTAATTAATAATAAGACATGGGAGCTAGTGCCTAGGCCACCTAATGTGAATGTAATCCGGTCTATGTGGATTTTTCATCACAAGTACAAATCTGATGGTTTTTTTGAGCGGCATAAAGCCTGTCTTGTAGGTGATGGTAAAACTCAGCAACAAGTTATTGATTGTGAAGAAACATTTAGCCCAATGGTTAAACCAGCAACCATACGAGCAGTTCTTAGTATCGCTCTTTCAAAATCTTGGCACATTCATCAATTGGATGTCAAGAATGCCTTCTTACATGGTCATCTTAATGAGACTGTCTATATGCATCAGCCCATGGGGTTTCGAGACAAGAGACATCCAGATCATGTGTGTTTGCTAAAAATAATCTCTATATGGCTTAAAAAAGCTCCTCAGGCTTGGTGTCAACGATTTGCAGACTTTGTTACATACATTGGATTTCCTCATAGTAAATCTGATAACTCTTTGTTCATTTATAGACAATGTTCAGATATGGCATATATACTGTTGTATGTTGACGACATAATTCTTACTGCTTCTTCAAATCATTTGCGCAATTCTTTCATTACTCTCTTGAGTTCAGAATTTGCTATGAAGGATCTTGGTTAGTTAAGCTGTTTTTTGGGTATTGCTGTTACTCGTCTTACAAATGGTTTATTTCTATCTCAGAAAAAGTATGTTGCAGATATCATTGACAGAGCTGGAATGTCTAACTGCAGTCCTTGCCCTACTCCTGTTGACACTAAAGCTAAACTTAGTGCTACTAAGGATACCCCATATGAGGATCCTACTAAGTATCGTCCTCTTGCGGGTGCTCTTCAATATCGTACCTTCACAAGGCCTGATATTTCTTATGATGTACAACAGGTGTGCCTTCATATGCATGATCCGAGAGTTGAGCACATGACTGCTCTCAAGCGCATCTTGCGCTATATTCAGGGTACACTATCTTATGGTTTGCATCTGCACAAGTCTTCTATTGACAAACTTGTAGCCTATACAGATGATGATTGGGGTGGATGCCCGGATACTAGACGCTCCACCTCAGGTTATTGTGTATTTCTTGGATATAATCTTATTTCTTGGTCCTCTAAACGTCAGCCTACATTGTTTCTAGTGCAGAAGCTGAGTATAGAGGAGTTGCTAATGTTGTCTCCGACTTATGTTGGATCAGAAATTTGTTTTTAGAGTTGCATGTTCCCATTCAGAAAGCCACCTTGGTTTATTGTGACCATGTAAGTGCGATCTACTTATCTAGTAATCCAATTCAGCATCAACGCACAAAACACATTGAAATGGATATTCACTTTGTCCGTGAAAAAGTAGCTAAAGGAGAAGTTCAAGTCCTTTATGTCCCATCCCGTTATCAAATTGCTGATATTTTTACAAAAGGTCTTCCACGTATGCTATTTGATGAATTTCGAGACAACCTCAACGTCCGACAACGACATGTTTCGACCGCGGGTGAGTGTTAGAATAATTAATATATGGTATTTATGTTAATAATATATTACATAAATACCATATATTAATGGTAGAAGATTTGTATTAGAATAATTAATATATGGTATTTATGTTAATAATATATTACATAAATACCATATATTAATGGTAGAAGATTTGTATTAGAATAATTAATATATGGTATTTATGTTAATAATATATTACATAAATACCATATATTGATGGTAGAAGATCTGTCATTGGTTATATATATTATTATATATTACACATGGTAATATATAATAACATTAATGACAGGAAAATAAATGTGTGTTATTTATGTAATATATTTATGTAAACATTGGCAGCCCTAAATGCCTACCAAAAGGAGCTGACAAAGAATGAAACGCAAGGAAGAAATTTGAAATCTTACACCAATGACAAATCTTCTACTATCAATATATGGTATTTATGTAATATATTATTAACATAAATACCATATATTATTTATTCTGATACAAATATTCTACCATTAATACATGGTATTTATGTAATATATTATTAACATAAATACCATATATTAATTATTCTAACAAAGAAGTTTGACTCATATAATTGCATTGAGATGAGTTGACCCCGTGGCTTGATTATTGCCTTGATCAAATCTTGAGTGTTATCGGCATGAGAGTGACATGATCTTGCAACTGAGGATAGTGATCTTGTCATGTCTTCTTCGGTCATTTTAGGAGAATCAAGAACTTAAAATGCTCATTGAAGAAGTGAGCACTAAACAAAATCTTTGCAACCAGAGCAGTGAAGATGATGATATCTTTATGATTCACTGGTTCTTGGATGACACAGTGGTTTTTTAAATCAGGAATATGATGGTTGTCACTGCAACCAGAGTAGGTAGGGATGAAGAAATAACTTTGACCTCCTTCTTTAGGATGGAACACAGCCTAACGATGACAGTTGATCTTTTAAATAAGATCAACGCGAACTTAGATCAAATAAGAACTCTCAAGTGATATTCTTAAGTGATGAAATTAAACTCTGATGAGGTTATTTATTGTTGAGCAATTTGAATAAGCTCAATACCATGTTAGAAATATTGTGATATTTGAAATTTTGTGTTTGAGATAATTTTGATAACTGCTGAATTGAATACAAAGTTGTAATGATTCTTGATACATTGGGTTGTACATCATATTGAAATATATATATATATATATATATATATATATATACACACACACACACACACATACACACATAGATGAGTTTAGGTTTGATGAATAGATGTGGCCCATAATACATAACCCCACTATTAATAATATATAGTTGTATATATTATCATATTTGATAATAATAAAGCTTTGTGTTGTGAAATAAGGAAAATCATCTTCCAAGACATAATATAACCGGGATGTTAATCTCTCTAATCAATGACCATAATATTGTCGAAAATGACTCAAAATATCTTTCGAGTTGACTACAATGACAAGGGTATCAAATTTTGATTACTAGTATCACATAGCCAGTGTAGTTTTGAAATAATTGAAACTAGAGAAGAGAATGATAAAATACTGACTTGCAAGCTTTTCTGGCGTCTCTGAATGCATACTTTTGCAATGCAATTTAGTCATTTTTGAATGTAGACTTTTGCAAAAAAGTTTAGGCTTTGCTGAATCAAGGAGGAAGATGAATTCTGAATAATTCATTTTTAAACCGATCCTGGATGTCATCATTTATAGATGTGAGGATTTATCTTTTCATTTGTAACAATCACATCTACCACCTTTTCTTATTGTTTCAAACAGAAGCAGATTTTCCAAATGGCGTATCCTTTTATTCAAATTTTCAAACACTCTCATCAGCTCTAACAAATATATTTACCGTCGTTCTTCCTATTCAAATTCAAATTTTGGGCTTAATAACAAGTTCACATTTATCCCTTTTTAACTGTTGTGATTCTACCAAAAAAATATCATTTGGATCAAAACCAAAATCCATCTTGGCCCGGTTAGGTTGGCTGGACGACGACAATGACGCGTGTGTGGGGTCATGTAAGACCACCCTTCTCACAGCAACAACAAATTTATGTGTCCGAAGGTCCCAACCTATCTCATGAGAATACTATATTTAAGTAAATATATTTCTCAATATTCCAAGACTACGATCCATCGCATGGATGTGAAAAATTCGTGAAGATCTATGACTTTGCTATTGGAACTTTTCGAATCGATGCACAGATGGAGAGAAATTAAAGGAAGAAGAGAGGCATTTCGCTGGCCAATAAAGTTCTAATAGAGGTGACCATGGAATTATGGTTACATGAATATTTTAATAATATATTTTCTCGTTTCGTGTATTTAAGCCAAAAACGAGCTGGAGTCCAAATCATGCCTTCTAACAGGCGATTTATAGGTTTAAAGGCCTTCTGAATGCAATGGGACTAGTGTCAAGGTCCAATTCTGAAGAATGCAGTAGTTATTCTTAAAATTTTATTTATTCTAAATAAATTGCACAAATAATTTCCTACATATTTTAGATTCGTATGACCAAACTATACGTGTGATTGATACGAAATTTGAAACCTTATAATAATTTAATATTCCGAGCTCAATGAAACTAGTTTCAATAAATTATGAGGTCATTTGAAAAATGCCTATTTTAACAGGTTAAATAAATAATTGAAATTCCTAAATTTCAATTATTTACTTTGAATTCAATTCAAAGTTTTATCAATATCATTCTAATCAAATAGAATTTAAGCCGACCTTATAAATAAATTTTCATTTATTTTGAATTCAAATTTTTTTATTTAACAAATTCATTTAACTTTCAGTTGTAATTTAATTAACTCAATTTTAGTAAAATACTTCAATATTAAATCTGCAACTTCAAATATTTATCAATACAACATAATTCATAATTTCATTCACTACCAATGCAAATTTATATTGTTATAATTTGTTTAAATTCATTCCTTAATCAATTTAATTTAGTTTACATCATGAAATTACATAATTAAATCACTAAGTTTTATTTATAACCATAATAATATTCAAAAATCATATTAAATTCAATAATTTAAATAATAAAAAAATATAGCTTCTTGCACTCTCCCTCACTCAAAACTTTTCATCCTTGGAAAGGTGTAGTAAGGAAGTTTTCAATTAATATATTTAACAATATAATTTCCTACTTAACTTATAAAACATGTAATTTTCATAGGTAGTTTAATATAGGTTTGAAGATTATAATTTCCTCAAATTTTTTAAGTCGTAAATTCATGAAAATATTCGGTAGAGTCTCCTTTGTACGGCTAGGTCCAAAAAAATAACAATACATATATAATTACAAATATACATCTCATCTCAATAATAAGGCATCTCAAACCATGGGGAAACAATATATAATATTAAAATATGATATATAATTCGATATGCGTATCTTTTATTAGGGTTATTAGCAATTTAGCTTATTTTTAAGCAAGAAAAAACAATATTATGTGCAAGCGGCTCTAGAAGCATGCAAATGCCATCGGAACGTACTAAAATACCTAACAACAAAATAAGAACACACACATATATAAGAAATAAACAAATATATACATAGTAATCATACAATAATAGCAATTGTAACAAACAAAGCACCCAACACTTTCATACACCGCTTGAGATGGTTCAGACATCTCCAATGAAGACCGCACGATGCACCAGTGCGTGTTGGAATTATAGGTCGTGGCGAAGGACTAAGGAGAGGTAGGGACTACCTAAAATGACGTGGGAGGAGATAGTAAAAAGAGACTTAAGAAATTGGAATATATCTGAAGAGCTGGCTTCGGATAGGGGTGCATGGAAGTTAGCAATCCATGTACCAGGACCTTAGGGTATTTTTTTAGAACTTTTTAATCTTCGTCTTTGTCTTTTTCAAACCTTTATTTAACTATTACAGAAGATTTTAACTCCTTTTTTAAAAATATTCGTTTTTGTCTTTTTCATACCATTATTTTACCTTTACGGAAGATTTTAATTTTAATTTTAATTTTAGTTTTTGGGTTCCATATCTAGCCAACCCCAACTTGTTTGGGATTTATGGATTTGTTGTTGTTGTTGCATTTATTTTATTACGCTTCATTTCCTATCACTATTCCATTCATTTTCTTTTATTCTTTAACATTCATTTTTATTATTAATTATATAGACTTGAATCCAATTCATTTTACTTCTAAGTTGATTCATTTCAATTATATTCACTTATACACTTATTCACTTATAACGAAGTCACATTTTGTTGGTTTCATTCATTTTATTTTCATATAATTCATTTTATTTTAATTAGTTTGCATTCATTTAATGTATATTTACATCATTTATATTCATTTCATCATTCATGTAACGAGTTTATGTTTAGTATGTTTACCTAACTTCGTTTGCTTCATTTCCATTTCTAATGTTCGCATTCCATATGTTCACTTCCATTAAACCATTTAAGTTCATTTTCATTTCTTAGTTTATATATATAAACACTTCCTTGGTTCAAAGTTTCGTTTTGAACAATTTCTTTACTTATTTTTCATTTGTACAATCTTCTATCACATATGCATAGAACAATTTAACTTTTAAACATTTGGCCAAGTGTCATATATATTCCCAATGTTATTTAGTACTATACGAATTAATCATTCCTATCAATTTAACATTAATGCTCTATAATTTAAACAAGTTTATTTTTATTGTTTTTTCCACATTTTCATTACTGGAGTTTGATTGTATAGTAATACACTACATATATATAATAATATTCAACCTTTGTTATGAGTAAGTTTTATATATGTTTATAGTATGCAATTAAGGATTATACATTTCAATCTTATTCAATTTAGTAACTTAGAATATTCATTACTTTCAGTTTGTTTTAATTCCTATTATCCTTTAATTAGGAGTTACCATTTTATTTTGAGTGCTACTATTCACACCCCTATTCACACTTCTGGCAACCAAAACTAAAAGCACCCCAAATATTTCAAATTTACTATGTTGGTGATCATCTAAATTAATAACCAAAAAATGCAGAGGCCAACGACTCCTTCCTCTACACCATTGGATTAATTAATTTTGTGAATCAAACACCTAAAATCAAATAGTTCAACAAAAAATTAACATAATCCATTTTTATAACCACTTTAGAAAATTTAATTTTTATAAATGAGTACTTACTTCATCAGTTGTGAAATGATTCGTCAAATCAACAGTTATGTCTTTTGAGCCATTTAATCGAATGTCTTGCATCATATTATCACAACCATCATATTTATCATCCAATTTATCATCATTCAAATACTCCATCTATCAAACGACAAAAAAAGTTAATGTATCAATTTGTAAAAGAAGTACGTAAGTTATACGGATGAAAACCCTATAAGCTAAAATTAACAGTGTCGTTCTCTATTACAACGTCATCAAATTTAATGTCCTCTAAACTTGAAATTTCCAATGGAGCCAAAGAAATATCCTAAAACGCAATAGAAAACCGTAAGTATTAAAAAAACCTAACAACATATTCTATGACATAATAGGAAACAATAAAAATCAAGCTATTCTAACCACTTTTTAATCTTTTTCTTCCATCTCTATTAGACACAAAATAATGTATGCTTTTGTTAGGGTTTAGAAGTTTGAAATTGTAGAGAAGTACATGTTTTTCTTACGAGAAGTGCGGTGGTGAATAACCGAGTGAATGAATAATGAATGGTGGCCAAAAGAATATAAAAAATAATAATTTGTATTAAATTTAGGAACGTGGCCAGAAGTGTAAATCTGGGTGTGAATACTAGCATCCTTTATTTTTAGATTAAATTTCTTGTTTCACACATTAAGACGTTTAGCTATTTAATGTTCCGATGGATTTCTATAAGGAGAATCGTTTAATTAACAGAGATATGCGAATAAAAATACCTTGTTCTTTTTGAATCAAATTGAAATGCTATATATTATTTATTTTTTGAATATCGCAACATGGTTATGGTTTCAAATAAAAATTATTTCAAAAACAAATGTGTAGCAAAACTACTAAGTTGTCTTCCCCACTTTGAGACTTGAAAATGAATGTCGATGATGTGTGCACTCATCATCGAAATTATTTTACAGCGACAAGAGGGGAATGTACACTTACCTTGTAATAACCCGGAAATCCGAACCAATTTAATTTTTTTATTTTGGCAATTTTAATGAATTTTGAATATTTAAAATGATTTATTTTAAATAATAACGACGAGAAATTTATTTTGAATAGAATTAGAACATATGTATTTATTTGAATCGACGTTAGAATATAAATATTTTGTTTTAATTATAAAAGGAATTGGAAATGGCGCGGTAGTTCGAAAATTTGATTTTAAATTTCAAATGAATGTACAGGATTCAAAATAAATCGGATTTTAGCGAAACAAAAAATATTAGAATTTATTTGAAGATATCTTTCCAGCGAATCCGAAAAATCAAAATTTCATAGCGGGACTCAAAAGTTACGTCCAGTTGAAAATTCATAATAGTCGCTATGGAATTCTGGCCCTTAAAATGGAAATTTTGCAAACGACCTCTGTTTTCGACGAAACTACGTTTGTTGGATCCGGGATGTCAAGTTATTGCTAGATTCCAAAATACCTAATTTTTCGAGTCAATATGTGAGCGTGGCGAAGTAAAATGTGTTTTGACAGTTTCAGTCAATTTCAATCGATAAGAAAATGACCATTTTTCAAACGGTCTCAGAATTTGATGAAATTAGTTTTGTTAGAACCATATCGTCAATACGAAGCTAGAAAATATTTTTCGGGAATTTTTAGAGTCTGTATGTGGTCCCGATAAATTGAAATGCGCGTTCCTAGATTTATATTTTGATTTTGACGAAAACTGATCGGAACGATCGAATTGGCCTACGTGACATATCCCATTATGTTCGGAATGTGGGTAATTAACGACAATCGGTGGGCTTGATTTAGAGTTCGAAAAAAGGTTATTTTATGGAATTAAATAAACAAACAAATAAATAAAAATAAATTATATAAGGCTCACCAACCCTAATCTCTCTCATAAAAAAACCG
The DNA here is from genome assembly GCA_030737875.1 of Allium sativum. Taxonomy (NCBI): domain Eukaryota; kingdom Viridiplantae; phylum Streptophyta; class Magnoliopsida; order Asparagales; family Amaryllidaceae; genus Allium; species Allium sativum. The sequence continues at coordinate 658,648,777 of CM060909.1, read as the reverse complement.
TACCACCCCCCAAATCAGAAAACCATCGGCCCCCCCTCCTCGATCTTCCATCGCAGGCCCTCCAACACGTTGCCAGGCCCGCCTCCATCGCCGCTTCCCCTTCCAGCCCATCGCCACCTAATTCCGACCCCCTTCTTCGTTCTCTCCTTCAAACCCCCATCCCGCCACAGTACGATGCCAATGGCCCCTTTTTCCGACGCCGCAGCCTTTAGCCGAACCCCCACCACCTTACGGACCCTATCAGAGCAACCCCGCCTCTCCTTCCTTTCTCTCTCTTCCTCCCTCCCTCTGGAAAACTCCAAGACCCGAAGTCAGCGCCTCAAGCCACCCCCTTTCCGCCGCTGTAGACACCAGGCTGCACCCCCTTGCCTCCGCGCCGACTACCATCCCCCAACCCTCCTCCATCCGAGGACTGTAAGTATTTATTTTATTTTAATTTATTTTAACATTGATTTTTATTCTCAGTTTTATTATATAAAGAGTGTATAAAAGAATATAAATAGGATTTTTAATAGAAAAGAAATGATTTTTAATAAAAAATAAATGATTTTTAATATAAAAGAAATGATTATTTTTATAAAAGATATGATTGTAAAGATTCGATTTCTATATGTATGATAGCAAGATAAAGATTCAATTTTTATATATACAGTAACGGATTAAAAATATGCTTTTTAGCTTATGAATGTCATTAATAAAAATAAATCATGTTGGATATCGTGTTCGCATAAGGTTGTAGTCGAAGAGGTGTTCATCTTCTTTGCTTTGAGAGAATGACGGAGTGGAACCCAAAGGTGAGAACTCCTCACTGTAATTTTTTTTATATAGTTATTTATTATGTAACAGCATATATGAACTGTTTCCCCATCGTCCACAGACCATGGACGACTTGTATGTTTGTTTGGTTATACTGTGTTGTGATTTTTGGTTGATTAGTTTGTTTGTTTGTTTGGACTGGTTTGGGGAAATGAAATGGAATTGAATAGAATTGGTATGTGTATGGCGTGGGCCATTATTAGGCCAGAGATAAGGCTGAGCCTTATCCCGTTTCTAGTATCGCGCCGTTATGCCGCCGAAATTTTCTAAAATATGTTAGAAAAATAAAAATATCATTTTTATTGTGTAAATGAAACGAATAGTATTTTATCGTTAAAAATATAATTTTAACGTGTATGTGAATAAAATAAATATTCATTTACAAATCAGACGATTCATTTATGTACACTCATTTGACTGATATGGACTGGGACGATAAATTTTACACATCGCCCAACTACACAAATAAAATTCATTATTTGTTGATTGAAACCCCACACAGGTGTTGGGATGAAATTGGACATGCACTAATCCCAATAATTAGCTGTATGTCGATCGATTGATTTACAGGCTGTTATAAGCATTAAATATTTGTATTTGATGCTTATGCAGTGTAGAATGCACTATGGATGATGGATTGCTGTTTTCATTGTTGTTATACACATTTGTTGTATGAAATCCATATAATCAAGGTAATTGACTGTGTCTGATTCCAATTCAGAAAAGAATGAATATTTGAAAATAACGAATATTTTAAAATAATATTCAGAAAAGAATCAAAATATGATTTTGATGTCCGATTTAGGATGGACACGAATATATTTAAATATATAAAGCCGTGTTGATTAGATCAACATCATTTAGACGTGAACGATATTTATATGGATTTTGTTCATTTTTAGAATGAATATCAAAAAGAAATTGATGTCAAAATATAACGGTTTGAAAATAATATCATTTATATATCGATGAAATGGAATATTCAATTTTGATTCGAAATTGAATACGAAGTTGAAATCGTTTTGAAAACAAATTTAAAACGACTTATAAAATACATTTTAAATGAAAATCGACGAAAAATATATTATATATATATATATATAATATAATGGCCTGAATAGAACGCGCCGCGCTATGGCAGTTCGCGAATTTCGACCATTGACTTCGAATGGACATTACGGGAGATCCGACCGTCGGATTCTCCTAAAACCGGAACCGTTGGGTTCGTATCGAAAAGAGCTTTCTAGCGAATATTAGAAATTAGAAATCTAACAGTTGGATTTGGAATTATGTCCAAATCATATTTGGAAAAGGTCGTTGTAAGTGCAGTACGATGTCCGTTTATGGAAATCGACTGTATGGGCGTTGATAAAATTATTAAAAATATCAATAATTAGTGTAAAATCATAAGAAATGATTTGGAAAGAATTGGAATGAAAAATTCCATATTTGAAAAGATAAAATAGATTTTTATCGAAATGAACTAGAAATAAAATCCATTTATTTTTAAAATAAATAAATTGGATTTGAAATGGCTTTAAAAATAATCAGAATTTCCAATATAAATTGGAAACGGATTTGAATCAAAATTGTCTTCAGAATATTTCGATATTGGATTTCGTGATTATACAGATATTGTTATGGAAATTTGAAAGATATATTTATATCGTTATTTCCAATACGATATTTGTTGGTCGTAGAATTTGATATTGAATATAAGCCGATATATTTTCTATTCAGAGCCTTGTATTTAATATCAAATGGGATTTGGGGTTTTCGTGAATGGTGACTTCATTAACACTGTTCTTAAACCCAGTTGAGAAGAAGATTAAATATTTTTATTTAGATTTAATGAGTTATACCAATAAATAATATTTGATTGGAATTGATTTTTGGGTTGATCATGAATAGTGTTTAAAATAACATTTGTTCTTTAACTCAATAATTAAAGGAATGTGAATTGGGTTTGCTGTGAACTGTGTTTTAATGACATTCGTTCTTTAACCCGATTTACAGTGAAATGGGATTTGGAATCTATAAATCTTCTTGATAAGATGTAAATGAGATTTTCCAAAGTAAAGTTTTTCCAATTTAATAAAATTAATTGGGATGGAATGGAATTCGATCTGGGAATAATCGAAGTGAATTTCTGCGGAGGAAGACTGCTAATATATATGGAATTTAAAAGGCTTTGCCGTTATTCCATTTATATTATTAGTTGGATATGGAAGTTTATATCGATTATATATATTGATCTGTTTTCCGTGAAAATTCCATTGTTAATGGAATGTGATTTTGGGTTTATCGTGAACCGTGTTTTAAATGACATCGGTTCTTTAACTCAGTTAAAGACCTGATTTATTTCCTAGATTTGAATAATCATTAAGTAAAGATTTTTGGAAATTAAAACTGAATAAGAGTTTTAATGGATCTTTAAATAGATTGAAAGGTGAATTTGATAATTAAAACTATCAAATTCAAGAAATGAACGAGAATGGGGTACCACCAGTTTTACTCCAGACGATAGTTAAATCTTTAATTAGATTTGAACGTAAAATGGTAATTGAATTTACCGATAACACCGTGGTGTTAGATATGAAGTATTACCTGTTTTACTTCATGGGATGAATAGGTTGGGATTGGAAAATTAAACAAATGATTACTTCGGTAAGGTTCGTTAATCCTGACTAGTTTGGGTAAACCATAATTTGGTTTGAATTGATATTCAAAGGAAGATTAAAGAATAAACTTAAAGAATTTATCTTTGATAAAATTAATGGGAACCTTTCCCAAAATATTTGAATAAAGGAATATTCTGGATTGGAATGAGGCGTATGTTGTGTTTTATAACACTTGTTTATTTTATACGCGAGTTATTCGGAAAGACCGGGTTTATCCCATTCTGAATAACTGAATCGATGATAAGTCGACGATGAAGACGGTGGTCGAAGACCGGAGGTCTTCACATCATTTGGATAATTATTGATGATCTTGATTGGGTTGTACACCCAACAGGAGAGAATCAGTTGGTGATCGTCCAGACGTACTTGAAGATCGATGGATATGCGAGGAATAAGGTTCCTCCGGTTTCGTACAGACCCAGAACGGACTTGTAATTGGATGTGTGTCTGACATCAGATTTCATTCTGTGTGATTGATTTACATTGGTTGCATAGCGTGAATTGCTTGTGTGGCATGCTGAGATGCAAATGATCAAGGCTTCTGTTGGAAAGCAGAGTTTTGTGGTTGATGATCAAAGCACGGCTTTAATACTGCGTAGCTTTGTGTAGCGTTAATTCGCAAGCCTCACACCCCGGTGTGAACCCGAAACGGGAGAAGGACCTCAGGGAGGGCATGCGTTTCCTTCTAGCTAGGAGTGGTGTTTTGGGTTTTACACGCCCAGACATTTTACTTATGTGGATGATGGACTGCGAGGTGCCTCGGTTAGTTCGGTCTCTTCGGAGCCGATGGCCTGGTCGGATATGACCAGTTTACACCCCATAGGGTGGGGAAACGTAGTGTTCAGGCATTTTAATCCACATCGAGTGGACCGGCCCTGACGATCCAAAGGCATGACAGAGTACTTGCCTAAGACATGGGCTAGATTGTCTCGAAGCGGTGAGGACGATCCCTTGCCTCGGTTCACAGATGGAAATCCAACTTCTAATACGTGACTTTGCGGTTTTGATTGTAGAACCTATATATGGCGACATAGTGGTATGGGTCACTTATGCCGTCTATGATTGATACTTATGATTGAAAATGTTTTGACACTATACACTTATAGTAATAATAAAAGATGAAATTTCACGTACCAAGCATATTTGGCTATTATAAGGTAAAACCCTATCCTTCAGCTTGTGTTGCATTGTGTGATGGGACCTGGGTCTTATAATAGCCTCATTGTTCTTTATTTAGCATTGCGCTGTTGTTTTATGCACTGGTATTCTTGGGAGGAAACCCATTCCGTGTTTACGGCGTGGTCCCTTGATTTACCTAACTTTAAAATAAAGATTAATAACTGTTTTTAGTTCTCATACCAGTCACATGACTGACCTGGAGTTTATTGTTTTAACCTAAACTTTGAGTGCCCCTATTTTCCTCGGGCAGCTAGTAGTTTTGGTTTTGTAGTTTTATATTCACAGTAACCCGGTTTACGGCTGGAATGATATTCGAAAAGCTCTGTATCCGTATATCTCCTTCAGTTGTGTATTGTATTATTTTTCCACTGCAGTAGTGTATCTAAATCTCTGATATTTTATGATGTGCAATATTTATTCATACTCTGTATATTCTTGTATTCTGATGAAATTGTTGTAATAAGCAATGAAATATTCTTCTGTTTGTGTTCAGATTCGTCTTGTCCTCAAAGCAATCCGGGCTTTCCTTCACAGGGAAGTTCGGGTCGTTTCATTGTGGTATCAGAGCTTTGGTTTACAGAGCTCGGAGAACAAGACACGTTAGAACCAAACGAAAGAATTCATCAGAGATTGGATTAGTAATATCCAATAAGAATGACTCGTTAGAGATGGGATCAGTAGTATCCTAGAACTAGTGTGAAAAGTATATTTTTAAAATGAAAACAATTTTTGTTTTGAAAATTTAAATCAATTCTTCGTATTTGAATATTTATTTTATATTGAATTTGGACAATCCAGTATATAAAGATTTTGCATATACGTCTGATCCACGGGTATTCGAAGTTTTAATATACTGGATAGATATAGAATCACACTCTAATCGTCCGGGGATAATTTTAGTGATGCGGCTGCATCATCAATATTTATGTTCGAGTGTCGAAAGTGGGATATCTATATATTTCCAATTGACCGGTGTGAGAACCAAAACTAGATAGGATCTACTGTTGTGAATTGGCATCAAAAACATGATTTTCTATATAAGTATCAAAATTATGTGTTTGAAATGATAATCAACTAATTGATTGATGATTGTGTTGTGGGATTATTTATTTAAATCAACATGTGAAAGAATGGTACATATAACCAAATTGTATCAAATATTGAACTATATTGAAAACTATTTGGAAATGCATATACATGTATATACATTGAACAGGTCATTACAAAGAGGCTAGAGCAGAGGAATAAAATTGTTTGCCCGACAAATAGGTACATTTTATTGTATTTCTTGGGTTTTGGATGATTCTATGAGCCGATTAGCTAGCCGCTTGGCTGTATCTTTTTCTTTTTGGATTGGAAAGGCTTGAATGGCAATTTCGGGATTTTCCCGGTGTTCCGTGCAGGGGAGGTTATGGCGAAATATTTCGAAAATTTAGAGTGTTAGTCAAATTTTTGAAAAATTTGAAAAGTTCTTAGAAACTGAAAAGTTGAAGAACTTAGGCCATAATGAAAGTTGAGTTAGTTTGTAAAACAACTTTCAGCTTCGTTCCTTTTCGGGGACGAAAAGTTTTAAGTGGGGGAGATTGTAATAACCCGGAAATCCGAACCAATTTAAAATTTTTATTTTGGCAATTTTAATGAATTTTGAATATTTAAAATGATTTATTTTAAATAATAAAGACGAGAAATTTATTAAGAATAGAATTATAACGTATATATTTATTTGAATCGACGTTAGAATATAAATATTTTATTTTAATTATAAAAGGAATTGAAAATGGCGCGGTAGTTCGAAAATTTGATTTCAAATTTCAAATGAATGTACATGATTCAAAATAAACCGGATTTTAGCAAAACCAAAAATATTATAATCTATTTGAAAATATCTTTCCAGCGAATCCGAAAAAATAAAATTTCATAGCGGGAATCAAAAGTTACGTCCAGTTGAAAATTCAGAATAGTCGCTATGGAATTCTGGCCCTTAAAAATGGAAATTTTGCAAACAGCCTCTGTTTTCGACAAAACCACTTTTGTTGGATCCGGGATGTCAAGTTATTTCTAAATTCCATAATTCGTAATTATTCGAGTCAATATGTGAGCGTGGCGAAGTAAAACGTGTTTTGACGGATTCAGTCAATTTCGATCGACCAGAAAATGGCCATTTTTCAAACGGTCTCAGAATTTGATGAAATTAATTTTGTTAGAACCGTATCGTCAATATGAAGCTAGAAAACATTTTTCGGAAAATTTAGGGTCCGTATGTGGTCCCGGTAAATTGAAACGCGCGTTCAAATTCAATATATAGATTTATATTTTGATTTTGACGAAAACTGATCGAAACGATCGAATTGGCCTACGTGACATATCCCATTGTGTTCGGAATGGGAGTAATTAGTTATAGACGACAGTCGGTGGGCTTGATTTAAAGTTCAAAAAAAGGTTATTTTATGGAATTAAATAAACAAACAAATAAATAAAAATAAATTATATAAGGCTCACCAACCCTAATCTCTCTCATAACAAAACCGTCCCCCCCCCCCCCCCAAATTCAGAAAACCGTCGGCCTACCCCCTCCTCGATCTTCCATCGCAGGCCCTCCAACCCGTCGCCAGGCCCGCCTCCATCGCCGCTTCCCCTTCCAGCCCATCGCCACCTAACTCCGACCCCCCTTCTTCGTTCTCTCCTTCAAAACCCCTATCCCGCCACCGTACGACGCCAAGGGCCCCTTTTTCCGATGCCGCATCCTTTAGCCGGACCCCCACCACCTTTCGGACCCCATCAGAGCCACCCCGCCTCTCCCCTTTTCTCTCTCTCCTCCCTCCCTTCGGAAAACTCCAAGACCCGAAGTCAACGCCTCAAGCCACCCCCTTTCCACCGCTGCAGACACCAGGCCGCACCCCCTTGCCTCCGCGCCGACCACCATCCCCCAACCCTCCTCCATCCGAGGACTGTAAGTATTGATTTTATTTTAATTTATTTTAACATTGATTTTTATTCTCAGTTTTATTATATAAAGAGTGTATAAAAGAATATAAATAGGATTTTTAATAGAAAAGAAATGATTTTTAATAGAAAAGAAATGATTTTTAATAGAAAAGAAATGATTTTTAATATAAAAGAAATGATTATTTTTATAAAAGATATGATTGTAAAGATTCGATTTTTATATGTATGATAGCAAGATAAAGATTCAAATTTTATATATACAGTTACAGATTAAAAATATGATTTTTAGCTCATGAATGTTATTAAAAAAAAAAAATCATGTAGGATATCGTGTTCGCATAAGGTTGTAGTCGAAGAGGTGTTCATCTTCTTTGCTTTGAAAGAATGACGGAGTGGAACCCAATGTGAGAACTCCTCACTGTAATTTTCTTTATACAGTTATTTATTATGTAACTGCATGTATGAAATGTTTCCCCGTCGTCCACAGACAATGGACGACTTGTGTGTTTGTTTGGTTATACTGTGTTGTGATTTTTGGTTGATTGGTTTGTTTGTTTGGATTGGTTTGGGGAAATGAAATGGAATTGAATAGAATTGGTATGTGTATGGCGTGGGCCATTATTAGACCGGGGATAAGGCTGGGCCTTATCCCGTTTCTAGTATCGCGCCGTTATGTCGCCGAAATTTTGTAAAATATGTTAGAAAAATAAAAATATCATTTTTATTGTGTAAATGAATCAAATAAATATTTTATCATTAAAAATATAATTTTTAACGTGTATGTGAATAAAATAAATATTCATTTACAAATCAGACGATTCGTTTATGTACACTCATTTGACTGATATGGACTGGGACGATAAATTTTACACATCGCCCAACTGCACAAATATAATTCATTATTTTTTGATTGAAACCCCACACAGGTGTTGGGATGAAATTGGACATGCACTAATCCCAATAATTAGCTGTATGTCGATCGATTGATTTACAGGCTGTTATAAGCATTAAATATTTATATTTGATGCTTATGCAGTGTAGAATGCACTATGGATGATGGATTGCTGTTTTCATTGTTGTTATGCACATTTGTTGTATGAAATCCATATAATCAAATTATATGGTAATTGACTGTGTATGATTCCAATTCAGAAAAGAATGAATATTTGAAAATAATGAATATTTTAAAATGACGAATATTTTAAAATAATATTCAGAAAAGAATCAAAATATGATTTTGATGTCCGATTTGGGATGGACACGTATATATTTAAATATATAAAGCCGTGTTGATTAGATCGACGCCATTTTGATGTGAACGATATTTATACCAATTTTGTTCATTTTTAGAATGAATATTGAAAAGAAATTGATGTCAACATATAACGGTTTGAAAATAATATCATTTATATATCGATGATATGGAATATTCAATTTTGATCCGAAATTGAATAGGAAGTTGAAATCGTTTTGAAAAAGAATTTAAAACGATTTATAAAATACGTTTTAAATGAAAATCGAAGAAATATACATTATATACATAATATAATGGCCTGAATAGAACGCGCCGCGCTACGGCAGTTCGCGAGTTTCGACCATTGACTTCGAATGGACATTACGAGAGATCCGACCGTCGGATTCTCTTAAAACTGGAACCATTCGGTTCGTATCAAAAAGAGCTTTCTAACGAATATTAGAAATTATAAATCTAATGGTTTGATTTGGAATTATGTCCAAATCATATTTGGAAAAGGTTGTCGTAAGTGTAGTTCGATGGCCTTTATGGAAATCGACTGTACGGGCCTTGATAAAATCATTAAAAATATCAATAATTAGTGTAAAATCATAAGAAATGATTTGGAAAGAATTGGAATGAAAAATTCCATATTTGAACAGATAAAAATAGATTTTTATTGAAATAAACTAGTTTTGAACTAGAAATAAAATCCATTTATTTTTAAAATAACTAAATTGGATTTGAAATGGCTTTAAAAATAATAAGAATTTCCAATATAAATTGGAAATGGATTTGAATCGAAATTGTCTTCAGAATATTTCGATGTTGGATTTCGTGATTATACAGATATTGTTATGGAAATTTGAAAGACATATTTATATTGTTATTTCCAATACGATATTTGTTGGTCGTAGAATTTGATATTGAATATAAGCCGATATATTTTCTATTCAGAGCATTGTATTTAATATCAAATGGGATTTGGGGTTTTCGTGAATGGTGTCTTCATTAACACTGTTCTTAAACCCAGTTGAGAAGAAGATTAAATATTTTTATTTAGATTTAATGAGTTATACCAATAAATAATATTTGAATAATAATTAAGTAACTCAGTTAAAGACATGATTTATTTCCTAGATTTGAATAATCATTAAGTAATGATTTTTGGAAATTAAAACTGAATTAGAGTTTTAATGAATATTGAAATAGATTGAAAGGTGAATTTGATAACTAAAATTATCAAATTCAAGAAATGATCGAGAATGGGGTACCACCAGTTTTACTCCAGACGATAGTTAAATCTTTAATTAGACTTGAACATGAAATGGTAATTGAATTTACCGATAACACCGTGGTGTTAGATATGAAGTATTACCAGTTTTACTTCATGGGATGAATAGGTTGGGATTGGGAAATTAAACAAATGATTACTTCGGTAACCTTCGCTAATCTCAACTAGTTTGGATAAACCATAATTTGGTTTGAACTGATATTCAAAGGAAGATTAAAGAATAAATTTAAAGAATTTATTTTTGATAAAATTAATGGGAACCTTTCCCAAAATATTTGAATAAAGGAATATTCTGGATTGGAATGAGGCGTATGTTGTGTTTTATAACACTTGTTTATTTTATACGCGAGTTATTCGGAAAGACCGGGTTTATCCCATTCTGAATAACTGAATCGACGATAAGTCGACGATGAAGACGGTGGTCGAAGACCAAAGGTCTTCACATCGTTTGGATAATTACTGATGATCTTGATTGGGCTGTACTCCCAAGAGGAGAGAATCAGTTGGTGATCGTCCAAACGTACTTGGAGATCAATGGATATGCGAGGAATAAGGTTCCTCCGGTTTCGTTCAGACCCAGAATGGACTTGTAAATGGATGTGTGTCTGACATCGAATTTCATTCTGTGTGATTGATTTACATTGGTTGCATAGCATGAATCGCCTGTGTGGCATGCTGAAATGCAAATGATCAAGGCTTCTGTCGAAAAGCAGTGTCTTGTGGTTGATGATCAAAGAACGGCTTTAATATTGCGTAACTTTGTGTAGCGTTAATTCGCGAGCCTCACACCCCGGTGTGAACCCGAAACGGGAGAAGGACCTCAGGGAGGGCATGTGTTTCCTTCTATCTAGGAGTGGTGACACGCCCGGACAATTTACTTATGTGGATGATGTATTGCGAGGCGCCTCGGTTAGTTCGGTCTCTTCGGAGCCGATGACCTGGTCGGATATGACCAGTTTACACCCCATAGGGTGGGGAAACGTAGTGTTCAGGCATTTTAATCCACATCGAGTGGACCGGCCTTGACGATCCAAAGGCTTGACAGAGTACTTTCCTGAGACTTGCGCTAGATTTTCTCAAAGCGGTGAGGATGATCCCTTACCTCGGTTCACAGATGGAAACCCAACTTCCAATACGTGACTTTGCGGTTTTGATTGTAGAACCTATATATGGCGACATAGTGGTATGAGGCACTTATGCCGTCTATGATTGATACTTATGATTGAAAATGTTTTGACACTATACACTTATAGTAATAATAAAAGATGAAATTTCACGTACCAAGCATATTTGGCTATTATAAGGTAAAACCCTATCCTTCAGCTTGTGTTGCATTGTGTGATGGGACTTGGGTCTTATAATAGCTTCATTGTTCTTTATTTAGCATTGCGCTGTTGTTTTATGCACTGGTATTCTTGGGAGGAAACCCATTCCGTGTTTACGGCGTGGTCCCTTGATTTACCTAACTTTAAAATAAAGATTAATAACTGTTTTTAGTTCTCATACCAGTCACATGACTGACCTGGAGTTTATTGTTTTAACCTAAACTTTGAGTGCCCCTATTTTCCTCGGGCAGCTAGTAGTTTTGGTTTTGTAGTTTTATATTCACAGTAACCTGGTTTACGGCTGGAATGATATTCGAAAAGCTCTGTATCCGTATATCTCCTTCAGTTGTGTATTGTATTATTTTTCCACTGCAGTAGTGTATCTAAATCTCTGATATTTTATGATGTGCAATATTTATTCATACTCTGTATATTCTTGTATTCTGATGAAATTGTTGTAATAAGCAATGAAATAGTCTTCTGTTTGTGTTCAGATTCGTCTTGTCCTCAAAGCAATCCGGGCTTTCCTTCACAGGGAAGTTCGGGTCGTTTCATACCTCCTTTAAAACCATTTGAAAACAATCTCTATTCAAAATACTTTGATATAATACCAATATTTTTCCGAAACCTACTTTAAAAAGTACTATAATTTAAAATTCTTAGTTCCATATTAAATTCATTTTATTTTATTATCAATTATATTTTGAATAATTCGTTTTTTCTAAAAATCGTTCAATAGTCAATACTTTAGAAATATTGACTAAACAAACAATAAACAACATTGATTGAACATTATCATTCCCTAACAACCGACAAAATCAAAATCAATCAATGTTCAAAATAAGTTCTTATATATAAAATATAATACGAAACAGTATTGTGTCGATCAGTTCTATTCGAGTGTTTAGCAATCCTATCGATGTCCTAATTATCGGCCAGAATTCATAAATACTCAACAGAACAAATTAACACAATACAAAACCATTTATATACTAATATTACAAGTACGCTCTCTCATATACACTCGAACTCATTATATGGTATTACTATCCTATCTCTAATGAGTTAACCTCAAATAGAGACAATGTTATCCCAAAACCAAAGCTCAGATACCAAATGTAACAACCTGCATTTTTGACCATTCAAGTCGATAATAATCCACACATGTTGACTTAAACAAATCCAAAATACAGATAATTATTGGGTTAAATACAAGAAAAAGGGAGAAAGAAGAGAAACAACCACAGAATCTCGTAGCGGAAGTACAAATATAATAAAAACATAATTCAAAAATTCATTAGTTTTCAATATACATTTTCGGATATTTGAGTTAAACTATCGCAAAGTATACCAATAGTTGCAGTGGAATATTACTAATAAATGTGTCTGTCAAGCTCCATCTTCATCTTCATAATACGGTCTTCGCTAACTGAAAAACCTAGACTGATCCAAGTACAAATAAAAAGACACAAACACTCAGATCAGAACTAAAATATTCTCATATCAGTCAAATCAAAACCAACTAACAATATGAGTGTCACGGCATCAAAGATGCTTATGTTAATTCACATCTCATATCTAATGTGTTCGTGAAAGAAGTAACTTAAGAGATGTTATGGGAATTTCCATCTCGTAAGGATCCGTTAAAATAGATATTATATAATACAATACGCTAGCTAAATATAAAATCTTAAAATAGCATAAGTAGGATTACATTTTGTAGCCTTACGTCGTTTATAAACGCTGTAATCTATACAATACTTTAAACACACCGTAAACTGGTGGCATCAGGGAGCACTCCATAGGTACAACGTCAAATCAAAATCGTAAGGGACTCGATCATGATAATATGACTAGGCACGTGAGGAAATACCCAAGGTAGGAATCTACCAATTGCACTCCTGGACTGGTGCTAACGTATAACCGCAACTATCGCCTACCTCGAAACACCCCCCTAAATCAAGGATGCACATCAAATAGAATCAAACCGAGAAATTATAGTAATAAAGGAAGAAGTGTTGTAGATAGGGTTAGCAAACCCACTTGGTCACGGTATAGCTCCCGATTTAGTCAATTTAATTATGACCTGAAGTCAAGGATATCCGTCATCGTTCTCTTATTTCATCCCAGTAACGTTCGCCAAACCATCCTACTTCATTTTGGACTCTCCACCATGTGTATAGCTAGTAAAGCGGTCTTCGATATTGGAAGAAAGTATGACAATATTCGATCCCAGTCTCTTGAACAAACAAATGCTTATTTCACACCGGTTGGTTCACTAACATTTCAAAATGGTTCATATTTCATATTAAAATATTAGATTTTACTTTAGAACTATTTCATATCCGAAATATAATATACTTTCATATTAAACTTCTATTTAAAACAGACTTAGAATATTGAAACAATTCCAAATTTTAGAATAATTTGAATATTTAAAATAGTTGAAATTGTTTACATATTAAAATAATTTAGATATATTTGAAATAGTTTGAAAAATAAATAGTTAGTAGATTATATATAAAAATAGTTTGAATTTAAAAATAGGATTTATCGAATTTAGTTAAATATATATAGTTACATATTAAACTAGTTTATAAAGTAAATTGTTGATTTCTAAAGTAGTTTATATAAAAATAGTTCATATATATAAGTTAAAACAAAACAACTTATACAATGGTTTAAAATATTATAGTTTTTCTTCCAAATTTCAAATAGACCTGAAGTTATATTCTAATTTCAAACTAACTCGACATAATTTTTTTTATTGGCATAGCCGACCGGTTTTAATAGTGATCCATAACACATTTTTATTATAACCAATAATAAAAATACAGTATAGTACAGGTGATTGTGGCTGACAATCAACTAATTCAGTTTTTAAGGTGGACCGTTCACCGCCTATGGAGTTTATAGTGTTTCATCCGCTCTACCTAGCAAGCATACAGCACTAGAGCTAGCTTAATTACTAGACTACAATATTACATGATCAGACTCTCCACGCGGGGAGAGAATAATACAATTACATACTACAAAATGTGGTGAATTACACAAATTATACAAAGATACAAGAATGACTATTTGAAATTGTATTCAAAGGATTTCTTGTCTACAAAGCAGCATGGAACTCTGAAATGTGCTAGGACAGAGCCATAAAAGTCCAGCCTATTTTCTTGAGCACCACAAAAGCATCATTGCTTGCACAGTTTACATGGTACAAAATATCATGTACCCAAAATGCCATGAAATATGAAGTTGGAAGGATACATTAGAGATCACCAAAAACAGCGAACATGAGAGCCATTGGCTTCACCTACGTCACTGGAAAATGATGACTAGAACACATTGCTCCAGCTTGCCAATTCACAAAACAAACCATTGATACCACTGCTGCTTTTGCTCAACAAAATACTGCAAGCATCACAGTTTGGAAGAAATTGCACAAATAACCTTTACTAGGAAAACAATATCACGAATCAGCACATCGTTACGTGATATGACATTTTTCTCTGATGATAGACCACCTATACAATAACCTAACATATGACTAGCAGAAGACAAGATCGAGTAAAGGAGCAAAGAACAATAACATACAGGAAACCGAGATCCAAACTCCAAGCAGACAACCAAACTCCTCAATAAAACAACAGAACCATGAGGACTCAAATCTATCACAATGAAACTACCAACAAGACGCTAACTTGTAAAACATTGAATACCAAACTCGTAAACTGCACCATCACATACAATAAATCTAAATGCGTAATAATAAAATGAGGAAGGCGTTGCTGCTCGCCCTTTAGCTCCACGTTAGTGTTCAGTTCCCAACCGATATCACTACCGGCTGTTAAATAACGTGTGACTGAAAATCCAGAGAGCTCGTAGTTGCCTGAACAAGTCACCAACAACGATTAGGAAGACAACAGAAAGAAGTTTAGACCGATCTGAGGTATTAAGAAGAGATTGAGGTATAATAGGGGATTTAGAGCTCAGCATCGATTTCTTGGGAAAAGCTTGGATCTGGAAGCGAAGTTAAGGTTAAAGGAAATCAATCCACGCATGACATAAGCATAGCATATAAGAGGAGAGCTATTGGAGACGTTAGAAATGGAGGAAGTGGATCGGTAGTGAAGAGGAAAGTGAATATAAGAAAAGGGTTGTGAAGCCATTTACGGATTTTTCTCCCAACTCTACATAATTTCAATGTTTCATTCAAATCAACTTCCATTTCTAATTCGATTCAGTTGTTCAAGGTTTTTAATTAGAATCCTCATTTTCAATTATTTCAGTTTATAACAATCTCGAGTTCACAATTCAAATCATTTTAAATCAAGTTAATTTGAAGTAAATTTCAAAGATGGATAGTTACTTTAAAATTTAAAATAACACAATTTCAATATATTCGATTCATATTCAATTTCAAGTATTTTTTTAACTTCAATAGTTTCCTTTAGCTTTTATATTCCAAAATTCAAAGTTCAAATTCAATGGAAATCAATTTATAAAACATCATATATTGCTTTAGAGCAACATTTCAAAATTCAAAATTTAAAAAAAAAATTGCCAACCGATGTCCATTTATAATTCTCTACCTTATGGCCAAGTGATACTTAAATTTAATTTTAATATTTCAGGGATGGATATATATCATTTCAATCCAAATCAGGTATTCTTAATTCATTTCAATGACTAATCACAGGTTTATTCGATGCCCGAGCATCTAGGGTAAGTGGTTGGGATTAATCAACACAAACAACAGTCGTGCATAAATAAGGTGAATAAAAGAACACAATTGAGTATCGATATATCAAATATATCAATCCAAGGTATCCACTGAAATCAATCCATCCAAACAGTTCAATATCACATCAATCTACTAGTTATCAGCTGTCAAATTTTAAACTAGCAATTAAGTTTCAAATTTAACCTAACTGTATAATTTAAATTAGTAGTTAAATTAAATAATACTATCAATGCAACTCAACATAAATATGCATTTTAAACTACCAAAATCTAACCAATAAAATCATACCATAACATGATTTTAATTTAACTAACAATCAAATATTTTAGTTAAGTGTAAGTGAGTTTAATCATTCACCTTTGATTTTAAACTCGTTTAAAATCCAAAATTAGGCCGAAAATTTAATAGTCTCCGAATTTGTCTAAAACAACTCCATGTCGTTTTGAATTTCGATATGAATCTGATGGAACAAACCACACATCAATCTAAGTTCTTATGAGAAAGTTATTCACGTTTGATCATTGGAATTTCAAAATATATTTAAAATAATTAAAAACCTCACCTAACCCAAATTTTCCACATCACCTATCTTCCAAAACGCAACCTGCCCCTACAGACCACGAAACCCTTCAGGCCACCGAACTTACATTATCCACTGCGCATCCCGATAACCACCGTACCCCTCTCCGACACCACTGTTAGCTCCTACATCCAAGACTACACCATCGACCAATGCCCGACCTCCTCCGGTGGCCCGTTTTGCCTCTATCGCCCCAAAAACCGCACCACCTTTATGGGTAAATTCTGGCGATTTCAGATCCAAACGACGTTGATCCGCCATATGGATGTGAAGATCTCGCGAAGATCAACAACTTTGTTGTTGGAAGTTTTGTCGAATCCATGCATGAATGGAGAGAAATTAAGGAAAGATGAGAGGCGTTTCGCTGTCCATTAAAAATATAATTGAGGCGGCAATGGAATTAGGGTAACATGAATATTTTAATAATATATTTTCTTGATTTTCGTGTACTTAAGCATAAAACGAGTCAGAGTCCAAATCAGGCCTGCTAACAGGCGATATGTAGGTTTAAAGGCCGCCTGAATGCAATGGGACTAGTGTCAAGATCCTATTTTGAAGTCTGCAGCATTTGTTCTTAAAAATTAAATTATTCTAATTAAATTACACAAATAATTTCCTATGCGTTTTAGATTCGTATGACCAAACTATAAGTCTAATTAACATGAAATTTAAACCTTACAATAATTTAATATTCCAGACTCACTGAAACTGGTTTCTTCGAACTTTGAGGTCATTTGAAAATGGATATTTTAATACGTTAATTAAAATGTTAAAATTTCCCAAATTTCAATTATTTACTTTAAATTCAATTCAAAGGTTTATCAATTTCATACTATTCAACTAGAATTTAAACCAATCTTATAAATCAGTTTCGTTTATTCCGAATTACAAATTTTGATTATTTAACAAATTCATTTAACTTTCAATTGTAATTTAATTAACTTAATTTAATTAAAATGCTTAAATATTAAATTTGCAACTTCAAATATTTATCGATACTACACAAGTCATAGTTTCGTTTATTATCAGTACAAATTGTCATTATTATAATTAGTTGAAATTCATTCCTTAATCAATCTAATTTAGTCTGCATCGTAAATTACATAAACAAATCATTATGTTTTATTTATAATCATAACAATATTCAAAATCATATTAAATTCAATAATTTAAATAATAGAAAATATTGTTGTTATAGGAAAACTACAATAATAGCTTCAATCAACAAGTGTGGAATTAATCGATATAATTAACCTTCGTGTCCCATACTACATGGTTTATTATACCATTTTAATGTATCCCTCGTCTTCTCGAAGGTGCAAAAATGTGAATTTTATTTTATAAAAAATACTTTATCGAGAAAACAGGTTATTAAAACTAATTAGAAATCATTCAGAAAATGTTTATAGTAACGAATGTGTGTGTGTATATGTATATTAAATCATATTTATAAATAATTATACATACATATGAGCCAAAATCCTTTTGAAAACTATTTTCATAAAACGTGTGTGTAAGTTCACCAAAGTTCAACAAAACTCGTCAAAACTCCACGAAACAGCAAATCAAAATACTCATAAAATTAACCAGTTCATAGTACAAATTGATACTTATATAGGCTCCTCCAATCATATAAATTAAACCACCAAAACATAAGGCAACTAGACAGAAAAACGCATTCAAAACCAAGTAGAACAAGCCCAATGCAGCCACGACAAGCAAAACAATAGTGCGCAGAAACGCATCAGCATGGTACGACCCATATTATTGTTGGATCAACCTATAGGTTGACACAAAAAAGGGGATGGGCCGACCCAAGGTTTGACCCCTGCGTGCTTTTAGTTGACCCATTATGTGGGATTTACTGCAAAATGAAAATCTGGTTCATTTGCAACTTTGGTTTTAATTCTAGAGCAACTAAAAGAAAGATTTTAAACATGCAGTGGATCTAAGAGAAAGTACAAGATTCTGGCATGAAAATTAAACAAGCTTGACATGAATCCAACATAAAATGTCCTCTGAACTGTCTTGCAAAGATAGGGATATACAATATAAATTTCTAAAAATAATTTTCATAGGAAATTATTTGCTAAGAGCAACAATTCAATCCCAAACCCAAATTCAACAAATAAACATGGAAAAGGACTTATATTTGAAAGAGTAAGTGTAAAAACTAACCCTGGCCAAATTTTGATGAATTTTGTGCTTAAAATACAAAGATTTGAAGCAAAGAATCACCTCTGAAACCTGTAGAAAGCCCTAGACTGACATGCAGCCTTTTGTAACTTATATTGATCCTCTTCCTTAGATTTTAAAAAAGAAAAAATTTTGGATCTTTAGCTGAGATAATCTTGGATCTTTAGCTAATAAGGGAGAGGCTTTTAACCTCTTTTGTTTCTAATTTCAGTTAAGAGTGATCACCTTAGTGGTTTTTGAAAAAGAGAGAGAAACCATGAATCTCTTATCTTTTGCTCTTAGGGAGAAGAAATTGCCTGTGTCTAGGAAGAATACTTTATATTCTTAATTTTTATTCTTTTTTAGACCTTTCTCTCTTTTAATTTTACTAATGGCTTTAATTAAGGCCTAGTTAACTTAGGATAATTAAATTAGGCTTAAACACACAATTACAGACTCCCTCAATAGACATTGAACTCATTTTAACAACTTACACACACACACACAAACAATATTGTGTTCACCTAAGAATCTTGAAACACACATTTTTAAATATTCTTATCCAATTTAAACATCATTTTTAATACAACTCCGCACTTTAGTTATTCAAAACAGCATTTTTAAGTTTTAAAATTACAGGAACCTTATTATTTTAACACAATTTTTCACAAAAAAACAAAATTCTCATTTTATAACTAATTTGGAAATTTAACATTTACATGTACAAAATGTACATTTTATATTTTATAATTGCACAAAACACAATGTTTTCACGGAATTAACTTGCACAAACATATTAAAATTTATTTTGACACATAAATATTAATTTTCATCAATATTTACATTTCTTATTTAATTAGGAATATAAAATATTTATATATATTGATATCGCCAAATCCACCTTTAACAACAAATTTATAATTAGTCCATCTAAACACAATTCAGTTTATACCATTTCCAAATGTGGTTTTTAAACACACTTCCAATTTATTATATAATTTCAACAATTTGCATTTTCTAAAAATGAATTCATAAATTATTAATTATCTTGTTAAAACAAACAATTCGTATTGAAAATATACTTTGACTTAAATATTGATTACCAGTCGATAACTTAATTTTTTTTTTAATATTAATTTGAACCATCAAAATATTAATTGGAAAACACAGTTCAGAATGAAGTTTCTTATTATACTTAATGTGTTCAATCTGTTCCTGCATACATAATTCTATAAATACAAATTCTTTATGTCTCTTCTTAAATTATAATACGAGTTAAGCTCCTCAACTCGTATTTTTTTACTTCTCAAACTTAAAATTACAAAGCACTTTATAATCTATTAACTCCAGACACCTAGAAACCTGGGTTATTACAATTGAAGTTATTTGTTGATGTGACGTAAGATGACTTGTAGTAAAACGATTTACGAAACATGCATTATGGAATGTATCGATTTCACTTTTTGGGTTACTGTGGAAGGTCTTGACACATTCTCCGTTGTTTTGCCAGTACTCTCTTCGGGGGGGGGGGGAGCTTGAATCTGAGGAAGTTTCATATATGTAAACTTTGGCCCAGGGGGTCAAGATACACTCAGCCGAGGGGTCATAGTTATAGGTGCCTGAATCATATATAGCACTTAGCAAAGCTCAGTGGGAGCTTATTTGTTTGTGCACGTGTGATAATATGTTGTTTTAGATTCATTTTGTTGATGTTTGATGTTGTTGACGTTTTGGATCCAAATTTTTTTGATAATAAATTTTCATTCGTATCCTAAGATGATTTTGATTTGATGTTGTGATCACTTTCAAACTAATTAAACTCTTATGTGTTTTATATGTCGACATTTAAATCAATCTGTTATGTAGAATTTTGGGGTTTTGATGATGAGGTATTTGAGTGCTTAGCTCGAAGCTTAGCACATATGTTAGAAGTATACTCTGATTGTTGATGCCAAATTGATCATATGACTATATTATCCTTGTAGTGTAATAAAATTACTCTTATTTATTTTAAAAAGAGTTTTCCCCTTATGAATCCTCATGTTATTATCCTTTACTCATTGTTTAAACTAGGTTGGCCCATGATTTTTTTGCGCGGGTCAGACTAAGCTTTATAGGTTTGACTAACTATAGATATCAGTATTCCAGCTTCTGCTTTGGATCATTACCTCTTGTTAGATGTCGTAATTTGCATATTTTGTGTAGATATTTAGTGATGATACATGTACTTTATTCACATTGGTTTGATGTATATATTATTGTTTATATAACCACTATCTTGAGACATTTTGTACTGCATGACTGCTGTAACTGTATATGTTGCTAGATTGATTGTTTTGTAATATCATTTATTTAGTCTAATTTCTTTTTGTTTAGGATAATGTACATAGCCATTGTCACATTGTATTGAAGAAGGATTAAGTATGTCGAACAACCATAAAGGAAGAGAAGAAGAAGCACTATATTGACATACTTAATACTTATTTAAGACAAGACTCACATATAGTCTCCCCTAACCAGCCTTATTGCCCACAATAGTAGACGACATTACTCATTAATGCTCTTTATTAGTGTGGATCTCGAGGTGGGGAGTCATAGCTTAGTATCAGAGCTAAATTCAGAACAAATGATGATTAATACAGAATAGTATATCAGAAAATACAATACATTAACATATGCCATATGTGTTAACATAAATCCTTAGTGTGCCCATATCTTTAATTATGATCGTGCCTAATTGTGTCCTTTAACATTTTCTTTGTTTTGGGGGTTAGATATAAATGGTAATATGTCTAGCAACATAATTTCTAAAATTCGGTAGTATTCCTTATATGTTGAATGCAAGTAAAAATATCTTACCCCTGTAGATATCCCGATCTTATCTAAACTTTCAGCTGATGTCCGGAAGAGGCAAAGGTCGTACTTTGGGTGTTGGGCCGTCTAGTGGCTCATGCCGCAAAAGGAAGTGTTGGGTTGTGCAATGGCTTATGCCCCGAAGTGGTATACATGTCGACTAATCAGATACTAGAGCTTATTACGAGCACTCAGTCCCTGGTTCCAGCTCGTTCTACTCCACTACGCAAGTCAGCATTTGCATAAAATTTGCAATGATTTTGCCCATTTAAGAGGAAAGTGATTCAAAGTCTTAGAGTTAGTTTTGGAGGTCTACAAGCTCACATTTACTCGCATGGAGACCTCTAGCCATCACCGTATTCTTGTTGCGTCAAGCATGTTTCAAGAACGTGCATAAAATTGGTATGAGTTTCTCATGGCAGAGATTGATGAGGCTACTTTGGAATGGAAGCAAAATGAGTGTTTCGAGCTCAAATTTATCCCAAAATCTGAGATGGCTATCTTACCTCTTCGCTTCCTTAATCTTAAGTAAGAGAAGTCGACAGTTTCAGTGTATGTTGCATCATTTGATGCATTATCCAAATATGGTCATGAACACATTAAAATTTCATATGAGAAGAATCTCAAGTTAGTTTTCGATCCCAAAAAGTATTTGAAGAAGTCCCTTATGTTGCAACACAAACTATATTTTGAAGTGATTGTTGACGTGGCCCTTCATCTCAAGGCCGTCAAGAATGAAAGGGAGAATGGTGATGAGGCCGAGACTCGTAAGAATCTAGATAAGAATCATTTTACTTTCCACAGGTCAAAGTCATTTCAGAACAGGAATAATAAGTCAATTTGTTCTAGTTCCCAACCCTTCAAAAAGGGGATGCTATAAT
Source organism: Allium sativum (assembly GCA_030737875.1). Taxonomy (NCBI): domain Eukaryota; kingdom Viridiplantae; phylum Streptophyta; class Magnoliopsida; order Asparagales; family Amaryllidaceae; genus Allium; species Allium sativum. The sequence continues at coordinate 658,626,069 of CM060909.1, read as the reverse complement.
TGTGGTGCTAGTGATCATCCTATTCGATATTGTCCTAGGCCTCGTATATGCCGCTATTGCCAAAAGGGCGGGCATTGGTCCTCTTTTTGTCCTACAGCTCCTAAGTCTAACAAATCGAGAAAGCTTAATGTTGTGGAAGCACCGAGTGGTTCATCCGAGCCTCGATGTACTCCTTTTATCCTTGAGGGCTCCTTATTGTTTCAAGACCACACTATTTGGGTTTTATTCGATACAGGTGCGTCATATTCATTTGTATCGAAGGAGCTCGTTGATACTTTTTCTTTGAGTGTAACGTGCATGATGACTTCATTAAAGATTGTAAATCTTATCAAGGGATCCACAAATATTACCATATTATGTGAGGATGTTGAAATATTAATATGTGGTTTTCCATTCCATGTGAATATTTACATGATTCATTCTCTTGGATTCGAAATGATTCTTGGTATGGACTGACTCATTCAATACGAAGCTATAATTCTTAGTGTTGAGAAAGTCCTATATCTTTGATACCTAGATTTAACAACACAACTTTCTCTTATCCTTCAGGATGACGATCATGACACTGAAGAACCTCTATTTTCTCTTGAGTCTCCGGACCATGATAACAAGGATGTGTCTTATATTCCTATAATATGTGACTTTACTGATATATTTTTGTCAGTTTTGAGTTTTCCGCCCAAACAGGATACCGAGTTTTGCATTGGTTTAGTTCAATGTGCACATCTAGTTAATCGGCCTCTGTTAATCCGTCTTTTTACAAGGCAGTCACGCTTCGGATTTCTAGCTATCGGAGTGCTCAGGACTTGAGTACGAACTTGGGAAAGTTTTGGAGAGATACGGATGAAGTCGTGGAATTCTCGAGAAACAAAGAAATTTGGTTAAGTATTCATAGAGAAGAATAAGCTTTCATTGCCCAAATTGGCTAAGTGTTCGAGAGAAGAATAAACCTACCTTCTCCTATAATTACCAAAAATCTTCTAAGTATCCCTGGATAGATATTCACTTTCATATCACAGGATCAGTATTTATAATTTGTATCCTCGGATACGAATTGGGATGTAGCGCTAGATTTTCGAAAGGCATACAAGATCGGTATTCTTGGATCGATATTACAGGATCCATATTCATGGATCGATAATACTGAATCGGTATTCAGGTATTGATAATCAAGGACCAATATTCGTAGGTAGGTATTTTGCACCTGCTGCCATTCCCTCTAATTCTTGATATAAATATCCCCTTGTTAGGCTGATTTTAGGATCTTCTTTTTTGCACTCGGGATTTTTGGACTTAGAGTTTCTAGTGTCTTCTCTCATGGCTTCATCCTCCTTGGAACCACCTTTGGACTTATTAACTTCTGCTTGGCATTTGGCTTGCTACTTGGATTCTATGTAACACTTGGCTTGCTATTTGTATTCTTTTGGACATAGAAGCATCTTCTTGGACTTTGGAAATTAAAGCTCCATTCTTGGACATTGGAAAGGAATTGTTAGCTTTAAGCAAGGACTTTTCTATTGCTAACTTGACATCGTAATAATAAAGGACTGTATTCATAACCATACAGTATAAATATATGAAGTTACATCGAAGCGGATGTAGACACACTTGCCGAACCACTATATATCTCTGGTGTCATTTACATTTATTGCATTCAATGTTTAGACTATTTAGAATATTTTGGTAATCGGGTGTTGGCATGAGAGGACTAATTTCCCATGTCAACATTTCGGCGCACCAAGTAGGGTGAGAATACAACATCGGATTGATAAGGAAACAGATGACTACTCTTAGATTCAACATGGAGAAAAGGAAAAAGAATAATGCTACAACTCAGGTTGAAGTGCCGGGGGCAGCGGTGTGGACTGGGGGTCAACTCCCTCAATCCTGGTGGAAGGATGGCTTATAGTGTTTTGGTTGGTCAGGCATTGCTTTCTAGAATTAATTAGAAATACATTTCAAGCACGAGCATTTGGAATTATGCTTGGATTTCTCAAATTATAAGGACTTGGCTTTCGTATATTGGATTTCTGGCACTTGGGTTTCCCAGCTTTTGGCTATCTGGCATTCAGGTTTTACGGATTCTAGATCTTTGGTCTTTTGGATTTCACAATCTAACACTTTTGTTTTACGGTTCCTAGATTTTGGCACTTTGCTCTTTGTCCTCTAGATATAGCTCTTTTTTTTCTAGATCTAGGATGTTGGCCTTTTGGTTTCTGGTTATATAGCTTCGGACGGTTAAGCCTGCATAGCTATGTTCGAGGATCGGCGAAATCCCTAGACATGCTCTTTGCATATGGTAACCATTCGCCTCACGGTTAATAAAACTAATGTGGATTTGGAGTTTATATGGCTATTTCTGCCTATCGATATATGCAAAATAGTGAGATTTCTAGGCATGCTCTTTGCGGACGAAAACAACCCAATTTCTTTCACTTGATGAACTTGAAATCAAAAACGACTAAGTCGGCCCACCCTACGTACGAGTTTTGGACTTAACCCCTAGGCATGCTCTTTTCTTGATGATTAACCGTTATTTTTTTCTTTTAGCTTTATTAAAAACTTAAAACTTTTAGAAACTTTTAACAAAATTACTTCACTTGTATGGACTATGCTTGTGAAATATGAAATTGGGAATTGGAATTTCAAACTTTAAGGACTTGGTGAGTAAGGACTATGTTGATTAAGTATAAAAATAAACTGGTCCCAAAGTAAGGACTTTGCTTGGGAAGAGTCGTGTCATCTTGTCATGACTTAGGAAGATCGCCTGGTCAAGCTCGGGTATGGACTATACTCGGTTGGTTGTGGATTGTTCTGTTAGGACTTGGCAGAGCAATTCATTTGGTTTTATGCAGAATGGACTATCCCAGCTCTCGATATTCTGAATTTTGGACCCCTTTGGTTTTCTGGTTATTGATTATTCTGGTTTTTCGAACTTCGGGTACTCTAGTTCCGAGTTTATACCCGAATACGATCCAGAGTGATCGTAGGATTATATTGGCTTTCAAATTTGGATTTCTTTGGATTTTGGCTTTTTGGTTTAATATTATACATTCTGCGCGATCATGGTTTTTTGGTCTTCTGGATTTCTATCTTTCTGATTATTGGATTACATTCGAACTTCGCTGGGATTGCAATTCTAGATTCATGGATTTCTGGATTACACAAAACACGTCTTCCACAGAAAGATATGTTTTAGGGGGGGACGTGTTGATCCACCGTTTTACAAGGAGGTCACACTTTGGATTTCCTACTATCAGAGTGCTGAGGACTTGAGTATGAACGAGGGAAAGTTTATAGCGATTTGGAAGAAGTCATGGAATTCTGGAGAAACACGGAAATTTGGTTAAGTATTCAGAGAGCGGAATAAACTTTCCTTTTTTCTCGAATTGGCTAAGCGTTTGGTGAGAGTAATAAACTAGCCTTTTCCTCTAATTGGCAAAAATCATCTAAGTGTCATGGGATCGGTATTCACTTCTCATATCCTCGGATCAGTATTTATAATTTGTATCCCCGGATACGAATTGGGATATGGCATTGGATTTTCACTAAGGCATGCAAGATCGGTATTGCAGGACCAATATTCAAGGGTCGGTATTTTAGGATTGGTGTAAACCCCTTATGTCTTTGGGAATCGGTATCCAGGGATTGGTATTTCGATATCAGTATTCAAAAATCGGTATTCCAGGATCGATATTCAGGGATTGGTATTTTGGGATTAGTATTTAAGGATCGGTATTATGTACTTGTTGTCTTTCCCTCCAGTCCTCATATATAAATAGCCCATTGCTGGGATGATTTCGGGATCTTCTTTTCTGCACTCGGGATTTTTGGAATTGGAGCTTCCAATGGCTTCTCTCATGGCTTCTTCCTCCTTGGGATCACATTTGGACTTGTGAACTTCCACTTGGCATTTGGCTTGCTACTTGGACTGTCTTGGACACTTGGCTTTCTATTTATATTCTCTTGGAGCTAGAAGCATCTTCTTGGACTTTTGAACATTAAAGCTTTAATCTTGGACATTTGGACATTGGAAAAGATTTATTTGCGTTACGTAAGGACTTTGTTATTGCTAACTTGACATTGTATTTTTCACCTGCTACCTTTTCCTCAAATTCTCACCTATATATTGCCCCTTGCTGGGTTGATTCCGTGATCTTCTTTTCTGCAATCAGGATTTTTCGGCTTAGAGATTTTTAATGGCTTCTTTCATGACTTCTTCCACCTCGGAAACACCTTTGGACTTGTGAACTTCCAATTGGCATTTAGCTCACTACATGTACTCTCTTAGACTCTTGGCTTGCTATTTGTATTCTCTTGGATATATTAGCATCTTCTTGGATTTTTGGACATTAAAGCTTCATTCTTAGATATTTGGACATTGGAAAGGATTCGTTAGCTTAAGCAAGAACTTTGTTATTGCTAACTTGACATTGCAATCAAAAAAGGACTGTACGTGTAACCATGCAGTATGAATATACGAAGTTACATCGAAGCGGAATTAGGCACACTTACTGAAACACTATAAATCTCTGGTTCATTTACTGTTCTTGCATTCTATATCCCGACTGCTTGGAATATTTTGGTAATCGGGTGTTGGTGTGAGAGGACCAATTTCCCACATCAATAGCCTCTGAGTCGGATGTCGACTAAAGAGAATAAGGAACTTAAAAAGCAACTTCTCAACCTTGAGTCAAAGAAGTTCATTCGGTCTAGTTCCACCCATGGGGTGCAACAGTGGTATTCATGAGAAAATCTGATGGAACTCTTAGGATATGTGCATATTACCGCTATTTTAAAAAGTTAACTATCAAGAATCGTTACCCATTTCCCAGTTCGATGATATGTTCGATCAGATGTATGGAGCATAGGTCTTTTCTTGGTTAGACATCGCCAGAGGATTTCAATACCTTAGGGACACGCAGGAAAACATTCCTCCTGTAGCTTTCCGCACTTGATACAAATCTTATGAGTGGCTCATCATGCTATTCAGTTTGGCGAATGCTTCCCCATACTTCGTCGAACTTATGAATCGAGGATTCTGAAATATCCCGATAAGTTTGTTCTTATGTTCATTAAGGACATCCTTATTTATTGTAAACTTGAAGCTGAGCATGCACGTCATTTGAGGATTGTTTTGAGTACCCTTCGACATTACCAACTCATAGCTAAATTATCTAAGTGCACTGATGTGAGCCATAGTGGTCTTGGCGCTGTCCTTAGCAGCATGATAGGGTAGTTTTTTGGGTAATTATGGCAATATGAGGTCTGGCACGCTATCCATGATCTTGAGCTAGCCGTCATCATCTTTGCATTGAAGATATGGAGCCATTATTAATTGGGTGAGCATTTTATTCTCTACACTAATCACAAATCACTTAAGTACTTGTTCACTCAGAAGAAGTGCAACTTCCCAAAATTTAGAGTTAATTAAATTAGATAATTAGCTATATTCCAAAAAAGGAATTTGAGCCAACGATGGCTTGACCACGAAACTTGCACCATTGTGTATGTAATAGAATTCTGGTTAACTTTCATGCTTTGAACTTTGCAAACGGAGTCCATATAAAAAAGTCACGGATGAAATACGACAACAAACGGAAAATAAATAAATCAACAATATATATTAATGGTAACATGTAATTACCATCAATTATCCCGCCTTACACAGGAGGGAAATCAACCTGGGGTCGATCGGGGGTTAACCGTCAGTCGCACGCCCTCCGAGTTCAGGTCGAACCTAACTCTTTGTGATGGATAGGGTTTTATATTATAAAACTACATCGGTGGTCAGATTTTTTGGAATTAAATCTAACGGTTCAACGCCATTTCTATGCCTATAAATAATGGGCTAGACTCCCACTTTTTTCTCACGCTTTCTGGACGTAGCAACGAGGCTCTGCCATTCCTAATTCACCAATCTCTTCTAAAATTCTAAAATACAATCTGTTGACATGGGGAATTTATCATCTCATGCAACACCCGATTACCAAAATATTCCAAACATTCCAGGCATAAATGCAAGAAAAGCAAATGGCATAGAGATTTATAGTGGTTCTGCAAGTGTACCTACATCCACTACGATGTAACTTTGTATATTTATACTGTATGGTTACAAGTAAAGTCAGTTTTTGATTATAATGTCAAGTTAGTAGTAGCAAACTCTTTTATTAAGACTAACAAATCCTTTCCAATGTCCAAATGTCCAAGAATGAAGCTTTAATGGCTAAAACAGTCCAAGAAGATGCTTCTATATCCAAGATAATACAAATAGAAAGCCAAGTGTCCAAGTAGCAAGCCAAATGCCAAGTGGAAGTTCACAAGTCCAAAAGTGATTCCAAAGAGGAAGAACACATGAGGGAAGCCATTAAAAAGCTCCAAGTATAAAAATCCGAAGTGCAACGAAGAAGATCCTGAAATCAACCTAACAAGGGTAAATTTACAGGTGAGAATTTGAGGAAAAGGTAGCAAGTGCAAAATACCGATCCCTGAGTAATAATCCCGGAATACCAATCTATGACTAGCAATCTAGGAATTTCGATTCACGAATACCGATCTCAGAATAACGATTCTTGGATATCGATCCCCAAAGACTTATGGGGTGTATGTCAATCCTTAAATACTGATATCGGAATACCTACCCTCATGCCTCAGAGAAAATCCAGCCCTACATCCCAATTCATGTGCAGGGATACGAATTATAAATACCGATCCCTGGATATGAAAAGTGAATACCGATCTCGGGATACTTAGAAAATTTTGCAAATTCAAGGAGAAGGAAAGATTATTCTTCTCTCCAAATACTTAACCAAATTCTCATGTTTTCCGAGAATTCCACAACTTTGTCCACACTGCTCCAAACTTTCCAATGTTCATACTCAAGTCCTAAGCACATCAATAGTAAGAAATCCAACGCATGTCTACCTTGTAAAAAGGTGCATCAACAATTTCCCCTTAAAATTTGTTTTTTTATGGAAGACTTGTTTTACATAATCCAAAAAACTATGAATTCGGAGGTCGCAATCCGAGAGGAGATGTCTGAAAGGTAAATCAATAGCTACAAAGATAGAAATCAGAAGAATAGAAAACCATGATCGCACCGAAACGTATTAATATAAAACTAGAAAGCCGGAATTTAAAAAAATTCAAATTCGAAAGACAATATAATTCTAAGATTACTCCCAATCATATTAGGAGAGAAAAATAGAACTAGAGTACCGAAAATCCAAAAAACCAGAATAACTAATAACTAGAAAACCAAAGGGGCTCGAAATCCAGAATATCCAGAGTTGGATAGTCCATACCTGCATAAAGGCAGAACAATCACTACCAATCGTGTATAGTCCAGACTTGAGCCTTTACTAGGCGATCTTGCCAAGTCCTGAAAAAACGACCCGGCTCTTCCCAAGCAAAGTCCTTACTTAGGGACCAGTTTAATTTCGTACTTAATGGGTATAGTCCATATCCACAAAGTCCTTAAAGTTTGAAATTTCAATTCCTGATTTCATAATTCACAAGTGTAGTCCATATGGACGAAGTAATTTTGTTAAAGTTTTGGAAATGTTTTAAGTTTTTAATAAAGCTAAAAGAAAACCTAACGGTTTATCACTAGGAAGAAAGAACGCCTAGGGGGTTAAGTCATAACCCCTTACGTGTGTGGTCCAACTTAACCATTCTTGATTTCACGTTCATTAAGTGAAAGAGATTGGATGGTTTTTCATCCGCAAAGAGAATGCCTAGGAATCTCGCCAGTTTCCAAACATGGGTAGGTAGACATAACTATCCAAACTCCAAATCCATATTATTTTTTCAACCATGAGGCGAATGGTTTATCATCAGCAAAGAGCATGCCTAGGGATCTCGCCGGTTCTTATATATTGGTAGGCATGCTTAGCTACCTGAAGCCAGATAACTAGGAAACCGAAAAGCCAGCATCTCGAAGACAGAAAAACAAAGATCCATATCCAGAACCAAAAAGCTAAAATGCCTAAATCCAAGAACAGGAAAACCAAAGTGTCAAAGTCCAAAATCCAAAAGACCGAAGATCCAAAATCGAGAAAATAAGATTAATAAAGAGCCAAAAGCTTGGAAACCTAGGTGCCAGAAAATCCAAAATCTGACATCCAAAGTCCTTATAATTTGTGAAATCCAAAGCCCGGATTCCAAATCGAAGTGTGCTCGTTCATGAAATGGATTCCCAATTCCAGAAAACAAAGCCTGACCAACCTAAACATCATGAGACATCCCTCCATCTGGATTGGGGGAGTTTCCCCCTAGTCCACACTACTCTCCCTCCCCCCGCACTTCAAGCTGAGTTGTAGCATGATTTTTTTTCCTTTTCACGATTGTTGAAACATTTAATCGATAATCCAAATTCGTGTTCACTCCCTTCCTGGCACACAAAATGTTGACGTAGGAAACTGGTCCTCTCACGCCAACACCCAATTTACAAAATATTTCCAACAATCCAAACACATAATGCAAGAAAAGTAATTGGCACCAGAGATTTATGGTGGTTCGAAAAGTGTGCCCATGTTCATTTCGATATAATTTCATATATTTATACCGTATGGTTTCAAGTACAGTCCTTTTTTGATTGCAATGTCAAGTTAGCAATAACAAAGTCCTTGCTTTACGCTAACGAATCCTTTTCGATGTCCAAATATCTAAGAATGAAGCTTTATTGTCCAAACATCCAAGAAGATGCTAACACATCCAAGAGAATACAAATAGCAAGCCAAGAGTCTAAGAGAGTACAAGTAGCGAGCCAAATGCCAAGTGGAAGTTCACAAGTCCAAAGGTGTTTCCGAGGTGGAAGAAGCCATTAAAAAGCTCCAAGTCCAAAAATTCCGAGTGTAGAAAGAAGATCCCGGAATCAACCCAGCAAGGGGCCATATATTGGTCAGAATTTAAGGAAAAGGTAGCAGGTGCAAAATACTAATCAGTGAATATTGATCTTGGAATACCGATGGATCTACCTTGGGCCTTAACTGATCATAAGGATCCACGCTTATGTTACATTATTAAGTTATCACATATGAGCTTCTCAATGGTGCCCCTGAGATGACATCAATTATTAGTGTTATAACTATACTTCTCATGAAATCTATAGTACTTACTAGATTGTTTCTTCCTCTCTGTGGACTCCTTCAGATTGGGCCTTTTATACAGGATGATATTGCAAGTTTCTAGATAAATCGTCTCCAGCTGAGAATTTGTGGAGTGTAGACATTGTAAGAAGGGAATCAATTTCTTTTCTTTAATTCCTTCTTTTTGTCATGGCCTTCAAAATTACTGTCACCATCGTATTTGGGTTTGCTAGGTGCATTCCTGTTTTCCTTTCTATAGTTTTTCTTTGGTTAGTTTAACAACAACATTGCTTTGCATAGTATCCTATTGTAGCTTATGGGATAACCCCGCATTACCAGGTTCATGCACACTTATTCCTCGCGTATGTACATATTAGTTTCTTCGTAGAAATTCTCCAATGTCTTTGGAGATTTTCGATCAAGCCAATACCCGAATTCAGTATCCGGATGAATGCCCTTTTCGATCTATAAGAGAAAAAGGTTTGGTTGTGGATCATCAACCTTGGCAAGGGCATTGTAAAATTGTTCTAGAAAGATTTTCAACGATTCTCCAGTTCCTTCGAATACATTAGAGATGGTTAAGATGTCCTTTGGCCTGGTAGTATGCATCTTGAATTGCTTTATCGTCTCTCTAGCGAGATGGTCGAAAGAGGATATGGTTCTTGGTATAAATCGAAAGAACCATAATAGGGCCACGCCTTCAAGGAATACGAGGAAACTGCATCAGTGGTGCAAGGTAAATCAATATACCATTCATACTTATTTAGAAATCCTCGAGGATCATTTTTTCTTACGTAACCAATAAGTGGTGGCATATTGAACTGTCAAGACCACTCGACATTTAGAATGCCATTGATGAAAGGATTACGTCTTGTACTGCCTTCCCAACCGTCACTGGAGCATCCTCGGATTTCTCGCACGATCCTATAGATCATAGCGGCTATGTCAGGAGGTGAGATCTTCGTCAGGTCCTCATCGTCGTGAACCCTCTTAGGCTATGGTGCCTGCTGCCTCCTTGAAGGAATATCTTTGTCATCAAGTTGGACCAAATTAGTGACTTGGCTTCAAGGAGGTTGAGCATGGGCTGCTTGGTCTAGTTAACAACAGGTAGTCCAGAAACCAAGTTTTGGATTTTGGTGGCGAGAGGTTTTCTTCTTGGGGTTTCATGTCCAGCTCCATGGTAAGGACCTATTCCGAATTGGGAATGATTAGGTTGATTATCTCTCTTGCTGTTAGTGGCTCCCATGCCATTGTAAGATGACCTTCTCCTTTGATTTTGGTTGCCTCGATGGGAATTAGATGAAGTACTCTCGGAGAAATAGTTTTTAGAAGCTTAAACCGACTTATTTCCCTCAAGCCAACTGATGTCCCTTTGGGTGGACTCTTGTAGTTGCTGCATCAGTTCGAGGTTCTACATGATCTGCTTGTTGATCTCTCTATACTTTTCCTCCAATTTTTTCATCATATCAAACATCTATATGTGTTGTGTGTTTGAAACAATAACATCAGGATGGGAATAGGTGGCCACATTGGTTATGGTAAGGAAAATTGGATCAACATTGTTAAAAGGTCGTCGATGGATCGATGCCTCTTAATGTTCGTAACGATAAGGTCTAGTGCTTGGCATTTGGTCCTTATTACCATGGTCTCAAGCTTCATATGTAGATCATATGGAGATTTTAGGAAATATAGAAACTTGAACAGTAGGAAGGTAGGAGAAAAATCAAGTTTATTTTCTTTCTCAATGAAAGCACCAGAATGTTGAGACTAATAAATGATATAACATGAAAAGAGTTCAACGAATGTTTAACTAAAATAAATGAGAATGAAAAATAGAAATATAGAAATGCAATATAAAAGAGAGGTAATGGTTTATAGTAGTTCAAACTTGATCAACCTATGCCCACTTAGAATATTTGATCACTTTTTTGCTAAATTTTCTAAGTACAGTATTAGTGTCAGTATGAATCTGAAATAAGATAGTTAAAAGTAATCAAAATTCAAATGGATCAATTTTTCATCTATGCAAGGGATATTTAAAATTAGAGGTTAAAGTAGAATGAAACAACTGTTAGAATGGAAGTTTTGCGGGGTCCGGACCCAAAAAAAGGACAAATAATTAGTACCAACCCTTGATTTTGGGAGTTAGGGTCCGCGATCACACATGTGGGTCCCTCTAATAGCCTTGATTTGCTCTGTGAAATCTTGTTGTGTTTTAACCTCTGTTTTCCGAGTTATGCTCCTTTGTTGAACTAATTAAGTAGTGAATTTTGATGGTTTGTGCAGGAATCATCCAATCCACCAATGCTTAAGTCATACTGATCCACCTATGTTTGGGTCGCACCAGTCCTGTGTGTTGCTCGGGAAACTATCAGATATGGGGTTCTTCGTGTAGATCCATGATTTTTGCTTGAACGGTGTAACGTCCTGGAATTTTAACGATTTAGTAATTAATTTATTTAATTACTTTAATATAATGGTTTAGTAATTTATATGATTTGATTTATTAATTTGGATTTATTAATTTGGAATTATTTAATAAATATAAATAGTGGCATAATAAGATTTAATTTCCGAAATAGTCAAAAATAGTTGAATTGGCAATACTGTGTAAATTAGATAATATAAGATAACTAATTCAGTTTAGATTGAATTTTAATAACGAATTTATTAATTAAACGACAGTTGAACAAATTAATTATAATATAATTATAAACGAGCTCGTAACAGCGTGGTAGTTCGTAATTCGATGATTTAAACTTCAACCGAGTGTACAAGATTCATTATAAATCAGATTTCTTGGAAACAAGAAACGTTGGGATCAATTGAACTGTATTTTCCTAATGGAAGTGAAAATTTGAGATTTCTCTTTATTGATTGTGAGTTATGTTTAAATCAAATTTTCAAATAGTCGTTATGGATTCATTTATAAACCATAACGATTGTTAATTATTATTAAATATTGGTTCCATATTTGGATAAGATTTTTAACACGTATTTTTAATTTAATTTAAATAATTTTTCAGTAATTTTTATTTTGGAAAATAAGCAACTTTTTATTTGGAGTATTTTACACCCTAAATCAGCACATTTAGGGTTTCGCAGAATAAGTTAACTAGTCTATATTACTCTATTTTTTGGATCGTGACACCTTGCTTATCTAAATGGTATTTTAATTTTTGTTGTTAGCAGTCCATACACAAACGAAATTTTACACGACGTACCCTTAATAAATAAATAAATAAATAAATATATCTTTTAACCTTCACCGTTGAGAAATGTTACAGTCATCCTTTCAACACATACTGATTGCATAACCTTGAGATGCACGTTGAAATTTAAGACACTGTCACCAACAATGTACCTACAGCACGCCTATTTCCTTCAAGATTAAGTATCTATATATTTCTATTATCACTGTATGTTACTTTCCCTTAGCAACGAAGGAAAGTTAGATACCTTACAGAAGAAGGAACTAAGGGCCTATATATACATGAGCTCTAACACACTGGCAACCATTTCTGAAAATGAATACTTCACAACAAATTTATTTGAATTCTCCCTGTAATCCTCTTCTTCCTCATGTAAGTTCCGATGGGGTCAACGCGTGTTCCTATCACTGGAAACCAAAAAGATGAAACAACAGTTCAGCATTCAAAAATTTAAAAGTAAAAAAATATAGGTGGATGAAAAAAATAGCAGATATGGGTTAGAAAAGAGGATCACAGCAGTTCGTTGCATGTGGGGAAGGAAAATGAACTTAGTCGGTTCTGGGGCAGTGTGTGACCGAGTAGGTGGTTGTATGTATATTGCGCGTGGAGGAGCTATTGGTGGATCACGAGGCGTGAATGTTGTGGTGAGTTTCATTCAAAATCTAGTTTGCCTCGTTTTAACTGGGAGGGGTATCCTTTTTTAACGTGAGAAGAGAGAGAGGAGGTGAGGGATTGGAAATGCAAGAGTCTGGAGGGGGTTGGTGAGACATGGCAATGTAGGTTCATGAAGTGGGTGTGTGGATAATCTGAAGATCAGATCTAGTACGGATGGTGCGAGCTGGACAAGCACGTGATGAGTATGCAGAGTTTTTGATGGAGAAGGCTATGGTTTCTTTTGAATGTGATTTAGGAGTTTGTGAAGGAAATAGGTGCGTGGATGGCCATTTAAGAATACCGTGGAGTAGGAGTATAAGGCATGAGAAGAAGATGAATAACTACTCACCACGCGGGTCTGGTTTTAAACATGTGCGTGGGCCAATTTTTAGACGTGAAGCCCAAGTGAAAAATAAAAATAAAAGGGGCTTGCAGTATCATATTGTTGAGGAGAGAAAATATATAGAAGATAGTGAATTTTTACGGGAACAAGTATGTAACAGCTAGCATGTAAACGGGACGATGAGGACGGTTCACAAGCAGGTCTGGGTTTTGAACATATGGGTGAGTTGACGCTTTTAGGTGAGCCCAGTTAAAAACAAACAGGTCTGGGTTTTGAACATAGGGCGCATGCACCCCTAGAGGAATACACTGCTTGGAATGCATATATATATATATATATGTGAATATGTGTGTATGTGTGTTCTGTTGGATGTGTTCCCCCATAACGCCCCTTCATATGAGATATGCTATGTTACTTTCGCTTAGTGCTGACACAGCTTCATCCAAACAAATACACCTTTCTTTTAGTAACCTACGTCTTGTACATAATAATTTCGGGTATAGAACTGAGCGTAGAGGATATCTAATACCACTACTCACTTAAGAGAAGAAGCACCTACCCCTCCTTCATCTACTTAGAGGCCTAGGCTAGTAGTCGCTTCATCATGGGGGCATGGAACAAGTTTAGTTATTTCAAGCATGATTTGTTCTATGCTCGGTTCCCTCATGGATTCACAAGGAGATGGCTAGGCGTGCGTAACTGTTTGAACACCTATGTTGTATTTCAAGTCATTCAAGTCGTAAGCTCTAGACTAACTTGAAACTTACCTTGATAAGTATTCCCTGCATTTTGAGGGATAATGCATATTTTTAGAAGGTTTAGCCCCAAAGGACGTTGGAAGTGAATTCTGTGATGCCCGGACTTTATTTTCTGGTCACCTTCCCCACTTGGGGGTTTTCTTCTCGAAGATCGCTCCATGGCTCATAAAAAGGATGATGAGAGTGATGTAGGAGCCGAAGGAGGAGAAGTGCCTCCAGGCCTGCTTCTGAATATGCTCTCTATCTTGCTTCGCGACGTTCCCCACTGAAGGGGAAGCGATCGTAGCTCGGGAAGAATAGAAGCCCATGATGATAGTGATGTAAAGGAGTCTGTTAGAGAAGAGGGTTTGCCTGCCACTCCCATATCATCTCCGACATAGGAGATGAGGTAAGGAGAGGCTTCTAAAATGGTTTCTCTAGTGACAACCTCAGAAATCACCGTGTCGATGGAGGTGGAAGGTCAATTCAAAGAATTGGAGAAGATCACTATTGAAATGTATCAGTTCGGACTGAGCAACTGGAATACTTAAAGCTTATTGTTGAATGTCGGGGAGATGACCCCTTCAAGCAAGCAAATAACTAATCCGTAGGGAGGAAAAGGACACACACTCAGTAGCATTGCATGACATAACACTTAATTTATGCATATGTGAGATGATCGCCTCTGACTCGAGTTATTTTTTCCAAGTACAATGACTAATAAAGGCGATAGAGATCGAGACTAGAGATCAGGAGGCTTTCGGTGATCGAAACCGCAAATCGTGGGCACCTTTTTCAAAGGCACACAAAGGTAAGAAAGGAGGTCCAAGCAGGCCCACAAGTGTAGTATAACCACTATTGTTGAGATAATCCTCGATGCTTGGGGTTTCCGCCTGCAATTTTAAGGCTGATAGAGCCTGAGAAAGGGTTAGGGTTGATGAGCATCAGGTAGCCGGTGGCTCCCTCACTTCCACCTTCCCTCCCTACACACATTTTCCCCATATACCCCTATAACAAAAGACACAGACATGGACAAGCCCAACGAAGGCTGGTGAGATGGGATATAGGAAGGCAGACATAGTTAGAACAAGGCAGTAGAGAGGGCTCCTAAGGTTAACAAGATGACTCCCAGGCAGTAAAAGGAATATTTAATGAAGCCCTTACCCTTTTTATATTTAGCGGAGCTCTTCTAGTTGCCAAAGATGCATTCCATTCCTCTTGACATCGACAAAGAGACATTTGACATGATTTGGGATATCTACAACCATTACTGGATCTTTATAAGCTACAACAAGAAGCTACCTGAGCTGATATATAAGAAGAATGTCATAATTGAGGGCCTAAAGCTCGAGATGAATGCATACCAAGATAGGATTAAGTCGTAAGACGTTGAGATCGAGGAGTTGGCTGTCTCCAACAAAAGGACTGAAGAGGCATGCGTACAAATTTTCTAGACCCAGGAGTAACACAAAGATATGGTGACCTCTTTATTAGCTCAATACGCTGCAACCGAGAAGGATAATAAGTAACTTACTGAGGATAATCGACAGCTGCAGAAAGAAAATAAGAAAACCGAGTGCCTCATAAAGGAATGCAAAGAGCTCAGGAAAAATTTAGAGTCAAATCAAATTGAGCTCAAGTAGGCTAGGAGGGGCAAGGAGGTGGCAAAGGCATCCAACATGGATGTGCTAAGACAAACCGACGAATTTAAGAGAAAAGTTAAAGCCTAGCTGGAGGAGATCAGACAAAAGTCAAGAGAGACTGAAGCAGATGCCGAAAGACAACTTGAGCCATCCATTTTGGGATTCTATGCTCAAGTTATCTGATATCGCGGGATCTCATTGGTCGATGATTATGCTCGAATCTTTGTTATGACCTAGGAGAGATTCCTAGAGGACAAGGATGCTGCTCAAGATGTCGATATAGTGGATGAGGGACGAAATGACCCAGTACTTGACTTAGGATGAGCGTCGGGTATTGGTGGAAGAGAAGAACAAGTTGAGGCATAGATACAGAGAGAGCTAGTGCAATGAATGGGAAAGCGGCGGTGATAGAAAGCATCATCGTTGCTCACATGGTCGAAGCAAGCGCTTCCCAGTTCTAAGCTATTATGCCAGCTACTACTAGTGGTTCATCCAACCTGACTCTTGTTGATCTTGGATATGGTCCTTAGCATCCGAGGATGGACAGTAGGGGCTTCCTTCCGCCAATAGCAGAGGGAACCTTCGCTGTGGGAGTTACCGAGCACATGCTTGGAGGAATATCCACATTCTCTCCAGTGTTTGAATAGATGATATTAAGAAACAAAAGAAGATTAACACATCTTCCTCTTCGACGTGTAAGTGCTTTTGGGATGGAAATTTCCATCAACTTTGAGACCATAAATCCTACCGAGCCTCCTTTCGATGCTGATGCATATAAGAGGAAGATGGATGATGAATTTGGCAACATCAGAATTTTTAGGAGTTTGGAATTGAGAGAGGCTGATTAGGGTCACCTTTTCGACGATATTTGAAGAATTTTCAAAGCTATTGGAGGATGAACAACAGAAAATGGAAGAAGAGGTGAAAGTCGCCGACCGGGGCGATGAGACAAGCGAGCCAACCATGCAAGATTCAGTGCAAGAACAACAAGCCTGCGTGTCTATGAAGCAGGAAGAGGAGGAGACAAATTGGAAGGCTGAGGAGGAGGAAATCACTAGGAAGACATAGGAGGAGGCCGAGAAGAACGGCGAGGAAGAGGCCAGGATAAAGGCTTATGAAGAGGCTAAGAAGGTTCAAACTTCAGAAACTTTAGTTAAGATTTCCCCTTCCCCATTGAGGATAGTTCTCCTCGAGAATGTAATGACAGAGATCAAGCGAGGAAGAGAAGTCGCCCGAGGAGGACCCAACCAAGGAGTTCGAGATGAGACCCCGTCCCAAGTCAACTCCGCCCAAGGGGCACAAAAGAAGTAAAGTAAGCGGGTCGAAGAGGAGTGCCAAAGAGGATAACCCACCGAAGTCACCATCGAAGAGGTCCGAGAAGAAGATGCAAAAGAAGAAGGAGAAGGGTGGCTCCTCTAAGTGAAGTCGAGGATAATTAGAAGATAATTTTTTACTTTTAGTAGGTCGGTGGTTATGCGAGTACGACCCTCGCTTTTAGTGGCATAATAGAGATTTTTTTTACATCATGTCATTAGAAAGAAATCTTGACTTGTGAATAAAAGTTAACTTTACTTTCATTTCATGCGAGTTTATTCTATGCATTCAAGTATTTTTTACATTTTCTAGTAGTTGTACTCATGTAATGTAACTCATCGTTACATTTAAGTTTGAGTTGCTCGAGACTTCACTCTTGATGAACTCAAGTCGTGTGAAGCTCAAGTGCGTTGATGTCATTCTCAAGATGTCCATTTGGTCATTAATCTTAAGCCGTTCAAAGTTCGGGTTTGGTAACTCCACTCTCGGGACAATCTTGCGGTCGTTGATCCCTAGTCGTGAGAAACTAAGAGACGAATGTCCTTGGTTCACTAGTTTACACTCAAATCAAAACTCTAAGTGTTGACATGCCTTTTTGTCAAAGCAGTCACACGTCGAGTATTTGGCAAGCAACGCGCTCAAGCATCAAAAAGAACAAAGCAGTTGGGTCGAAGTCGCGTCGGAAACACATGGAAAACCGAAGCCTCTATCAAATGGCCCTTGTCGGGCCCAATGGAATCCTAGTCAAGCCGTCATCCGAGCCGAAGGCGGGCCATGCTCCGAGCCGAAGGCGAGCCGTCCTGTGGGTCCGGGCGTAGCGCCGGTGGGGGTCCGGGGCCCCATAGTCCCGGTGGCGAACTATGGGCATCGCCTGATTCATCCGATTTCCGCCAGAAAGTGTGTTTCCCAGAATGACCAGATCAGCTCAATGTCAAGATTCAGCCAGCAACTTCAGCGAACCTTGCCGCTCCTCTAAAAACATTCCCGAACCAAGTCCTCGACATTCTCGGATGGACCTCGCGCCTCTCAAACGGGATTTTCGTACCCCCGAGAGGTGTGAAATTCGTACCCTCGAGGTGCGAAATTTCGCACCCTCGAGGTGCGAAATCTCGCACCCCCAGGAGGTACGAATTTCGCACCCCCTGGGGGTGGTACGAAATTCCTACATATGGCCTTGTAGAGGTGCAAAAATGGCTCTTGTGGGCCCCGCTGCTAACCTACTCCCACCTAACCTCCTTTCTATAAATACCCCAAGCCTTGGCCTTCAAATGGATCCTTCTCCCAGGGAATTTTGAGGCCTAGAGAGCTCAAAACACTCATTAATGACCTCCAACACCTTCACCATGGCCACGGGAGATGAGATAAATAATTAAAACATGACATGCATGTTTTCCTTCAACACTTGAAGACTAGCAAGCCTTGCTACCTCACCTCTAGACCTCTTGGACATTAAAGCTTACCTTGCTCATAGTTGACCAAGTCAACTCATCCCCAGGAAGAAGAAGAAGGGCAATTTAGTCAAAGTGTAGAAATAACATGTATTTTGTTATTCTATTGTAACTCTTTGTACTTAGCTATTGTCCGAACTTGCACAACTTTGTAACTGACAAAAGGAATGATGAATGAGAATTATAAAGTGGACATAGGCGTTGCCGAACCACTATAAAAGCTGTGTCTCCCCGCATTTACATTATTTACTGCTTATTCTGATAATTGTTCACTCATACACATTGGGTGTTGGCATGTGACAATTTTACCCGTCAACACTAAGGAATGGAGTTGGCCAAGTAAGCAATCAATGTCACACTTACTGGGCTGGTTGGTTGCCCCCAAATCCAGAGACTAAGGGGCGCAGTAGGGCACTTAAGTCATAAGCATCGCGAGTAATTTATATTCAGTGTCGTCATTATTTCGGGACCCGAGTTAACTTGTGGAGGGTCGAACAACTCCTATAATGTTTGAGTCTAAGTGTAGACTCAAAGTGATGGATGATGCCAAACTTTAAGCCATTGACTCAGCATCGTGCGCTCGTGTATGCAAATCGGTCGTTTTCACAACATAACATGTTACGCATAAAGGAAGTTTACCAGTAGTGTGATTCGATGAGTAAATGGACGGATCACTTTTAACTCCAGTCACACTTTTGCTTGGTAAATCAATCTTCATGCCAGCGGATAGACTCCTAAATATGGTAAAGAATAAAATGGTCGTGTAACACCCTACGTTCCTTAACGTCACCCGTATGAGGATTTAATTAAGAAAGTATGGAGCATTGTAGGTATAAAGATGGAAAATATCACAGAGATTAAGATTTCACAAGACATAATAATAAATTTACAGTGGAAGAAGACATTCATTTCATAAAATACAAAACCATCTTTGTCTCATTTAATCAAACAGTTACAAGATCATGTCTCAAAACCTCAGTCAAAAACAACACCGGAGTAAAATAAGATTATCCCTAAATATGGTCAAAAAGGTACAACTTAACCTTGGAAAGAGAACATGAAATCCAACTTGTAGAACCCCATAATGACAAAGATAACAAAGAAATTAGAGCTATACACTTTCTCCTGATAAGCCCGGGGGAAAAAGAGAAAGGAAACAAGTCAGACATAAAGCCTGGTAAGCTGCTGGGATTAACAACTCGACTTACTAAGCTAAGTAAAACAGATAAACGGTGGTTCTAGCAACATAAAAGGGTAGGTGTCTATACATGTCTAAAGGTGACTAATATCTAGTATGAACTGATAACAAGGACCTGACAATCCTTATACAAAGACAATGATGGTAACCATAATAATCAGATCAGGCAAATTGACTGTTTTACACTTCTACTAGAATATCAGGACTAGGCATTACCCTAATTACTTAACACGAACAAGATTTCATATCAGCAGGATTATATAACAGTAGGATTAACAATAGGATTAGGTGTTACCCTAATTACTCAACATGAACATGATTAGGTGTTCCCTAATTACATAACAGGGTTAGGTGTTAACCTAATTACATAACAGGATTAGGTGTACCCTAATTACTACCTAAGCGATCGGCTCCCTACTACGTAAATATCCCGTGTCAGCCCGACAGTAGGGTGTATCACGCCCTAAACCGATAACTTCTATAACACAGACTTATTTACTGGTGTTACAACATCTTAGTTTCCCCAATCGGACCCATTCACGTTCATGACTCCGCCGGAACGCGCACGTACCCACCTTCATCGTTTGAACCTCTTACTATTCAGTTTGATAAAGCATGTGTGCCCTCTAACAAAATACCAACAGGGATACTGACTGATACATGTTCCACAAAACAAGATTGATATAAGCCAAACGCCTTAAGCTTGTGCCCCCAAGTAAATAGGATTTAAGAGTCCCCAAAACCCGATATGACAGCAGAATGAGGGACCTCTTAACTTATTAATAATCAGGTTTTAACTTAGCAGGTTTAAGTTCATTAATAAGCATGGTTGTAATATTACATTTTTCTGTAAATATTATTATGTGTACAAATCTTTCCCAAAAAAGCACATGCCCAGATGTACATATATAATATAGTAACTCAGTTTACTAACTTACATCTGGTACCAACATTTTCATAACATGTACTTTACTTAATGTATGTGTTAAGTTACATATATGCATATTATCCCTTTTAATTATATTCCCAAATTACAACATGTATGCATATTATATCTTTTTATTATATTCCCAAATTACAGTCAAAGGTTCTCAATTTGTGATATGCCCCCAAATTCTCCTTTTTCACTGTCATTTCATATTATCCCAATTTCAATTATACGCAATCTTAAATCGGAAATGACCTAGGTTCAACATAAATAAAAGGGGAAAACAGAAGGAGAAGAACAAAATCAAATCAACTGAATATAATAGGCGTACAAATAAGATTGTAAATAAATAAAATAGCAGAATGGGGATAGGGAAGATAAACGAACATAAACATCAAATGAGCATAAATGTCCAAATTAACATTAAATGAACATAGTAACTAATTGACATGTTGTAACGACCCAAATTTTTGGTCGATTAATTTTAAATATTTAATATTTATTTTAAATATTGATTTGATAATATAAATGAATTTTTATATTTAGTTATCGATTTCGATTTAATATCGAATATATTAAATTATCGTAATACGAAATATATTGAAATTAAAGTTAAAACTGAATCCAAATGATTCAGATGATCAGTGACAGTTCTGTTTGAATATAAAAGCAATAATAATAATTTCATATCAAGGAATTTATTCGGTTTGAATTTAAAATATATCGATTTAAATTTATATCTTCTCCGTATAATCATATTAGACTTCATAGCTTATTCCAGTGTATCCAGAATAGTGGTTAAACCCTGTAAACGTCAGTTGTTGCACTCGAATTGGAGTTCGAAACCCCGAATATATTATTATAAAATTGAACGGATAAGATCAAACTCAAATCGTAGTTAAATCAAAGATCAAATCACATTAAAATTATATGTACTCTTTGCGCAGAACATTTTCTTAATGGAGAAGTCTTCTTAGATTATAGATACGTGACCTTATCTTCCTCCCAATCTCTTAAAATTGTGTCATCCTCAGACAAAGTAAAAAAAATTGATTTGCAAGCTTCAATAAACAAACATGCCGTTCCATTTAACAACAGTAATTCTTCCTTCATCCCCTATTTCATTTTTATCCTCTTCGCAAGTCTCTTCTATAACAAATGAAATCAAACCGCTGCTTTGAAATCTCATCTCCAATACAATAAAAACCATATCCTTAAGCAAGAACTCCTCTCGAATGACATGAGGTGGTGCGAAACACTCTAGGGACGTTCGAAAATTCAGCGATAGTTTAGGGTTACGAATTTTAGGGTACCAGGATGATCGATCATTCAATTATGGCGTTATTTGCACTCGTGATGGGGAGAGGCGGTATTTGGCCAAATCATGAGGCATTCAACATCGGCAAATGTTGTTAACACTATAGCAGCTGAGACCGTGTTCTGGTTGTCTCGAAGTGGAAAAATGGGGGTGGTGGTGATTAAATCATTGTTCCAGTATGGGATTGCGATGGGGTTTTTAGAGAAGTAGAGCTCGCATATGGTTTGTGAGGGAGATTAACGCAAGTGATTGGAGTTATAGTCACTAAGGGTGAACCAATAGTAGAAAAAGGGTCGATATGATTTATGAAGAGAGTTGGACAGTGATGACGGCAGTAGTGGATGCTGGATCGGGTTCGTTGGTGAGTTTGGTGAAGGTTGTGAAGTAAAGCAGCAAATGAATGAGGGTATTTGAGATGCTCGGGGCTGTTATGACGACAGTCCGGATGATGAAATATTGGTAATGATGTTAGCAGCTATTTGCAATTGTTTGGAGCAGTCGGAGGGGAGAGATATATGGACTGATTGAGTTTTCCTAGAACGACAGTTTCCCTGGGACGGGTCGCTGAAGCTATATGGAGGAGAAAGGTTTTAAAAAGAAAAAAAAAGAAGAAATAAATAAAGGTAATTATTTTGAATTTAATAATTAAAGTTTAAATTTCATTTAAAATATTCGATTGCGTAAATAATAAATGACATCTTAAACTTATGCAAGGTTTTATCAAATAAAATCAGTGGAGTTGATCACAGCTGCGGGATACATAATCTGGAATAAAAAAATAAAATTGGAATCAGAATCATCGGACAAAAATCATGGTGAGTAAACCTTACTCATATTTTTACTTAGAATTGTTTTATTCATTAAAATAATTGTTCGTTGATTGTTTGCATGCATTGAATATTATTGTGATTCTTAAATATATATTAGTTATTTAGGATTGGTTGTTGTGGTTATTATATATATATTGGTGTTTGGATTCCCGTAGTATCATTAGCGGATGACCCTATACGCCCCATGCTATGACAGTGGATGACCTTCTATACCGCGACATCCTGCCTCGAAGCAGGATAGGTATTATTTATGTTGGCTAGCGTCTGTGGATGTAGGAAAACAGGTTGGAGGGATCCAACTGGTTTCCTCAAAATATTATTATTTGTTTGTTTCCACATATATTATCATATATGATATGTTGATTGATAATTAAGTGGTTTGATTGTTTAAATATCACTGGGGCCTGAATGTTGATCTATAAAAATAATGAAAATTGAAATTTTGAGATTTAAACGGGAAATTCTATTTTTCTAAAAATAGAAATTTGAAATTAGAATGGACAAAAAATATTGACTTGTTTTGAATAAATAAAACAAGTACTGAAATTTATAAACGATGTTTATAAATAAAATAATGCAGGAAATTAAAGTGAATTTATAAATAGTGTTTATAAATGGAACGGGAAAAATTATCATTTAGATAATTTGGAAAATGTAAATTTAGATGTGAATGTAAAAGAGGAAATTTATTATTCCAAAGTAGAAATTTAATTTCAATTGTATTTGAAATTAAGACTAGTTTAAAAATATATAAACAAGTAATATAAACGGTCTTTATAAAGAAAGATGGAAAATTTATCATTGGATAATTTAAATATTTAAATTCAAATAAGAATATAAAATAAGGATTAGGAATTATGTTAAAAAGGTAAACCAGGAAATTTATTTTGATATTTAGAATGTAAATTGAATCAAAACTATGGACTTACGATTTGAATTCGATTAGATCAAATTTATTTAAATAAAATATTTTCAGAAAAGATATCAGGATTGTATTAAATAGAAGTTTAAATCAAAATATGAAAATAGATTCTATATTTATATAGATAAATTATAATAAATAGAAATTTCAAAAATAAGATTTTTGGGTTTAAATAGATTTTGAAATGGACTTGTTTAAATATAAAACAAGTAAATTTACAAACGATGTTTATAAATATAGTGAGAAAATTATCAAGAGATAATTGGTAACCTTAAATTCAAGTATGAATTTAAAATATAATTTGAAATCAATTCGAAAAGGGAACGACGGTTTTATTTCAGGATTCAGAATATAAAATGAATTGGATTTCACGTAGATTTGAAATGGAACTTGTTTTATTATATGAACAAGGAAGTTGAATTTATAAACAGTGTTATAAATTTAGTGAAATAAATTATCATTTTGATAATTTAGGAATTTAAATTCAAATATGGATTTAACAATGAATTGAAAATGGAATTCAATTCGGTTATAAGCAAGTTGGTATTATACTTGAACATGTTATGTTCAAACAAAGAAGTGAAATAAGAAAAATAGCTAATTAGAAAATAAATTAGCGAATTGGATTAAGACGAATGGATTGAGTTGAAACCAAATGGGAATATTTGGATATGTGTTAAGCAGATTTGGAATGAAGTGTATGAAGGTTATAATTCGTGTGCCCGACAATAAGGTACATGTTTAAATTCCATATGAATTTTTATATGCCGTATCGGCAAGCCGCTTGGCTTTTTGTTTTCTTTTTGAATGGAAAGGGCCCAGAGAGGCGTTTTGTAGTTGTACCGAGTGACCCGTACAAAGGAGGTTAAGGCGAAATTTTCCGAAAATTTAAGGAGTTAGAATATTTTAGGAAGATTTAATAATTAGGAATCGATATATCGATATATATAGAATTCGATAATAAAACGAAATTAAAATAGAATGTTATAAACAAAAAGGAAATCAATAAATTTAATCTGATAAAAATAGAAAGAGAAACGTATACACGTTTAAAAATTATGGATAATTGGTAATATGATGTTGATTATTCGAGGTAAGTGGTCTTGTCAGTTTTGAAGTTAAGGATGTTTTCGGTCAAGGTCTGAGAGGTAGTTATACTTCAACTTGATTGATTTCATTTTTAATCGATAAATAGCAAGATCCAGTCTCGAAGAGAAATGTTTGAATAAAGTTAGTTGAATACAGTATTTTGGGTTGCTTGTAACGATGTTTTACACAACATTTGTTTTAACCTAATTAAGTGAAACTTTGGACATATAATAATAAATATTTCCTCAGTATAGAAATAAATGATCGTGAAAGAGATAAGTAACTGGAATGTTTTTCCAATTGCAAATAAAAGGTATTTTCTAAATATAGGAAATAAAAGAAGTTGATATTTGGAAATGTTTTCCAGATAGAGTGAGAGGCCAAGATAAATATTGAAAATATTTGGATTAACAAATATTGATAAGGAAATAGAGAAGTGGTTTAATTAATGAAATGTTAATTAAGGGGCTCAGTGATTGTTTGATGTTATGAATGAATGTTTGTTTTTTTCGATAGTTAAATAATCGACTATCGAAGTATTTGCCAATATCGTTGTCAATATGGAGAGACCAGTTGGATTTTTATCCAAGAACCACTCCGTATTGGCAGTAGCATTGCGAATCAGATTATATAAAGATAATCGGAGACAGAGTAGAGTGCAAGGTTTTTTTTCTATTAATGGAAATTATGCCTTCGGTTTCGTTCAATCCTAGAACAGACGTATATGGACGAATGTCTGGCAGAGTATTTCCAATGATCGCGTATATTGGTCTATATAAATATATATGGTGGCGGAGAATTTATTCTCTTAGCAGAAGATCCAGAATATATTTGTGCAAATCAACTAATGATTAACGGATTTGACAATGTGACATTCAAAGTGATTGTGCTATCAATGAATTGTAAGAATCGTAGCCTCAGGCCTCAACAACGAGGAAATGACAAAAATCAGGCAGGAAGCATGGCTATGTGGGTAGCTCCCATTAGGGTGTATTATCACCTATCTAGATAAATTCAATTAATTCCTTATTCTATTCGATGTTGCCCCATTCAGGAAAACGGTTGCTGATATACATTCGATACACTCAAGCGAAATGAGTGGTCGGTCATGTGTGGCTGGGTTACAAGATGTTCTTGTTGAACCCAGTGTATTCTCCTCTAGAGATACATTATCGGAAGGTGGTTCCATACCTTATCATAGTTGGAAATTCATTACCTAATAAGTGCTCGTGATTTTGATTGTATATTATGTATGTGGAGCGTGAGATGAAAGCGTTTCCACTAGATTTCTAATTATTTGATTTAGACACTATTATAATATCAAAAGAATTTTGATATAAAGATTATCGTTTTCTTTCAAAAGGATTTGAAAGTTGAATCAAGTGTTTTTGATTCTCATAAGGGAAAAACCCATACTATGTTATACGGCGTGGTCTTATGAGATATCGTTTATTTTCTCTAACTGTTTTAAATTGTTTACTCATACAAGTCCCCTGACTGACCCAGAGTTTATTTTGTTTTGTTTTACCTAAACTCTTTGGTGCCCAAATTTGTACGGGCAGTCAAGTAGTTCAGGATTTTTCATATTTATCTAAAGGAGCTTGGAGCAGGAGGCTTCAGTGTTAGATGTATAGCATTTTTATTTTTACTGTGTTGTAAGTGTTGTACTCTGGCAATTGTATGTTATATCGTTATACAGTTAAAACTTTTGTACTTCAAAAGACATGATATATTATATATTTTTCCACTGCGATGTGAGATTCTGTGTTGTTATTTCTGTTCTTCTTCTACCTTCTTCTTCTAGAAAAAATATGATTCGTATTTTCGTGATATTTGGGTTCGATGTGTGATGTATGTAGTCAACTCTTATAGTACGGATTTGCGGGCCATTACACATGTTTTCCTAGATTAACCATGAATGCTCATAAATGTCACACTAATGTGTTTCCCCCAATTAACGTATCCTCCCCAATTTAATGTAAATAGGTGACAAACTACCATATTCCTCCAATTAACATATCCTCCTTAATGTTAATTAATATAGCATATTCCTCAAACTACATATTCTTTTTAATGCTAACATGTTTCTCAAATTAACATATCCTCTTTGATGATAATTAATGTGACATATTTCTAAAATTACATATTCTCTTTAATGTTAACATGTTCCTTAAATTAACATATACAGACTAATGTTAATTACATGTTTCCAAATCAACGCTTTATTGACATATCTACCAATTATGCCAAATAAATATTCATCCAATCAATGCAATATTAATATGTCTACAAATTAATGTCAAATGTTCACCAAATCAATGCAATATTAACATGTTTATATGTTATGTTCACACATCAACATCAGATACCATGTTCTTCTTATTTAATGCCATATTAATATCAATTACAAATAACATTCTACTTAATATAAAATTATGTTTAACTTGTCCATGTTTACATGTTCTTTCTCTTTAATAATTCCTATTTACAGTACTAATTCTATTATGCCAAATTTTCTCTTTTTAACGTTATTTCATACTCTTCCAACTCGATGCAATTCAAAAAGGCATATAATACTACAAATAAAACAAATAGCAGGAAAAGGAGGATAAGGGAGAAAAATGTACATACAAGCAAATAACTGAAAATGAATAGGCAATTGGCAGTAAATAACATATAAGAATAATCTTATAAACATTGTTACTTTTCAGATCCAAAATATATTTATTGTCAATATTCTTGTAGTTTAGACTACTACAATAACTACTAACTACTATATCTATTTAACTTTAACTTAGAAGAAATATGAATAATCACAGTAATAATAACATAGTTGTAGATCTTGGAAATCTTCTAAAATATTTGTTGTAGAAGAAAGTCCACTTTTAGCTTTTTGTTGATTATAGGGTTGGACGTTGGTTACAGATCTTGAATCTTCTTTGTTAATCTAGATTTCAGCAGCGTCTCCCCATTTTATTATTTTAATTTAGAATATGTCACGGAGGCAGAGAGGGGTAAAGATTTGTGTGTAGATAAAATGGGAGAGAAAGCCCCTTTTATAGATTAACAGAGCCAACTTGTAACCATTAAATATTAGGTTTTCAATCTAAGTCATACATGTAGCACTGAGTCAGCGAACGAACCTAGCCAACAAAACAAACCAAACACAAAATTCGGAATCTGTCCCGAATCTGGTTAGGTCGACCCATAGGTCGAACCCACTTGACTTGGGTCGACCCGTAGGTCGACCCAGGACCGTTGTAGGTCGTTCCCTAACGGTTTTCTGAGCGCATTATTTTTTTGGTTTGAACTAATTCGAATTATATTCATATATAACCCCCTTATATGTATACAAACGTCTAGGGTTCATAACTTCTTCATACATTATCCGATTTACACAAACTTGTGGTCTATCTGAACCAGAATTCCGAGACAAACGTAATGGTAAAGTTAGTTTTACTTAATTATGAATATTTAATTAAGTAATATCCATTTTATTGTATTTACCATATGGTTATAGTGTATTAAATTCTAGGGTATTACAGGTCGTGTCATACCCACCGGGCTTGAGGTTGCATCAACGGATAGACTCCTCAAAATGTTTGAGCATAGATATGTCATGTCGTACCCATCGAGTTTGAAGCTGTATCGACGGATAGACTCCTAAATATGCATGAACATAACAGGTCGTGTCGTACCCATCGTGCTTAAAGTCATGCTGACGGATGGACTTCCAGATATGCCTAAGCATAAATAGGTTGTGTCATATCCATTAGGCTTAAGGAACTTGCCCATAGTCATGGAGGTAAGTGAGGATTGAAATGATTTGATTGCATTTGTAGTTCGATGATCCACGGATGAATCAAGAAGGTTTTGGTTGATACTCTAGCACTTCATACAAGGTTACGTTCAAGTCGGTCATGTCAACGAACCAAAGAGCATGTCGATGTACAAGCCTGTAATAAAAGCATACTTTGAAAATGAACAACAAGGATTACATGGAATGTAAATTCAAGTGGGATAAAATAAACGTAATGGCTTCAAAGAACACTTATTTCTGTTGTATCCTTGCTAAGACGAAAAGTTGATTTCGAAGGAACTAGTCAATAACCAGGGACTTTGTTAGTGGTCATTCTTGGTGAGTGTAGCATGGCTCAGGAACTTCATTTGGGGGAGCCTATTTATATTGCTCAAGCTTTTTCTGGTGGATAAGCTTCTCGATAGCATCCGTCAAATAGCAATAGTCATTCATGTCGTGGCCATACATATCGTCGTACCTATATTATTTTCTAGACTCCTTAGCCTTATACGTTGATTCCCTAGAATTTGGCTTCTTATGTTGGAAAGTGTTCCAAGTTTCAAGGTATATGGTCTCGAGGGAGTTATTGAGAGAAGTGTACATATTGAATGATTGGAGTCTCGGGCGATCCTTCCTTTTATCGTGGCTACCCCCACTATTTTCGCATTATGTATTTTGTTCGGAAGATCCCCTTTACCCTTTCCAGAGATTTCTCCGATCTTTTTAGCAATGACATTGTCTTGTACAGTGCCTTAATGTGGATTGTTGGGATGGCCACTTCAAGCAACCTAATTCCTATGTGCCTCTTCTCAGCATAGGAATTGATTGGCTTTCTCATAGAAAAACTCCAAGGTTTTTTGTTGTTTTCTGCTGATTTATGCCTTGAATTCCGAGTCAGGAAGTGCGTTATTTACAACATGAACAATGATGGTTTGGGAATTTGGGTCTTCAACTTCTACCAAGGCATACTGAACATTTCAAGGTAGCGCTTTAGAGTGTCATCGATTCCTTGGTAGATGTTGAAGATTGTTAGGATGTCTTTAGATCGAGTCACGTGCGTCCTGAACTGTTTGACCAATTCCCTTATGAGTTAGTCAAAGGTTAAAATAGTTCTTGGAGGAAGTCGAGAGAACTACAACAAATATGCGCCTTCTAGAAAGACGGGGAAGTATTTGCAATTTAGGGCGTCAATTGCGCAGGTTGAATCCATGCGCCACTCGTAAAAGTTTAAGAAGTTTCGAGGATCTGTCTTTCGTAAGTAAGTCGTTAACTCTGGCACGTTAAAGTGTCCAGGCCATTCATCATTGAGCACATTTTCGGTGAAGGAGTTATGTCTCGTATTGGCTTCCCAATCGTCAGTAATGTGGCCTCTTGACTCTTTCATGATACTACAGGCCATGTTAGTGAGACTCGGAGTTTCGATCTCCTTTGGATTCCAACGGTCGTAATCTAACTCTGGAGTATGCTTCTTAGAATGCCTTGTTGGATGAACATCCTCATCATCCTATGAGCCATCGGCATCCATTCTTCGATTACTTAGAGGCTGTTTTGGGGGAATTTAGAATTTAGGCCTGATTTATTGCTAGAAGCATATGCACTAAGTTCTGTATCATGACAGGTTGTGTCTACTTAGTAGAGGGTTGAGTACTAGTCCCTTGGTCGAGACCAAACCCTAACCCGGAATGGTCACGTTAATGCGCTACCTCTCTAATGGTGATTCCAGCACCACCTTGAGTAATTATCCTCTGTTGGCTATAGTTACTGTGGAAAATATCAAAAGAAGAGCTCTCAGAAACATAATTGGAAGAGGTTGAGCGCTCCTATTAGCCTGAAGGAAGGCGATGTCTTGTGAAGCATTCTATTAGAGTTGTTGCATTAACTCAAGATTCTTCTTAATTTGTTCATTGAGCATCCATTGAGTTTTCCCCCACTTCCTTGTAATTTTAATCAGCTGTGCTTGAGTAACCGAAGCCTCAGAATAATGGGAGGTAGCCACATCGACGGTGGCTTAAAGTTGAACATTAGAAGGTAGTTGCTGGACGGATGCATCTGGATCGACATTGGAAGGTCCAACAATGGAAGGTATCCCATTCTTCACCATTTTATCAAACTTGGTAGGTAAGTCTCCAAAGATCTAAGTATCACTCCATACTTGGATTGAAGAATGACAATAAAAGAGCAAGTTT
This sequence comes from Allium sativum, assembly GCA_030737875.1. Classification (NCBI taxonomy): domain Eukaryota; kingdom Viridiplantae; phylum Streptophyta; class Magnoliopsida; order Asparagales; family Amaryllidaceae; genus Allium; species Allium sativum. The sequence continues at coordinate 658,595,359 of CM060909.1, read as the reverse complement.
TTCTTGAATTTCTCAGTGAAAGCACCAGAATGTTGACGTCCAAATGTTGGCACAACAACCAAAAGAGTTATACAATAGTAAAAGTAACTGAAAATGAGGAATTTATATAGAGAAATGCAAAAAAATAGTAATATAACATTTATAGTGGTTTGGTCATTGTTAGCCTACTCTGAAGTTTTTAGCACTTTATTGATAAACTTCACAAGTTACAGAGCGAGATCGATATTACCCATGGGGATTACAAAAGTAAGGGAAAAATAAAGTGCCAAAAGTCCTCTCGCTCAGGAAAGGGCTATTTATAGTTGGAGATTTCGAAGGGAAGTTGATGAGTGCCCGAGAAAGCTAGCCTATGAGGGCCCAAATCCCAAAACATTACGTAAGAGGATCAATACCGAACCCGAGAACGGTACCATTCACCAAACAGTTGGTTGCGTTTTTGGAACTTTGACTTCATGAAGCTCTTTATCTTGTCTTGCTTTGCCTTCTAGTGAAATTTGGTCAAGTTCTAGTGGAAGGATTGGAAAATATGAACCCTTAAAGTTGCAAGTTGTAGTGTTGTCGAGTTATACCAATCCCGAAGTTTTGAGATGAATTTTGGGATGTTGTGGGGTTGTACCGATCCTCAATACCTTAGACTTGTATGTTGAGCTGTTTGGAGTACAGAGAGTCATACTGATCCCGGAGTGGGAATCCTGTCGAGCCCTAAACACTTGTGCGTCCGAGAGTTGTTTTGACGAGTCTGAATGATTGTACTGCATGACTCCATCTGCACTAGATCTCTAGGTGTTCGAGTGACCCTTCTGAGTCGTTTAGCCATGTGATGGTCAAGTCATGTCGGCCTGGATTGCTTTTGATAGCCGGGCCAAAAGGTCGGTAACACGATGCAGTTCTACATCTTTAGGAAAGTTAATGTTTTCTTTGTTCGATCCAAATTTTTTGGATCAATTTCTTTGTTTTCATCGATAAGTGTCGTGCTCTCTTCTCCATATGTTGTTGTTATGTTATTTCCTCCATGTTGGCATTCATATGTATGACATTCGTTTCTTGTTTATTTCAGTATTTCTGATTAATGTCGTTGTTTACATATATATAGTTGTTGTGAAGCAAACACCGGTTCCGCTGTTAGTGGCATAGTCTCATAGAATTATTATATGTTTCCTTTGCATGAGTTTTCTCGCGTTGATTTTGCAAATGACCCATGTGTTATTTTATTTTAATGCTCAAGTCAGACTGAGTATGTTTCCAAGTTGTCGTCAGTTAGAGCATCTCCAACAGAAGGAGGATTCATGTTCGTAATGCTGAATCATGGCCAAAACGCTCCCCAACAGCCATCACGCGGCTGAAGATTACGACAAATGTTCAGGGGCCAATTCAGAATCATGAATTGGTCCGGCGAGCTGATTTAATCGGCACGCGCCGATTAAATCAGCTTGCTAATCCCCCCTAACAGCTCTTCCCCAATGTCTATTTCCTCTTCTTGTTTTACTTCCCAACGACCATAAAACGGTTAAAACTTTTGTAACGGCTATATTTCCCTGTTATAAAATTGTTCCATTTCACCTTTGTACATCACAACATATTCACAATTTCTGTCTACATCTCTTTACTCTAAACAAACCCTCGTCATATAATGTCTAAACCATTCAGAGAATTTTCACATCCAACGATAGATGGAAGCCACTTTTCCCAAGCCAACATGAGCAATATATTTGAAACTCCGTTTAGCAGGCAAGGAACCAGTCCGTGGACAGACCAAGAGGACATCGATCTATGCAACATCTATTGTCATTTTTCGCAAGATTCGGCAATGGGGAACGATCAAACAGCCGTCACGTTTTGGAAAAAGGTTAAGAACGCCTTCGTTCAGAAGCATCCAGAATGCCTAAGGACGTTATCGGCGATTCAAGGCCGTTTTGGGAAAATAAGTCGTCAAACCCAATATTATGAGTCACAAGTGTACAAATTAAAGATAGCGAATCCAAGCGACATGGAGGGGGGGAAGGGGGAGATAATCTGGTATATTTGAATGTGTACTTACGTTAGTGGTTGTTAGCATGTTTTTTTGATATTTTTTTATGGTAATTAGAAACGACTGGCAAACGAGGAGTTCAAGAAGCTTTTTCCTAGAGAAAATGGGACGAAAAGGCCACACTATTACCAGTTTATGCATTATTATGATATGCTTACTAGTCAACCGAAGTGGAACTCAGGACTTTCTAAGAGCCTCCGCGATGTTCAAAGTGCTAGCGAGAGCAAGAAAAAAGTTCAAAATCTGGGTATTCTTCTAGTCCAAGCAGGTCAACCGCCAATATTTCTCAGTGTGCAGGGGAAAACCTTCTTGATGAGTTCAATGCCACGATTAACGAAGATTTTAGACCTAAGGGAGCCAAAGCGCCGAAAAGAAGGGGCAAAGCAACGATTGAACTTGAAGTAAAAGTGAACGCACGCCACGAAGAACACAGTCGTAGAGCAGAAAAAAGACTTGTAGAAGCAAAGGAAAGAACATAAGTTTTGAAAAGGATTGCTAATCTGGAAGAGAAGAAGCTACAAATTCTTTCGGATGACTTAGCGCACAAGAAAGAGCAAGATGCGTATAAGAAAGAGCAAGATGCGTATAAGAAAGAACAAGAAGAAAATGCTATCATGGACAAAGATGTGACTGAAATGTCTGAGTTGGAGATGGAATTTTGGATGGGGATGAAATGTCGTATTGTAATGTCAAGGTTTCCGCAGTTATAAGTAGATCACTGACCACTATATGTATTAGTAGTTGCTCGTATTATGTTCATGTAGTAACGTTTTATTTCCTATTGTAGCAAACAGTTTCTTATTAATGAAATGTGTGCTTTATTTATTTTGCTGTTGGTATCTTAGTCTGATCGTTTTACACCGTCAGTAAAAAATTAGAAGAAATTCATACTTTTTTTCAAAGGATCATCAAATAAACGAAAGATACAACAACAAGTAAACGACGGATCATCGGGTTAGCTAGCTATAACATAGTTTATACGCCTCACGGCCAACAAAATCAGTGACGTACTCTACAAGGTAACGAGAATCAAAAGTTGCCCTGTTCGTTTTAAATATGTTTTCGTCTTCAATTGTCTGTATAATCTTCTGGTATCGTTCACAAGCTTCAACGAACCGCCGATGAGCCATTTGTATTTCAGAAGACGTTCGTGTAGTAGTGCATGTACGATGGTTGTTATGTAGTCTTGTTATCATGGACCAAAATTCTTCATGGGTAAGTCCTCCTCCATTTTGCATCAGTATCAGATCTCTTTTATCAACTTCGATATAGGATTTCACAAGTGTAAGTAAGTCCGTAGGAGAGAATTCGGCTGTAGTAGCACTGGAGCTAGCATTACTTCGATTGTGATGATTATGGTTAACCCTTTGTCTAGCTGTGTTTCTTCGTGGACGTGTATCTGGAACGAATCCACCAACTTTCTCCTCCTCCTTATTCCGTTACTCATCAAACATTTTATTTATAAGTTCATCACTGATTTCCCCATCGTCCATTTAAGCTACACGGAAACAAAAAAACGTGTTGTCTAATACAAATAAGTACTTGAACACGTAGACACAAAAAGATTAGTGGTTTCTCACCTTAATCTCTTGGTTGATGTAGAAAGCACAAATAATGGTCATGGTTAGGAGACGAAGTATGAACTATTTAAACAAGTGCATGTGATTGTTGATAAAGCTCTGCCATCATTACTCGAGCTTTAGCACCGAGACATATGACATGACTACATGCTGTCAACAGTTGAGTTGCTCTGCCTCTCCCATAAAACAGTTGATGTTACTACACGCTGTAAACTTTACAAATCGGACACGTGAACTTCTTTAATAAAGCAAAACAAGAAATCCGTGGACTTTTCAACCCTTACGACCACTTAGCCCTCTTCCTTTAAATCCAGCACTCTCGAAGACTAAGGCTGCAAAATTATGAATTTTATCTCCCTACCAATTTTCGAGTAGTTCGACATGTCTGCTTGGGAATACGATGATGAAACCATGGTGCAAATGTACGAGCAGTACGAAAGAAATAAGCAACCAATCAAGTTCGTGCCCGAAACGCAATTGGATGATCAAGTGCAAGCTAGAGAAGTGGAGTTTGAGCTCTTCAGTGCCACGCAACCGAATGTTGTCGTCCAACGTATTGGACCTCTTCAAAAAACCCATAATGTTCGGTTAAGGGAAGTAATTGCTCGGGAGAACCCAGATAGGTCAAGCTCCAACATGACGGGTCATTCAGCACTTTGCTACTGCGGAGTAGAATGTAATGTGGTTGTTTCTAAAAGCCATAGCAACGCAGGTCGGCGCTTTTATGGTTGCAAATTGTACATTACTACACTTAATCGACAAGAGGTGGAACATTGTAATTTTTTCTCATGGATCGATCCACCACTGACGGAGAGGGGTGTCACGTACGCTCTAGAGATGCAAGCAGAGGTAGGCCGCCTTGAAAGGGTGATTGTTGCAGCAAAGGCTGAAATGTTGTATGGGTTCCCCCGTGCGTCCGAAAACTAGGGTCTAGCTATATCGTACTATGTCTTATTTCCCTATATTGTGTTTAACGTTATGTGCCACTATATCGTAGTTGTATGTTACGTCGGATATCCACTACATGCATGTATCTTTGTATTTTTCTACATTGAATGTAGTTTGTATGCAAGTTAAAAGGTATTATATATATATTTATGACTGCAAACTAGTTAAAAACTCGGGATGTCCCCGTTTAAATAAAACATTTCCCTACAAAAAGGAGTTAAAGATTTGTGTCGTGCTCATCCACTATTATGGACCTCTTCAAAACATATTTATGTCAACTGACTCAGAACTTATCTCCTTCAAACAACCCGGGTCGTCCCCGTTTAAATTAAACATTTCCAAACACAATGGAGTTTAAAAAATAGGGTCGTTCTCTTTCACTTGAGCTGCCTATTGCGTTTTAAACCGCATCATGTAAAGCAAAGTAGAACCAGTGTCCATTCACATCATGACAGTAAGAAAAGCAGATTCCCTACAGTATTAGTCAAGTGAAACAGTGACCGGTAACATCATTATTAATTTTATTGATTTGTACTCCCCGTGGATATATATATGTTACTCAATTTACCCACATAATATCTCACTCAAACAACTTCGTTCTCATTCTAGTACTTCCTCCTCCTTTTATCACTCGTTCAAAATGCCTTCTTGACCATCAGAAACTGACTCTGATGAATAGGCGTGGGAACAGATGAGACTTCAGCAACTCGAAGACGAATTAGATTTTCTAATCCAAATTAGGCCCCAAGAAGTTCAAGTACCACACGCTCAACCATCGCATTTACAGGGGCACGTACATCTACCACAAGAAGTTCAAGTACCACATGTTCAACTATCGAACGAACAAGCTCTCGCTCAACCACAACAAGAAGTAGAGTTCTATCGAGTACCACCGCAGGAACATGATGGTGAATCTTATCCTCTACTTTGCTACTGCAGTCATGCGGTCAAAGTTGTGGTTCAAGCAGAAGGTGACAATATTGGTTAGCGCATGCAGAAATGTCCGTTCTATCCAAATGGATGCAGTTACACGGAATGGATTGACGAACCGTTGTGCCCAAGGGGAATAGTATATGCAAACGAACTCGAATGAGAGATTAGGCGTCTCGAAAAGAATGTTGAAGAGTTGCGAATGAACGCAATGAGACTCCCTTGAAAATGGTTGTGTAACATGTACTTTGCTTTTATGTTTGCTTTGATGTTTTAGTTGGCATGTACTATTATTTGTTGTTGTATCCGTAACGGCCGGTTGTATCTGTATGCTTATTGTTATGCAAAATACTAGTTGAATCATTTTGATCATAACCACATGTTAAACTGCTATATATAAAAACTTCAACTTTCATGTATATAAAAATTTCAACTTTTCTATTTTAAAAATATAATCTGTCCTATACACAAAAATATAATCTTTCTAGCAATAAAAATCATAATTTTATGCAAAAAAATCATAACTTTATACAAGTAAATAAAAATCAAACCCCCCACCCCGCGCCATATATAGGCGCGGGGGCCGCACGAACCGATTTTATCGACTTACAAGCTTGTGAGCCCATAAAATCGGCTCGCAATCTGCGAGCCGATAAAATCGGCTCGCGCCTGCTGGGAGATATCCAAGATATCTCCCAACATGTTACGGGCCGTAATGTTACGTCCCGTAACCTTGTTGGAGATGCTGTTAGATATGGAGCTCATTATGTAGAATTCGATGTCTAACTACCGTAATATTTTTGTTTTTCACTGTATTATATTTAACTATCAACATTTGTAAGGTTAGAAATTTATAACCGTCTAGCTAATAAGATTTGTTTTAACTTTAATGTAAATTGTACATTAGAGTGACAGTTCATTTGCATATTTATCATTATTATATGTTTTTGATTCCGTTGGGAGGTTCTTTTTTCTTCTATTCCTTTCTTTTTCTTTTGACCCTAATTATCTGCGTTTTCGATGATTAAATGTTCAATATCAAAATACCGTGAATGTACTTGGTGTCAATTTTTGATGGTCGAAAAAGCAGGTCATTACATTGTATGCGATACTAAAATTAGGAGAGACATAACATGTGGAGGGAGTCACCATCTCCAATATTTGTGTACCGCTACATGCTGTTCTAGCTATTGTTTTGCAACTTTTTCGGAATATACTTTAACGAAAAAGAATCAATCGAAAAAGAAAGAATCAGAATTGATCGATATCTTTCTCGAAACAAACAAAAAGAAAGATGAAACATAAATCATGGATCAACTAAACCCTCTCGGTTCTTCGACTAATTGTTACTCTCAATGGTGAAGACGTTATTGATTGTAAACCTATATTGGGTTCGACTTTGTTACAGTAGAAAATATTACTTCAACATCTCTGTCGTCTGCTAGTGCTATAGCCTTTGAACTAGAGTTCGTCGGGTAATTAACCGCTAAGTCAACATCAAATTCCTTTGGATTAATTTTACTCGTTTTATAAATGGATTCTTTCAATTTCAATAAGTTGCATTCGTTCCCCACTCTTCCTGGTTTATAGATACCACCAACATATTTTCCATTTTTCTGATTATCAACAATTAGTTCATCATCGTAATGACAAAATGTAGAAATCACAATTTTGGCCATTCTGAAATCATAGAAAATATCTTTTGGTAAATTATTAAGAACACAATATTTAACTTATTCTAACCCATAAAACTCCCTCCAATTCCATTCAATAAGCTATACATAGTACTTTCATAAATCAACCCCCAAAAAATGAATATTAGAAAAGTACCTTCAACTACGTTCATCTTTATTACACTTCATCGTATGGATTTACATATCAAACATTTAACCAACAATTGATGTGAAACAATTTCATTTCAGGTGAAAACTTGAATTTGCTTCAATTTTAAATTTTAGAAATGGACCGGGTTCATAAATGAGAAAGTGAAAAGTAAGAAAGCAAGGGAGTGCAGACTGGGTTTAAGTGCCGAATGATAGGTACTGGCGACTTTTGTTCAAAAATCACCAAGTACCAATGGCATAATTAATTTTGGTGATTTCCCAAAAAAAGGGAAGCGATAGAATTTTTTATTGATGACTTTTGAATTTTCTGAAAGTCGTCAACATAAAACACCCAATCATCGTTGACATGGTGAAAAGTGATATATAATTGTAAATATTTATGAAACAACCTTATTTATGCTATTTTTTTTCTTTTGAAATCAGCAAAATTTTCTTTAAATAAAAAATTTATTTAAAAAAATGAAAGACTAGACGTAGAGAAAATCTATTACTTAAATAGTAAAATAGGAAAATAGCACTGTTGATGTGGACATCAATTGCGTACTTTCTCTGTTTTTACTGCATTTACCGCACGATCTCATAATAAAAACTGATCTGTAACTACACATCGTAAACCTATACGTGGAAAAACCGCCCAACCGTCCCCTCTTCTCTTTTCATCTCTCAGAAACGTCATCCCTTTTTATCGCTCAGAATTCCCCCTTCCCTCCCACACTGACCAAACTTCTCCGACATCTCTTCCACCTTCTCCTCGATCTTCATGACTTCATCCTCTGTCGTTCCAGACAACCACCGACATATTTTTATGAGGCAGCCGACGCTTACGTCCTAGATGCGCAACTGATGAAGATCTATGTTTGATTTCTGACGTACCGCAAGTTTGGTAATCTTTCCCAACTTCGTGTCTGCTATTCTTCAATCGATTTTCTCTACTGCCCCACAACCCTTAGAAAGCAATTAGTAAAACGCAGGTATTATTTGATAGACACCCTTCTGTTGACATTCGCTTTTTATTATATTGGCTATCTTATGACTGAGAACAAAAGGCTCTTTAATTAATCCATTCTTGCCATGTTCGATTCAACAACAAATTTACAGCAATACTACCTTCTTGATTGTTGTTATCCCCGTTTTCTGGACTATTTTATTTTACTGTTTAATCACTGTACTATACATATTCAGTCCTACATTTTGAGTTTCTCCCTGCACTTTAACCGATAGGTTCAAGCATTTTCTCCCGATTTGTGCTTTTAACTGATGCATAAGTTAATCACGTGCAGTGTTTGCGCTATATATCATTTACATAAAACTTTCAGGATGTGTTCTGAGTCAACTTTGTGATATTTTACTTTGTTCAGCTTCTTGAGACCAACCTTTTTTTTTTCTATGCGAAGCGGTAGCGGCGAGTCGTCGACTTAGGCTGTTTTCCACATTCCTATCAATAATATAATTGTTTTCTTTTTTCACTTCTTTGACCTGCTATTTTCCATTGAACTACGAATATATTCTCATGTTAGTTATGATAATAGCTGACCCAATTTAGGTGGTTATTCTAAAGAAAATGGCCGTACGTCCTTACCATATACTGAGATACTGCCATTAATGTGATCACTGTCTTGTATGTTATCATATAAAACTGTCAGTTATCAACGGTGCGACGTTGGCTCATTTTAAGATTTTTTTCTAGATTATTAATTATCTACTACGTAACACTGAGTCGTTTCCTATCATATATGAGCAGAAATTCATGTACATTGGTTAATTTTAATTCATGAATTTCTTTGAAATATTCATACTAAATTGAGTGAATTATTTTAAATAGATTCAATATTTCTCCATGTAGGAAGCTTGAATCTTTATTTCTCTAACTCTGCTCCATAACTGACTGGGACAAAGGTTTAAAAAATTTCTCATGTGTTACTACAAAATAGGAGTATTTGTAGACTTCATTTTGTTTTTTCTACACGCAGATGCTATATATGAGTGTGAAAATGGAGTTTATGGGTGATAATGCAGTTCAGTTGGTAATCCCAGTGTCAATAATAAAGGCACTATGAACAACAACTAACATTGTTTAGTTACATATATGGTGAAGTTAACAGTCGAAATGCAGGCTGGTGTTGTCGTTTAAGAGAGTCCACACAAAATGTAAAACCAGATGGATTACATGGTGACCTAGCCTAATTCTTCGTCAATGTGGCTTCACAGCTATATTCACTGTGACACTATTTTTGATTTCTCCTTATTGTATAGGTTAATGCAGCCAGATTTACCTCTACGGTGTACGTATGTCAGTTTACACTACTTTATGACTCCAGCAACATGCAACCGTATTTCTTTTGCTTCTTTAACTGTTTAGGCTTATGGCTTCATTCTAATATGTTGTAGCGGGCGAGAGCGTGCGCGCACACGCGCGCGCGCACACACACACACATACATACATATATACATACATACATACATATATATATATATATATATATACACACACATACATATTTATATATGTATATGTATCTATGTGTGTATGTTTATTAACTTGGAACGTATTTTTTTTAATACCATTCAAGACTTTTAATTTTTGTACTTTCCTGTATCAATATATAACCTTACACATGTAGAATCAGATTATATTATTTTATTTTGATCCTAATCAACATATATGCTTCTCATGCAAGGGTATAATACATCAACAATATTTGTGGAAACACTAATCATGCAATAGAATTTTAAAGTGTATTGTAGATGTATTACTGTTAGGGAGTTAATATCTGCAATGGGTGTCTCCATTGCCACCAACACTCCAACTTGCATATGTTACCATCACAAAATGATGCATGCAATTGTGACCAGGGTTATAGCCTTTTAATGCGATGATCAAGGTTTTCAAAATGGGATTCGAATCGCAAGTCATGAAGTTCAAATTTTAAATTGAAACGGAATTTAAATCGAAAATCTTAGTTTCATATAATCCATATTTCAAGGTATATATGCACACTTTGAGATTGATTTCAATGTTTGAACTTCTACATTTAAACATAAACTCAATTTTTTTGTTTATTATATTTTTATATTATTTACAAAAAGTAGGATTTAAATTGTGAGTGCAAATAAGCGTACTAAATATATCATTACAAACTTATTGATTTTCCATAATTGAGGTTTTAGTTAGATTTGAATCGAAATGCGAATCGAATCGTAAAAGGTAAGATTTGATTTTAAATGAGATTTAAATTGTAGGATTTTAAGATTTTTGACAACAATGGCGATGATGATGATTCGATCGAGCAGCTGAAGTGCAACTGGTTGATGTTGCCCTGACAGTTAAGACCTGCAAAATAAATATGTTGTGTCTCCATTTGTCCATATTGTCGATCGTTATGAAAATGCTTTCAGCCATCGTAATAGAGTTAAAGCATTGGAGACTGGAGTGCCATACTAAATCAAATCTTGTGGTTCTTTTCTCAATTGTTGAACATGGTGAGCTCATCGATGCAAAAACAAGGGAGATTCTATTGTTCCATGCACTACTGGGCAGATTGCAAACAAACAAAAGCATTTATACATGGAAACCTGCCCATATAAAGCAGGGCATGTTGAAACTTCCAATGAAGTCAAGTTCGGCCTTCCTGATGATTCCAAGGATCAACCAAAGAATCTAGCTGAAGAAACTCTTTGAACACAACTCTTTCTTAGAAGAACTGGTGCTTCAGTCCAGAAACAAATGCATTTAATGTTGTAAACATGTGTACGGAGAGAAAATAACTAGAATAAAACTCATTTATATCTGAAAATGCAGTTTATAACTAGTAATGCAGTTAAGGCTGGCATAACATAGGTGGCTCATGAATCTTCACTGTTCGGCTATGGGGACTTGGTTGGTCAAACAGTGGCTGAGCGCTATGTTTGTATGATTTTCCTCAAAGGTAATGAGCAGCTATACCTATGTCATAATAGCATTATAATGCATTCTAATTTTGTTAAAAAACAATGCCTCTAACATAATTACCTTTTTGTTGTCTGCTTAACTTCTTCCTGCAGTTTAAGTTCATTTTCTACATTTCACTTATATGTAACTCTATGCGGCATGTTTTGTTTTAATTCACTTACGCAGGCTGGTTTTGCTAATTTCTCCTACAAAAAACAACCTACAGTGTCATAGCCTTCACTGCTACACATAATTAATCTACAACTTTTACTGAGTATATTACTACTATATTTCCATCTCATTGATAGTTCTACCTTAAACATACGGGCAGTTTTAGAATTTGTAGAACATGATACTTTGTTTCAATTTGACATGCTAGATTTTTCAACAATTACTCATTCACTGGAACCAAACTACCCAATCACCACAATACTATATTCTTTAGTGGTTTACTGGGTCTGAGTTACCTATGCCAGAAATGGATGGAAATTATGATAAACCAAAATCGATATATAGGATTCCAGGAAAGCAACGGTCAGTTACATATTTAACTATGAAAAAAACTCCAAAAATAAACATTTTAAAGGGAGATCGATTTCTGACTAAGCTCATCTTTAATGGCGAAGAATGTGCAATGCTGGATCGTATACCATCTTCATCTAGCAAACGGGTGAAGTCTGAGATCGTTGTACCTATTTTGAAGCTGTGTAAGGAGCGATAATGATTTTTTACCTGATGTTTAACTAGGAAAAATCAATAAAATTTAAGTTACCATCAAATATCAATAAAAATTAAAGTCTAGATCTTAATGCCCCCTTATTTCATGCAGCAATTTAATTTGTAATTGTGTCTGTTTGACTTATTTTCTACGGTTCAGTAATACTTTAGATTGATAAATAAGCAATCACACAAGTTAAATTGTAGGTATGTCTCAATTGATGTCAAAAATCAGTGGTTACTAAAAAGAATTAATTTCAACAATAAATTACAAATAAAGATATCAGCAGTCACCACGTTACAAATGAGCATTGAATAACACTTTGGGAGTGCATAATTTCCAAGATTATGCAACCACTTTGGGTGTGCATAATTTCCAAGATTATGCAATACGAGCAAAGTATTATATGATCAAATGACAGCAACAAAATACATCAATCTGATTAATTTAGGTATTAATTGAAATTAAAGCTTATTGGTTGAACTGTACATTTACAATTTTCAAATCTCATACTCCTTCCGATTCATGATGTAAAAAGTTTTAGAGGTTTCCACAAGAATTAAAAAAATAAATTCAAATGATATTTTTACCCCATACTTAAGTTAGTTTTGTCTTACACATTAATTTCTCTTTTCATGTCTGCCAACTACTATTTCTAATCCCATTTATCACTTTTTATGTTTTCATGCATAAAATATGCTCATAAAGTAGCTTTTGAGTTGCTATTATTTATTATAAATAAGGGATAAATTTGGAATAACAAGCATAAACATCGTATATTTTGGAAAAAAATTAAAATTCTTAAAACTTATGAATCGGATGGAGTATATTACAATTCGATAATAATCCACTGAAAAGAATTATCAACTAGGAGTTCAAAGTAATCATCCATGTTAATAAAATAGTATAAAACTAACCAAATCCGTAAAATAGTTGGTTAACACATTGAGGTTGGATGCAAGAGGTCATAGTTTTGGTTCGATCATACCCATTGTTATGGTAGTATACTACCCAACTTTTTATATATAAATACCTGATTTCTTAAAAAAATAAGTATAGAAGTGAAAGATGATGTTTTAAACCTTTGCGATGTGATTAATATATCAAAAACGCCATGAGGTCATTGGGATGGAGGTAGGATATTATCACACGGTGGAAGCACAAATAAATATTTGGGCCAAGATGAGCCACTGGCATTGATGAAAAGGAAGACGACAACATTGTTTTCAAAACAGAAAGGATGAAAATGGGTGCTTCAATTTTTTATTTGCTGTCTTGCAGCTGACAAACTTCATGGGAAACTTAATTAATAACCACGTTAAAGCATATTTATGTCTGCTCATATATGGAAGTAGTTTTGTCGATTAGTTTTCTTTTCTGTCAAGATGTAGTTATGCAATAATTTGTTTTATTGCATTTGCTCACTTGCATATTCTATGTTAATGTGTAAAGTATATTTCCTTCGGTTATGTAATCATTAACAGTTCATTTCTAATCGTTTGCTGAATTACCTTACCCTTATTTCAACGATATAAAAAAAATCAGTTATTTGTTTTTCTATAGTTGTTTTTTCTCTCACACCATTCGATTAAACTGAATTAAATGTTAATACACAATCACCTTGGTACATGCTTATGAATCCAATGAGGGATAACAAAATCGAACAGAAATAGAATGATGTAGCATTAATTATTCATTATATTTATAAGGCAATAACGACGTAGCATGCAACTCTGATATATACATATATATACATACATACATACATATACATACATATATATATATATATAGAGAGAGAGAGAGAGAAAGATATACACACACACACATATACATGTATATATATACATACATATATATATATACATACATATATATATATACATACATATATATATATACATACATATATATATATATATATATATATAGAGAGAGAGAGAGAGAGAGAGAGAGGAGAGGGTTCCGCTACACCTCTTATGTTGCACGTGAACTCTACCCCTTAATCTCCACCATCCATTTCTCCACCCGTTCTCTCTCTTACTATTTCAATATTATTTCTTAGTGGGAAGAGAGACAATAAGTGGTGGAGATTAAGGGAGAAAGTTCACGTGCAATATAAGAGGTGTAGCGGAACCCTCCTATGACACCCCAAATAGTGAGCACCCCTTTAGCCTACCACTTTTCCACCACACATTTCCTACCTCTCTCCTTTCACTCATTCTCTCACCTTCCACTCACTTTCTTTAATATAAAAGAGAAGACAAAATTAGGGGGCATTTGGGGTGCTCCATTTTTTTGGGGCTCCTTGATCCTATCCCTATATATATATGAGAAAGTCCATTTAAACACAAAATGTTGACACAAGCAATCTTAACCCTAAGATTACCACCTGAATTCCACTTCACATATAAAAACAAACAAATCCTACAATCCAGATTTTGTGTTTCTAATTTTGTATTTAATTTTTTGTCTCGATAGTCGCTCCATATGTGTGTGTGTCTATATATATATATATATATATATATATATATATATATATATATATATATATATATATAGATGAGAAATAACATTTGTTCGATTGAAAGCTACCCGTTAATCTAATACCACATAATAATAACATTTTAATTAATCTCACCAACTACAAATCTTACATCGATACTGACCAACATATGGTATCTGTAATTTTTTTATTATTAACTTGCTCTCTTAGAATAAAATATAAAATAATTACAACACTTCCCGTGTGCGAAGCACGGACCACTAACCAGCAGAAAAAGAAAGAGGGTGATGTTTTTTGTTGCAAACGCAGCAAACCTAGGGGGTTGGCTTTGCAACGGCTAATGTAGTCAGTTCAACGAAAATCTTTTAGGAAAGTTGGAAACCACCATGGCTCCTCCAAATCAAAAGAAAAGGAAGAGTCCGTCTTCTGCAACAAAGAAAAAACAGTTCTCCTTGAATGTTATTACCAACAGTTCCTCCTTCGAAGACCCATACCCATACCATTCGAATCCAACTCCTGAAGAATGTATCTTCGCACGTGACGCTCTCCTCAGTCTCCACGGCTTCCCCCAACAATTCGAATCGTACCGAACTAAAAGAATCCATGAAACTAAAACGTTTTCAGAGTACAACGGTGCAGAAACTAGCAGTGGCGTCCATGATGAAAGCATTCTCGATGGGTTGATAAGCACTCTACTCTCTCAGAACACTACCGATTCCAATTCCTCGAAAGCTTTTAAATCTCTCAAATCAACATTTCCTACTTGGCAACATGTTTCTCGATCTATCTATTTCTCTTATTATGAAATAATTATGTACTGTATATGTTCAATTGATGATTAGTTTTTTAATCTCAAAAAAGGTTGTCGATGCGGATGTAGAAGGGTTGGTGAATGCGATTAGGTGCGGGGGACTAGCAGCCACAAAGGCTGCAAGGATCAAGGACATTTTAACTTCTCTGAAAGAGAAAAGGGGGGAGTTCTCTTTGGAATATTTGCGAGGGCTGTCTGTAAGTGAGGTTAAGGATGAACTTTCATGCTTCAAAGGAATTGGCCCTAAAACTGTATGTTTATTTCTTTCCCTTTTGCATTCTATTCATGGCTTTTTGGTTGCTATGTTTGAAATCAGTGCAGCTTCAGAACACTGAAATTTATAGAGTTCATGCTCGACATGTTAGAAATAGCCATGAAGTTGACATGTTAGGCATGTATTTAGGCTGTGTTTGTTTTTAATAAAAAGTTCTAAATGCAAGTTCCGATTTATAAATCAGAACTTTATGGACTGTTTTTTTTGTTTCGGATCTGAATAAAATTATCTATTTAGACAAGATAATTCAAAATTAATGCTTAATTTCTGTTCTGAATGCTGAATATTGTTTTTTGTTCTGAATGTTGAATGCAAACAAATAAGTCAATGATTATTCAAAATTCAGCAGTTAGAATTTAGATTTCAGCAGTTTAAACAATTAGAGTCAAAAAATCAAACTAGAAAAAACATATCATGCTTTACTTGAACAAATAACTTCATGTATCATATGTAGGCAGAGATGACCTCAAATCGGATTGAAATTTCATCAAGAGAATCTCGAGATGAAGACGGGTTCGCCACAGATCTGAACGCACAACTCAATTGTTGTCAGATCGGTACTGATCCACATGTGAATCAGATTAGTACCAATCTAATTTGATCGTAAGATGGGGCATGTGATCTGGTGGGAAAGCTCCTTCAATTGCCAGTTTCTTGATGATTCCAAAGTTAGTTTGTGAACTACCCTGACATATGCTAAATATCGAGTGATCTTTTTTAAACTTGTGTAATGGTTGAGCAATTTATCAACTCTGATCTTGTGCATTCAGCTAATATCAGTCCAATACTTAGTGCATCTCGGGGTGCAATTGTGCTTAGTTTGTCTAGCTAGTATATCTAGGTCTTGTTTGTACTTGATACATCGATCTTCAAATCATCACTTTAGGCCGTTTTGTTTTGAAAACTCGCACTTGCTTGAATGGTCGGAAATAGGTGAGCTAAAAGATCGGGTAACACTTACCCTTCGAAAGTACATCTCTTTGTGAACATGACATGCTTTAAGTTGAGATTAGTCGAAACTATCAGAAATGACTCCACTTTGCTCTACAATGGATGCCACTTTTATGATAAGTTGCTTTTTTCTAAGGGTTGTGTCTGTTGTGATTGCTCATGATGGTTGGTCTTATTCTGAACGTTGACTGGGTTCATAAATGAAGAGATTGATCTCGATGGTAATTTAATAAACCACACTTGCCACACCTTCTACAAAAAAGGAAACTCTTGCATCTAACATCATTAATGGTTTTGGGCTGCATCCATATGCCACTCATATCTCAAGTAATGTTGAAGGGCGTCAGTCCTTCCTCGTACATAGGTATTGTGAGCATATTGAATTTTCATGGATATTCCGCGTGCAAGATGTTATCCGTGAACGGCGTGCGGCATCGACTAGTTCCCCAATCTTCATTTGAATAGTCTTGGCCGTCTCTCATTATCTGCCTCACCATTGTCATCAGATCTAGAGTTTGGATGTTCGCGTATATCGATGGTCATGTCCCGCCTTTGTCCCGTGATTTGTATTAGGCTTTCTCGGTTCTTGTCGTTTTGAAAGAACCATTTGAGCAACACTTCCGACAACATTCCTTGATGGCAAACTAACTGCAAGTTATTGGTATTCAGCATCCTGGTCGATCACATGACGAATATGAAGTATGGTGTTTGTCATGAGAAATCCCCGGCCCCTTCAAGTCGGATCGGTCCCGAATCCGACATTTGGATCAATATCGAACCGATTTTCATGGCTAGAGTTGGTCTGATTCTATTGTGTAGCGTTTCCAGCTCTATTACCTTCGGTCCGTCGACGCTGGCTTCTGTGGCTATGTTTAGATGATAAACAGGTTGCAGGGTCATAGTCCAAAGGAGCCGGTGATCTCCTATCTTTATCAAGTTGTTGGACAGTCAGTTGATTGACTTGAGTTCTTAAAGCGACATTCTCTTAAATACTAATATAATCTCAAAAAAATGCTAATAAGATACACAACTCAATGCAGATTATTCAGTGTTGCTCCAATACTCGTATAATCTTCGAATTACTCCTTTTTGCCTTAGTCGTTTGTTTTTGTTTTTTGAGAATATCTCTCTTGTTTTTTGAACACTTAGCATATGATACTTGTAACATGTATCTCATGCTATTATCATCATCGTAATTTTAGGGTTCACACATGCATATAACTTAACAATATTTCCTTGGTCTTGATGATGGAACTTATACGGGATATAATTATTAAAACACAACAAAATGATTGCTGCTCCCTTTCTCCTTGCTTCTCTGTGCCTTTGTGCTTAATTGTATATAACTCATATATCACTATGTTATCATTCCTTTATCATTGTCGAAGTAAAACAGGTGGAACTTTGGCGCGACGGTAAGGTCACCTGGCTAGTGGCCTGGGCGCGCAGGTCCGAATCCGGAAACAGCCTCTTCACAGTGCGAGGGAAAGACTACGTACTATCAATCTTCCCAGAACCCGTTATTGTACTGAAAGCCTCGTGCACTGGATCCCAACTTCGACGTCATTGTCGAAGTAGAAAGACGCTTCTCTTTTTATCTATATCACTTCTTTTTTCTTTGTGAGTCTCGGGAATGTTCCCATTCATAAGCTTGTGGTCCAAATCTATGAACTGAAAAGTCTGAATGATTAACACTACAATCAGTTGTTAGAATCAATAGGTGATTAAATCGTTCTTTTAAATAAACTGAAACCCTTAATTGACGATCATGATACTTCCCAAAAAGATTGAAATTATTTATCAATGGAGGAACAACGTTACCATTTTTATTCGAAAAGATACCAAATGAGCAAGTACAAAATCTTTTATGATGGTTCTCATATATGAGGATATAGTATAAAAATATTCTTTTCCTTTTCACACAACATATGAAAAATAATGTAGTAATTTTGAACGTCCACCTGAAGAATATAAAATATGACTAAAAGAATAAAATTTTGGACAGTCACAAACAAGGTTGTCAAACTCGAGTTCTCACCAAAGAGCGTTGGGGTATGCAAAGATCGTAAATTGTGGGATCGTAACACGAATCGTAAGCTCTCATAAAACGAAAATGAAAATGAAAATTTCAGCAAAATACCATAGTTTAATATTTTCATTAATCATAAGATTCATAACATAACATAAACTTCAAATTTCAACAAAATAACCTTAACACAAGTCTTCCAGCAAAATTCATCAATCTTCCATGAAATCTTCAGCTTCAACTGCATCATTTTCATCATCAAAGTTAGGATTTTCCAAATTATCTACTAGAGCAGTAGCTGCACTATCTTCTGCAGCAGCTCCAACATCTTCCTCTTCTTCATTTTGAGTGTCAAACTCCAAATCCTCGTTGTCTAAAGTAAGATCTAAAATATCCGATGAACTTTCATCATTAGGCTGCACTATCCATTCATCATCGGATTCAAGATCCTCAATGTTATATTCAACCATCTTTCTAGTTTGTTTCTTCTTGGACAATTTTGAATTTGTCATGACAAAAACAACATCGTTCATTGTCTTTTGTTTCAATCGGTTTCTTCTCTTTATGTGAATCTAATACATACAATCACACAAACTCCATCAATAAATACCAAGTTGTAGACAACTTTTAAAATTAAAAAGTAAGAATATTTACCATTTCAAAAGCACTCCAGTTTCTTTCACAACCCGATGAGCTGCAAGTCAAACTTAACACACGAATTGCAAAATTTTGTAGTTCTGGGTGCTCATCTCCGTATGATTCCCACCATTGCGATGGAGTTTTGGTTTTAACTGCAGCAATAGCTATTGGACTGCCAATTTTTTTTGCCTTTGTCTTGAAATCTTCAAGTTAAGCATCGATTTTTCTTATTTCTTCAACATCCCCCACCATTCTTTGCAAGCAATTGTAAAGTCCACGTTTCACTTCATAGTCAACTTTAAATTCTGGTGCATAATGCAACTGAAGGTTAAGATAGTAGCCGACGGCGTGCAATGACCTATGTAATTGGTTATCCCATCTCTCGTCAATAATATCCCACAAAGGCTTGAAGCGAAATGCAAAAATAGAATTGAATTATCTTTGCATATATTTGTATAGTTGCAAATTGCAATTGCAAATAAAAATATAATGTAAACTATCTTCTTTGAACACCGTTGAAGGCACTTTGAATTTTCTCCTTGGCTTGGTCCATTGCCTCGTAGATATATCCCATAGCTGGCTTTTCATCCGAATCCACTAAACGAAGTACCTTGATCAAATGATAAGCACCTTTTAAGCATATTGCAATATTTTTTCAAATTTTTTTATCCATAATGATTTCTTCAATGTTCTGCCCTTCTGTTGTTTTTGCAAACCTACTTGATGTCCATTCATTGGAGTTGAACATTCTTATCAATGCTGCTTTGTGGTCCATAAGTCAAATAAGATGTTGCAAATATAGTCACTGCATGCCTTACTAAATCTTTTCCTTTGGTGAAATGCTGTAATAAAGAAATTATTGATGTCTTTGAATAAATATATTGTGTAATCTTCTTTTCAAAATCTTCTAGCATAAAATCAATACAGTGGGTTGCACATGGCGTTCAATACAGTTACCAGCAGCTTTGTAGTTTGTTGCATTTTCGGTCACAATTTGGACTACATTTTCTTCCCCAACTTCTTCAACAACGTTATCAATCATCTCAAAAATCTTATCTGCAGTCTTTTGATATATGAGAAGCATCAATTGACTTTAAAAATACAGTACCTTTAAGGTTGTTCACCAGAAAATTTAAGATGGTTCTCCTTTTTTTGTCGGTCCACCCATACTCATGACGCTGCAACCTGTCTTCTTCCAAAAAAAATTGTGCTCTTCAATTGTTTTCATTGTCATCTCCACCTTTTGCTTCAAATACTTTGTTCTGATCTGATGATAGGAGGGTGGCTTAAATCCAAGCCCATGTCTTGAAACCATTTCCAGCATCTTGCGGAATTCCTCACTCTTTGCCACATTAAAAGCTGTTGCATTATTGAAGAAGAAAGATGCAAATTCCTGACATGCTTCTTCTTGAAAATGTTATTGATGGTGGCTTGAGAATTCACTCCCCTCTTCTTGGAAAGATTCCCAGGTGTCTCATTATCCTCTACGGGCCTTTTTTCCTTGCTTTTTCATTATCGGTCTCCTCCGTTCTATTCAGTAATTTTTGCTGCAGTGACTTGCAAATGTCAAACATCTTTTTTTTGACGTCATCCGACACAGATTGACAGGGACCAACATCTTTTTGTGTACATGCCAAATGATGCTTCAATCTATAAACTCCTCCATCAACTAATTTTCCACAGTAGTTGCACTTGATTTTTCTGGTGCTCCCATCAATAGAAACCCCATGCTTCCATGCTACATCACTTTTGTTCCTAGCAGCATTGATTCGAATTCTGGGTGGTGCAGAATCAGAAGAGGCAGCAACGAGAATTCTGGTGTTTGAAGACATGTTGGCATGAGAAGTTGAATGAGGTGAAATGTGCGAATGAAGTTGGATTCTGGAAGGAGAGAACGGATTTTGGAAGGTAATGAAGAAGAACAGTAAACTTACCGATTTATAGATGAATTTGCACATTGAAATTTGAAGAATAATCATTAATGTAATCCTTAGGAAGTGATTTTCGAATTGAAGGAATGAGTCCCGATGGAAAGCTGAATCGGCTTCAACTCGAAGTGACGAGTCCATTTTTTGAAGTGCACGAGACAACATAAATTCTAGGGGTTTTCACAAGATCTCAATTTCTTCCTGACGTGCGCAATAACTCGTCGATTGCACGATTTCACGAGATATAGCGCCGCTCTGACCGCTTCTTCTTCTCTAGCGAGTTTCTTTGCATGTTAAATCGGTTGGCTGGAGATAACGCGTGAAATCGTACGCTCCCACGCTTTAACATGTGCTCGTGACAACAATGGTCACAAATGCAATAAAGCCTTATCCATGCAATTTGGAGTCAATGTAATTCTACTATCATTCAAAAATGTTATTTCCCTCTTTGTAATAAGTAATGTTTGTTTTTCTGTTTTTGAGAAGAACATCAAGTTTCACTCAAGTAGGAATGGAGTTGTTGGGAATGTATGATATTATGATTCCATTAAAATCATTGAACGGAAAGGAGAGAGAGTGTGCATATGCATGTAAAATCCAGGTAATATATTTCCAAACCAAAGCTGTTTGTCGATATCTTTGACAGCATGATTTTAAAGTAGCACTTATTGCCAGTTTACTTCATGATTGGAGTGAGTTGCGCATTGTGCCATAAAATAAGGAGTGCTTTATACTACTGTACATCATGAGTTATGATACAAAAAGTTTACAAGTTGCTTAATTTGAGATGGATGGCATTTCGTTAAAACTGTAAATGAAGTAAGGATGAGTTTGTTAAAAATGAAAATGGAGGATGAGTTT
The DNA here is from genome assembly GCA_030737875.1 of Allium sativum. Taxonomy (NCBI): domain Eukaryota; kingdom Viridiplantae; phylum Streptophyta; class Magnoliopsida; order Asparagales; family Amaryllidaceae; genus Allium; species Allium sativum. The sequence continues at coordinate 658,573,386 of CM060909.1, read as the reverse complement.
GTTAAAAACATGGATCAAGATGCCGATCGACACACCGTAATTCCATCCATTTCAGTCCAGTTCCCACGATGACCGAAATGGAATTCATCTCAAAATCCGTTTCGGATTAAACAATAGAAAAAATAAAGAAAATAGTCTCGTAGAACCGAGAGGGAGAGGGCTAGGGAGCAAGAGAGGGAGGGAAAAGGGTTTTGGGGGGGGGGGGGGGGTGGAAGGGAGAGAGGCAGGTTGGTTTAGGTTTTTCATGAACAAAGACATGAATTGATTTAGGATTGGGTTATTTTAACTTCCTTTCTTTTTTTGGGCTGGCCTGGGCTGGATTGTCAAAATTTTGGGTTCTTTTAAGTTGCTAAGGAACCATTGCTGAAAAACTAATCTTGTCTGTATTATGTAATTATATATGAGGTAATTAGGATAAATAGTTTATGTGAAGTTTTTGTTTCACCGTATAAATTTCTAATTGTTAATATAAATTAATTGTATTAATTTATAAATTTATAAAAAGAATACCGACATTCACAAAATGGAATTGAAGCCGAACTTCCAAAACTTCCGAAGCAGAACAAAAAATTCAAAATTTCTCGATGATCAGAATTTGAACCATGGTTAAAAATGAAAATGCAGTAAGAATGAGTTTGTCAGTTGATCAAAGGGAATCATCATGATTTTGTCAGGTCAAATTGTTTAAGAGATTTTGAAATGTGTTAAGAGCATTTGTAATACCATCTGCATGAGTTTGTAAATCTTTGCTTATCACTTGCAACTATTTTATTCACAAAAAATAATTGCACGTGAAGAGTTTAAACGAGATCAAATTTATTTTTCTATCAATGAATTTATAAAGATGTGATGTGAAATAATTCAGTGTCGTATGCTATGAAATCCTTAAATATCGAACATGCTCCAACCAATATATTTTGCAATTGTACTAAATCATATTTAATTTGCAATTGTACTAAATCATATTTAATTTGCAATTGTACTATATTTAGTGTTTTTAAACTGGAAAGTGCGGAAAATTGCTTCAGAGATTGATATTTAGGGAAATAAAACTTAAAAGAGAACATCTTAAATTTGAGAGTATAAAGAAAGTGTGTTGCTGAGGGCACACAGATACGTGCTAGGGGCTATCACGGTCGACGGTTGCCCGTTGAACACAACGTAAAAAAAAGATCGGTGGTAGCCCCTAGCACAAAATTGTGTGCCCTTAGCCAAATAATTTTTGAATAAAATTCTGTTAAAAAAAAGTTAACATTTAACTGAATTGTCGTGACAATAAATATTGAATGATAAAAGTTATGTTGCCATCAGAATCTAATTTCTTCATTCAACAAACAATGTTCTATGTAACTTTTGTCATTCAGTTGTGTTTATTATCACATCAGTCCGGTCAACTTTTGATCTTTTTCCATACATTTTTTTTTTTTTTTTGTTCAGAAGTCAATTTTCAGTTTTCGTTTCTCATATCTCTATTCAGCTATAGAAATACAAAACATATTCCCATTTAAAATTCAGGCAAATTTCAAGCTAAAGAAGTGAAAAATAATAATAGCGTGAACTACTTAAAGAGGTGTTTTGTCAAATCCTGCCTGTATTACTACTATTTCTCCTTCTCTTTTCTTATCTTCCAGATTTTCTACCAATTTAAGAAGACCATGATTGAGTACAATTCCAAAGAGACGCGGTTGAAAGATTTGTAGTCTATATGATTTCACACAACACGCCGTTGAAAATTATTTTGAAACATATCATTCGATAGCCCGTGTTTTTGTATCTATCTATTTCCATCTGGACTCAATAGTTGAAGTGAATGCTACGAATGACTTATAGATAGTAGCCAGTAGTGGTATGCAGGAACTTCAAAATTCAAACATGGGGGTCGTACCTAACATATGAGGGGATTGTTCTTCTACAAACTATCAAGTAATTAATATTGTATCAATAGCCCATCTGGTCCAGTGCAAGTTAGTCATGAGCAACAATATAGTTAGAACTGTGCTAACCAACCATACTTTTTATTTTGATTGGTTTGGTTTGTTTTGCTAAATTGAACTGTGCTAACCAACCATACTTTTTATTTTGATTGGTTTGGTTTGTTTTGCTAAATTGAACTGGTCTATATTCAGTTTGTAGAATAATTATTACTGGTTTGCGTTTTTCTTTGAGTACATTTGTACGTTTGGTTCAAAACTACTGATAATTTCCATGATTTATTTTTTAGTTCAGTTAAACCCGATTTATCCTGAATTGACTCAGCTTGGTTCGCTTTTCAAAATTGTTGGTTTCAGTTCAATTTCACATTTTATATATCCTGAAACAGACTAAGCTTTTCAAAATTGTTGGTTTCAGTTCAATTTCACATTTTATATATCCTGAAACAGACTAAGCTTTTCAAAATTGTTGGTTTCAGTTCAATTTCACATTTTATATATCCTGAAACAGACCAAACGCATGTTGAGATTAACTATCATGCAAACTGCAAAATGCCCAAGTACTTAAATGTCCATGCATTTTCTCAACATAACCACAGATGAAGAAAAGTGACGGAATAAATAGTTTAGTGCTTGTATTAATATCACATAGATATTATATGTTAGTCAGCATGTTTAACAATAAAGTTTTAGTTGTTACAATCCTAATATTACAACTTTTTCTATGCTACTCTCAGTTTTAACCATGGTTTAATGGAAAAATCAGATAAGTTCCTTTTTTCTTTTCTCTTCTTACAATGCTAACAATATTAATTCCAGCATGCTACTTCCAGGCTTTCATTTTTAGCCATGTACCGGTTAATGGAGAAACCCAGTTTACGCAAAAATCTATTATTGTTGAAATTTTATTTGTTAAATGGTCTTGCAAAATGTAGTTCAATCTGGATTCTAAATCCCTTCAGCATATAATGACTTGTCGACAAACTGCAGGTAGCATGCCTTTTAATGTTCCAGCTTCAGAAAGCGGACTTCCCTGTTGACACCCATGTATGTCAATTTTCTTCAATATTAGTTCATACTTTGGTGGTTCTATTTCAAACGTAACTGGCATATTTTTGAGTGGTACTATGTATAGGTTTTCCGGATCGCAAAAGCCATGGGTTGGATTCCCATAAAAGCTGACCTGAAAAAGGCATATCTTCATCTCAACAAAAGGATACCGGATGAACTGAAGTTTGATCTGAATTGTCTTCTTGTCACTCATGGTAAGGTTTGCCAAAGATGCAAAAGCAAACGAGGTAATTCACAAGCTGGAGATGCTAATGCATGTCCTCTTCGGTATGTCACTCTCGTACCACCTAACAAGAAATAATCATGTTTTCCATCTTGATCACCACTGTAACTGTAACTCTTTTTTGGCTTCAATTAAATATCCCCTTAGGTTATTTTATTAGAGTGGAGCTTTAGTTATGTCAGCGAAAGTTGGTTGTTTTATACTGAGAGGAAACCAATCTAGAATGAGCTGTTGTGGCATGCAATTGACTAGTAAACGATTAAAGCTGCAAATTTTATAGCTAATTTTATTCCCTAATATTCCGTTAATGGAATTTAGCTTTATACAAGATGATGACTGCTCAATGAATGAATGTATGGAATTCATCTCTTTTGCTGCAGAGAGAGCACTTTAATTCACATTCCTCTTGGCTAGTTTATTTGGAATGTGGTAAATTGTTTACCAACTGCTTACATCAGGTGTTTTTTTTTTTTTTTTTTTTTTTTTTTTTTTTTATATATATATATTGTTATTTTGGTTTAGACAAATGTTAAGGTATCCTAGGCTTGAATAAGTTGGTCAATGGATGTCTAAAAAGTCAAAAATCTATTTAGACTCGCGGATAAATATCCGATATTCAAAAATGGGATGCGTATTACAGAATTATTCATTCGCCTTTTATCAAAGTAATGAGTTATATTTGTGTGTATTTTGTTATAAACAATAAGAAAGCGAGAAGCCATTAGAAAAAGAGAATTTTTTTGTTCACATCAGATCTCAAACAAACGCTACAATGAAGTCCTATTTATAAGCATGCTACAAAAAATGGAAGTTATAATAATGCCCTTATAATAAATAAATACAGGAAAATACCTTGAAGAACAAAATGAACAAAAAATTGTTCTATAAGGACAAGGGGGGAAAATTTTGTCCATAAGGACAAGTTTTTGTGTAAAGGGAGGAATTATAGTGGGTTCCTGAATTTCTTCCTTTACACTAAATGTTGTCCTTAAGAATAAAATTTTGCCCTCTTGTCCTTGTGGAACAATTTTTAGTTCCTTTTGTCTTTGAGGTTAAAAACCCCCCTTATAATATTAGCATATTCATTTTTATAAATTTATATATATTATAGCACCTCCTTGAATATGTGTCTTTAAAATCTTGGGTGTTCATATGATAACTTGAAGCTGTTCCCTTTTGTAGCTCATATGATGATTGTTCTCCCTCATTATTATTTTGTTTACATATATCTATTCAATAAACATAGATATTGTCCATTGTCTTGTTAAATACTTTTGTAAAGAAAATTCAATGTGGAAAACCTTGAACGAGGAAACAAGTTTAACTTGTAAAATTTTAGATATTATATGAAAATGATATTCTTATAAAGAATTTGGTATCCAATAATCAAAATAATGCCTCATTAAATTTTATAAGAAAACCTCGGTGGGAAACATCTTAATGAATGAAAAAAGTACAATGATTTATATCTTAATTCATCAAAAGAAGTTTGATATTTGTGGATCAAGATAATGTATTGTTAAAAGTGAATATTTGGAACGGATCCCTAAAATGAAACATTTTTTAGCGTGCATCCTCCTCTAAATTTCAATGTAAAGTGGGTCTCTATTACTGTAGCAATGTGAAAAAGTGCAGACATATCTACAACTATTCTGTAGTGTATTATAGAGATGTCTTAGTGTATCCAAAAAGCTGTAGACTTGTCTGTAATTTTCTATATAGTTGCTTATTTTTCTGTATTTTTATTGAAAGTGGTATTTTTCATTTGTATGCAACGTATGCCTTTTTTGATGATTTTTTTGCAATAATGTGATGTTTGAATAATCGTTGGCATTAAATTTGAATGTTTGAAACAATCAGCAAAAATATTTCCTAGTGTGCAATTTCTTGAAAAGCTGCAGTTACTCATGCAATATTCGCTGAATCATGATTTTTTTTTTGTTTATAAAGCTTTTTTTTATCTTACATAAATACGAAAATGATTATATATTGAATTAAGTTTTGAAGTTTGGTAAATTTTTACGTTGATTTTTGATGATTTTCGGAAAGGTAAGTTTTATTTTCATCCACGTCTTTTGTTAGTTAATCCACCATTTTATTTTAATAAGTTGATCCACAACTTTTTTGTAAGTTAATCCACAAGTGAATTAACTTAAACATTTCATATTAATCCACAAATCTGTCTTCTATGCTGTAGAAATTCTTGAGCTTCCATTGATCCTTGCATTAGCATACATGGAATTCATCATAAAATATCTTACATAAGATGAGATTTTCTACTGGTTGAAAATCAACTTTCTTTGCTTCTACTAAAGACACTGATTTCTTTTCAATATGTGCCCTGGAAAGTTCAATACAAATACAAGGGGATACAATGGATTAATGAAGCTGAATTTATTTGCTTTGCAGCCTTTAGACTTTATGTTATGCCATGCACAATTCAAGTGAATGTTTTTTTCTTTGCGTCATCATCCTCTTATCCATAAATGAAATACAAATGCATGAAAAAAGGAGACTTTCATTTTACTTTTAAAGGCTACAGTTCTACAGCAATATAAAAAAAATACATAGAGACATGCATTTCACTCTTTAAACAAAATTTTCTTTTCAAACACAGACACAACTATACTTCACGTAGACTTGGATTTAGATGTAGGATTGTAGGAAGAAGAACTTGAATTTAGATGTAGAATTGTAAGAAGAAGAATTATACAAGCAGAACAGGGAAGAAAAAAAGATATTTAATACTTTTAGGTAGATAAACTAATTAAATTTTAAATGTTATTAAAAGTCAAAGATCATATTTTATAGGGTGGATTAACTGATTAAATCTGTGGATTAGAATAAAATTTACATTTCGGAAAACATAGACCTAATTTATGAAGTTTTTAAGACAAGGATATTTCGTGTATTTTGAAACTTAACAGAGACCTTAGGCAGACCGTCTCTTATTGAAATCTTACTAAGAAAAGTGCGGTGAGATAAATTTAATGAAGTAATAGGGAAAATCTATAGAGACAAAATTTTGATACAAATTGTGACACAATTGATTTGCACAATTGGATCACTCCATGAATTACACCTCTCCATATAAAGACAAAAGGATCCAACGGTTGAGGGCTGTGTCTCTATCTTTGTGTCTAATTTTGTGTTCAAATAGCCGCCCCCGAAGTAATAAGAGTAAATATAAGATGATATATTTTAATAGTCTAATACATCAAAAGTTGTTTGATACTTACGGATCAAGATATCGTCTCGTTAAAACCTTGGTAAGAAAGGCTCAATGAGGAAACCTTAGAGAAGGAAAAAGAATAAAATATAGTATGTCATGCTTCAATAGTTTACTATACCAAATTACCAATTACCAAATAGAATTTGATACTTTGAGATCAATGTAGCGCTTCCTTACTAAGAAAAGCCCTGAATATCTTAATGAAGGAAAAAGAGTACGTTATGATATATGTATATAAGCTCCTCTTGATTTTATACTTTGACATTTGAATGCATCTTACAATTCAATTCTTCTACAAATATTTTGATTCATATAGCTTAGGAAGGCATTGAAGAAAAATTAAAATTAGGAGATTGTTATAAAACGAACACAGAACATAAGAAACAAGGGAGAGAGGACATTTCTATTCATTCAGATGTGTCTTTATTTCTATTACATTGGCTCCTTTATATATAGGCTTTGGAGCTGATGTTTAACTTATTCCCATGATGTGGGACTAAACAAAGAACTAATAAAAGCATATTCACAACACACACACACACACACACACACACACACACACACACACACACATATATATATATATATATATATATATATATATATATATATATATTACAACACTCCCCCTTGAATATGCGTCTTCGAAATCTTGAATGCTCTGCTAACTTGAAGTTGTCCCTTTTAAAACATATATGATGATTGCTCCCCCTTATTATTATCTTGTTTGCATATATCCGTTTAGTCGATACAACTATTGTCTGTTGCCTTCAAAACTCTATCAGGAAAACCCAATGGAAAAAACCTTGAACGAGAAAAAAGAGTACAACGTCTGACATTATGAATATCATATTAAGATGATATTCCTTAAAAAAGTTTGATGCTTCAGGATCAAAACAATGCCTCATTAAAAACCTTTTTATGAAAAACCCTGTGGGAAAAATCATAAACAAGGAAAAGAGTGTAAATTCATTTCATCTTTAGGTAACATGTTTTACAATGTTACAGTAATGGTTGATACTTCAGGATCAAGATAATGCCTCATTAAAAACCTTACTAACAAAAATCCAGTAGGAAAAATATTAGTGAAGGAAAAAAGTACATTATAGCATATTTTTATATGCTCCATCTTATTTTTAACTCATTATTCAATTAGTCTATTAATGTAGTCGACGCATGCCAATTTGTACATCATCTTCTGGATTGTTGATTTGGAAATTGCCTTTGAGAACAGATCTATCCGCTTTTCTTGAAATTGAATTTGTTTCTCCTCTTTCTTGTTATTCTTTCATTCATGTGTGAAGAGAAATTTAGAAGAAATGTGCTCCATCCTATCATCCTTGATATAATTCACTCGAATTTGAGCCATGCAAACTGCCTTGTCTTCCTAAGTAATAGTTTACTGCATCAAAAGATATTTGATACTTCTGGATCAAAATGTTGCCTCGTTAAAATCTTACTAAAAAAAACCCGATGGGGAAAATCTTAGTGAAGGAAAAAGAGTACAATATAAAATGTCATATTTACTACGTCAAAAGTAGTATGATACATCTGGATCAATGTAATGTCTCGTTAAAACCTTAATAAGAAAATCCCAGTGGGAATAATCTTAAATAAGGAAAAAGAGTACATTATAACATATTTTTGTATGTTACTTTTGGGTTGATACTTCTGGATCATGACCCATGCCTCAATAAAGCCTTAATAAGAAAACCTAGTGGGGAAAATTTTAGTTAAGGAAAAAGAGTGCATTATATCATACTTATGGATGCTCCCTCTGATTTAATAATTTCCTCTGAATTCGTATTCTTCTTTCAATAACTCAAATTGTTTACAAATACTTCTTAATGAAGTTTTTCTTTTAAAACTTCATGTGCATTTCCATGCTTCAGGCATGCTTTCTTATTTAAAACGCTTTCCTTTTGTGATTTGTATGATACTAATATTCATTTATGAATACACTTCAGGTGCTTATAATTTTCTGTTTAAATCGGAATTGCATGTTGCAATACATATTTGATGAATAAAATAACTTTCATTACTAAGTGGGAAGTAATCTACTCATCTTGAAGTATACCAAGATTTTCATTACAACAATACTTAGAAGAATGAAGTATATCAAGATTTTTATTACAACAACACTAAGCAGGAAGTAATCTACTCACCTTGAAGTATATCAAGATTTTCATTACAAGAATACTTAAAAGAATGTTGTAATCTATCATCCATGTTCTTGGTATTCTTTATAATAACAAATGTTATTTTTGTTCTTCAGGAACTTATGTATTATAATAAGTTTTGCATATCGCAACTACTACTTCAATGGATATTAAGAGTTTCATTACAACAATTCTTGAACGTAGGAAGTGATTTACTCGTCATGAATTATTTCAAGATTTTCATCACAACAATACTTAAAAGAATGTTGTAATCTACATTTCTTGCTCTTTATCACTACCCAAGTTATTTAAATTCTTCTGGAATTTGTATACTTTCATCGTTTATACCTTCAGGGTATTGTAAGTGTTTTAAACACTTTCACCACTTTAATCAATTCAGTTATCTCTGAAAATACACTGCTCATGGCACTTAACATATTGTTGACATTTTATGGTGCTTCAGTGACTTCCGTGTGCTTTTGTAATTATATATATTTCTATTTTTATCTTATGAACTACAGGTTCATATCTATGGACTACAGATCCATATATCTTATTTAGGAGAATTTCATGATGGCCAATCATGTTTCTCTCTAATATGAGATTATTTTAATCCATTTATAGATATAAACGCTTTATTATTTATTAATTTATCATCAATGATTATTTCTTGTCAGTTCTATACATAATTTATTGAGATCTCAAAACTTGTCATGCTTTATGTACCTAAACCACTTTTGGGGTTATTTTGACAACCATGTCATGGGTTTCTTTTAAAGCACCTTTAGGAATGCTCACCTCCTTTATTTTGCATCTTTATGACTTACTCCAAAGATATTTTGAACTGATTTTTATACCATATTTTCAGCTGTGATTTACACCTTTTGATCCTTCGGGGATTCAAATGTATATTGGAGAAAGTCTATTAATGACATAATTGATAATTTATGCAAGTTATTTAGTACTTTGCATAATTCTATATGTTAGCAAATATTTAACATCGATGATTCCTTTATCCTCCCCTTCAATGTTGACAAACATTGTGACTTTAAATAATAAACATACTTTGGATTCATTTTTGATCCATTATAGCATCATAGTTAGCAAATACATTACATGTATTTCAATTGTAGGAGGATAATGCTCTTATTAGTTGATAAGATGCATTCATATTGTATTGCTTATTCCCTTTCAATGATCTAATGACTTGGAGGAATTTTCTATCATTTGAATATGCACATGACTTCAGGTCATTCAATATTGATGTCAATCGACTTTCTGAAATATAAAATAATATATGCATAATTTGTAATATGAGCTCATGACAACTTCAGGTTATTAATCAAATATTCGCATATATGTGTATATACGTGCGTCCACGTATTACATATGTAATTGATTTGCATATTCTCTCTCATTCAAGTTATTGATTTTAGAACAAATTGTTTATAATGTTCCAATCATAAATTTTTGCTTATCAAGCAATGTCAACATGAATCTTAAAGATCGTTTCATAATATCCAAAATATCTGATTTGGAACTGTATTGAACTTCTGGTTCAAATGAAATGTATGAACAACTTCGAGTTGTTAATCCATACTGAACTTCTGGTTTAAATAATATATAAACAATTTCAAGTTTGTTAAACTGTATTGAACTTCTTGTATTGAACTTCTGGTTCCACTGTATTGAACTTCTGGTTCAAATAAAATATATAAACAACTTCAAGTTGTTAAAATTTATTCTTCAACATAATATGTAAATATAAATATATAAGCAAGATACAACTCATTTTGAAAATTGTGAAATCTTTGGATATCAATTTTATTAATGTTATTATTTCACATAGTTTCAATAAAGCTTCAGGCTTTTAAATTATGAAGTATTTCAAGTTCATTGGTTAAGGAACTTCAAGTTCCTATGCATATATATACACATACATATGTATATCAAGTTTATTAATTTATGATGAACTTCTGGTTCTCAATCTTTTAACATACTTTTAATTTAGAAGCTTTTACATTTTTGCTAATTGACAAGATTTAAAACTTGTATACTTTATCAAAAATGTTTATATATATATATATATATATATATGAGCTAGGATATATATATATATATATTTATTAATTGAAATGGCAGCCACCTCTAGAGAGAACCCTAACCCTAATAATTTGGGGAAATCTACATATCTGGGTTGGAAAGAGGTCAGGAAGAAGAGGATAAGCTTTGCACAAGCTCTAACTGGTGGACGCACAGCCACTGTTTCCCAATCCAGTACCGCAAATGACAAAAATCAAACCTTTAAGACAGGCGCTAGAAACTGGAGTGATGTTTTGGCTGGCAATACAAGAATAGAGGGAGAGGTTCAGAGATTTGAAGCGTTGAACGATGAGGAAGGTGAGTTTGCTGAACTTGATGACCAGATCTACTAGGAAGCAGTTAATATGTGGACAAACTCGATCTACATATATTTGATAGGGAAAAGACCGTATTATGTGCATTTGAACGCCTATATCAGGAGGGAATGGAAGCCGACAGGGAGTTGGAATGTCTTTGCAAGGGAAAATGGATTCTCTTTAGTCAAATTCACAAACGCTGAAGACTGTTCTAGGGTTCTTGAGACAGGACCATGGTTTATGGACAACAAACTCATATTCACCAAACGATGGGAGTCGAATATCAAACTGGAGCGTGACATGCTTGAAACGCATCCAGTTTGGATTCGCCTTCACAATCTAGATCCGACTCTGTGGAATGCGAGAGGCATCAGCAAGATTGCTAGCCTCATCGACAACCCCTAACTATGGATGAAAGTACTAAGAGAATTACAAGATTAGCATACGCTAGAGTACTAGTAGAAATTAGAGCAGATAGCAAAATCAAAAAGCGGGTACGAGCAAAAGATAAACTTGGGAATGTTTACATCCAAAGCGTGGAATATGAGAATCTACCTCACATTTGTACCACCTGTAGGTGCTTTGGGTACTTAGAGAGCCAATGCACTGCCACTATGCAGCAAATGTGGCAAAGAAAACCTGCAGAAGATGTGACAGTGGAGCACAACAAAACATCAAGCGTCACTTCGCTCGATCCTACGCTAGCTACTAGTGCGGTTTATGTACAAATATCTACAAACACTGATACTACGTCATCTACTTGCGAGGAGAATTAACCCCCTGCCCAGCTGGTGGTGGAGGAGCAGCAAACGATGGAAGCCCCTGAGGCACGGCAGTAGGAGGAGGGGGCCCAACAGCTGTCAGATCTGGCAGAAAGCCCTCGCACTTCGTCCAGTCAACAGGACCGGGTTCCTAAAACAATGGCGGAGTTAAGAGAGTTAGACATTAACCTTAATGAGCATGAAGACGAAGGAAACAATACAAACAAAGGCAAACTCACAAAACCCAATGTAGAATATGATGAGCAATTTAAAACAGGGGCCAAGAAGGCAAAGAACTTGTGCACACAAGTAGTCTCTCCTAAGAACTTGAGGAGCAATGCTCTCAAGCCTAAATGTCCATAATAAGCTGGAATGTTAGAGGTCTAAATAACGATACCCGCGCTTTAGACCTCTATAATTTAAGAAGGACACTTGTACCTTCAATTATGGGTATTCTTGAAAGTAAGATGAATGATGATAATGTTAAGTATTTTAAAGATCAGTTAGGAGGGGAATGGGACCTTATGAGCAAAAATATTGTTGGCTCTAAAGGCAGAATAATCCTTGCATGGATTAAAAATGTTTGGAACATGAGTATGATTGACTTAGATGAACAACAACTAACTGTTAAAGCGTTAAATGCAGGAGGTTTGTGCATTTACATCACTACAGTTTATGCTAGCAATCTTGCAAGTCAAAGAGTTTCTCTTTGGGAAAAGATCAACCAACTGTCAAAAAACTTTACTGAACCATGGCTTGTAATGGGGGACTTCAATGCTGTGCTACGGTCTGAAGAGAAACAAGGGGGCATTACCTTAAGGGCTATGCAGCTGTCAGAATTCAACAATTGCGTCGTGGCAGCTGGGCTGATTGAACCAGTCCATGGAGGCCTGAAATTCACATGGAAGAGTGGTGAAGTTAGGAAGATTATGTGCAAACTTGACAGAGCATTAATCAATGTGCAATGCATGACCAAATTTGCGGACATCAAAGTAAATATCTTGCCTAACTCGACAAGTGACCATTGCCCACTGCATATACTACTCAAAGAAGCTGACAAGAATGGGAAAGGAAAGCCTTTCAGATACACAAATGAATGGCATCTCATAGATGGGTATCATGCAGTTAACACCAACGATTTGGTGCAAACTGATGATAGTCATCTATTTCACCTTGTGAAATTCCTTAAAAGGGCTAAGGAAAGACTTAAAAATTGGAATAAAATCAAGCCTAAGGCCCATGATGACCTCACTAATCTGGAGAAATTAAATGAGGAGCTGTTAGAGAAATTTGATGGAGGGGAGAACACAGATGACATATGGAATCAGTACTATGCAGCACAGACAAACCTGAAAAATCTTTTGCATATGAAAGCCATAGAACTCAAACAGAAAGCTAAAGAGAAATGGCTGACGGAAAGTGACGAATGTACGAAATTTTTTTACACCAAAATGTCAGTCAGGAAAAACATCAATTACAATATGCAAATGTTTGACCAAAATGGTAACATCTGCATTGACATGCATAAATTTGAAGAGGAAGCTCTCACTTATTTCCAAGCATTGTACAATGGCTGCAATGAGACGGACAACTTACCTCAAATTGTTGCGAGAAGACTGGTTAACGCTAGAGGCAGAAAACTGCTGCTGAGTGCTGTCAGTGAAAGTGAAGTTTGGGAGGCAGTAAGATCCATCCATGTTGATTCTTCTCCGGGGCCCGATGGGCTTGGCTCTGAGTTCTTCGTAGTCCATTGGGACGACCTGAAATATAAGATCACTTTAGCCGTACAAGAAACTTTCAGTTCAGGTTTGATTCTAAAAGAAATTAACCATACTTTTATATGTCTTATACCTAAATGTGATAAACCTACTAGTGTTGCAGACTATAGACCTATAGCATGCTGCAATGTAATTTACAAGATCATCAACAAAGTGCTCTGTAATAGGCTGAAAATGATCCTTCCGGACCTAATTGCTGAATGCCAGAGCGCATTTATCAAAGGTCGTAGCATATCAGAAAACTCTTTGCTAGCACATGAGTTGATCAGAAATTTCAATAAACAAGGTGCAGATCGTATGTGTTTGAAAGTGGACCTACACAAGACTTACGACAAGATTAATAGACACTTTATTATCTACATGCTAAAGTGTATGGATTTCCCAGATCAAACAGTGAAGCTGATAAGTGAGTGCCTAAACACACCAACATTTTCAATTCTTGTTAATGGGGTTCCTAAAGGCTTCATTAGCAGCAACAGGGGCATTAGACAAGGGGACCCTCTCTCCCCATACTTGTTTGCGGTGGCCATGGAATATCTCACATTGCAGATGAAAATTGCCACTCACAATCATCTGATTCAGACCATACATAATTTTCAGCCTAGAATTAGTCATTTATTATATGCTGATGATTTACTAATATGTGTCAAAGCAAACAGGGGTACAACAGCTCAGATCAAAGAGATTTTTGGCAGGTTAGAGAAATACAGTGGGTTAAAAGTCAATGAAATGAAGACCAAATGCTACTTCAATAAAACTTGCAGAAATAAGGCTGATGTGCTGGAGGTGCTACAAGTGCAGGAAGGTGAACTCCCAGTCAAATACCTGGGAGTACCACTATCTTCGAATAAAATAATTGACAGGGAATGCAATACTCTCATCACTAGCATACGGGACAGACTGTATGGCTGGAGTTCAAGACTGCTAACCTTTGCTGGTAGAATTGAACTGGTTCATACAGTCATTCATGCAAAGGTCAATTTTTGGCTACAGACCTTTCAATTACCAGATGCATCCATTGACAAAATAGAAAAAGTCTGTGCTGACTTCATATGGAGAGGTGGTTTACACAAAATTAAATTTGATGACTTATGTAAACCAAAGCAAGAAGGTGGAGTGGGCTTAAGGAGTATCAAAGTCATGAGGGAAGCTTTTACACTTAAGCAAGCATGGAAGGTGATCAACAATGAGGGTCTATGGGCCAGATGGATGAATGGAAGATACAAAAAAGACAATTTCTGGATGATGAGAGAGGACAACAATGCATCAACCACATGGAAAGCTATTCTCCGTGTAAGGGATGTATTAGCAAATCATTATAGAAGAGAAATTGCAACAGGTAATGAAACTGACCTTTGGAAAGACCCTTGGATAGGTGGTAAGTCAATCATTGACACGCTGGGGTGGGATACTTTCTCTGCCTATGGCTGTCCAGATAAAAAGTGAGTGATATTATCGATGACAGTGGATGGAATCTGAACATTCCTTGCAATCAGGAGCAGAGAAGAATCATCGAGAACACACACATTCACAATGACTGAAGCTATGACATTTGGAATTGGGCGTGTAACGACCCGGGGATTTTTCGACTCCGAAAATCAACACAAAACTGCCATGTTGACTATTCAGACATCAAAAATACCTGATCATTAATAGAAAGAAGTTAGAGGGTGAGAATAGATAAGATAGAAAATTAGAATAGAAGAAGAAGAAGATCACCACAGAAAGAATCAGAGCAATACGAATCTCACAGCGGAACGAATAAAATATGATATATAACATAACTTTGAAATAAAACAGTATATATATATGCAACCTTATCAGAGCACAACACTTACACACAGCGGTAATAACAATAGTTATATAATCCTGAAGCCTCCTGCTTCAAGCTCCTCCAAGTATATCTGTAAAGGCCTGAACTACTTGACTGCCCGTACAAATTTGGGCACCCAAGAGTTTAGGTAAAACAAAACAAAAATAAACTCTAGGTCAGTCATGGGACTGGTGTGAGTAAACTCAAATCATCGGTTTAACTTTTCAAAATCCTTTTCCGAAAGAAAAGATAATCGTAAGACCGATCCACACATAAACACGGATGGTTTTTACCTTACGATAAACCAAAACAGTTTTGGAAATCAATACTTCTCTGATATTATAATAATGTCTAATCACAAGTAATTAGAATCTAGCAGAACGCTTGCATCTCACGTTCCACATATATAGTGTACAAATCAAAATCGCGGGCACTTATTGGAAATTGGATTCCGACCTTGACAAGGTATGGGACCACATGCCGATAGTGTATCTCTAGAGGCAAATACACTGGGTTCAACAAGAACATCTTGCAACCCGGCCCTCACATGACCGACCACTCATTTCGCTTGAGTGTATCGAATGTATAGCACCAACGGTTGGGAGCTACCCACCGTCTCGAAAAGAGACAGCATCGAAATAGACAATAGAATGAAATGGATTTTCTTTAGATAGGTGATATACACCCTAATGGGTGCGACCCACTTAGCCATGCTGCCTACCCGATTTCTTTCATTTCCCGGTTGATGAGGCTTGAGGTCAAAACGTATTTTTTTGAAGCACTTGACCACCCTTCACTTTGAATGTACCCGTCAAATCAAAAATTGATTTCCCTAAAAATACCACGGGTATAAAGCTAAGAGAAACGAATTCCTCCGCCACCAAACGTAAGTACGTTTGAAGAGATCAACTTACGCGATCCGTCAGATATACTCTGTCAGACATTCGACCATTTACGTTTGTCCTGGGACTGAACAAACCGAATGCACTATTCTGTAAACAGGATAGCCCTTGCATAACTCCGTCTTCAATATTTGATCGCAACGCTAACGTCCATACAGAGTGGTTTTCAGATAATGAATTTGATCCCGGTCTCTCCATATATACGACGGAAAAATGGTCAAAAACTTCGATGGTCGGTGATTTAACCATCAAAGAAAAACAGGTGTGCAACCAACGATATTATTTCCAGATGGAAATTTTATCGACCAATCATCATTCAAAGGTTTATTTCTTTTTAGATCAAATCATCTTTAATTTAGCCATTTCCCATTTCTATATTTGTAAATTCAAATTTTCTAAATTTTAGAAAATATACTTTATAAATCATTTCGAAAACATCACCATATTTACTTCCATTTCAAATTTCCTATATTAGAAAACATTCCTGATCCTTATTTGGAAAACATTTCCAAATCTCCTTTACTGGATTTGAACAGATGTTTAAATTAAACATCGTTATGCCAACTCTTAACCATTACGGTCATTAGCTCAATTCACTAAACCACTTTCACTATCGAACCTTTTTCACTTCTTAGTTAAACTGAAGTCAATCAAGTTGGGGTATAATTACCTCTCAGACCTTAACTGAACGGCATTTCTAACTTCGAAATAAACAAAGTTCAAACCTTAACTCTTTAAGGAACTTCCTTGCGAAAACCCTCGGATTCTGTTTATGAAACCACTCCCCTTACAAAATCCTATGATTATAATTAAAATGTTATAACTCCATGCTTTCAAAACATATTAACTTAAATATAGCTTTTATATCTTAATTTGATATAATCGAATTCCCATATATAATTCACTCTCGAATAATCACTATTCGATGACTCTCTTTCGAATTAACTATATTCGATTCCTTTGTTCGAATAACTATTATTTGATAATCCTTTTTTCGAATAACTATATTCGAAAATCTCTCTTCGAATAAACCATATTCGTTAATTCTCTCCGTCGAACAACTATATTCAATTCAACGCACTTCGAATGAACTATATTCAATTACTCTTCTCGAATAAACTATGTTCGATAACTCCACTTGGAATAAACGATATTCGACTACTTTCTTTCTACTAACTCTATTCACTCGACTATCCCGAACTTGATTAGTTCCATTTGAATAACTCCAATTCGATTTAACTCCAGTTGATTTACTCTAATTGATTTACCATAACTGGTTAACTCTAGCTGATTAATTCTAACTGGTTGACTCTTATCGATTAACTCTAATGATTTACTATGATCGATTAACTCAAACTCGACTTATTTAACTCCTATCGATTTACTAATATTCTATTTAACTCCATTCGCTTGACTCTAGATCGCATCGATCACAATGGTTATGCCTGATTCCCTCAAGAAACATCCGACCGCCGTAGGCTATCTGCAGCCCTGCAAATTTCGCTAGCAGTCATACGAAATGGTAACACATCCTAAATAACTATGGTTGACCATCTCTATCTCAAATAACTATATTCAATTAACTCTAATTGAATACCAATATTCAATTAATTCTAATTTGGTTAACTCTATCTAATTAACTCTACTTTTATTTAGTTTCAATTATCGATGTTGAAATCGATTCTTACGTCTCTATATAAATCCCGACTTATATATTCTTTTATCAAATGATAAATATTTCATTTAATTTATAAAATATTATTTATAAATTATTCTTCCCAATGTATCGGTCAGAATGGATCGTATTTTAAAACTTTGCTTTAAATTCATAACCCGTTATACCCGTGTGCGAAGCACGGGTCTAAATCCTTCAAATGTAAAATTCTGCTTTTCTACAATACTGGTCACTTTTCCAGTATTCCTTTTAAAATCAATTTATTTACAAATATTTCCTCTTTTTATTCTGTCTATTTTCAAATAAATATCCCTTTCAATTCTATTTGTAAATAGTTTACAAATATTTCTTTTCAATACCATTTGTAAATAATTTTACAAATATTCCTTTTCAAAACCATTTGTAAATAATTTTACAAATATTCCTTTTCAATTCTATCTATTTGATTTACAAATAAATATCCCTTTTTAACCTATTTATTTCCTAAATAAATAGTTTTCTTTTTATAAAATCTTTTGATTTTATTAATATTTCTTTTTCAATATAACATTGAAAATTTCCTTTTTAACATTCCAGTATTCCTTATGGTATTTAACGTACCATATAACAATGATCGGTATCATTCAACCATACAAAATCAACAATAGATTTCATATCACATCGTATAACACAATATATGAATACAGTAAAATAATTGTTGAGGAACCCAGTTGGGTCCCTCCGACCTGTTTCCCTGCATCCACAGATGTCAGTCAACACAAATATAAAATATTCTGATAAACAGAGTCAATATTTCGATACGATTTATATATATCGTTATCGATAATTTCAGCTAACTGACTAGCAGTTCAACCAAACAATCAACTCACAACAAAGCAACCAATAATTTCAATTCTAATAATACTTTATAGAAATATGAATTGATCAGAGTTAGTGAGAGTTACTCATATTGGACGGTGATCGTTAAATAACGATATATCGGTCATTGATTTGATCCAGGCGTTTAATTTCACCATAAATCCAAACGAACTCGAATTTGCTCCCGGTCAGTTCCAAGGCGTAGCCACCGTCCATACGATCCCATCGGATCTTGTTTTGTCCAATTCTGATATCGTATGATAAAGTTACGCTTGTTAAGAAGTTAATATACATTTAAATTAAACAAAAACTAAATTTCCTTTTTATAACTATTAATTGGGCCTCACCCTTTGTAATAACTCCGGCCCATTTCCAGCTGACCCGCCCGTTTACAGCCTTTCTTCCCCAACTCCTCATTGCGACTTCAGGAAATACTCCTGCCATTTCCCATTCTTTGATCCATTATCTCTTCCTACATATTCCACCAAATTCAAAAAGGAATACACCAATGTTCTTCTCGTCTTCATCTCTTTGATTTCATCACAACAAAGTGAAACTCGGTTCCACCTTGACACTCGCGTCTCCAGGCTTCTCTACGTGAGACCAGCAGTTCGATCGACAGAAAATTTCACCATCTTCACTGAAAATTTGCGAGCAAACTCCTCTTGAACTCAGAAACCCCAAAACGATATATAAGACTCGAATAAATGCTTACATACCCAGAATCGATCAGCCCTAACTCTGATGCCTTTCGACATAGCGACAAAAGGTGGTCTCGAACCTTTCGAAGTTCAAACTAAAACGAAGCGCACCTCATCAGCAGGCCATATATATATATATATATATATATATATATATATATATATATATATTATGATTTATTGATTTTTATTCGGATTGTTCTTGAATTTAGAAGATGACCTTTTCACGTTTTGAGAATACGAAGGTGGAGGCCGGTTTCTGGTTTCAGAGAAAGTGGTTTAGGGTTAGGCTGTGGGTGTAAGGGTATTTATAGGATAGAAAAAAAAATATTTTTTTATTTGCTTATTTTATTTTATTTTTAAGCAAACGCCAATTTATTTTGTCCTCTAAAATTTCTGTGATCACATATGATACCAAAAAATCACCAAACTGGACATGCACCTTCAGTTCGACATTACGATCCTAACGAAACTGGTTTCGTCGAATTCCGACTCCGTATGCTCACACAGCGTATTTTTAACCGTCAAAATACTGATTGTTTTCCACTCTAAAAATCTGTACGGCCACATACTGACTCTAAAATTTACGAAACTTGGAATCTAACAATAATTTGACATTGCGGATCCAACAAAATTAGTTTTGTCGAAAACCGAGATCGTTTGCAAAACTGGCTATTTTTAAAGCCCGAAATAACCCTTTTAAAAATATAAATATATTTAAAAACATTTAAATTAAATAAAAATAATTTAATATTATCGTATATATTCGCAGTGGAATACCATACAGCTCCCCTGGGATTTATAACTCGATATTTCAAAATTTCCAGTTATATCGATATTCGATTTATATTGAAAATCCTTTTATAATATAAATAAATCGTGATAAATTATAAAGGAATTCCACAGCGACTTTTCTAAAATTTGATTTGGACATAAATAAAAATCTACACGACGAAATCCCAATTTTTCTCTTCCACTAGAAAAATATAGTTCACCAGGTCCTAACGTTTCTTGTTTCATAGAAATCCGATTTAAAACGAATCCTGTACATTTAGTTGAAGTTCAAATCACCAAATAACGAACTGCCGCGCCATTTCGAGCTCGATTTTAATTATATTATAATTATACGTTCAAACTGCCGATTAAATAATATTTTCGCCAATATAATTCAACTCTAAACTGATATATATACTTTAAATAATCTAAATTCACAATACTGTGATATTCCACTATTTTTGATAATTCCAAAATTAAATATATTATTTATTTCAATTAAATAAATCCGTAAAATTTAATTCAACGGCCATTTAATTCTCTAAATCACAAATTAAATAATTAAATAATTTAATTATTTCGCTGAAAATGCGGGTCGTTACAGGGCGGGGGTCAAATCAACATCAAACAGGTTTGGGAGGACATTAGACCCAAATATGACACTAAACCATGGAGTAAAATTGTGTGGTGTAAGCGTAATGTACCTAAAATGGCCAGTTGCACCTAAAAAGCAATTCTGGGAAGGCTATCAACTAAAGATAGGCTCTTTAAATGGGGGATTATACAGGAGGACACATGCATGTTGTGTAAAAGTGAGATAGAGACCAACAAACACCTATTTTTTGACTGCTCGTACTCAAAAAGCTTGTGGAAAAACTGTTGCAATTTTGTGAAATACATTACTACAGAAACTCAGATCCAGCAAATTTTAACTCACCTTGAAGTCGCTGCGCAGAGCATAGGTAAGATAACGGAAGTGTACGGCATCACTCTTACAGTTGTTGTGTGGTCCATATGGAAAGAGAGAAACAATAGAGTGTTTCAGAAGCATGAAAAGACAGTCGAACTAGTCAGTAAGATGGCCATTCAAAACATAAAACTGGCGATGTTGAGGAAGAACAAAAACAAGGAGCATACCAGTAGAAGGGGACTTGGAGAAAACTATAGTAGAGACAAGGATCTGTCGCGGCCATCGGTTCAGCTCCCAGTAACAAGCACGAGTTTTTACGTTTACCAGCCGCCATGATTTTGAGTTGAAGAAGAAGAGGAGGTGAGAGTATGTTCAGATCTGAATTGCTTTTCGAGATTATTCTCGCTTTGTACTAAAGTAAAATATTGTCGGTTTGTGTACTGATGCAACGAAGCCGTGGGCTTTGTTCTCTTTTTGGGCTTTCATGCCTTAATAAAATCCTAAACCCATTTCCAAAAAATAAAATAAAAAAATGAGCTAGGATCAAGAGCACCCCTTTAGCCCTCCTAATTTCCACCACACAATCCCCTTTCTCTCTCCCCCCACTAACTCTCTCTCTCTTCCCACTAACATATTTTAATATAAATTAGTGCCTAGAATTGGGGTGCATTTGGGGTGCTCTCAAATAGGGGTGCCGTGGAGCGCGTGTGTGTGTGTGTGTGTGTGTATATATATATATATATACACACACATAATTCAAGACTTCAGGTCCAAGACTTTGAGTTATACAACTTCCAGTATAAATATTTTCTTTGCACACTTCAGGTTGTGGTTCTATCCTTTCTTCCATAACATTAGTTATTACTAGCTAAATACATCGAATAATAATGCATATGTTTATTCTTATATCAAATACAAACATACATCAATTAACTAACAATAACTAATGCATTCAATGCATTTATGACAATAAGATAATGTAATATATTATCATAATAATGCATCTGATGCATTTTTTTAAATAATATCTAAGAAATTGAGTATAAGAGTATAATCACATAATCACATAATCAACATTTTACATTCTCTAACATGAATGGTTCAAAAAATTTACATATCTGTACATAAAATTCACAACTAACAAAAATAAACTACATGTCTCATATTCAATTTTTTTCCATTTCAACTGTGCTAAATCAAGATCAGTGTTGGATCCAGATTTTATATGATCTTCGAGATACGAATTTTCGTTACAAAGTTTTTTTTTAAGACAAATAAAATATTTCTTCTAGAAATACGAATTATATCTCAAAACACCATCCAAAACAAAAGGTTTTTAAAATGAAAACTTAATTTATACAACATGTGCAGATCTATACATCGTTTAATATGAATTGAGTAAAAGTACATAATCATAGAACCAGGATTTTACATTCTTCAATATGAATGATTTGAAAAACTTGTAAATTTATACATAAAATTCACAAACATAAAAATTACATATTTTTTGATTCAAATTATACAACCCATATAAAGATCTTTTAGATCTTTCTTTTTATATCAAAGTTGCTTCTTGCCTTTTTAGCAACTGCATGTTCTGAATTTTCCATGTCATGACAAAAATTGTTTTTGCATTCACTTCCGATGTGCAGAATTAAGATCAATATTTAGATCTTAACTTAATATGATCTTCAGGATGCATATTTTCTTTATAAAAGTTTTTCCTAAGAAACAATAAAAACATTTCTTTTTGAAATATGATATGCTCTAAAATTGCTGTAATAAAACTTCAGGTTTTATTATTATTCACATATTATTATCGTATATTTTAAACGGAAGCAAATCCTCTAGATTTTCTTTTATTCACATATGACAGTCATTTTACTATATTTCTTCAAGAAAATAGTAATTTTCTTTTAATGATTTCTTCTAACATAAATTTCTTCAAGAAATTATGTGTGGCACACAATTGAAATATATGCCTTTTGCTTTTTATTGAAACTTTTCCTTTCATCGATTTTTCAAATCCTTCCTATTACAGGTCATTTACTATAAGCAAATATTAAATGCAATTATATGCTTTGAGGCTTTATTTCATGTTCCTTATATGTATATGAACTTCTGGTTCCTCATTTGCATATGAACTTCAGGTTCCTCATTTGCATATGAAATTCAGGTTCATCATTTGCATGTGAAATTCAGGTTCCTCATTTGCATGTGAACTTCAGGTTCCTCCTTTGCATGTGAACTTCAGGTTCCTCATTTGAAAGAATTTATATATGAACTTCAGGTCGTATGAACTTCAGGTCATTTGCATATGAACTTCAAAATCCTTGTTTGCATATTTACGGGAAATATTTACGAAAGATAGATGTTATCACAAACTAAACGTTTTCTCCATAAGACCAACCATGGTTTCATGGCTATAATAGTTCATAGCTTTCACTCTCAGTAATAAGCGAAAGAAAATCCAAACTTTCAGCAAAGATTATATTCACAATTTATAGATTTGTGGAGTATGAAGCCTACATCTAATGCACTACCAACTGAACTAAAGAACAGATATGCTATGCATTGCAAATTGAAGATATATGTGTAGCTTTCTCCATATGAATTGTTAGTCATATTCATAAGAATATTACGCTTGTTTTCAATGCATTCTCACGTCTTATATTAAATGTTTGGATATAAATGAATCTCTGCAAGTAATATAGTAACTACGATATGCAGTTCAAAAACAAAAGTATAAATCTAAAACTGCATCAATATATGATTTGCTCGCCTAATAAAGTGGCCCTAGTAAATACATGCTACTTATCTTAGCATCTGTAAGTAATAATAATAATATCTAGAATCAAACTTAATGCATAAAAGTATGCGAATCTGAAAAGAAATGATCAAAGTTATGAGCATATTGAAGACGGTTTCTGCAGGCTCTCTCTCACCTCTATTCCTAATTTTAACCAAAGTTTCATGGAAAAGAAAAATAATAACCAGAACACAAGATAGTGGCTGAATCCATAGTTGTATTTTAAAGTTAATTGAAATATAATATCATATATGGCATGCTAACAAAACCACAAACATGTAGATCAAACAAATCTGTAGATTTAATCTAAAACGAAATAGGAAATTCTCAACAATGTCAAAGGAAGCATACCTGAATTTCTAATGAAGAAGAAAAAAAATTCAGCTTGATCTTCCAAATTAACACAAACCTTAGATCTGATCTGTATCTAGAGCTTCATGCTGATAACGCATTATAAAACGAACACAGAACAGAAGAAACAAGGGAGAGAGGACATTTCTATTCATTCAGATGTGTCTTTATTTCTATTAGATTGGCTTCTTTATATGTAGGCTTTAGAGCTGATGTTTAACTTATTCCCATGATGTGGGACTAAACAGAGAACTAATAAAAGCATATTCACAACATTTATATATATATTACAACAGAGATAGTAATTTTATTTTTCATTTTCTATATGCTTCATTTATAATAATTTCTTTTAACACAATCAATTTTTTTCCATATTATTTCTTTCAAATTTACTTGCATTTTATGCACTTTGTATGCTACTTTGTGAAAATACCTCATTGCTTTCATTTTATGCTTCATATCAGTTTTTTTTATTGCAACTACACCTTTGATGGATATTAAGGGTTTCATTCCAGTAAGACTTGAAAACAGAAAGTAATCTACTCATTATGAATTATGTCAAGATTTTTGTTATAATAGCACTTAAAAGTAGGTTGAAATTTACACTTATTATTCTTTGCATTCTTTATAACTAGCGAAGTATTTTATATTCTTCAGAACCTAGTATATTTTCATTATTTAGTATGATTTAACCGCTATATATATATATATATATATATATATATATATATATATATATATATATATATATGAAAGTGTTCAATGGAACCCCGAAAATGCAGCACCCCAATAGCCCCCTTGATTTCCACATCTCATTTAAATTAAAGAAAGTGAGTGGGCGGTGAGAGAATGAATGGAATGAGAGAGGGAGGAAATGTGTGGTGGAAAATAGGGAGGCCAAAGGGGTGCTCCACTATTTCGGGTGCCATTGAACCTGCCTTTTTATATATATATATATATATATATATATATATATATATATATATATATATATATATATATGGAAGGTTCCAGGATACTCTAGAGATAAACAAGAATGTGTGGTGTAAATTTAGGGGTTATAAGGGTGCTTATTATTTGGGATGTTGTTGATCCCTTATATATATATATATATATATATATATATATATATATATATATATATAGAGAGAGAGAGAGAGAGAGAGAGAGAGAGTAGCGTTCATGGGCTACCCTACCGTGAACTACACTAATCCAAATTCAACAAGATTTTGTAGATGTTCAATCCACATATCTTACCATCTATCCAAAATTCGAGCTCATTTCGACATTCGTAGGATTTTCAAAATATTGGCTCAAATATTCACCGTTCAAACATTTATTCGAACCGTTAAATTTAAACATCAAATATATTATTCTACGAATGTTGGAATTAGCTCAAATTTTGGATAGATGATAATATATGTGGATTGAACATCTACAAAATCTATTAGATTTGGATTATGGTAGCGCTAAAGGGGTGCTGCAAAATAGCAGTTCCTGCTTTTGAAAATCTCGTTTCAATTCCATTTATTTCACTTAATTTCATTATTAAGTATCACCATTTTAAAGTCAACGTTTTAATTTCACATTCCTCTTATAAACCTTGCTTATAAACTCAGTTTTAATATAAACCCCCTTTTATCTTGTTTTCTTTTTACTTAATCCAAATATTAAGTGCACATTTATTTTAAGCTATCATATTTGGTTAAAAATCTCTTTTAACAACTTCATTCAAAAAATTCGGGTTTTTATATAAACCTGGTCATAAACTCTTTTCACAATTTAACTATATTTTATTACAAACTCGATTACTTTAAATTTACTTCAACATTAACTACTATAAAAGTAGTTAACTGCTTTATTAAATAAAATAAATAATAAATTTCTTTTTAAAGTCTTATTAAAATTCAAACAAATATTCGTTAGACTATTCTATTAGATTAATTGACAATCAACTAATTTAATAATCAATCCCATTTAAAATGGTTGACTTAGTCAACTCAAAACACGGTTATCTCGTTAACCAATTCCAATTAGTTCTGACTTTAAATTAATTAATAATATAATTAATTTAAATAACTCCATTTAATTGTTTCTTAGAAACAATTAATCCAATTTTGAACTGTTGCGTTAATTTATGCTCATCTGCTTATAATTCTTATTAACATAAGAATTTACTTTATAAAATTACTTAATAATTACTTATAAATTTAGATAATAAATAATAAATGTTTATTTCCCTTTAAATAACTTTCATTCAAAATAATAGGTTTAAAATTCTATTTTAGTTATAAAACAAAATTATAACTTCATTACTGTCAATTCATCTGACGGTAAATCAACATTTATTAAACAGTGGATTTTAGGCCACTTGATGTCGATTACTCAACCAATACTGCCGATTGGTTAATAATAAACAATCGTTGAATTACGAATCAACAAACATATCAATCATTCAAATCATATTGGTTAAACAGTTCATATAATTATAATATGAAAATAAATTTGTTGGACCAAATTTTGGTACTAACACCCAAATATGGTGTGAAGTTCTCACAATCACAGATCACAGATAATAAGCAGTAAATAACACGAGACACACGAGGTTTTTATAGTGGTTCGGCTCAAACCAAGCCTACGTCCACTTTATAGTTTCTTAAATCCTTAGAAATTGCAAGTACAACTCTCTCGGTTTATACACGAAATCTTCGTGTTTACAATGAAAAGAGGTATGAAATTTGAAGATTATACACGAAATTCTCGTGTTATAATGTGGAGTTCGGCGTCTGTATTGCGAAATAGCTTTGTTTAGAACAATGGTGGAAGCCGAGTATTAAAGTAGCCAAAAGTCCCCCCAATTTGCCTTCAAGTGGTGTATTTATAGTCGTAGGCAAGTTCCGGTTCAGATGGCACGTGGCGGGCGTCCCTTTAATCTCGAAATGTCATGGAAAATATGAAGAAAACCTCTCAAGATCGTGCTATGCCACATGGAAGGTGATCCACGCGA
Organism: Allium sativum; assembly: GCA_030737875.1. Classification (NCBI taxonomy): domain Eukaryota; kingdom Viridiplantae; phylum Streptophyta; class Magnoliopsida; order Asparagales; family Amaryllidaceae; genus Allium; species Allium sativum. The sequence goes on along the minus strand of CM060909.1, from coordinate 658,546,032 downwards.
GTAGGAAGCGGTTATGCCACGAGAACAGGTCAAAGTTGTTGTGCAGTCGCAGGCCCAGGCGGATCAGATCGGGTTCCGAACCAAATCGATGCAGAGCTTTCGAACCAAAGACGTGGTGTACCCGGAATGCAAGGCGGGTCGGGTCATCCTACCCCGAACCAATCCGAGTCTAGAAAACCGTTTTCCAGATTCATGCGCTATCGGTCCGAGTCTTCCCCTACCGAACCGATCCGATGCTGAATTCTATAATGCCTCATTCCGGTCCGATCCGGATTCCAATTCTGTGCGCGTTCACGGAAACGGGCGTAACTTCCAAACCGTAAGTTCGTTTTGATCAAACGAAAGCTCTACCTGAAGCTAATTCAGAGGGCTACAAGAGTTACGAAGAAAAGCTCCGTAATTGATGTTTTTGGACCCAAAAGAGGTCATCTGTTAGGAGTTCTGGACCACGTTATGTTTGTGATGCGACTTTAACCAAATCGCTTCCTGTCTTCTGACGATGATCCCAATACTTAAGCGTATTGTTAATCAAAGATTTCATGTGTGAATGCTTTGACTAAAAAACATGTCAACATTTTGCCCCCCAGAACACATCTTGTTTGTTGAAGAAAGATGTGTTCTGGATAATCCAAGAGAACCAAGGCCATGCCGAGCCCGCCAGCAACAAGTATAATCCATACCTGCAAAGAAAAGAAGGCAGACATATACGTCAAAACCTGACAAAACTGATTAACCTTTCCGAGAATAAACCATGCTTGGGCGTCCGATTGAGCATAAACCATACTCGTGGGACGTTCGAATCATCTTACCAAAACCTGGCGAGGGACCTAACCTTCCAGGCATAAGCCATACCGGGAAGTTCAAACTAAGCATAAGCCATACTCGAGTTTTATTGAGTTCCTTTGCCATGTCCTGACAAGATGGTTTGGCGTTCCAAGGTATAATCCATACTTAAAAATCCAATGGAGTACAATCCATACTCATATCGAGATAAAGCTGCACATGCTAAAGCCTGACAAGACAGTTCATCCCTAGGAATAATCCACATCTAGGGATTCGAAATAAGTATAAGCCATACTTTAATTAAGATTGAGAATCTTGTCATAACCTGACAAGACAATTAAATTTGCCAAACATAATCCATGCTCGGGAAGTCCTTTCTTATTCAATTCTAAATAAAAAACCAAAGCAAATCCTGATTGGTTTGTCATCGAGTTCAGAGCACACTCTGGGGCTAATCCTAACCCCAAACATGTGTACTCCGATTTAGCCAATCGGAAAACCTAAAGAAAGCAAAGAACATATCTTAAATCCTAAGAAATGCAAGAAATCCAGGCTGATCTCGTCCAGATCAGTTGTTGATGAGCCCACGAGAGCTCGATCCAGATTCATTCCCTCTCCGGGGAGTAGGTGGTGGCCGCGTGGGTGAAGGCGCTGTTGGTTGTTTCACATACTCGGGTAGCTCTCCTCGTCTAACCCGTTCCTCTATGAGATCACGCAGATGCCTGCAGTCATTTGTGTCATGACCATCCATATCATGGAATATACAATGTTTTCCAGAATCGCGTTCCCTTTGCGATGGCTCCCTTCTGGGAGGCTTTGGGTAAGAGATGACACCGTTTGTGTCCATGTAGATGTCAAATAGTGAAGCACTAAGTTCCATGTACTTTTCATATCTGGGTCCTCTTCGGGGTTGAGTATTGCGGTCATTCTTGGTAGCAGCTTTTCCTTTGTCTTTTCTAGAATCAGATGGTCCTCCATCCTTAAGCATGTTGACATGAAGAATTTTCTTTTCGGAATTTGCATTTTCCTCACGCAGAAATTTATCCGCTTCAAGGTAGAATTCACCGAGATCCCGCAGTGGGTCTAGGTACAAAGATTTTTTGAACTTCGAGTTATCCAGAACGCCAGATACTGCTGCCATCAATACCATGGATGGTTCATGTCGATCGACCGACGCTGTTGCAACATTGAATCTTTCTAGAAATGAGCGCAGAGTTTCTTTAAGCCTATGCTTGATTGTAGTCAGCGACATTACGTTCTTGGGTCGTGCAATGCAGACCCAAAATTATTCAATGAAGCGGGTGACCAACATGTTCCAGCTGTTGATCGATTCAGATTCCAGCTGCCGAATTCACATAGCAGTTATATCAGTCAAAAATAGGGGGGAAGCACTTTGCCATGACGTTTTCCGACGTCGATTGAACTTATGTGCCTTTTGTGTCGCATTAAATGCACGATAGGATCTGTTCTACCATTGTAAGGTTCTAAAACTGGAAGTTTGAAATCCGGGGGATTGCGAGAATTCCTAATTTCCCACGTGAATGGATTGTGGTTGACGTTATCCACGTCATTCTGATAGGTGCGGCCTCTCGAGTGGCGTTTTATCAAATTTGCAAGCCGATTTCCATTAAGAAGCTGTTGCAGATCGCTAAGATCGGAGCTGGTGCCCCCAATGTAGCCTTCAGGAGAGTGATGGGGCACCCGGGATGTGATCCGGTTCAGATCGGAGGATCCGAACGACCCAGACCTGGTTCTCTGTTCTGAGCCACATTAGGTTGTTGTTGACCTGAAGTTGGTGCCTGAGTGTCCATCCGAACCGGAGCGGAAGAAGGTCGAGCCTGACTATTTCCAAGAGAGAGGGGATTGCCCCAGAGCCCAAGTGGTGCCGCGGGTCGGAGAACATCTGATCCGATCCGGTTGGGCTGAGCATATGTGCCTTGAGCTGCTGCTTGAGCCGTGTCAATTCCAGTAGGTTGTATGTTGTTGCTCGGGTTTCCGTTCATTCGAGCGAAGAATCCATCCATCATCTCCTATTGCTTTCGGTGGAGATCATCTTGCCTTGCCATCTGAGCTCTAAGTTCAGTGAGAACGCCATCCATCTCTTCTCTGGTTAAGTATGCTGATGGATTTTCATGAGAGGAAGCCCCCTGGCTTGCCTCGTTTCTCGCGCCTTCAGTGCCAACATCATCAGCACGAGAGAAGGTTCCGTCTTTCTTTCGTTTTGCCATTATCCAATAGCAAGCAATCCGAATCTTTTAGAGCTAGAAATTGAAGTAGTATCGTGTGCCCCCTTCCTGGCGTACCAAAATGTTAGACCAAAATTTGGTACTAACACCCAAATACGGTGTGAAGTCCTTACAATCACAGATCATAGATAATAAGCAGTAAATAACAGGAGACACACGAGGTTTTTATAGTTGTTCGGCTCAAACCAAGCCTACGTCCACTTTAAAGTTTCTTAAATCCTAAGAAAATACAAGTACAACTCTCTCGGTTTATACACGAAATCCTCGTGTTTACAATGAAAAGAGGTATGAAATTGGAAGATTATACACGAAATCCTCGTGTTATAATGTGGAGCTCGGCGTCTGTATTGCGAAATAGCTTTGTTAGAACAATGGTGGAAGCCGAGTATCAAAGTAGCCAAAAGTCCCCCCAATTTGCTTTCAAGTGGTGTATTTATAGTCGTAGGCAAGTTCCGGTTCGGATGGCATGTGGCGGGCATCCCTTTATTCTCGAAATGTCATGGAAAACGTGGAGAAAACTTCTCAAGATCGTGCTATGCCACATGGAAGGTGATCCATGTGAGTAGGAGGCGGTTCTGCCACGAGAATAGGTCAAAGTTGTTGTGCAATCGAAGGCCCAGGCGGATCGGATCGAGTTCCGAACCGATGCAGAGCTTTCGAACCGAAGACGTAGTGTACCCGGAATGCAAGGCAGATTGGGTCATCCTACCTCGAAACGATCCGATGTATCCAGAAAACCGTTTGCCAGATTCGTGCGCTATCGGTCCGAGTCTTCCCCTACCGAACCGATCCGATGCTGAATTCTATGATGCCTCATTCCGATCCGAATCGCATTCCAATTCTGTGCGCGTTCACACAAACGGGCGTAACTCCCAAACTGTAAGTCCGTTTTGACCAAACGAAATCTCTACCTGAAGCTAATCCAGAGGGCTACAAGAGATACAGAGCTAAGCTCCGTCAATGATGTTTTTGGGCCCAAAAGAGGTCATATGTTATGAGTTCCGGACCATTTTATGTTTGTGATGCGACTTCAACCAAATCGCTTCCTGTCTTCTGATGATGATCCCAATACTTAAGAGTATTGTTAATCAGAAATTTCATGTGTAACTGCTTTGACTAAAAAGCATGTCAACAAAATTTGAGGAATCTAGTTGGATTCATCCAACCTATTTTTTCTCTGCATCCAAATAGGTTACCTCAAATAATATCATTCAATGCAATACGGCAATATAATTATTATTTCGATAAACAGAAATAAACAATTCAACTAACAGTTTTTAACAATCAGTTTATAACAATAATCCAAGCATTCATCTTTCAATTTAATACGTTTATATTATTATGAACATAACCAACAAAGTAAGTTACCTCATTTGGAAATAATCGTTAGAATAACGATTAGATTTCATTTAAATTAAACTAAAGTTTTAAATCAACCAATTCGTCCAATATATATAAATATTCAGCAAACAACAAGTAATTATCGACCATAGCACACAAAATAAATCCAGAGTTATATAAAATATAGGTGGGTAAAAACTGAGTGAGTTATACTAACTTTAGTTTGATTTGTTGTTGTAGCGGTTTGATTACAGTTAAATTAAACAGTCTTTTAATCTTTCTGTAAATTCTTGTTGTCTCCAGATCTGTCCAAACTGGTTCCATAATGTGGTGCTCATCAATACGAATCTGATACAAGTTGTTTCCTTAAATTATGTTAACAGGATAAATAGTTGTTAACATTATAAGTTATACGAATTAATTAAATTAAAAATTTCCTTAATTAAACTTTGGTTCAACTAATTTATTTTATAAAATTCAACGACCAATAATTACGTGGTTATCCTCTTATTTGATTATAACGTGCCCGAGCCATTGTTTCGAATACTGTTCTTCGTTCACAATCACTACCCTGTATCTTTGTTCCTGAACCCACTCCATACGCACGCAATGTCTCAAACACCACCGCACATTGCTTCAGCAACCAGAATTTCATCCTTGACCATCCTCGAACGCGCCCGAGCCTCCCCTGCCAATGCCCCAAGCCTGGTCCTTCCTGACACCACCGTTCGCCGGCGATGACACTTAAACCGTCGCCAACTTCGTGACAAAATATGGCAACCACGCTGCTTCAAATACGATCGCCACTAGTCGATCAGCAGACCTCATCACGCTCAACATGATTGTAGAAGAATGTTTGGGGAGAAGATCAACAGATCGAAAGGAAAAAGGATGGAAAGGCAGGCATTTTTCTGGTCATTCATTTTTGAAGGGTGGAGGCGCAGAGATTGGCCATGGAACGAACATTTTTTTTCTTAAATTTCTGGAAAAAAAATATGTGAAACTAACACCACCATATATATAGAAGAAGAATTAGAAGGGATAAGATTAACGTCTTTCATTGGTACACATTAGGCACGTTCTCAGGTCTGTATATCTATATTAGAGGAGGCATGCAGACGTAGTATAGTGGTAGCATGTACATGAAACTTAAGAGGTAAGGAATAGCTTAGTAGGTAGGCATGAGGCATGTGTTGATTTAATATATAGGGTGCACGTTTTATATTTTATTCTATACGTTGGTTTTTATCCGGTTCTTCTAGTTCTACCGTAAATTTTCGTCCGTCCTATATTCGTACCAAAATACACACTTCAAACGAAATGAAAACCGACGTACCGTTGCATCTTGTCGTTCTGATCCAATGGAACTCGTTTGGTCGAAATCCGACTCTGTTTGCACAACGGTGCTATTTAAATTTCAATTTATTTATCGGTTCCCACTTTAATTATCGGTCTTTCACAAAACAACTCCAATTGGATCCAAACTGGAAATCCTACAACAAGTAGTTAATATCTATTCCAATAAAATTCGTTTGGTCGGAAACGGAGGTCGTTCGGAAAATAGCTATTTCTAACGCTTAAATAATATCGATATAATATAAATTAACTCCAAAACAATTCATTTTAAATAATAATAAATTATTATTATCGTATATATATATATATATATCAAAATGAAATCATATATCACTTCAAATTCAACCAATATGGATTTATAACTCAACATGTAAAATCACGGTTAAACGATATTCAAATTATATAAAAACCCTTTATATTTATTAAATAAACGTTATAATTTATTAACAATTTCATAACGACTATTCGAAAAAATGAATTGGTCATAACTCACAACCTATAATATGAAATCTTGAATTTTCTCTTTTATTAGAAAATTATAATCAAATAGATTCAGACGATTCTTGTTTCAAAGAATTCCTAGTTAAAATGGATTCTGTATATTCAATCGAAGTTCAAAACTAAATAAAACGAACCACTGCGATGTTACGAGCTCGATTATAATTTAAATATAAATTTAACGTTCAAACTTCGTTCATTAAACGAATTCTGTATTATAAATCCATATATAATTCCAAATCAATATTAAAATAATAAAACAAATTAAATATCCGACTACCAAAAATACGGGACGTTACATATATATATATATATATATATATATATATATATATATATATATATAAGAGCGAATATTTGAACACAAATATTTGACACAAATCAAGAGACACAAAATTTTAACCATTGGATCAATTTGTATTTATGTAAGAGGTGAGAATTAGGGGGTAATCCAATGGACATATACATATATATATATATGTATGTATATATATATATATATATGAGCGTTCTGGGGAACCCCTGTTTTGCAGCACCTCTAACCTACCGTGAGCTACACTAATCCAAATCCAACAAGATTTTGTAGATGTTCAATCCACATATATATACTATCATCTATCCAAAATTTGAGCTCGTTCCGATATTCGTAACATTATCAAAATCTTATCTCAATTATTTACTGTACAGACATTTGTTCGAATGTTAATTTAAACATCAAATATATTATTCTACGAATGTCGGAATAAGCTCAAATTTTGGATAGATGGCAATATATATGTCGATCAAACATCTACAAAATCTTGTTGGATTTGGATTAGTGTAGCCCACGGTTGGGTAAAGGTGTTGCAAAATAGGGATGCCCTAGAATGCTCCTCATATATATATATATATATATATATATATATATGCATGTCCACATTCCTCATTTAAGAGAGACTACATGATGGTCAATCATGTTTTTATCTAATTCAAGATATTTAATCTACTTATAAACATAAGCGATTTATTATTATTTATTAATCCGTCATAGATGATTATTTATTGTTAATTCTATATTTGAGTTATTTGGATCTTATTATTTGTCATATTTTAGGTACCTATACCATTTTTAGTGTTATTTGACTATCATGTCATATGTTTATTGCAGAGCACCATTAAGTGTTGCTTTAAAAACACCCACCTCCTTCATTTGTCATCTTTATCATTTACTTATAAATATGTCGAACAAATTTCTTTGCAACACATCATATGGGTCTACATCTTTTGATACTTCATGGATTTCATCTTATATTAGAGCAGATTTATTAAGGATAACTCGGTAAATGATTTAAGTTACTTATTATTTTGCATCATTGTACATATTAACAAATATTCAATTTTGATAATCGAAATTTAAATATATTAAACTGAATCTTGGTTAGTCAAGCCTAAACACCGTTAATGGGTATCCATAGAACAATCACAAATAAACTTCAGATCATATAGTAGAAACAACAGTCCACAATCATAGATCAATCAAAAAAAGTAGTAAAAGCAAAAGAGAATACACAATTTTTTATAGTGGTTCAACAAACTTTGACATACGTCTACTTGAAGTAATCTTTGTATATACTGTTGATTACAAGTATAGTTCTAGTTATTTGTATGAATGAAAAGAGTAGAAGATGATGTTATCTCCAAGAGATGACAGAGCTTCCGCATGGAGAAGAAAAGATCTAAAGATTGGAGAAGAGATCCCTTTTTTTGAACCCCGTAGGTCTATTTATAGTTGAGAAGATGAAGGGTGATCGATCTAGAAATTCATAGAGAGGTCCACTAAGACGTGAAGATCCGACCCTAAAAGTGGGACTCGGGTCGCTTGACTCATAAGTGTTTGGTACTTATCCCCGTCGGTACCGAATCCTACCCTTTGATGGTTGCACCCTGTTGTATATAACAATATGATTTTTGTTTGATGATAACAAACATATGTATATTATTATAAATGTGTTTGTACTTGTATTATTCTACTACATCACATATAAAAGTAAATATTTATATTTGAATAAAATACTACTGCACAAGAATTTAAATATTCAAACAGTATTTTATTTGAACACAATATTTTATTTCAACATTTGAATAGTACATATTTTCCAACTGCACTATTATACATTCCACTGATGTATTACAATTCAATTTCATACACAATTCCGTTCTTATACATTGTTCCTCACTACAAGCACTCTGTCACTCAGTTTTACACACACACACACATAACTATATATATATATATATATATATATATATATATCTATACAAATATTATACATGTATGGTCAAAGCATCATTTTTTTAAAGGGTTAAGGCAAAATATACATGATGCACAACATACAAATGTACATGCATGGCGGTATGCTAATGTATCAAAGTCAAGTCAAGGACAAAGCACAAGGCAAAAGGTGCAAATGCAATGTGTGCACAAAGCTGCTCATATGCATAATACATGCATGTACTCTCAAAAAGAATTCCAGTGTAGTCGCATGACATGGCAGATCACATGGAAGAAAATATACACTGTGATTATATTCTTATACACACATAACCATGTGTATATATGTATATATATAATCCAACATATGTAGACATGTCAAGACAGGTGGGGTTTATGTGCTAACACAAACAACAAACATTCAAATGGTTAAAAATTCTTTTTCCAAAATTGTTTGGTCTCTGAAAGAATGAATTTAAATCTACATGAACATGATGGGAAAATCTTTCCTCTTTTAATTCTCTGAAATGGTAACAAATTGTAATGTCCCGGATTTTTAGCCATCTAATATTGAATATTTAAATTTATTTTAAATATTGGTTTGAAAAATATAAATGAATTTTTTATATGGAATTTTATCGATTTAATAATCGATATATGATTTAATTTCGAATATATCAAATTGCAGTATATGGAAACAACAAATAAAATCAGAATTAAAACTGAATTAAAATGATTCAGTCGATCTGAATATAAATTATATATAATAATAATTTATTATCGAGGAATTTATCATTTTTGAATTTAAATTATATTGTATTAATTTAATATGTTTTTAATATATGTCTTCGAATTAAATTTCGAAACCCGATCCGTTAAGTCAGAATAGCGGTATAACTTGGAGACGTCAGTCGTTAAGTTAATATAGGGATTTGTGTTGAAACTAGGGACCGTGAGATATTTTGGTATATATTATATAAAATAAAATCCTAATTAGTCTGATCAAAGTAAATACATTCATTTCAGCCAACCAAGAAAAACTTAAAACAACAGACATGTTTTTCTCGAAATATGTTTTATGTCCCCCTCATTCGATATCAAAGAAATTCGATATCAAATAAACACAATTTCAATGGCTTTGTACTCCCTGTCTTCCCTCTTCAGCTATAAAGCCACGCACCCCTTCTTTCTTTGAAACCGCGACTCTCCCAAACTGAAACTCCTGATAAAAAGAAATGTCATCCGTCCTCTGTCAAAAACAAGCTCACGCGAATCATTGATTATAAATAAAAATCGAGGCTTTAGTTTCCTTCTTCATTTCTGAAATAAAAAATCGAACAAACCATTCTCGTATAAAAAAAAGAGAAAAGAGAACCGCAAAGAATAGTGACAAAGGAGAAAACGTTAGGATTTCAATATATATTAACAGCAGACAGTCATGAAACCCTAGATCCAAATATGTAATCCATATTGATTTAATTGAGAACAAAACAGAAAATAGATAACTTGATTAGCGGAAGCGTACCTGGATCTGTATCTAATTATTGTTGTACCCGAATTCCATAATTGGTTGCCACGGAGAAGATTATCTGTTGTAGAAGAAGAAGAATTTGGTTCGGTCTTCCAAATTGACACAAACCCTAGATTAGATTCAGCACTCCGTAGAAGTGGTTAGAGAGTTGCTAAGGCTTGTGTAATTCGGGAACCATAACCCTTTATTTATAGAGTTGGCATTTTGTAATTCGGCCCTTCAACAAATTATAAAATGCCCCTGTATCTACACATTAGGCCCACGATAACTTAAACTTTAAGCCTATTAATTCTAGTCTAAAATTAGATCGCTTTAATTAGGCTTTAAACCAAAATAGCACAACACATTTTATTTTACATATGTGACCCAATTGTCGAAATATTCCAACAATCTCCCCCTGGGTCACATATGAAATAACCTTAAAATGTGTTTGACTTTATGAGCTCCAAAATTTGCTATTTATAACATATGGTGTATCTGAAACAATCTCGTCCATTAATTGGGTTGACAAAGGATCAAAGCGGCATTCGTTACATTTATCGTAACTAAACCCATCAATGGTCACATATATCAATACAATCAAACGACATATCATGGATGCGTAGCATGGAAATTACATGAAATGTGATCTATACATGTCTATTTCTAACAGGTCCTTCTTTAATGAGATCAAATGTTTAATATTTAAACAACCTGAGTGCAAAGAAAAATTCATTACTTTATTTCTGATCAGAAAAAGAACTTGATATGCATATATCTGTAACTGAAGTATAGAGCAATGAGTCATATGACAATACCAAATACAAACTCCCCCTGAACCAAAATATCCTTACATAAAGTTACACCAATTGAGCTACATGCTCATGAAAGACCTTAGGTGATAACCTTTTAGTAAGCGGATCCGCCATTATGGAGTTTGCCTAAGTGTGCTCTATGAATTACAATATATTTTGCACTCTTCCCTTATTGGAAAATAATATATTCTTTACTGTCACAATATTACTTGGTCTTTCAATTCTTTATCTATAACTGGAGTCTTGTGACAAAATTTCATTATTATTTTCCATATTTGGATGTCTTATAATTAACCAAAGACGATATTTTCAAAATGGCGAAAACTATAAGTGCCTAAATGACACTTTTCCCTTATATAGTTTCACCCATAAAATATATTATCATTGCTAGAAGTGGATCTTTTACAGTAATGACATCCAAAATATCCGGATCGTAATTCTTTATGTTCTCCACCCGATCCGATCTTTTATCTATGAGCATATAATCTTTTATTTTGTCTTTTAAAGATATATCATATATATCATAACCATTTTGGCTACAGAATCATTGATCCACTTTTAATATCAGTAAAGTATCTGCTAAATAATACACGCATATCCATATGTGTATATACATTAGTATGCATTAGAATTCACACTGCAAATGCATGAGAAATCTTTTGCATTTCTTTAATTTCAAGCATGGTAGTATTTATCTGTTTGGTAAAAGAAAAACAACTGAATCGCAGTTTACATGCCAAATCTTTTAAGCATTTATCTTCCTAATTCTTTTGTAATAATCCAAATATCACCCCATGAACAATAATAGTGTATTTGAATCCCAAATAAAAAAGATTAATCCATAAATGAATTTCTTAAGTAGTTTCACCAATGTCTCCATTGAGAAACATAACTTTAATCTCCATTAGATAATGCTCAAAAGTACAAAATGTAGTAAGCTCTAAAGCGATCGATTCTAAAGAATCGTTTACTAAGTCCAAAATGAAACATTCTTTAAAGAAAATAAAATTTCCTTTTAATAATAGTGATTTCAATAAAAGTTCCTTATAAAATTCAATATTACCCACTTGATCCCTTTTGGCTTTGAATAGTTATTCATAACCAATGACCTTATTACTTAAGTTAGAGGGAGATTTCAAACTTTATTATCCATATAGATTTATGCTATATGTTCATTTCTTAAATCCACATTTTAAATTAGTACCTTACATGGATTGATGTAAGTCCATAGCACACTACACCAAAAATGCCAATTTGGCAGGGTTCATGGCCGTATCAAAATGGATTTGATACGGTTTTCAGCCGTATCAAAAAATGGCGTCTCTGTTGCTTTGATACGGCTTAAAACCGTATCAAATTGGTATTTTGATACGGTTTTAAGGCGTATAAATTTATGAATTTGATACGGTTTTAAGCCGTATCAAATTAATAATTTGATACGGCTTAAAGCCGTGTCAAATTAATATGTTGGCACTGTTAACTTCATAGATCGATACGGTTTTAAGCCGTATCAATTTAATAGATTGATATGGCTTAAAACCGTATCAAATTGCTATACTGATACGGCTTAAAACCGTGTTTAATGCCTCATTTCTACAATGCTATCAACGAATTAGATACGGCTTTTAACCGTATCAAAATCGGTATATCATATATGCAATATACAAAAACACTGTACCCATTGAGATATATATATATATATATATATATATATATATATATATATATGCACAATAAAGAAGATACGCTGCACCCATATAACAGTATATAAAGAAGATACACAAAGCATAATTCGATTAATACATAAACCATAACTTCAGTTAATACAAACCACATAACACAATATATACAAAGTATAATGTTCACAGTTCTTGCTTAAAAAAAAAAGACAACAAAACTGCAGTTGTCGAACCCATGCAACTCATGTTTGTTCCAAAGCCTGAAAAGAAACTAAAATAACAAACATCAGGTTAGTTCTGTCTCCACGACAACAAGAAGAAGACACCACTGATCCAGTTTGCAACTCAGTTGCAAAATGGAATCATTTTGCGACTCGCAAACTGGATTCAGTTTGCGACTTCAGTCGCAGACTGAGTCCAGTTTGCGACTGAAGTCGCAAACTAGACACTATGTCCACCTACATTTTTCAACGGCTTGCAAACATTACCGTAATTCAAAAAACCTGGCTGTCAAGCGTCAATACTAAAACAAACAATACCGAACATGGGAAGGCAAAGAGGCAAAGCGATAAAAACATTCAATATTAAAGATGTACAATAGAAAAACGGTTCACAAATAAACTGCTATGAAATGGTAAACGTTCTAGGTACATATGCATGAAAACTCAATCAAGAAATGGCTTTCTGTTAAAATGATATAGTCAGACACTTTTTGGTGCCATTGTTAGGTTTCATTAGCATTACACTTGTTATTTTTTTGCATATAACAGGTGTAATAGTAATACCTTTCCAAACAGGTGTAATAGTAATACCTTGGTGCCTTCTTCCATCTACTCTGCAACAATAATTCGTCCCTGGTTATTCACAACCTATTAAAATGAAAGTCAATTAACAGCTTTTAAATGGATCTAAATTGATCCTGCATATCCGATCAACTTATGAACTTAATATTATAACCAGCTTAGGTGTACATGTCAAATGTTACAAGTTAGCATGGTGCCACATTATTTTCAATCTAATTGTATTTTGATTATTGAAATTATTATTTAACAAATTAGGTGCACTGAAAGGATGCTGGTAACTTAGTATAACCGAGCATGATATTACAATCACTGGCACTTATAGTAATAACTACATAAAATATTCTACCAAGAATATTGCAAAAATAGCAAGATGGTGACAGCATTTAAAAATGAGTTGGGACTTAATTTCACTTTCCAGAGACAATCTTCACTTCCCTGGTATGTTTATCATGAGAAATATATAGTATGCAATCAATTCAAATCTATTGTTATCGGCTTATAGATAGTTTGGGTACCCTGAAGGTGCGTTGCAGATACCAGTTTGCAGCAAATACAAACTTTCCCTTTGCATCCAAGCAAAATATATAATTGCCCCTTCAATTCTTTATCAACCCGCAAAACAAAAAGAAGGATGAATGTCAAGTACTTCAACAGATACCAGTCTGCAACAAATGCATATTTCCCTTTATTAGAAAGTATTAGGTTGATATATTAATTTTGCATTAAAATCTTCTGATATTTTTATTTTACATTGCATTTTTAACATTTATTTTGTATGATTTTTATCATGTTTAACTTACAAAAATCAATAATTTGGAATGTAAACTAATTTATCTAAAAAACTTTGACAAGATTTTGGCCATTAAATTCGATCAACTGTTGCTATAGTATCAATTCAACTTGAATAGAGATAAAAGGTCCTCAAAACTTGCATATAATCATGCTCAGTTCTAATAAATGATATACGAAAGGAATAATATCTCTCCACTTCTGTCCCTCATCACCGAGTTTGCTGCAAACTCCGTTCGAACTGAGTTTGCTGCAAACTCCGTTCGAACCGAGTTTGCTGCAAACTCACTTCCGGAACCGAGCTTGCCGCAAACTCAGTTCCGGAACCGAGCTTGCCGCAAACTCAGTTCCGGAACCGAGCTTGCCGCAAACTCAGTTCCGGAACCGAGCTTGCAGCAAACTCGGTTCCGGGCCGAGCCTCCAGCGAACTCGGTTCCGGACTGAGTTTGCGAACTCAGTTCCGGACTGAGTTTGCAGCAAACTCGTTCCGGAACTGAGTTTGCAAACTCAGTTCACAAGCAAGAGATGTGTGCACTATATAAAAAAATTATGGCACAAAAGATTTATTATTAGTAATACATATGATAGAATCACCAACCCCTGCTCTTGCAAGAAGGTCCAATGATGGAGGATCAATTCCTATTTGGTTGATGACAACAAAGTTCTTATCAGTTCCAGCGCAAACCTGAATGACAAAAAGAAATGAATAAACATGTGAAAAATGCTGGATAGAAGCGGCAGTAACAGTGCATCTTTTCCAACCTTGTTCTTTAGGTCAATAATCTTCTTAACTCTCTCATCAACTTGGCGCCTTTCGGCAGCAACCATCTTCTCTCGCTGCTCGGCATTTGAGTAAAAAACCAGCATTCACTTCACTGAATCATGTATATATATATTTTAAAGAGTAAACTGATAAAAGAGTAAACCATCTTCTCTCGCTGTTCGCGAACTTTTGTTTTGCTATGAGCCTATGAGAAAAAGAGTAAACTGATAAAAACTAATCAAATTAAACATGCTCACCAAATTGATTTCATCAGAACGTTGCTGTATGAATCATGTGTATATATATTTTAAGCATTTTCTTGGTATGGTTTACTTCATACTGATCATAGGAGTTAACTTTTGTCACTTTTGTCTAACAAATTGAACAAACAGAGTTTTTTCTTTCCACCTATGTACTTTGACTTTTTTTTTAAAATCAAAAAGCAGTTTGGTTTTGTATTAATTCTTGAAATGAGTTCATGCATGTTCTAAGTTTGGTTAATTAATAACCCAACATGAATGCGTAACTTTTTACTGTTTAGTGAGATGAACATAACATCTGCCAATGTTTGCTTCAAGCTAACATAAATAATAATATATCTCTTTTTTTGGCAAAGCTAAATAGTAATATATCTTAGAAAAAGGTAAATGTTAAAGAGAAGAAATTTGCTCGCCTTGTTAAAAGACCAGTTCCTCTATCAATTTCTGAAACAAGAGCACTCAAGTAAGCTTTTCAAACATAAACTAGTAACATGTTATATAAGTGAAACTAAAAGCATATTTGAATTTATTTAAACGTTTCGTGGCCGAAATAGTGAAGCGCTAAAAGTTAATGGCAAAATAAAACCTTTTAGCATGCCAGTCAAGAAGATAAAATTACTTTAATTAGGCTCATAGAATAGATATGCATAAATATTAAAATGGTCATAGAATAGATGTATTATTATCTTTAACATGAGAATGTTTGTCCTGGTGCTTAAATATAAAACTGAACATAGTGTTATCACACTGAAACCTAGCATGAGTTAAAAACAGAGAGAAAAACATTTTCGTATGGACATATTTATATAATGTGTGATTCATCTAAAACTCGGATATTCGGGTATCCATTTGTAAATTGTTTTAAGTATTCTGGTATAGCCCAAACTCAAGCATTACAAAAATTTAGAAGATCTAAATTAAGAATATTATACCCCTATGCAAGACATTCAGTCACAATTTAAATGTCCTTTTAAAAGAACTGGATGATATCGAAGTTGGGTTTAGATGAACTCGTATAGTTTTACTAAAAGATTAACAAAACCCCGCAACATCATTGTGATCAAGTAGACTTGTAAGCAGAAAACATGTCAGTTTTATGTTACTTGCAAAACAAAATGTGTAGAAATTAATTTGAGTGTTTTAATACATTTACATATATTGCCTAAATCCTTTATCTAATTTGAGTAGCCAAAACAAATTCAGATACCTAAGAATTAGTGATTTACAGAAAAGCAATAAGTCCAGTTAATTTGCATTATCAGAATTATTAGATTAGTATATAATTATTCATCATGGTAGATATGATCCAGCTTCGTAGTTTCCACCATGATTAGTTGTTCTAGAAGACGCCAGTTTGCCTAAGAATTATATTAAATGCATAAATCATGTAGTTTTTGAGTGCAAGACGGGTTTTACGAATCTTTTTGTGAAAATAGGCTATTAAAGCCATGGTCGAAAATAAGTGCCATAGCTAGCAAGAAATGGTAAAAGCAATTAATTATGTATCAAAACCACTGAGTTGCAACATATAAGGTAGCCAAATTCTGAATAAGCAAAACAACAAATTTCTTGTATACTACCAATGAAAAATATATGTGATAAAGAAGTCTAAAAGTTAACAATATGTAAAAAGGGTTCCTACCATTCTCGGTTTAAGTTTTGTGATCACCGAGCAACACGGCACCCCATTGCTAAATTCAACATCTATTCGTTCAGTTTTACGCAGTATGACATTGACCGATATTTATCAATAACAATCAACGGTATGCCATCATTACTTTGCTTGTTGAATATATCTATAGCTGTATAGTATACAGGAACCTAAAACCGGCTATAAACTTTTCTTATAAACACTTCTACAAATCTATAACCCAGTGATTCCAAAAAAAATTAACATGCTGATATCTAAAGGCTATGCATATTCTATAACATTAGTACAATTGAAACTGCCAAGATGAACATTGAAATTTAGTGGAAATCCCAAAAAACAATGCATTTAATTAAAAAAAATGTAATAAAATGGTAGTTTTATCAATCTGAGTTGCAAACCTGCATCATATATCTTAGGAGGATTATTTGAATGTAAATTTTGATCTTAAAATAACCAAATTTTTGTATTGATACTGCACGTTACTTCAACCTTTTAAATTAATTGAATAAGAATATAATTAGAGGAAAACACGATTGAGTAGAAATTGCCAGTAGAAAGTTTTTGACTATGTATTATAATAATAGAAAGTTCAAAATATGACAAAAGATTTCCTCAAGCTACAGAAGAACGATTATACAAAGCATGAAATTCTAACCATAACTGAAAAACAAATATCCGAATAATTTAATAGTACAGATACTAAGCAACAAAGAAGGCAATCTTTACAGTGGAATACTCTACAAATTAAAATGCTCAAACAGATCAGTGTTCTTATTTCTGCAATTTTTTATACTTTTTCCGTAGGGAAAATCCTTTTGACTTAGAATTGTTAGAAATAAACCTATATGTCATGTTACCATTAGGCTAAGTTTATGCAAAATAGTGAAGTATCAAATAGTAGGTGAATGATAAAACAACTAATTTTCTATAATATGTGTAGCATCGTTAGTTTGTCAAAATAGAAAACGGACACAGAAGAACCAACGGTAAGGAATAATAATACATCACACAAAATAAGTAAAAAACAGAAAAACAGGAGTCTAACCTCGGTTGGAGAACACACTTCAGAATTGCAGCAAAACAAAGAAGCCAAGTTCAACTCACAAGCAGCTCCTGCTGATATGTGGGAAAGAAAGAAAAGTCAGTATACACTTAAAATGCACAGTAACAGTACAAAGTCAGGCATACTTGCAGTCTTTCTTTATAATATGCCAAATAGGCTATACTTAAAATACACTTGAAATGTTTGCACTGTAATTTTTTACCATAGTTGTAACATTACATTTTATAGCAATATAGTAACATTGGTTTGATGCAATCTGGCTATGATGTTACCTGCTACACATGTTCCGAAGGGTACGATATATAAGAGAACCACTTTTTCGCCTCTATTTGTCCAGTTATTTAAATTTCGAACCATTATTGTTACAATAATAAAATAGCAACATGGTTTTCATCCTTAACCGGTTTTACTGTTATGTCTATAGTTGCAGTCACTTGAATGTCAACATATTTCTCGATTGTGATGCTTATTGGTTACATTGAAGTTAATATACCCAACACTACCAGAACACTATTCTGTTTTCATTAAACTGGGAAATCGAACATTAATATAATTGAAGCATAAATGATTGGAACTCACAATTATACCACAGTAAACTTACTTTAAACCAATACTATTTTTATAACTTAATTTGTACCTTTCAAAACATCATTGCTTTTGTATGCCTTATAGCATTCCAAAGGATGAAGCTTCTCAAGCACCTGAAATGGAGACCCAAACGAAGTCAGGTATTTAATTATGTCTGCAGCTTCTCAAACACCCAAAATACAATAAATTAACTTCAATTCAAAATCAAATCAAACAATAGATGTTCAGAAAGATTATTACCTGCAAATTCACTTTAAATCGATTTAGAAGTCGTCAATTAGAGCTATAAAATCAGAGAGAATTGCGAGCAACCGAGGTTGAAAAAGGCAACGATCAACTGATATAGAAAAGGCGTTGATCAAGTTGAGATAGAGTGAATCTTGTTGAGCGAGAGTGTAGACTTTACTTCCGTAGGGTTTTCATTGACAAGAGCGAATTGGGAAAGCAAATTAAGAGGAATCGAGATAATTAGAAAAGAAGGGGCCAGGGTTTGTGAGAAATAAAAATCACAGCCAAAAAAATACGATGGTGATTTAATACGGGCTAAAGCCGTATCAAAGGGAGCAATCCGAAGCTTCTACGATCTACAGCTGGATTTTAAGCATTAGGGAAGGTGTGGATCGGTTGAGTGTAGAAATTCAAATTTAATACGGTTATGAGCCCCATCAAATTTAATACAGCTTAAAACCGTATCAAATCTTTGAATCCTGGTGTGTCAAATTGACTGTTTTAGTGTAGTGGCATCATCTTTATCAATCCATTATTTATCTTTATGAAGAAATACTACACAATAATTTGAAATAGCATTTCTTCCCATTTAGGTGGATTTCCATAGTGATCTTTGCATTTTGAGGTTGTTGAGTTTGTTTTCTTGAAACAGTAACCTTAGCTTATAGAAAAAATTATCTTCAACATCGTCTTATTATGGTTCTTTATTTACTTCTTCCTAATAAAAGAAAACAAATCTTAAACTTTAAGCGAAGAAGCAACCGCGGTTGAATCAAAGATAATGATTCTCTTTAAAGACAATGGTATTACTTTATTTCTCCCCCCAAACTCAACATCCTCAAAAAACTATTGCATTTCCCGCTTTAAAACTTTTCCTTAGTGTGGGTTCATAAAAAATTATAAACTTTAAATCGCTTAGAATATCAATAAAGTACTTTTTATCTTTATGATATCTCAATCTATAACTCCTTAGTAAACTGAAACAAATGATTATATTAATCACCAAAACAAGATTTGAGATATCATTACAAGCTATTTAGCATAAGTAGCCATAACTTATATATCAGACATTAAGAGCTTCAATTACATAAAAATTTGAATTTATTCATAAATTAACATTATTATATATTGATGAACAATAATAACCTAATATGTTCACCTTAGAAATACAAAACCGAAATCTGTCTAAATGACATCATAAATAATATATCAAATAAATCCAAAAAATTTGACTTAAATCTCAATAATAATTATAAAATATCAAGTATATGTTACTTTATATGTCTGTATATCTCATTAAATAAACAACTATAAAAAAAAATATTTGTATTTTTTTTCTTTTCTTTGAGATCCTTAGCGACTTCTTAATCCTTATTCATACATTTATTTACAATGTATATTAAATGAGTACTTTTCAATCATAAAAACTTCAATCTCTATTTTAATTACTAAAGCGCTAAATTAGCCCAATAAGATAACATATTATTCTTAAAATAATGAATATATTGAAGATAGCACCAAAAATAACAATAACTTGAGCGTCTTTAGCTTTTGAAGCAATATCTTTTTTCGTATAGTACTTATTTATATTTCTTTTACTCTGACTTTATGTAATCAAGCACTACAAAGAGTGCTTGATTTCCCCTATTGTTTTCACAAAAACCGTTTCCATTTTCAGTAGATAACTTAAACATAATTAGTTATCGTTACCTATAGCACATCCTTGAAAACTTTTGAAGTATTTACTTAATGATCCTTTAACTCTTGCCTTTTGAATTATATAACCTTTCAATATTCTTCATAACATAAAAAGAATATTTAACCGTAGTAGGGCAAACTGAAACCCTCATAATTGCAAGAGTTAAATTTATAAAGTCAAGAACAAACAATATGCTCTCTTACAAATTCTTATATTTATCCCAAAACAAGATGGGAATATTCTTTAAATTGGCAGATAATTCAAAATTAGCTGAAAATGAACAAAAAATAAAATGAAGATTGACCATATATGCTCATAGCCAAATATCAACCATAGTAAATTCAAATAATTGGTTAGTCACTGAAACGACCCGAACTTCCCCGTGAAGGAAAGCACGGATAGAATTGAGGACAAGACAAAATAGAACGCAGACGGAAGAACATTTCATTGTTATTACAACAATTCCATCAGATACAAGAATATACAGAGTATAAGTGAATAAATTACATTCGATAAATATCAGAGATTACAATAAATTACATAGCAGCGGAAAAATATACAAAACACAATTGAAAGTGATACACGGATACAGAGCTTTCCGAGCATCGTTCCAGCTGTATATCAGGACCTTGTGAATATAAATCTGCAAAACCAAAACTACTAGCTGCCCGTGCGGAAAATAGGGGCACCCAGAGTTTAGGTTAAAACAATAAACTCCAGGTCAGTCATGTGACTGGTGTGAGAACTAAAACAGTTATTTAAAACTTTACTTTAAAAGAGCGTAATCCAAGGGACCACGCCGTATAACACGGAACGGGTTTCCTCCCAAGAATACTAGTGCATATACAAAACAGCGCAATGCTCTTTAGAAAAATGAAGCTATTATAAGACCCAGGTCCCATCACACAATGCAACGCAAACCAGAGGATAGGGTTTTCTTTTATAATAGCCAAATAATGCTTGATACGTTTAAAACACATTATTTGATACTATAATAGGTGTATAGTGTCAAAACAATTTCAAATCATAAATATCAATCATAGGCGGCATGGGTACCATCTATCATGTCGCCATACTAGTTCTACAATTAAAACCGCAATATCACGTATTGGAAATTGGATTCCGTCATGAGCCGAGGCAAGGGGCAAGCTCCTCTCCGCGTTCGAGACACTCTAGCAAATGCCTCGGGACCGCACACAGCAATCCCTGGATCCTCCAAGGCCGGTCCTCTCTTACTTTTGAGGATTGGCAATTCCTGAACACACGTTTCCCGGTCCTTACAGACCTATATCCGAGGAGCCTCGTATCCAACAACCACACAGGTGAAAAGTATATAAATGTCAGGGCTGGTAGGTCACTGACACCACCCTAGCTAGAAAGAAACGTCGTGCACTCCTTGGGTCCGTATCCCGTTTTTGACTCATACCGAGGTGTGAGGCTCGCGAATTCACGTTATACACAAAGCTACGCCACACAGGCCGTGCTTTGATCATCAACCACAAGACTTTGCTTTTCAACAGAAGCCTTGATCAATTGCCACTTACGCGTGCCACATTGGCAATTCACTCCATGCGACTGATGTCCATCGATATACAACCTCTGAGTTCGTACGTCTCAGAGAAGGGCGTTAAGCAAGAGAATAAATTCTCTGCCGCCAAACAGATGTATATTTAATAGAGATCAATCAACACAGAATAAAATCCAATGTCAGACACACAATCCATTTACAAGTTCGTTTTGGGTCTGAACGAAACCGGAGGCACTTTCCTCGCATATCCATCCATCTCCAGGTACGTCTGGTCGATCACCAACTGATTTCCTCATCCTGGGTGTACAGCCCAATCAAGATCATCAGTAATCACCCAAACGATGTGAAGACTTCCGGTCTTCAACCACCATCTTCATCTTCGACATCTCGTCGAATCGGTTATTCAGAATGGGTATAACCCGGCCTTTCTGAATAACCCACGTATATAATTAACAAATGTTACACAAACACAATGAACGCCTCATTCCAATTCAGAATATTCTCTTATTCACAAAATCACATTCTTAGGGAAAGGTTCCCATTAATTTTATCAAAGATAAATTCTTCTAAATTTATTCTTTAATCTTCCTTTGGATATCATTTCAAACTAGTCGGGATTAACGAGCCACACCGAAGTAATTATTTAGTTTATTTCCCAATCCCAACCTATATATCCCATGGAGAAAACTGGAAATACTCCACATCTAACACCACGGTGTTATCGGTAAAATTAATTACCATTTCACGTTCAAATCTAATTAAAGATTTAACTATCTCTTTGGAGCAAAACTGGTGATACTCCACTCTCGATCACTTTTCAGATTTGATAATTTAAATTATCAATTCACATTTTAATCTAATTAAAGATTCATTAAAACTCCACTTAGTTTTAATCTTTTCAGAAATCGATATCTTGCCTTTAACTAGGTTAAAGAACCAATGTCATCTGAAACACGACTCACGATAAACCCAAATCACATTTGATATTAAATGCAAGGCTCTGAATAGAAAATATACCGACTTATATTCAATATCAAATTCTGAAACCAACAAATATCGTATTGGAAATAACGATATAAAATATATCTTTCAAATTCCCATAACCATATCTGTATAGTCACGAAATCCAACATCGAAATATTCCGAAGATAATTTCGATTAAATTCCAGTCCAATCCACGTATTGGAAATATCGATTATTTTTAAAATCACTTTCAAATTCAATTTATTTATTTCAAAAATAAATTGATTTTAATTCTAGTTCAAAACTAGTTCATTTCGATAAAAATATATTTTTATCCTTTCAAATGTGGAATTCTTCAGCTCAATTTTTCCCAAATCACATATTATGATTTTACACAAATTATCGATATTTTTAATAATTTTATTAAGGCCCGTACAGTCGATTTCCATCAACGGCCATCGAACTGCACTTACAGCGACCTTTTTCAAATTTGATTTGGACATAATTCCAAATCCAACCGTTAGATTTCAAATTTCTAATATTCA
The DNA here is from genome assembly GCA_030737875.1 of Allium sativum. Taxonomy (NCBI): domain Eukaryota; kingdom Viridiplantae; phylum Streptophyta; class Magnoliopsida; order Asparagales; family Amaryllidaceae; genus Allium; species Allium sativum. The sequence continues at coordinate 658,522,673 of CM060909.1, read as the reverse complement.
TTGGAAAGCTCTTTTCGATACGAACCCAACGGTTCCGGTTTTAGGAGAATCCGACGGTCGGATCTCCCGTAATGTCCGTTTGAAATAAATGGTCGAAATTCACGAACTGTCGCGGCGCGTCGCGTTCTATTCAGGCCATTATATTATATATATAATATATATAATATATATTTCGTCGATTTCTATTTAAAACGAATTTTATAAATCGTTTCTAAAACAATTCAACTTCTACATTCAATTTCAAATCGATTGGATTTCAATTCAACTCGAATTCATTTCCATTTTATTTAATTCAAATTCAAATTCGTTTCAATTCAATTCAAATTGAAATTCGTTTCAATTCAAATTGATTTCAATTTAATTTCGATTCGAATTCAATTAAATTTCAGTTCGTTTTCAATTCAACTTGAATTTGTTTTATATTCAATTCCATTCGAAGTCCTTTTATATTCAATTCAAATTCGTTTTCTTTTCAATTCGAATTTGCTATAATATTCATTTCAATTTGAATAAAATCGATATAAATATCGTTCACGTCAAAATGGCGCAAAACTAATCAACTTGGCTTTATATTTTTCACAACTTCTTTATTCTATTCAACAAATGAATATTTATCCCATTCAACACATGAATCTATATTTCTTTCAACACATGAGTGATGTCAACACATCACTATTGTTGTTATGTAAAATATTTTATAAAACTATGGTATCTATCGTTTGATTTTAATTAGACTCCACCGTGAAGTAGATGCTAATGGTAAATATGATAAAGATGTAATTTATTTTATTTAAAATATTTTACTCAACACATGATCATCGTCAACACATGACTATTTTTATATTCAACACATGAATTTTCTTTTATAATATTCATTATTTTCCCGATTGGAATGAGGCCCAATCAATCACCATATAATGTTCATTATATGGATTTCCATACATCACACGTATATAATAGCATTGAAAAATAATCAACCATCAACCAAAGTGCACTACACTGTATAAGCATCAAATATAGATATCTGACGCTTATAACAGCCTGTCAATCGATCGATCGACATATTTAATCAATCAGGATGAGTGAACTTCAAATTTCATCCCAACACCCGTGTGGGGTTTCAAACAATCAAACACAGATTTTATTTGTGCAGTTGGGCGACGTGTAAAATTTATCGACCCAATCGATATCAGTCAAATCAGTGTATATAAACAAATCGGCCGATTTGTTTATAAATATTCATTTATTCACTTTCACGTTAAAAATTATATTTTTAACGATAAAACATTTTATTTTAACACATGAATTTCTATTCAGTTCATTTATTCAATAAAATGATATTTTTATTTTTCTAACATATTTTAGAAAATTTCGGCGGCATAACGGCACGATACTAGAAACGGGACGAGGCCTAGCCTTATCCCCGGTCTAGTGAAGGCCCACGCCATTCACACATCAATCAAATCAATTTCAATTCACCAAACAATTCAATTTAAACCAAATAGACTAACCAACTACACAACCAAACAATTTAACAAACAAGCCATCCATGGTCTGTGGATGACAGGTGTCAGGTGCTACTAAACACCGTCTGCATCCTAGTATATATATATATATATATATAAAAGAGAATTTGAGTGAGAAGTTCTCACCGAAAGCTATCCAATACCACGACACTCCTATTGTAGAGATCTTCGTCGTTCTCGCCTTTTCTTCTCCTTTGTTGCCCGTAGCCACTACATATAGAAATCACACATTTTTATATTTCGATGTCTTTAAAATAAAAATCACATTTTTATTTATTCACTTTCAATTTAAAAATCATATTTTTATAATCACTTCATATATTTAAAAATCGAATTTTTACTATGCTATTCAATATATAAAAATCGAATTTTTACTTTGGTGTCATATAGATAAAAATTCCATTTTTGCAACGATGTTCATATAATAAAGATTATATTTTTATCACGCTATTCTCTATATAAAGATTTCGCCCTTTCAAAAATAAAGTTTTCGCCTTTATAAAAATAAAGTTTTCACCTTTATTATATTTAAAATATCGTCTTTGCCTTTATAAAAATAAAGTTTTCGCCTTTATAAAAATAAAGTTTTCGCCTTTATTATATTTAAAATATCGTCTTTTTATTTTTAAAGATTTTACCTTTTCAATTTCATCCTTATAGAAATCACATTTTATTTTGCTACCTATAAAAAGATGATATTTTTAATATTCCTAACATGTAAAAATTATATTTTTAATTCTTTAAAAATATAAAAATCATATTTTTACATCTTCTATATAGTAAAGATTATATTTTTAGAATTTTATAAATATAGAAATCATATTTCTATTATTAAAAATCACTTCTTTTCCTCTCTTAGCTAATGAACAAATAAAAATCTTAGCTTGTTCATAAAAATCAACTCTTTGTTTATTCTAAATTCTTGTCTTTTTATATTTTCTTCAAAATCAAGTCTCTTACATTTAGAAATCAAATCCTTTATGACAGTAAAAATCAATCCTAAATCATAATGGTTCATACAAAATTTTAATAGCAAAAATAAATAAATACTAACTAATAGAAGACTTACAGTGTTTTTTTTATAAGAGGGAGGGGGTTCGACAGTCGAGCGGAGGCCGAGGGAGGGGCGTTTGGGGTCGGCGGTGGTGGCCAGCGGGGTGGAGGAGGTCGGGGTTGTCGGCTAGGGTTTCAGGCGGGAGGGGGTTCGGTTGCTGGCGCGATGGGGGTTGCGCGCAGGGGGGGGGGTGGCGAGGCGGAGGAAGAAGGAGGAGGAGAAGAAGAAGAAGGCGGCGCGACGTCGCTGGGGGGGGCGCGATGTGGCGGCGGCGGCTCCCCCCCCCCCCCGTCACCCTCGTCTCTCTTTTTTTTTATACTGAATCGGGAAAGAAGAAGTAAAAGGGGGGGCTTTTATAAAAGTTATATTATTTAATTTATTTATTTTTAATTGCAAAAAGTTGACTTTCACAAACGACCTCTAAACGAGGTCCACCGCCTATCGTCCTTAGCGTATTACCCCCATTCCGAACACAATGGGATATGTATCGCAAGCTGATTCAGCTGTTTCGATTAGTTTTCGTCAAAATCAACATATAACTCTATATATTGAATTTGAACGCGCATTTCAATTTACCGGGGTCACATACTAACTCTAAAAATTGCAGAAAAATATTTTCTAGCTTCGTATTGACGATACGGTCCTAACAAAACTAGTTTCGTCGAATTCTGAGACCGTTGGAAAAATGGCCAATTTCCAGTCGATTAAAATCAACTGAAACTGGTCAAACGCGTTTTCCTTTGCCACGCTCACATATTGATTCGAAAAATTATGAAATTTGAAACCTAGCAATAATTTGACACTGCGGATCCAACAAAAGTGGTTTCGTCGAAATCCGAGGTCGTTTGCAAAATGTCCATTTTTAAGGGCCTGAATTCCATAGCGACTATTCAGAATTTTCAACTGGACATATCTTTTGATTCCCGCTATGAAATTTTGATCTTTCGGATTCGTTGGAAAGATATTATCAAATAGATCCTAATGTTTTTGGTTTCACTAAAATCCGGATTGTTTTGCACCCGGTACATTCAATTGAAGTTTGAAATCGAATTATCGAACTACCACGCCATTTTCAATTCTATTTATAATTATATATAAATATTTATATTCTAACGACGACGTGTATAAATATATACGTCGAATCCTATTCAAAATAAATTTCTCGTTGATATTATTTAAAATAATCTATAATAAATGTTCAAAATTCACTAAAATTGCCGAAATAAAAATTTTAAACTGGCCCAGATTTTCCGGGTTATTACAATCTCCCCCACTTAAAACTTTTCGTCCCCGAAAAGGAACAAAGTCGAAAGTGGTTTGATTAATCAACTCTACGTTCGATCTGGCTTCCATTCTCCAACTTTTCAGTTTCTGAGAATTTTCAAATTTTCAAAAATTTGGCTAACACCCTAAATTTTCGAAAAATTTCGCCATAACCTCCCCTGCACCGGGAGCATCGGGGAATTTCAAATAGCTTCCCTGGTCCTTCAGATCTCAAAAAGAAAAAGAAAAAGCCAAGCGGCTAGCCAATAGGCTCATAAAATCATCATCACCCAAACAAAACAGTAAATTATAGTAAACATGTACCTATTTGTCGGGCAAACAAATTTTATTCTTCGGCTCTAGCCTCCTTGCTATGACCTGTTCAATGTAAGTATATGTATACACAAGCAAATGCGACCAATTTTCAATACAATTCAATATTTGATTATATTAGGCTAAATGGTTAAAATTATCAAACAAATGAACAAACAACACAAACATCAATCAATTAGTGAATTAGAGTTTCAAATTCATAAATTTGATATATGTACAGAAAATCATGTTTTGATGCCAATTCACAACAATGTGTTCTAGCTATATAAGTTTTGGTTCTCACACCAATCTAATGGAAATATATAGAAATCACACCTTCGAAATACGAATATAAATACTGATGATGTGGCCACATCATCAGAATTATCTCCGGGTGTCTAGAATGTGACTCTATATCTATCCAGTATATTAAAACTTCGACTATACGTTCATGACGCGTATACGCGAAATCTATATATACTCGATTGTCCATATTCAAAATAAATAAATATTCCAATACGAATAAAACGATTTAAATTTTAAAACAAAATTGTTTTCATTTGAAAAATATACTCTTCACACTCGTTCTAGGATACTACTGATCCTATCTCTAACGAGTCATTCTAATTGGATTTTACAAATCCAATATCTGATGAATTCTTTCGTATGGTTCTAATGTGTCTTGTTCTCGAGCTCTGTAAACCAAAGCTCTGATACCAAACTGAAACGACCCGAACTTCCCCGTGAAGGAAAGCACGGATAGAATTAAGGTCAAGACCAAATAGAACGCAGACGGAAGAACATTTCATTGTTATTACAACAATTCCATCAGATACAAGAATATACAGAGTATAAGTGAATAAATTACATTCGATAAATATCAGAGATTACAATAAATTACATAGCAGCGGAAAAATATACAAAACACAACTAAAAGTGATACACGGATACAGAGCTTTCCGAGCATCGTTCCAGCTGTATATCAGGACCCTGTGAATATAAATCTGCAAAACCAAAACTACTAGCTGCCCGTGCGGAAAATAGGGGCACCCAGAGTTTAGGTTAAAACAATAAACTCCAGGTCAGTCATGTGACTGGTGTGAGAACTAAAACAGTTATTTAAAACTTTATTTTAAAAGAGCGTAATCCAAGGGACCACGCCGTATAACACGGAACGGGTTTCCTCCCAAGAATACTAGTGGATATACAAAACAGCACAATGCTTTTTAGAAAAATGAAGCTATTATAAGACCCAGGTCCCATCACACAATGCAACGCAAGCCGGAGGATAGAGTTTTCCCTTATAATAGCCAAATAATGCTTGATACGTTTAAAACACATTATTTGATACTATAATAGGTGTATAGTGTCAAAACAATTTCAAATCATAAATATCAATCATAGGCGGCATGGGTACCATCTATCATGTCGCCATACTAGTTCTACAATTAAAACCGCAATATCACGTATTGGAAATTGGATTCCGTCATGAGCCGAGGCAAGGGGCAAGCTCCTCTCCGCGTTCGAGACACTCTAGAAAATGCCTCGGGATCGCACACAGCAATCCCTGGATCCTCCAAGGCCGGTCCTCTCTTACTTTTGAGGATTGGCAATTCCTGAACACACGTTTCCCGGTCCTTACAGACCTATATCCGAGGAGCCTCGTATCCAACAACCACACAGGTGAAAAGTATATAAATGTCAGGGCTGGTAGGTCACTGACACCACCCTAGCTAGAAAGAAACGTCGTGCACTCCTTGGGTCCGTATCCCGTTTTTGACTCATACCGAGGTGTGAGGCTCGCGAATTCACGTTATACACAAAGCTACGCCACACAGGCCGTGCTTTGATCATCAACCACAAGACTTTGCTTTTCAACAGAAGCCTTGATCAATTGCCACTTACGCGTGCCACATTGGCAATTCACTCCATGCGACTGATGTCCATCGATATACAACCTCTGAGTTCGTACGTCTCAGAGAAGGGCGTTAAGCAAGAGAATAAATTCTCTGCCGCCAAACAGATGTATATTTAATAGAGATCAATCAACACAGAATAAAATCCAATGTCAGACACACAATCCATTTACAAGTTCGTTCTGGGTCTGAACGAAACCGGAGGCACTTTCCTCGCATATCCATCCATCTCCAGGTACGTCTGGTCGATCACCAACTGATTCCCTCATCCTGGGTGTACAGCCCAACCAAGATCATCAGTAATCACCCAAACGATGTGAAGACTTCTGGTCTTCAACCACCGTCTTCATCTTCGACATCTCGTCGAATCGGTTATTCAGAATGGGTATAACCCGGCCTTTCTGAATAACCCACGTATATAATTAACAAATGTTACACAAACACAATGAACGCCTCATTCCAATTCAGAATATTCTCTTATTCACAAAATCACATTCTTAGGGAAAGGTTCCCATTAATTTTATCAAAGATAAATTCTTCTAAATTTATTCTTTAATCTTCCTTTGGATATCATTTCAAACTAGTCGGGATTAACGAGCCACACCGAAGTAATTATTTAGTTTATTTCCCAATCCCAACCTATATATCCCATGGAGAAAACTGGTAATACTCCACATCTAACACCACGGTGTTATCGGTAAAATTAATTACCATTTCACGTTCAAATCTAATTAAAGATTTAACTATCGCTTTGGAGCAAAACTGGTGATACTCCACTCTCGATCACTTTTCAGATTTGATAATTTAAATTATCAATTCACATTTTAATCTAATTAAAGATTCATTAAAACTCCACTTAGTTTTAATCTTTTCAGAAATCGATATCTTGCCTTTAACTGGGTTAAAGAACCAATGTCATCTGAAACACGACTCACGATAAACCCAAATCACATTTGATATTAAATGCAAGGCTCTGAATAGAAAATATACCGGCTTATATTCAATATCAAATTCTGAAACCAACAAATATCGTATTGGAAATAACGATATAAAATATATCTTTCAAATTCCCATAACCATATCTGTATAGTCACGAAATCCAACATCGAAATATTCCGAAGATAATTTCGATTCAATTCCAGTCCAATCCACGTATTGGAAATATCGATTATTTTTAAAATCACTTTCAAATTCAATTTATTTATTTCAAAAATAAATTGATTTTAAATCTAGTTTAAAACTAGTTCATTTCGATAAAAATATATTTTTATCCTTTCAAATGTGGAATTTTTCAGCTCAATTTTTCCCAAATCACATATTATGATTTTACACAAATTATCGATATTTTTAATAATTTTATTAAGGCCCGTACAGTCGATTTCCATCAACGGCCATCGAACTGCACTTACAGCGACCTTTTTCAAATTTGATTTGGACATAATTCCAAATCCAACCGTTAGATTTCAAATTTCTAATATTCATTGGAAAGCTCTTTTCGATACGAACCCAACGGTTCCGGTTTTAGGAGAATCCGACGGTCGGATCTCCCGTAATGTCCGTTTGAAATAAATGGTCGAAATTCCCAAACTGTCGCGGCGCGACGCGTTCTATTCAGGCCATTATATTATATATATAATATATATAATATATATTTCGTCGATTTCTATTTAAAACGAATTTTATAAATCGTTTCTAAAACAATTCAACTTCTACATTCAATTTCAAATCGATTGGATTTCAATTCAACTCGAATTCATTTCCATTTTATTTAATTCGAATTCAAATTCGTTTCAATTCAATTCAAATTGAAATTCGTTTCAATTCAAATTGATTTCAATTTAATTTCGATTCGAATTCAATTAAATTTCAGTTCGTTTTCAATTCAACTTGAATTTGTTTTATATTCAATTCCATTCGAAGTCCTTTTATATTCAATTCAAATTCGTTTTCTTTTCAATTCGAATTTGCTATAATATTCATTTCAATTTGAATAAAATCGATATAAATATCGTTCACGTCAAAATGGCGCAAAACTAATCAACACGGCTTTATATTTTTCACAACTTCTTTATTCTATTCAACAAATGAATATTTATCCCATTCAACACATGAATCTATATTTCTTTCAACACATGAGTGATGTCAACACATCACTATTGTTGTTATGTAAAATATTTTATAAAACTATGGTATCTATCGTTTGATTTTAATTAGACTCCACCGTGAAGTAGATTCTAATGGTAAATATGATAAAGATGTAATTTATTTTATTTAAAATATTTTACTCAACACATGAATAGTTTCAACACATGATCATCGTCAACACATGACTATTTTTATATTCAACACATGAATTTTCTTTTATAATATTCATTATTTTCCCGATTGGAATGAGGCCCAATCAATCACCATATAATGTTCATTATATGGATTTCCATACATCACACGTATATAATAGCATTGAAAAATAATCAACCATCAACCAAAGTGCACTACACTGTATAAGCATCAAATATAGATATCTGACGCTTATAACAGCCTGTCAATCGATCGATCGACATATTTAATCAATCAGGATGAGTGAACTTCAAATTTCATCCCAACACCCGTGTGGGGTTTCAAACAATCAAACACAGATTTTATTTGTGCAGTTGGGCGACGTGTAAAATTTATCGACCCAATCGATATCAGTCAAATCAGTGTATATAAACAAATCGGCCGATTTGTTTATAAATATTCATTTATTCACTTTCACGTTAAAAATTATATTTTTAACGATAAAACATTTTATTTTAACACATGAATTTCTATTCAGTTCATTTATTCAATAAAATGATATTTTTATTTTTCTAACATATTTTAGAAAATTTCGGCGGCATAACGGCACGATACTAGAAACGGGACGAGGCCTAGCCTTATCCCCGGTCTAGTGAAGGCCCACGTCATTCACACATCAATCAAATCAATTTCAATTCACCAAACAATTCAATTTAAACCAAATAGACTAACCAACTACACAACCAAACAATTTAACAAAAAGCCATCCATGGTATGTGGATGACGGGTGTTACTAAACACCGTCTGCATCTTAGTATATATATATATATATATAAGAGAATTTGAGTGAGAAGTTCTCACCGAAAGCTATCCAATACCACGACACTCCTATTGTAGAGATCTTCGTCGTTCTCGCCTTTTCTTCTCCTTTGTTGCCCGTAGCCACTACATATAGAAATCACACATTTTTATATTTCGATGTCTTTAAAATAAAAATCACATTTTTATTTATTCACTTTCAATTTAAAAATCATATTTTTATAATCACTTCATATATTTAAAAATCGAATTTTTACTATGCTATTCAATATATAAAAATCGAATTTTTACTTTGGTGTCATATAGATAAAAATTCCATTTTTGCAACGATGTTCATATAATAAAGATTATATTTTTATCACGCTATTCTCTATATAAAGATTTCGCCCTTTCAAAAATAAAGTTTTCGCCTTTATAAAAATAAAGTTTTCACCTTTATTATATTTAAAATATCGTCTTCGCCTTTATAAAAATAAAGTTTTCGCCTTTATAAAAATAAAGTTTTCGCCTTTATTACATTTAAAATATCGTATTTTTATTTTTAAAGATTTTACCTTTTCAATTTCATCCCTATAGAAATCACATTTTATTTTGCTACCTATAAAAAGATGATATTTTTAATATTCCTAACATGTAAAAATTATATTTTTAATTCTTTAAAAATATAAAAATCATATTTTTACATCTTCTATATAGTAAAGATTATATTTTTAGAATTTTATAAATATAGAAATCATATTTCTATTATTAAAAATCACTTCTTTTCCTCTCTTAGCTAATGAACAAATAAAAATCTTAGCTTGTTCATAAAAATCAACTCTTTGTTTATTCTAAATTCTTGTCTTTTTATATTTTCTTCAAAGTCAAGTCTCTTACATTTAGAAATCAAATCCTTTATGACAGTAAAAATCAATCCTAAATCATAATGGTTCATACAAAATTTTAATAGCAAAAATAAATAAATACTAACTAATAGAAGACTTATAGTGTTTTTTTTATAAGAGGGAGGGAGTTCGACAGTCGAGCGGAGGCCGAGGGATAGGCGTTTGGGGTCGGCGGTGGTGGCCAGCGGGGTGGAGGAGGTCGGGGTGGAGGCTAGGGTTTCAGGCGGGAGGGGGTTCGGTTGCTGGCGCGATGGGGGTTGCGCGCAGGGGGGGGGGGGAGTGGTGAGGCGGAGGAAGAAGGAGGAGGAGGAGGAGAAGGCGGAGGCGCGGCGTCGCTGGGGGGGGGGGGGGCGATGTGGCGGCGGCGGCTCTCCCCACCGTCGCCCTCGTCTCTTTTTTTTATATACTGAATCGGGAAAGAAGAAGTAAAAGGGGGGGCTTTTATAAAAGTTATATTATTTAATTTATTTATTTTTAATTGCAAAAAGTTGACTTTCACAAACGACCTCTAAACGAGGTCCACCGCCTGTCGTCCTTAGCGTATTACCCCCATTCCGAACACAATGGGATTTGTATCGCAAGCTGATTCAGCTGTTTTGATTAGTTTTCGTCAAAATCAACATATAACTCTATATATTGAATTTGAACGCGCATTTCAATTTACCGGGGTCACATACTAACTCTAAAAATTGCAGAAAAATATTTTCTAGCTTCGTATTGACGATACGGTCCTAACAAAACTAGTTTCGTCGAATTCTGAGACCATTGGAAAAATGGCCAATTTCCAGTCGATTAAAATCAACTGAAACTGGTCAAACGCGTTTTCCTTTGCCACGCTCACATATTGATTCGAAAAATTATGAAATTTGAAACCTAGCAATAATTTGACACTGCGGATCCAACAAAAGTGGTTTCGTCGAAATCCGAGGTCGTTTGCAAAATGTCCATTTTTAAGGGCCTGAATTCCATAGCGACTATTCAGAATTTTCAACTGGACATATCTTTTGATTCCCGCTATGAAATTTTGATCTTTCGGATTCGTTGGAAAGATATTATCAAATAGATCCTAATGTTTTTGGTTTCACTAAAATCCGGATTGTTTTGCACCCGGTACATTCAATTGAAGTTTGAAATCGAATTATCGAACTACCGCGCCATTTTCAATTCTATTTATAATTATATATAAATATTTATATTCTAACGACGACGTGTATAAATATATACGTCGAATCCTATTCAAAATAAATTTCTCTTCGATATTATTTAAAATAATCTATAATAAATGTTCAAAATTCACTAAAATTGCCGAAATAAAAATTTTAAACTGGCCCAGATTTTCCGGGTTATTACAGTATCTTCTCAAGATACCTAGTACACATTAATATCAAGTCTTTGGACAGTAATATTAACTGTAAGTGGTACTCTTGTTGTAATGATCAAACACTGACAATAAATTCAAGTCAAATAACAACCTTCCTTTGGGCCGATTAATTATTCACTCGAAAAACCTTATAATTGTCACGTATTTATCATCACACATGTGTAAGTGATTCGGCCAAACATTAGCCTTCCTTTGGGCTGACTAATATTCGCATGAATAACTACACACAAATGTTAAACATTTTCATGAACCACCAAAATATAGAGGTCCCTTTGGTGACATATTATTTTAAAGTTAATTCACTACTAATGTAAAATATTTACAACTGTAAAGAGACGCCAAAATTATATTTGAATTTATCATTAATATATGTATTAATATATTTTGAGTGTTATAAAACACTCTCAATGCTTTAGGTCTATATGACATCTGAAAACTCAAAATTATAATAATAACATAACGAGTTTTAGTCATAGTTGTCATAATCTTGTTGCTTTAGATATGTAGTTACATTCATGACATTTCCTTAATAAATAGGTACAAGACATCATAAATAAATCACGATATCATAGATGAATGTCATGATCAATTACCACATAAAATTATGTGTAAACGACATAATAAATATCATACTGAATAACCTGAATGATTGAAGTAACCATGATGTATATCCGAAGCATAACATAACATGTGTTTTTTTTATACTGTCAACCGAACCAAACAAAAAATAAAAAAAACACTTTTGTTTTGAACCGTAGAAGTTACTGTAGTTTGACCATAATAAAGTAACCTACTAATCATCATCCTAAAACGTAGGCGAAATGATTATGTATCGAAGGCAAGGGTTCAAAAAGAGATAAATACAAAGTGCCAATCAAAAAATTGAAACTAAGATCTGTACATGGTTATCAGCAGAATTACATGTTTGCGTGTTACTGTTGGGTCAAACTAAAAATCAGATCCTACTTTTTCTCCTTTTTTATCGAGATTTTTTTTTAAGGCTGACGCACTGGAAAAAAAATGCGAAACTGTAGGTCAGTCTAAAAAAAAAAAAAAACCTTTCTTAAACTGCTGCAAACATCAAAATCTTTTCTATAAGCTATTTAGAGTGTAGGATTATAGGGGAACAAACTATATGTCAGAATTTTCAGTCAAAATGCTAATTCAACTTAAATATGCCAGGTTTGCATGGCATTCAAGGCATTAGATTTCATACAACATGCCCACGTGGATGTCACAGTAAAAATAATAATAAACCAGATGTATCATGTATGCATGTTTTCACATGTGGCCTCATTAGAGTTAGTATATAGACAATCCTTCACAAATTCTTAAACCTGCAACAAACGTTCAATTTGTACAAGCTAATATAATTTACTGAACACTTTATTTATGATGTGACAATGATTGCAGTATCCATTACAACTTGATAATAATCGTCTGAATCAAGAGTCTTGGACCGCAATACTTGGTGTATCTCAAATATAATAATCAGGCCAAAAAACAGGGGCATAAAAAGAAATCGATGAGGTTTGCGCTATCTAAATCATAGGAAAAAAAACTTGAACGTCACGAACATTTCTATGGATCCGAGAAAAATAAAGGCAACAGCTTTATTAATTCACATTTACAACGAAAAATTTCTCAATAAAATCAAGTATGGAAAGCTCTGATACCACTTGTTAGGATTTCAATATATATTAACAACAGATAGTCATGAAACCCTAGATCCAAATATGTAATCCATATTGATTTAATTGAGAAAAAAATAGAAAATAGATAACTTGGTTAGTGGAAGCGTACCTGGATCTGTATCTAATTATTGTTGTACCTGAATTCCATAATTGGTTGCCACAGAGAAGATTATCTGTTGTAGAAGAAGAAGAATTTGGTTCGGTCTTCCAAATTGCCACAAACCCTAGATTAGATTCAGCTCTCCGTAGAAGAGGTTAGAGAGTTGCTAAGGCTTGTGTAATTCAGGAACCATAACCCTTTATTTATAGAGTTGGCATTTTGTAATTCGGCCCTTCAACAAATTATAAAATGCCCCGGTATCTACACATTAGGCCCACGATAACTTAAACTTTAAGCCTATTAATTCTAATCTAAAATTAGATCACTTTAATTAGGCTTTACACCAAAATAGCACAACACATTTTATTTTACATATGGGACCCAATTGTCGAAATATTCCAACAGAAAACACCCTATGGCCTGTAGCACGATTATGGAGGTTGCAATGGTTGTCGGGAGGCAAACTGGGGTTCTCGGCTTCGAGTCGGTCGCAATAAAGGGGGGGATTTGGGTAGATTCGAAATCAATAGTGATTGAGCAGGAGTTTGCGGTTGCTTCTCATCACCATTCTAGGGTTGAAGCTAGGTTATACGATCAACCTTTAGGGGGAAATTGGAAATCGCAAAGGGCTTGATTATCGATTTTTAGGGCAGTACGAAAATCATAGCAGTGGGGGTTAAACGATAGTTACTGGATGAGGTTTGGTGAACGGGTTTGAAGCATGAACCTGTAGAAGAAAGTGAGTTATGCAAAAAGTGTTCGATGGGATTCAGGTCAGTAATGGGTGAATCTGGAAGGTGCGTTATTACTGAATGTTGTGGAGGTTCGACAGTAGGTGATTTGGAGTTCGGTGGTTTGAAAGAAAAAAAAAGTGGAGTTCGACTTGAATGGATTTGCGACAATAGGTATAGGGTGCGTTCTTAACGAATGTGAACGGGGTATTAGAGCATGGCATTTGAGCGGGGAATTTGAGCGTGGTACTGTAGCGAACGGGAATGTGTTTTTAGCTACGAACAGGGTATTTGAGCTGGGCATTTGAATGGGGTATTTAGTTGTTAATTTGTTTGTTTTGCATTAATTTAAACGTTTAATTTTAATTAATGTTTCTTATGTGTATGACAATTAATGTTTCTTATGTGTATTTAGTCCCACATCGCCAAAACATCATGAGTAGCTTGGTATATATTTAAGTATACAAACTATAAACACAATTGAAATAAAAGCAAAAATCCTTGAATTAACATTAAAGCTTAATACTCATACATATATATTAAAAGTATCAAAGATGGGCATTTGGGCACTTGGGGCACGAGGGCGCGTGCGCGTTCACCAGTTAACCGTTCGCACCATAGTCCACCATCATTAACTTCCGTCCATTTTTATCTATGCACAAAACATCCGTGCGAACATTGTTATAAACAAAAATTAACCTTTGGCGTCGGACGCGTTCGACACGTCAGACGCCAAGGGTTCAATTTCCAGCTTTCACCAATCATTCCATTTCAACGGGGAATAACTCGTTGGCGTCCGACGCGTCGGACGCGAACAAAAAACCCATCATGCCATTTCTTTACTGCGAACGCACCCATCGAAAGTCCTACTGTATATAGTGAAAAGTCTGTCGCGATCTATAACAAGGTAAGTTTTTATTTCTTTGTGGTATTTGAAATTCCCAGTCGAGCTGTGTTTCACTGTAGACTTGCGTGGTGTTCAGATTTTTATTTTGAGGTGCGATTTCAAGAGGAGTTGAAGCTGGTATTGATTACAATTTGGTGGAGTTCGGCAATAGGACAGCAGTGTTCGACGGAATGCCATAGAGAATGGAGGTGAATTTTGGGGCTGTCTTGGATAATAGTTAGGTGATAGGAGTTGCTGATGACGGCGCAGGATGATGGGACGGTCTAGTGATCAATGGATAGATGTCGGGACTGTGGTATTTGAGGTATATGCGTTGTTTTGGAAATTTAAAATACACAGAATAGTTAATATATTTATGTGTTTTAATAATAATCGTTTAATCATTAAATTAAAATATATAATTATAGGGGAAAGAATAATTCATTCAAGTCAATTAGTAGAAGCAACAATCTGGGATTAAAAAGGATATTTTGCAAAGGAAAAATCGGGTGAGTAAATCTCACTCACAGTTTTATTTTAAAAATAAATTGTTGGTTGTTTGGATGCATGCATGAATTATTGAATTATTAATATATTAGTTATTTAGGCTTGATGGTTATATATATATATATATATAGTATTGGTGATTAGATATTTCCCGCGGTACCATTAGCGGATGCCCGCAGTACCATTAGCGGATGATTTCCCTATGCGTCCCACAATATATATAGTGGATGACCTTCCTACCGCAATATCTTGCCTTGAAGCAGGATTGGTATTATTATTGTTGTTGATTAACATCTGTGGATGCAGGGAAAACAGGTTGGAGGGATCCAACTGGATTCCTCAAATTTATTTATTATTGCTTACATATCATATATGTGGTGTGATGAATTGAATTGATGCTTGTGTGTTTGGATGTTTAAATATCACTGGCCCTAGATTGAAATTTAAAAATATTATACAAAGAGATTTTTAGATTTTAAAAATGGGATTTTTTTTTCGAAATAGAAATTGAATTTCGAATAGTTTGGAAAATATTAACTTGTTTTCAGTAATAAAACAAGTAATTGAATTTATAAATGGTATTTAAAAATGAAAAGGGAATTATCATTTGATAATTTGGGAACGTGAATGCAAGCGTGATTTTAAAAGGGAATTTATCTTCTCAAAGTAGAAATGAAATTTCAATGAAATTTAAAACAGAAACTTGTTTAATATGTAAAACATAAAGTGGAATTTATAAATGATGTTTTTAAATGGTAGTGGGAACAAATATTTGATTTGATAAGTCAAGTGTGAGATTAGAAGAGGAATTGAAATCGTTTCAAAAGGGGGACGTTAGATTTTATTCCGGAAACTCGGAATATATATATTGAATGGAATTATATCAAATTTTATGAAAGGATTTATTTCTTAGAAATTTGAGATAGAGTTTAATATAAAGTTAAGTTAATAAAAAGGTTCATAAATGTAATGAAGTAATTTTCATTGGATAAATTAGAAATAGATTTTTCCAAATATAAGAACTAGTATTTAAAAATCATATTTTTAAATGGGATAGAAAAGGGGATTTTTATGATAAGTAATCGAGTTTTTGAATTACAAACTCTTATCCGTCTCAAGATAAGATCGTTGTCGGTCAAGGTATGAGAGGTAAATAAAATACCCTAACTTGAACGATTTCACTATTATCAATGGATGACATTAGTTTGTAATGGTGAAGGGTGTTGTTAAATAAATTGATTTTTCCCACAAAGGAATTTATAATTGGAATTTATTATATCGAATTTTAATCTTATTCCATGTGAATTGGAATTGGATATAGAAAATGGGAGTTTGAATAAATTTATAATGGAATATAAATATGGAATAAAATAATCGACTAGTTTGGGAAATCTGGATTGTTGAGATTTAGATAACGAGTTTATTTTTACAATATTGAAAGTGGAGTTGAAATTTATTTACTAAACGAAGTTTTTAAATGTTAATATTTAAATTAATTAAAACGAAGTCGCCACAGGGTGGTAGTTCATAAATTGGCGTTTTGAACTTCAGTTGAGTATATAGAACTCTATATAACTCGGAATTCAATGAAACAGGAAACGTTCGGGCCTATTAAATGATAGTTTTCAAATTAAAGAGAAAAATCTGGATTTCGTTTTATAGATTTTGAGTTATATCAAAATCAAATTTTAGAAAAGTCGCTGTAAAATCGTTTTAAACCCATAATGATTTAATTAATCAATTAAAAGGAATTTTAGTGAATAAAAATCTGAATTTCAATTAGAAAAATCCATATTTGAGTATAAAATAAATATGAACTCAAGCAAGTTGAATAAAGTGATTTTTGATAATAAAATCAGATTTTGAATGATGGAATGGTATTAACTAAATAATACCAGAAGTTAGATAATATGGTTTCAACGAAACTTGATGTGGGTTAAGCAAAGTGGATTTGTAAATTAGAATTTAAATTCAAATATGAGGCGTGAGTTATAAATGGAATTCGAATTGTCATAAGTGAATTGCAATATGTTTGAACGCTATTGATTCAAACTATAAGTGAATGGAGCGGGTGAATTATTTAAAGAATTAATTAGTGGAATTGAATGCGATTTAAATCAAACTGGTCGTATGGATTGAGATAGAATGAAAACGCAGGTGCATGCATATTAGACATGTATGAGATAAAGTGAATGAATAGTATGAAGATTTTAATTTAAGTGCCCGACAAAAAGGTACATGTTTAAATTTCCATATGATGTTTTATGCGCTGAATTGGCAAGACGCTTGGCTTTTTGATTTTCTTTTGAATGGAAAGGGCCTAGAGAGGCGAGTTGGGGTTTGAACTATTGACCGGTACAAAGGAGGTGTTGGTGAAATTTTCCGAAAATTTAAGGTGTTAGAATATTTTTGAGAAAATTTGACAACCAGAAATTAGTATATCGATGTATATAGAATTCCATAAGAAATTGGGAAAATAGTAAATGAATGAATATTATTTCAAAAAGGGGCCAGTGATTGTTTGATGGATGTTTATTTTCCTTTGATAGTTAAATCACCGGCTATCAAAGATTTTTGACCATCGTTGTCAATACGGAGAGACCGGTTGGATTTTATCCGAAAACCACTCTGTATAGGCATAGACGTTGCGAGATAGATTATGCTGAAGAAATCGGAGACGAAGTGAAATGTATGGGTTGTTCCGTTTGTCCAGACCCAGGACAACTTGTATGGACGAATGTCTGACAGAGTATTTCCAATGATCACGCTCGTTGGTTTTTACGAATATACCAAGTTGGTGGGGAGAAGGCAACTTCTCTTTATTCTAACACCCGGAGTGTTTTTGTATAAATCAAATTAGTGATTAACGGATTTGACGATGTGACATTCAAAGTGAATGGTAGCCAGATGTTCTAAAAAAGTTAAATGTGACCTCAAGCCTCACAACCGGAAAATGACAAAAATCAGGCTGGCAGCATAGCTAGGTGGGTCATTCCCAAGCAGGGTATATTGTCACCAATCTAGAGAAAATTCATATTTTGTTCCTCTTTCATTTTCTATATCCCCGCGGAAGTATGGTGGGCCCTTAAAACCGTAATGGGGTGACAATATATTCGATACACTCAAGCTAAATGAGTGGTCGGTCATGTGTGGCCGGGTTACAAGATGTTCTTGCTGAACCCCAGTGTATCCCCTCTAGTGTACACTGATCGGCAGGTGGTCCCATACTTTGTCATAGTTGGAATCCAATCTCCAATAAGCACCCTGCGGTTTTTGATTTTATACTATGTATGTAGAACGTGAGATGCAAGCGTTCTACTATTTGATTAGACATTATTATAATATCACTGGATTTTGATATCAAAAATGTTTTGGTTATAGTAAGGTAAAAACCGTCCATGTTTATGTGTGGGCCGGTCTTATTATTACCCTTTCTTTCAAAGGATTTTTCAAAGTTAAACATTATGGTTGGAGTTAACTCACACCAGTCCCATGATTGACCCAGAGTTTATTTTGTTTGTTTTTCCTAAACTCTTGGGTGCTCAAATTTGTACGGGCAGTCAAGTGTTTCAGGCTTTTACAGATACGCTTGGAGGAACTCGAAGCAGGAGGCTTCACCGTTAGTTATTTTAAAATTATTTCCGCTGTCTCAAATATTCTATTGTGCTCTGATGATGGTAAATATATATAATACAATTTTGTATTTCAAAAAGTTATGTTATATAATATGTTTTATTCATTCCGCTGTGAGATTTTATTTTGTTATTTCTGTTCTTCTTCCATCTATTCAATTTCTTTAACCCTAATGACTCGTATTTCTGTATTAATTGCGTTGGACATGAGTTGTATTAGTCAGCTCAGATAGTACGGATTTTCAGGCCATTACACAAATTAATTTTGGGACAAAATATTTGGCAAGATAATGTTGCATATTATTTTCTCAAAACTGAGCAGCATGCAAAAAGAAATCTATATGAAAATAAAGAATCTACATGGACTAGTTCATATATGAAATGAATAAAAATTCATAAATGTTGGCAAATAAAATTTCGGCAGAAACTTTTTTGGGCAAACCACATGTATCGGTAATTGCTAGGAATCGATGCAATTTGTTATTGCCAAATCATATTTCTAGAATGAATAGACATGCAAATCAACAAAGCAAGGACAACGTGCACAAGTCTAGAAGTACAAACAAGTGTCTGTTGCATGTAGAAAATGTCAAAACAAATAAGGTGATAAATCTCTCGAACAACATGCAAGAATAAGGAGCAGAATTGGTTTTAAATTCATGCAAGTTCAAAAAAAAAAAGATATCTATTTTCATTATTGGCAAATGCAAAAACAACATGCATGAATTTGGGCATGAAATGAATTTCAAAGTTTTCCAGAGACAAATTTCATTTTTGGAAATGTCATGCAATAATTATATTGGGGCAAGTATTAATTCTTGATTTCAATACATCTCCAGAAAAGTGCAAAAAGACATTTTTGTTTTAGGACATGGAAAGTTCATTGTATATATACCTATATATATATATGTGTGTGTATCAAATGGATATGCTGAAATGATCATGACAAGTCAGCTATGCCAAAGCAAATGGTCGAGCAATTTCAGTAAGAAGGAAAGGAATTATTTTTATTCTCTAGTTCGAATAAATGGAATAAATTCAGCATGCAAGAATGTATAGGAAAGAAATCAATCTGGAGTGGTGGCATGGATATCTTGGCAAGTTATTTTTTTTTCTTCAAAATTTACAGTGAGGTAAGATCATGGCAACAAACAGTGAATGACATGACACAAACATTCACAATAAATGGCTTTTGTCAAAATCAAGCATGCAAGAAATATGGAGGAGATGTTTAATGTGCATTTCTTAGTAGATCAATATTTGGCAAGAACACCGCATGTATACAGAAATCTATTCAAAGAAAATTGGGCGAGAAATAAATTTCAAAGCTTTCCAGAAACAATCAATTTTTATTTCTGGAGATGTCATGCAGGAATTGTTGAAGGGTCCAAAATTGATATATGGGAAGAAATGAATTCATGTTTTTAATTAACTCCAGAAATTCGAATGAATTCAATTTTGGGCAAGTTTTTATTAGGAATCAACAAATCATTCACGACAATTACTTGAGGAATCACGGCAAGTAAATCACACAAGATGCAACAATAAGACCAAATCAATTCAGAAAAATCAGTGTTTGAAAAGGGTTTCTAAACCCTATATATTCACACCTATTTCATCACTGGCATCTATCGAAACAACAAGTGAACAAAAGAAACAAATTTTAGAATACTCACAATTCATCAGAGTTTCAATGGCATGCAAGTCAAATCGTTCGACCAAGAGCATCGAAACATCAGAGCATCAGAGAACAACTTCCAGAGAATCAATTTGTATTCGCGATTTGATTTGGGGACAAAAGCCCTAACTTTATTTCAGCCACCATTGTTTTGATGCAAACAATATTTCAAGAGAAAAGGGGAGGCTGGCTATTTAATTTAACAAGTCTTTTTGTTGTTGTTTTAATTTTTTTTAAACATTGTATAGGTTTATTAGTTTACTTTAAATTAGGGGTTACGAGTTACGGATTTGTAATTCGGGGAAAATCCGATCTTGGTGATAAAGATCAGTGCAGGGTTTTGAGCGTAGGATTAGAACAGTTGGGAGCAGGTATCGCGAGTTTACAGGGAATTTGTAAGCGTAGAGATTGTTTTAATGCCTAGTAGAAGCCTTGGGGAATGCAACAGTAGGCAGGGTTTGCCGAAGCTGGGTAAAATCTGTGTCATTTACTTTCTGCATTTATTTTCCTTGTTGCGATCTGTGCTGTGATATTTTTTATCTTGTAAAAATCCAATAAACCATATTCACCCCCTCTCTAGTGTTAATCTAGATCCAACAAGTAGTTTCAGAGTAGGTATTTTATTAACCCGAGTCATGGTGGTTTCAAGTTGTCAATCTACTGAGAGTCAGTCCAGTCGTATTCCAATTATTTTTACTGGTACAGATTTTTTAAATTGGAAATCTAAAATGGAATCCTATTTAAAATCTGTTAATATTAAATGTTGGGATATTGTTATTAAAGGGTATGATATGGTAGATAGGAATGACATTGGATTTAATTCTCATGATAGTCATATTTTATATTCTTATATTGATGATGACCACTATAGCCTTATCTCCAATTGTTTAACTTCATAGGAAACCTGGGAAACTCTCAATGCTTTGTATGGAAGAATTAACAATTGCTCAAAACCCTCAGCGACTAACTCAAGCTCAGATGTGTGTTTAACAGGAGCTACAGATGAAGACTCAACAAATGATGATTCAGACAATGAAGACTTGTCATATGAAGATCTAATTCATCTTTGTAATAGTTTAACTAAATCTGTTTAGAATCTCAAATCGAAAAATAAAAACTTAAAATCTGGGAATCTTGAGTTGAGAGGAAAAATTGATGCTTTGGAATCAAAACTTGAACATTCTAAAAATTCTGATTACAAAAGTTGTTTCAGTTTGAAAAATGATTTAGTTCATTAAAATAAAAATCTTCAAAAGCTTGAAAAAGAAATCATGAATTTGAAAGAAAACGAGGATGGACTAATTTGTAAAACAACTTTTTGCAAGAGGAATTAGAGAGAATTTTGAGATTGCCAAAAATTCCAAACCAGAGGTGCTTGAGAAAGAAAATTTATGTAAAATCGAATTGATTTTAAATGAGCTCGAAAATGAAATTGATAATTTCAAGAAATTTGAAAAACTTGAGTTTGAAAAGCAAAATCAATTTGAATATGAGATTTCTGAGTCCAAAGCTAAACTCAAACTTCTAGAAAATGAAGATTTAACCTCAAAACAAAACGATTCTGAGATGAGTGAAATTATGATTGACTGTTGCTCTATGCTAATAAATGTGAATAATCTTTTGAAAACTAAAATTAACGGTATTGAACAGAGTTTGAAAAGATTTTCAAATGGAGAAAAATCATTGAATATGCTACTGAAAAATCAATTGACTACTCAGAATAAACATGGACTTGGTTTTAATGATTCTAAAATTCTTCAAAAACCTTTGGAAAAGATCGACCTGAAAATTTGGATTTTAGAAATTTCAAAGGAATTTTTGAGATGAGAACTTGTTTTGTAAAAATTCATTTAAACAATTTTGGGTTCCTAGAAGAAATAAAACAGGTTTTATTAAATTTAAATAAATTTGGGTTACTAAGGGTACAAAAGTAAATTCAGTTGGATTGTTATACAAACTGGTTTGGGTACCAGAACGTGTGAACGAAACTATGAGTGGTTTTACAAATATTGTTAGACCACTCGATCCTCTAAATGCTTAGGTACCGAAGGAGGCTGTGGAACCACTTTGTAAAAGAGAAACCGCATTCAAGTTATTCCATATCTTTGAAACATTCAGTGTTCTTTAGCCAAGATTGTCGAGTTAGAGAATCAACATTATCATATGTAAATCCGGTATGATCTCTGAACTCACATTTTTTTGTTTATATTATCTGTTTTTATTTTTCCTTATTTATTCCTCCTTCTACTTCTTTTATTCTTCCTTATGCTTACTCTGACTCATTTTGACACAGCCATATCATTTGTAACATTTCTTATGCCTTTCTAACTTCAAAATTGCAAAATTCTTGGTTTCTGGAAAAAAAATTCGTTTGTATAAAACTCTCATGTTTTAATGATTTTCAGATCTTGAATTTAAAATTGTAAATATTTTGCAATTCTTTTGAGGTTTATTTTATTTATGAATTCCTAACAGTGCTGAAATATTTTTATCATATCTTGAACGCTTTTAATTTGAATTCTAAATTTTTGAAGATCTGAAAAACAGATGAAATTTCACACATCTCTGTTGTTTTGATTTTCTTCTAATTTAGTTGGAAAGACTTGAAAAAATATACTCATTACATTTACAACACACGACTATTTTCGAGTTGTGATAATTTCATTGTTTTTTAGATGGTTTGACTTTTTGAATTGAAATTTTATTTGGCATCAATCATTGTGTTGCATCTTGAAACTCATTTTTTTAATGAACATTTGGCTTGTTATATGAATTTTTTGAAATTATTTGAAATTGTTGATATCTTGAATCTCACACGCATATTGAATTTGAAATTTATAATCTGGTGTGATCGATTCATTGAATCTTGAAATTCACACATCTTTAAGTGATTTCAAAAGAACTGTTTTAAATCTTGGATCATGATTCATCTCTTGTGCTTGGTAGAAATAATTGTGAAAAACTCTTATGAAACTTATTCTGAAATTGAATGTTTGCTGCTCTGATAGTTGGAACTGAAGTGCTTGCTTGACTTGGTAATTGATTTATTTGTTTGAGATACATTGGAATACCTTTATGGCAATTAGGAACCCCAAGTGGTATCAATTTTAGAAGTCTTGAATTTTTGTTTCTCATTCAATTGTCTAATTCTTTTTGAACTGATTCTTCAACTTGTATAAACCCTTCTGAATCTCTCCTGTAATTGATATCTTAAATTTTAAAATCATTTATTAGTTATTTATTCAGAAATTGAAATCAATAACCAAATTGAACTATATTTAGAACTCATCAAAATTATTATCAGATTTTTGAAAATGTGATGAGTTGTGACTACAGTATATTTCACAACACAAGGAGATTCTATTTAAATTTTCATGAGGATTGAACAGTTTTATAATATCTTTGAATTGGCACTTATTTTACGACCATCTTCTTTTTCTATCATCGTTCTATGGTCCATCATGATTTTATATTAATGTGAAGAGTTTTTTTAAGTCGTCTTAATTATACATTTTCAAATTGTGTGATGGAAATATGGCTATATTATTTTTCAGAAAAAGAGATAATTGAAAATTTTCAAAGATTCCATTACAGTTGAGCATATTTCATAATATGATTAACTTAGAAATTTATTTCACAATCATCTCTGTACCTACCATATTTCTATCATCCATATTGGTTTTATATACTGAGGAGATTTTGAAAAAGAAAATGATAAATATATAATATACATAAGTGTTTCTCTAACCTCATTTAAAAATCCAAGATCCGGTCATGCATAGTTAAGAGATTACTTATAATTTAAGCTGCAACTAACCTCGTTTAAAAATCCAAGATCTAGTTATGCGTGGTTAGTGTGCTCTTCAAATTAAAATGAAAAGAAAAGCAAAATAGACAAATAAAAATTTATATGAAATCCTTCTTGGTGTGTAAAAACCAGCCTATCAATCCATTTTCTAATTTGTGAAATGTGTTAATATTTTATGGTATATTATGATTTTTTGATTGATAGTCAATGGGATTTGAGATTATTTGATTTTGTCACTTTACTTGAATTCATAATCATAATCAAAATCCATCACTGTTTTGTGCTAAATTTTAAAATTTTATATCAAAATAATTGGAATTCATTTTCTTTAAAACTCTCCCCATTTTATAAATTTCATCGTAAATCCATCATTCTACAATGTGAAATTTGCTTCTAGTTCTTAGAATATTATGATTTTTGTTTGATTGAATGATATTTACGATGAGCATTCTCTCTCTTGAGCTGATTTTATATCTCTAGTCAATTTTTCATCACTATTTTAATTTCTTTACCCTTTTGATGATAACAAAAAGGGGAGAATAGGTTAAGATTTTGATTGATGAGTGAATTTTTCATAAATATTTTATATTGGAAATTTAATTCAATTATTCTTTTCGCTCATATTCACATATATAGGGTAGTTCTGTTGTAGTTGGAGCACACATATAGGGGGAGTTCTACACTTCACTGTCAAATACACTTATTGTATTCAAAATCTTATTATATGCTTGTCATCACCAAAAGGGGGAGATTGTTGTATATAACAATATGATTTTTTGTTTGATGGTAACAAACATATGTATATTATTATAAATGTGTTTGTAATTGTACTATTCTACTACATCACATACAGAAATAAATATTTATATTTGAATAAAATACTACTGCACAAGAATTTAAATATTCAAAAAGTATTTTATTTGAATAAAATATTTTATTTCAACATTTGAATAGTACATATTTTCCAACTCCACTATTATACATTCCACTGATATATTACAATTCAATTTCATACGCAATTTCATTCTTATATATTGTTCCTGACTACAAACACTATGTCACTCAGTTTTACATGCACACACATACATATATATATATACACAGAACTATATATATATATATATATATATTTACACGTATGGTCGGTGTAACAATTTTTTTAAAGGGTCAAGGCAAAATATACATGATGCATAACATACAAATGTACATGGTAGTATGCTAATGTATCAAAGTTAAGTCAGGGAAAAAGCACAAGGCAAAAGGTGCAAATGCAATATGTGGACAAACCAATTCATATGCATAATACATGCATGAACTCTAAGAAAGAATTCAAGTGCAGTCACATGACATGGCAGATCACATGGAAGAAAATATACACTGTAATTATATGCATATACACACATAACCATGTGTATATAAGTGTATATATATAATCCAACATATGTGGACATGTCAAGACAGGTGGGGTTTATGTGCTAACACAAGCGACAGACATTCAAATGGTTAAAAAAAAAGAGGGAAATTCTTTTTTCAAAATTGTTTGGTCTCTGAAAGAATGAATTTAAATCTGCATGAACATGATGGGAAAATCTTTCCTCTTTTAATTCTCTGAAATGGTTGCAAATTAATCTTGCATTCATGGGACTAAATATTTGGCAAGATAATATTGCATATTATTTTCTCAAAATAGAGCAGCATGCAAAAAGAAATCTATGTGCAAATAAAGAATTTGCATGGACTGGTTCATATATGGAATGAATAAAAATTCCTAAATGTTGGCAAATAAATTTTCGGTAAGAACTTTTTTAGGCAAACCACATGTATCAGTAATTGCCAGGAATCAATGCAATTTGTTATTGCCAAATCATATTTCCAAAATGAACAAACATGCAAATCAACAAAGCAAGGACAACATGCACAAGGCCAGAAGTACAAACAAGTGCATGTTGCATGTAGAAATTATCAAAATAAATCAGGTGATAAATCTCTTGAACAACATGCAAGAATAAGGAGCAGAATTGATATTTAAATTCATGCAAGTTCAAAAAAAAGGAAAGATATCTATTTGCATTATCGGCAAATGCAAAAACAACATGCATGAATTTGGGCGTGAAATGAATTTCAAAGTTTTCCAGAAACAAATTTTGTTTCTGGAAATGTCATGCAAAAATTATCTTGGGGCAAGTATTAATTCTTGATTTCAATATATATCCAGAAAAGTGTAAAAAGACATTTTTTTAGGACATAGAAATTTCAATGTATATATACATATCTCTATCAAGTGGATATGCTGAAATGATCCTGACAAGTCAGACATGCCAAAGAAAATAGTAAGCAGGAAAGGAATTTTTTTATTCTCTGATTTAAATAAATGGAATAAATTCAGCATGCACGAATGTACAAGAAGGAAATCAATCTACAGTGGTGGTACGGATATTTTGGCAAGTTATGTTTCTTCCAAATTTATAGTGGGGCAAGATCATGGCAACAAACAGTGAATGACATGGCACAAACATTCACAATAAATAGCTTTTGTTAAAATCAAGCATGCAAGAAATATGGAAGAGATTTTTAATGTGCATTTCCTAGCAGATCAATATTTGGAAAGAATATTGCATGTATCCAGAAATCTACTCAAAGAAAATTGGGCCAGAAATAAATTTCCAAGCTTTTCGGAAACAATCAATTTTTATTTCTGGAGATGACAAGCAGGAATTGTTGAAGGTTTCAAAATTGATATATGGAAAGAAATGAATTCATGTTTTTAATTCATTCTAGAAATTCGAATGCATTCATTTTTGGGCAAGTTTTTTTGTTGAAATCAAAAAATCATTCACCGCAATCACTTGAGAAATCACGGCAAGTAAACCACGCAAGATGCAACAATCAGACCAAATCAATTCAGCGAAATCAGTGTTTGAAAAGGGTTTCTAAACCCTCTATATTCATACCTATTTCGTCACTTGCATCTATCGAAACAACAAGCAAACAAGAGAGAAACAAATTTCAGAATACTCGCAATTCTAAGAGTTTCGATCGCACGCAAGTCAAATCGTTCGACCAAGAGCTTCAAAAGATCAGAGCATCATAGAACAATTTCCAAAGAATCAATTTGAAGTCGCGATTTGATTTGGGGACAAAAGCCCTAACTTTATTTCGGCCACCATTGTTTCGAAGCAAACAATATTTCAAGAGAAAAGGGGAGGCTAGCTATTTAATTTAACAAGTTTTTCTTTAAACATTGTATAGGTTTACTAGTTTACTTTGAACTAGGGGTTACGAGTTACGAGTTTGTAATTCAGGGAAAATATGATCTTGGGGATAAAGATCAGTGCAGGGTTTTGAGCGTAGGATTAGAACGGTTGGGAGCGGGTATCGCGGGTTTACAGGGAATTTGTAAGCATAGAGATTGTTTTAATGCCTAGTAGAAACCTTGGGGAATGCAACAGTAGGCAGGGTTTGCCGAAGCTATGCAAAATTCGTGTCATTTACTTTCTGCATTTATTTTCCTTGTTGCAATCTGTGCTGTGATATTTTTTATCTTGTAAAATTCCAAGAAACCATATTCACCTCCCTCTAGGTTTAGATCCAACATACCCTACGGTGTGCGACCCCCAAAGTGGGTCCCCTTAGTTAATCTTTATCCTTAATTGTTTATTAAACTGATTTGACCTCCAGACTGTGAGTTATTAACGTAGTTTTAAACAATCTGAATCTTGAAATTCCATGTCTTGGCGTAGTACCAATCTCTGACTTGGCCAAAATACCAGTTTTATTCCTATGCTCTGGAGTCTTACCGATCTCGGATTTAGCCAAATTCTGAGTTTCAACTCCACTAATTCCAAAGTGATATCTAGATGAATTCTGTTCTTTGTTGCTTTATATAAGTGTTACTTGATTCCCGAGTGTAGGATAATAATTGATCCTAAAGAGGGGAGGGGGTAAATAAAGTTTATTGCAGTTTTTCACGGAATAACAATTAATAAAAACAATCAGCACATATAATAATCAGAGTAAATGCGGAAAGTAAATAACACACAGAAATACCCAGCTTCGGCTAAACCATGCCTATTGTTGCCCCCAAGTTTCTACTAGGAATTAGACAATCTCTACGCTTACAATCCTGTAAACTTGCGACGCTCGCTATCTATTGTCCTAATCCTACGCTCAAAACTCTATCATAGCTCAATCCTTTGAGTTGCAAATTCCCAAACTACAAACCTGTTGTTTGTTGCCTAGTTAAAAATTGGAGTTTGACGAAATACAAAAATACAATGCGAAAAAATGAAAACTAAATGACCTAACACACTTAAAACAAAACCTAGATTAAACTATAAAACAAGACACATAAATTAGATTCCCCTTTCAAACATGTAATGTGCTATGATCTTGTGTTCGGTCGGTTCCCTTCAAAAATATATGCTCGTCACTTGAGAAATCATCGACTCAAACTTTTTCGCTGCTTCAATGGCCACCGACTCTTCCCTAAATTGAAAACTAGGGTTTTACTGCTTCCTCTTCGATCATTTTAATTTATGCTTTGCGAGGTTTGGTAGTTCTCTGGAGTTTTTGCTCTGCCCTAGTTTTCTAATAACAAATTGTGGATTTCAACTTTGCTTGTGAATTGAGTTGTATTTGGTTGAGAAACTAGTATGATTTTTCCCCTTCTCGATTCAATATGTTTGCTTGAATTTTCTGTTGCGACACCCACACTTGCCTGTGATGATTTGGGGTATGCATATAGGGTTTCAAATACCCTAAATTCTTATGATTTCTGTTATTACTTGGTCATTTAACTTGTCCTAAATAAACGTGTTGAATTCTTCAATTCTCTTGAAAATTTGAACTTGCTGAAAATAAAAGATTTGAAATCGATTCCTGGTAACTTGAATTGTGCAACTTCCAAATATATTTTTGGAAAGCTTTGAATGATTCAACTTGCTAAAATTAAACGGTTGCATATAAATGTGATTTTTGGAGAGCTGTTGATTGAGTCTCTTTACCAAAAATAGAATTGTAGAAACTTTCGTATACGTTATTCTTTGACTTGTTCAAAGTATTTCGAGAATATTATTTTGATTTCTTTTCTTTGAACTTGTAATTACTTTTCGAAATAAAACGTTTCTTTTTCGCTTGTTCCCTGTTTACCCATGTATACCTGTTCGAATTTGACATTGTTCTGCCTTTTTTTCTTGTATTCATCACAGATAAGAACATATATTATATGATTTGCCCGTAACACCTGAACAGATATTAAACTTGATCTTGGTGCTATAGCTGTCACTATTTTGTATCTTAACACTACCACTTTGCTTGCCTTTGTGGTACCTGCTGTGCATTTTTTTTCATAACCCTGACTGTGCTACTCATTCTACTATTGCATGTTTCACTTGCTGCTTAACTTGTGCCATGGCCACTTTGTTGTGTGCTGTGAAATTATTGCAATGTTGCATTGCTCTCTTTTTGCTTCTGAAATACACCTATGTACATGTTCATACATATATTTCTATTTTATTCAACATACAAATTACTTGTTGTGTTGGGACTGGCCAAGATTAGCAGACCACGTACGTGTGTCGACGCTGGTCTTGATCAGCAAACCACTGTAACCGTGTTGAGGTTGGTTTGCATGCACTTTCACAAGTCGTCCACACACACACACACACACACACACATATATATATATATATATATATATATACGAGGAGCGTTCCAGGGCATCCCTAGTTTGCAACACCCCTTTAGCAGCCCTACCGATTCGTGAGTCACAGTAATCAAAATCAAATAAGAATTTGTAGATGTTCAATCCATATATATGCTACCATCTATTCAAAATTTGAGCTCATTTTGACGTTCGTAACATTTTCAAAATCTTAACTCAATTATTCACCATTCAGTCATTTATTCGAACCGTTAAATTTAAACATCGAATTTATTATTCTATGAATGCCGGAACGAGCACAAAATTTGGATAGATGATAGTATATACGTGGATTGAACACCTGCCAATTCTTGTTGGATT
Organism: Allium sativum; assembly: GCA_030737875.1. Classification (NCBI taxonomy): domain Eukaryota; kingdom Viridiplantae; phylum Streptophyta; class Magnoliopsida; order Asparagales; family Amaryllidaceae; genus Allium; species Allium sativum. The sequence goes on along the minus strand of CM060909.1, from coordinate 658,492,183 downwards.
TGGATTAACATAGCTAACGAATTGGTAGGGGTGCCAAAGAGGTGCTGCAAAATTGGGGTGCCCCAGATTGCTCCTCTCTTTCTATACATACATACATACATACATGCATACATATATACATACATACATACATATATATAGCACACACACTCACCTGATCCTGTCTGAAAATGATGAGCGAAACCCAATATTGAGGCAAATAAAAATTTAAACATAAATTTATAATCTATTTATGTTCCAGTTTACTATGCGAAATTCTGTGACAGGTATAACGGACGGCTAGACAAAAATTTGGATAGCACTGAAGATCAGGAATATAAGAATGAGTGACAAAGTGACTGTATACATGTATATGGGTGAATGTAAAAAAAAGGGTCCAACGGCCGGTGTATCATGTAAGCAAGAGATTGACGGGAGCAGAAAAAAACTACTCTAGGCTCGAAAAACTCTCTTGCAGTTTTTTGACAGTCTCGAGAAAGCTTTGACATTATTTCCAGGCTCATCCTATCTAAGTGCATACTGACCAGCCGCTACAACAGGTCCTTCAACGACCTGAGGCACCTGAGAGGTTACTCAAATGGAATATCGAACTAAGCCAGTTTGATATTGCAGTCATCCCTCGATGATCTATTCAAGGACAGGCACTGGCGGACTATATAGCAGAGTTTACAGCTCCAGATGATGATGAAGTAGAGTGTGATCCATCAACTGTCATTTAGATGTTGTACACAGATGGAGCCCTAAACGATCGACGTGATGGCATAAGAGTTGTTTTATTAATCCCTGAGGAGCGTTCGATCTATTATGCACTAAGGCTGGAATTTCCAGCTATCAACAATGAAGCCAAGCATGAAGCTATGATTGCCGGGATGAAGCTCGCAAAAGTACTGGGAGTAAAAGCAGATGATATTTTCTGTGATTGAGATGTTGTATTTCATGTTAGGAGGGAATTCCAGACAATGGGGCATGACTTGCTGCCTATCTCAATCTGGTGGAAGAGCTGTTAGACTAGTTCGACTACTACAATATCTTTTACATCCCGCAAGAGCAAAATGAGAAAGTTGACTATTTGGAAAATCTAGCAAGCTGAGACAACCCAATACAAATGAGGTAGATCCCGATAGAGACATTGACGATTCCCAGCATAAATCAAATGGAAATTGCTGAGGTGCTAGTAGCCGAGCCTGAAGGAGAATCATGGATGACTCCTACCAAAATTTTTATCATGAATGGAACCAATGACAGCCCGCCGTACAACACCGGTGCTCAAAACTAAAAATTTGCACTATACAAGAACCTGATCGATGTAGGGCAATCGTCAGGAGAAAGAATAGTATAAAGGAAGAAAAAGAAGAGAAGGGAATAGAAGAGAAGAGAAAAAAGAATACAAAAATCAATTGTAGAACCTGTCGTATATCTCATAGCGCATCAGATAACATATAATAATCAAATCACAGATATAAATCAGGCATGACTGTAATAATTAGACAAACCATATAATAGAGTGCACAGGTTCATACAATTATACAACGTAACGATAGAGTTTATATAATAAGTAAGTAAACTCAACCGATAACTCTCTAAAAAAACACTAAACACTGGCAAGGCTCCATAGTGTCACACATCGGAATAAACAATAACGATACAAGTATAAATATGTAAACCACTTGCTGCAAAAAATGTAAACCTCATATAAAACTGGTGTGATAGATTCCTAAGCGCTAATAATGATAAATAAATAAACATCCATAGCATACAACATCCTTCCTCACATTCACTCACCCAATGCGTAAAGCATATAGCATTCGGTCATGTAGTCACCCAATCCATCAAGGCACTGGTGGGTTGAAAACGTTAACTGAATCTACTATACTATGTCCACATCAACCACTAGGTCAAAACATCAACAAAATCTAGTGGATAGCCCTTCTCAGTCCACAACGTCAACGTGCTCTAGGGTCCGGGTAGATCAGGTCTAAAACGTCAAATGACTCTAATCCCATCCTCATGCCACTGTCAAAGGTGTACCAAAGTCACAAATAACAACTCTTTTGCACACGTTCTCCATAGTAGAATCCATCTCTAGACTGTCCGTAAGACTCCCGTCTGAAGTCATCTCAATATGGGAACTATACTCGACAGTCAACATGTATCATAGGATATCATCCTATGTCTCCCATCTCTATTTATCTGATAGTCACCTCAGTATAACTTAATGTCGTATTTTCCGCATCTCGAAGAAAGCAATCTATTGTACCATCTTAGCTCCTCATCTGAAATCTTCATCGTCGAATGACACATGTCACACATCACTGCATAGAAGCACCAAGCTAAAGCTACCAATCGAAGAGCCATCGTATCGAAACCGCTGTCGAACGGACCATCATATCTTGCTCCTTGCAATCACGTCATCATCAGTGTCAAAATGGCCAACAACAATGCTAATCGATATCGACCACTCGATCGTGCATCTAACCAAAATTAGTTAAATACACATCCAAAGAAAAACGTCTGGCATTCCTCATGAAATCCAGATCCTCGCCAAGAAGAAATGCCACCATGAAGAACTCCTTCCCTTGTGTTCACTATCGTCAACTTTCCCCGGATCAGCCCTACTCCGATTCGACATAATCAAACCGAATTCGGATCAACATAGCCGACTCGGGCTTAGTCGAGCCGGTTCCGGATCAACTATGTAGATTCAGGATTGGTCACTTGGCCGACTTGGATCTTGTAATGACCCGCATTTTCAGCGGTATAATAATTAATTTATTTAATTATTTAAAAGGTGATTAAAAGGATTTAATGGTCGTGGAATTAAATAATGATGAATATTTAATTAAAATAATAAATTAAATAATATATTTAATTCTGAAATAATCAGAATTTGGCTGAAATGGCGATATGGTGTGAACTGGATCATCTGTGATATTTAATTCAGTTTAGAATTGAATTAGAATAACGAATATATTATTTGAACGACAGTTTGAACGTATAATTATATTATAATTAAAATCGAGCTTGAAATGGCGCAATAGTTCGCGATTTGGTGATTTGAACTTCAACTGAATGTACAAGATTCATTTTAAGCCGGATTTCTGTGAAACAAGAAACGTGTGGAGCTGGTGGAGTATATCTTTCTAGTGGAAGAGAAAAATCTGGATTTCGTCGGGTAGATTTTGATTTACGTCCAAATCAAATTTCAGAAAAGTCGCAGTGGAATTCCTTTATAATTTATAAAGGAATTATTTATATTTTAAAAAGGAATTTCAATATAAATCAAATATCGGGTCGACCCAGATTGAAGTATCGAGTTAGAAATTCATATAGGATTTTTCTAAGCTGTATGGTACTCCACTGTGAATATAGATGTTAATATTTATTTATAAATATTTATATTTAAATATATTTAAATGGGTCATTCAGAGCTTTAAAAATAGCCAGTTTTGCAAACGACCTCAGAATTCGACAAAACCAATTTTGTTGGATCCGCAATATTAAATTATTGCTATATTTCAATTTTCGTGATTTTTGAAGTCAGTATGTGGCCGTACGGATTTTTAGAGTGAAAAACAGTCAGTATTTTGACGGTTAAAAATACGCTGTGTGAGCAAACGAAGTCGGAATTCGACAAAACCAGTTTCGTTGGGACCGTAAGGTCGATCTGTAGCTGCATGTCCAGTTTCATGATTTTTGGGTATCGTATGTGACAACAGGGATTTTTAAATGATAAGTTTAGTTAATTACAAAACAATAAATGAATATAAAAATATTTAAAACTCTCCTATAAATATCGTTCCACACCTCTCCTAAACCTAAATCCCCTTTCCTCTGGTCAAAGTTATTTCCGCCGCAAGTGTTTCTTCCACCCAGAAAATTATTTTGATCTTCAATAATTCATATAAATTCAAATAAAATTCTATAAACCATGAAACTTATATATAGGAATTCCCTGGAAGATCCTCTACAATCCTGTGTCTATGTTATGAAGTGCGGTTTCGATTAACTATGGTGCGATATCAGGAGCGACAGAAAACTACTCTTAGGGTTGGAAAATTCTTGATGTTGGGTTATCGTTGTTTGAATTGGAGTTTAATCTGGTGTTTAGGATGGAGAGTAGCAGCTTGTAGAAGGTTTCTGGAGTGAACGATTTTATTTGGGTTCGATGTTTGCTGGATGTTGCGTGAAAACCAATTCGACGCAAGGCACTTGTTCCACCGAGTTCTACAAAAGTTGCATAGGACAGAAGAGAATTTAAAGGAGATGATTTTGGTATATTGTGTTTAATTTTTCACGAAGTAAAAGAGGAGAGACGGGAAGAGACAGAAGGCGGCAATGTCTGAAATGGGGGTGACTGCGATGAGTGACGGATTTTGAAGGTGAAGTGCGAGACGTATGAATTCAGTATGGAGGAAATGAGATTTTGAAGGAGAGGATTTTGGTGTATTTCGTTAGATTTGTTATGGATTGTGGGAAGAGGTTGAATAGGAGAGAGAAGACGGAAATGGCAAGAAGGAGCACGCGTTCAATGTTATGAGGAGACAAAGAACAACTGTTCACCGGTTTAAAGTGTGCATGGGCCAAGTGAGAAGGGTGAGGCCCAGTAAATTTATTTAAGTTATTTTAATTCAAAACGAAGTATATAATTTGTATTTATAATATCTTGATCATACGATATCAGATGGACGAACTGTAAGTTACGTTGGGATCGTATGGATGGTGGCTACGCACTGGAACTAACTAGGAGTGGATTTGTGCTTATTTGAATTTATGACGAAATAAATTGTTTGATTTAAATCAAACAATAGTTTATCGTTCTTTAACGATGAACTGCCAAAGTGAGTAAATCTCACTAACTCTGAACAGTTTATATTTTCATGTTGTATTTTTAGAACTATTAAAAATTTGTCTGATTGATTGTGTGTTGACTGTTGATTGAACTGCTAGTCAGTTAGTGGAAATTATATATATATATATAAAAACCGTTAAATCTATATATGTTGATTATGTTAACAGAATATTTCATATTGAACTGAAAGTGATGTTGATTATATTGTGTAACATCTGTGGATGCAGGAAAAACAGGTTGGAGGGACCCAACTGAGTTCCTCAACATTTATTTTGCTGTTTTTCATATATTGTGATATATGATGTGATTTATAATCTGTGGTGGACTTTGTGTGTTTGGACAATATTGGTTATCATGAGTTGATATGTGGAAAAACCATAACATGCCGGAATATAGAAAAGGGAATTTTCAAAGTGTTATTGAAAACGAATTTGTTTATAAAATCATAGGATTTTATAAAATAGAGAATATTTATAAAGTGAAATATTTATAAATAGAGAATATTTATAAAGTGGAATGTTTATAAATAGAGTATATTTATAAAGTGAAATGTTTATAAATAGAGAATATTTATAAAGTGAAATGTTTATAAATAGAGAAATTTATAAAGTGGAATGTTTATAAATAGGGAATATTGTTAAGTTGGATTATAACTGAAGGGTAATCTTTATATAATGGAATATTTATAAGTGAATTATTTATTTAGGATAAATAAATAAGATGTTATAAAATGGACTATTTACTTAGAAAATAAATAGGATAAGATAATGAGATACTTATTTGTTAAATAAATAAGATACGATTAATGGATTATTTATTTGTTAAAGTAATAGGTTAAGATAAAGAGATATTAGCTTAGAAATTTACTAAGTTAAACAAAGGATATTGACATAGGAATTGAATAAGTTAAACAAGGGTATTGACTCAGGAAATTGAATAAGTTTTAAATAAGATATTTTTAAAGGAAATACTTAGAATAAATAAATAAGGTAATAAAGGAAACACTTAGAACTAAGTCATTAAAGAAGATATTTATTAAAGAATAAATAAGAGGTTATAAAGGGAATATTTGCAAACTATTTTCAAATAAAATAAAAAGGGAAATATTTGTTCAAGAAAACAAATAGGGTTAAAAAGGAAATATTTGTTTAGAAAACAAATAGATTATAAAGAAAATATTTATCCTTGGATAAATAGATATATATAAGTCTGAACTTATATATGAAGACGTAAACAGATAAAAGGAGCAGATTGATTTATAAATGAGATTTATAAATTAAGTTAAATATTTTCATTTGAATAAATGGAATATATAAGTCAGGACTTATATAAAGGAGTAAGAATCGATTTCAACATCGATGTTTGAAACTGAATAAGGATAAAGAGTTAACCAGTTAGGTTAAACCATTTGAGTTAACCAGTTAGGTTAAACCATTTGAGTTAACTTGTTAGGTTAAAACCGTAGAGTTAAACCAGTTAGGGTTAACAAGTTAGAGTTAATCCGTTAGGTTAAAACCGTAGAGTTAAACCAGTTAGGGTTAACCAGTTAGGTTAAACCAGTAGAGTTAAACCGTTAGAATTAATCAGTTAGAGCTAATCGATAGAGTTAAATCGAACTAGAATTATTGAATAGAGTTAAATCGAACTAGAGTTATTCAAATGGAGTTAATCGAATTTAGTTTATTCGAATAGAGTTGAAATGAGTTAATCAAATTTAGTTATTCGAAGAAGTGAATCGAATCAGAAATATTCAGAGTGAGATAATCGAATTGTAGATATTCGAAGTGAGATAATCGAATAGTAGATATTCGAAGTAAGATAATTGAATCAGAGATATTCGAAGTGAGATAATCGAATCAGAAATATTCGAAGTGGGTTGATCGAATCTAGTTATTCGACAGGAGTTAAATCGAATAAGATTTATTCAAAGAAAGAGATTATCGAATATAAGTATTCGAAAGTAAGCAAATCGAATCTAAGTTATTCGAATAAGAGTTAATCCAGTAAGAGTTATTAGGTTGGAGTTATTCAAATAAGAGTTATAGATTTGAGTTAACCTAATAGGAGTAAATAAATTAGCTGTCGTTATATTATTCGAGTTAGGAAATAAAAGTCATATTAAAGATAATATATTTCGGATACAGGAGATTATAACACCATTGTTATAATCACGTAAACTTGTAAAAGAAGGGGGCTCGTAAATAGAATCCAAGAGTTCGTAAGGAAGTGTTAAAGAGTTAAAAAGGTGAATCTTATCTATTTCGATATTTGAAAGGTGGTTCAGTTAAGGTCTGAGAGGTAGCTATACCCCAACTTGATTGACTGCGTTTTTGATTAAGAAATGGTTACGATTCGAGTGTGAAGTGGTTAAGTGGATTTAGTAATTTAGTATAATGGTTTGAGTCGTCATCGCAATATAGTTTTAAACATCTGTTTAAATCCCAATTAAGAAGTTTTGGAAATGTTTTCCAAACGAGAATCAGAAATGTTTTCTGATAATAGAAAATAAGAATTTAGAATATATGGAAACAGGAGATAAGTAAATTAATGAAATAAAGAGATAAATGTTGAATGATGATTGATCGATATAATTTCCTCCTGGAAATAATATCGTTGTTTGCATACCTGTTTTTCTTTGATGGTTAAATCACAGACTATCAAAGTTTTGACCATTTTAACGTTGTTAATATGGAGAGACCGGTTGGATTATTATCCAAAGAACCACTCTGTATTGGCATAAGCGTTGCGAATCATATATGCCAAAGGTAATTGAAGACGGAGTAAAGTGCAAGGGCTATTGTATAAGTCTTAGATAACAGCGCCTAAGATGGATGTACTGAATAGTGCCTTCGATTCATCCTGTTCCTGGGTGACTTGTATGGATGGATGTCTGACAGAGTATTTCCAGAAAGGTCACGTACATTGATTTCTTCAATCGTACCAAGAGTGGAAGCGGAGAAGGAAACTTCTTTAGCTAACACGTAATGTATTGTCTTGGACGTCAATTAGTGATTTTCGATGGATCTGACAATGTGGCATTCGAAGTGAATCTGATGTGATGATAAAGCGTAACCTCAAGCCTCACATTTGGTAAATGACAAAACTCGGGCAGGCAGCACGGCTAAGTCGGTCGCTCCGAAGTAGGGTGCATAATCACCTGATCTAGAGTTTCATTCATTTCTAAAATTCTGTTGTTGATGTTGTCCCATTCGGGAAACGGTTGTTGATCCCAACCGTTGGTGTTATACATTCGATACACTCAAGCAAAATGAGTGGTCGGTCATGTATGGCTGGGTTGGAAGATGTTCATGTTGAACCCAGTGTATACCTTTCTAGAGGTACACTAGCGAAAGGTGGTTCCATACCTTCTCATAGTTGGAAATCCATTACCCAATACGTGCTTGCGGTTTTGATTGTATACTATATATGTAGGGCGTGAGATGAAAGCGTTTCTGCTAGATGATTATTATATTGTGGTTGATAGACATTATTATAATATCAAAAGGTTTTTGATATAAAGATATTTTGGATTCTCATAAGGGAAAAACCCGTTCCGTTATACGGCGTGGTCTTATGAGATATCGGTTACTTGTTCAAACTGTTTTAAACTGTTTTACTCATACCAGTCCCATGACTGACCCAGAGTTTATTTTGTTTTGTTTTCCCTAAACTCTTAGGTGCCCAATTTTATACGGGCAGTCAATTAGTCAGGATTTACATATACTTGAAGAGCTGGAGCAGGAGGCTTCAGAATCATATAGCTTTTGTTTATTTCCGTTGTGTTGTAAGTGTTGTACTTTGAAAATGATATATATATATATATATTCAATTACAGATTTATATTTCAAAGTTATGTTATATATTATATGTTATTCGTTCCGTTGTGAGGTTAGTGTTACTCTGATGTTGTGTTCTTCTTCTTCTTCTTCTTCTATTCTAAGTTTCTATCTTATCTTTCCTCACCTTCTGTTTTCTTTCTATTAGTTTCCTTGTTTCCAGTACAATTTGGGGTTGGACTTGTGTTTTTTGGTCAGCTCAAATTGGACCGGATTTTCTGGTCACTACAGTTGGTATCAGAGCTTAAGGTTAAGTGAATTACCTTGGCTCTGTGGCGTGACTCGGTAGAGATCGGGTTAGTAATACCCTAGATTGAGTTTGAGTGTATATATACGAGTGCGTATTTGTAATTTGATATAAAGTGGTTTTATATTGTGGTGATTCATTGGTTGAGTTGTTTATGGGTTCTGGTCGATCAGTTTGATCCACTGTATCGGTAGGAGTTAATAAACACTCGAATACGATGGGTCGACACGATATGTTTTGAAAAGAGGGTAAATTAAAATAAGTTTACCCAAGGTATATCTTGATATAGAGAAGATATATATATCAAAAATATAATAAAGTGGATATATTGGTTGTTATTATAATCGAGTAAGATTATAAATTAAATAGTTATGTAAATAACCAATCAGAATTCATATAAGTGAAATACGTGAAATCAGATGAGTTAAATCTGAAATTTAAACCAGAAATTGAATTAAAATTCTGGAAAATTGGATAAGTGTTTGTAAATGGATTTGGATTAAAACTATGGAAAATTTAAGTTCTTGGGAGATTTTAAATTGTTTTACAAGCAGTGTGAATTATATTTTTAAATGAATTTCAAAGTAGAAATGTTTAGAAATGGTTTTATAGTATTGAACTCACTTCGATCGCTGGAAAATAGATTCTGATGATGACAGCTGCATCATCAGTATTCATTTTCAAGTTGTAAGTGACGAATTACTACCAGAGATACTGTTTTGAATTTGTTTTGGGAAAGACAAGTTGTGTTGAAATTCAAAAAGGGAAATTTGATTTTTGAAAAGAGTAAACTGTTATAAAAACTCCCAGGGAAAAGACTGTTTGAATTAAAAACAAATTTAACAGAAATTTGTGAAAGCAAATTTGAATTAAAGTAAAGCCAGTAAAGTGGTAACTGAGATTGAATTAGAATGATATCAAGACAAATTGGATTGTGAGATTAAAATTTGAAGTATAATGTGATAATCAAGTTAAGAGTTGGGAATCGAGAAGAAACTCGAGTTGAAATGATATTTGGCTTGGGTATTAGCGAATGGTTGTGTTGTGGATAAAAGCAGATTGGAATTTGATTAGGATGACCCTTGTATCCGCTAAATTGATAACAGGTGGAAAGGATATAATGATATGCCGACAAAAAGTACAAATTATATTTCATATGGTATGAGATTATGATGAGCCGAATTGGAAAGCCGCTTGGCTGTTGGATTTTCTTTTGGGATGGAGATGGCCCAGAGAGGCGAGTTGGAGTTTGACCTATTGACCAGTACAAAGGAGGTGCTGGCGAAATTTTTCGAAAAGTTAAGGCGTTAGAAAATTTTTAGGATTTTTGGAAATTTTCGTTGATAGGAATTAATTAATAATTTAATTGAAATTAAATTGGTTCAGTTGAAACTGAAGTTGAGAAGTGAACAAATATGTTCTAACCAGTCGATAGGGTCGTCATCTACCTTAGCAATTTCGAGGACGAAATTATTTTAAGTAGGGAAGAATGTAATGACCCGCATTTTCAGCGGTATAATAATTAATTTATTTAATTATTTAAAAGGTAATTAAAAGGATTTAATGGTCGTGGAATTAAATAATGGTGAATATTTAATTAAAATAATAAATTAAATAATATATTTAATTCTGAAATAATCAGAATTTGGCTGAAATGGCGATATGGTGTGAACTGGATCATCTGTGATATTTAATTCAGTTTAAAATTGAATTAAAATAACGAATATATTATTTGAACGACAGTTTGAACGTATAATTATATTATAATTAAATTCAAGCTTGAAATGGCGCAGTAGTTCGCGATTTGGCGATTTGAACTTCAACTGAATGTACAGGATTCGTTTTAAGCCGGATTTCTGTGAAACAAGAAACGTATGGAGCTGGTGGAGTATATCTTTCTAGTGGAAGAGAAAAATCTGGATTTCGTCGGGTAGATTTTTATTTACGTGCAAATCAAATTTCAGAAAAGTCACTGTGGAATTCCTTTATAATTTATAAAGGAATTATTTATATTTTAAAAAGGAATTTCAATATAAATCAAATATCGGGTCGACCCAGATTGAAGTATCGAGTTAGAAATTCATATAGGATTTTTCTGAGCTGTATGGTATTCCACTGTGAATATAGATGTTAATATTTATTTATAAATATTTATATTTAAATATATTTATATATTTAAATGGGTCATTCAGAGCTTTAAAAATTGCCAGTTTTGCAAACGACCTCAGAATTCGACGAAACCAATTTTGTTGGATCCGCAATATTAAATTATTGCTATATTTCAATTTTCGTGATTTTTGAAGTCAGTATGTGGCCGTACGGATTTTTTGAGTGAAAACAGTCAGTATTTTGACGGTTAAAAATACGTTGTGTGAGCAAACGGAGTCGGAATTCGATGAAACCAGTTTTGTTGGGACCGTAAGGTCGAACTGTAGCTGCATGTCCAGTTTCATGATTTTTGGGTATCGTATCTGACAACAGGGATTTTTAAATGATAAGTTTAGTTAATTACAAAACAATAAATGAATATAAAAATATTTAAAACTCTCCTATAAATATCGTTCCACACCTCTCCTAAACCTAAATCCCCTTTCCTCTGGTCAAAGTTATTTCCGCCGCAAGTGTTTCTTCCACCCAGAAAATTATTTCGATCTTCAATAATTCATATAAATTCAAATAAAATTCTATAAACCATGAAACTTATATATACGAATTCCCTGGAAGATCCTCTACAATCCTATGTCTATGTTATGAAGTGCGGTTTCGATTAGCTATGGTGCGATATCAGGAGCGATAGAAAACTACTCTTTGGGTTGGAAAATTCTTGATGTTGGGTTATCGTTGTTTGAATTGGAGTTTAATCTGGTGTTTAGGATGGAGAGTAGCAGCTTGTAGAAGGTTTCTGGAGTGAACGATTTTATTTGGGTTCGATGTTTGCTGAATGCCGCGTGAAAACCAATTCGACGCAAGGCACTTGTTCCACCGAGTTCTACAAAAGTTGCATAGAACAGAAGAGAATTTAAAGGAGATGATTTTCGTATATTGTGTTTAATTTTTCATGAAGTAGAAGAGGAGAAACAAGAAGAGTCAGAAGGCGGTAATGTCTGAAATGGGGGTGACTGCGATGAGTGACGGATTTTGAAGGTGGAGTGCGAGACGTATGAATTCAGTATGGAGGAAATGAGATTTTGAAGGAGAGGATTTTGGTGTATTTCGTTAGATTTGTTATGGATTGTGGGAAGAGGTTGAATATGAGAGAGAAGACGGAAATGGAAAGAAGGAGCTCGCGTTCAATGTTGTGAGGAGACAAAGAACAACTGTTCACCGGTTTAAAGTGTGCGTGGGCCAAGTGAGAAGGGTAAGGCCTAGTAAATTTATTTAAGTTATTTTAATTCAAGACGAAGTATATAACTTGTATTTATAATATCTTGATCATACGATATCAGATGGATGAACCGTAAGTTACGTTTGGATCATATGGACGGTGGCTACGCACTGGAACTGACTAGGAGTGGATTTGTGCTCGTTTGAATTTATGGTGAAATAAATTGTTTGATTCAAATCAAACAACAGTTTATCGTTCTTTAACGATGAACTGCCAAAGTGAGTAAATCTCACTAACTCTGAACAGTTTATATTTTCATGTTGTATTTTTAATACTGTTAAAAATTTGTCTGATTGATTGTGTGTTGACTATTGATTGAACTGCTAGTCAGTTAGTGGAAATTATATATTTATATATATATATATATATATATAAACCGTTAAATCTATATATGTTGATTCTGTTAACAGAATATTTCATATTGAACTGAAAGTGATGTTGATTATATTGTGTAACATCTGTGGATGCAGGGAAAACAGGTTGGAGGGACCCAACTGGGTTCCTCAACATTTATTTTGCTGTTTTTCATATATTGTGATATATGATGTGATTTATAATCTGTGGTGGACTTTGTGTGTTTGGACGATATTGGTTATCGTGAGTTGATATGTGGAAAAACCATAACATGCTGGAATATAGAAAAAGGAATTTTCAAAGTGTTATTGAAAACGAATTTGTTTATAAAATCATAGGATTTTATAAAACAGAGAATATTTATAAAGTGAAATATTTATAAATAGAGAATATTTATAAAGTGGAATGTTTATAAATAGAGAATATTTATAAAGTGAAACGTTTATAAATAGAGAATATTTATAAAGTGAAATGTTTATAAATAGAGAAATTTATAAAGTGGAATGTTTATAAATAGGGAATATTGTTAAGTGGGATTATAACTGAAGGGTAATCTTTATATAATGGAATATTTATAAGTGAATTATTTATTTAGGATAAATAAATAAGATGTTATAAAATGGACTATTTACTTAGAAAATAAATAGGATAAGATAATGAGATATTTATTTGTTAAATAAATAAGATACGATTAATGGATTATTTATTTGTTAAAGTAATAGGTTAAGATAAAGAGATATTAGCTTAGAAATTTACTAAGTTAAACAAAGGATATTGACTTAGGAATTGAATAAGCTAAACAAGGATATTGACTTAGGAAATTGAATAAGTTTTAAATAAGATATTTTTAAAAGAAATACTTAGAATATATAAATAAGGTAATAAAGGAAACACTTAGAACTAAGTCATTAAAGAAGATATTTATTAAAGAATAAATAAGAGGTTATAAAGGGAATATTTGCAAACTATTTGCAAATAAAATAAAAAGGGAAATATTTGTCCAAGAAAACAAATAGGGTTATAAAGGAAATATTTGTTTAGAAAACAAATAGATTATAAAGAAAATATTTATCCTTGGATAAATAGATATATATATATATATATATATATATATATATATATATATAAGTCTGAACTTATAAATAACAACCCGGAAATTCTAAGCTAATTTAAAATTTTTATTTTGGCGAATTTAACGGATTTTGATTATTTAAAATTAATTATTTTAAATAGTAATGACGAAAAATTTATTTTCGACGAAGTTAAAATGAATAATTTTATTTTAATTATATAACGAGCCTGAAATGGCGCGACAGTTCGAAAATTCGATTTTGAAATTCAAATGAATATACAGGTTTCAATTTAAGTCGGAATTGGACGAAACAAGAAATATCTAAATCTGTTTGACGATATCTTTCTAACGGATGTAAGAAACTGAGATTTCGTTGTAAAGGTTGAGAGTTACATCCAATTTAAAATTCTAAAAAGTCGCTGTGGAATTTATATATATTTTAATATATATATAAAGGCCCTTAAAAATAGAAATTTTGCAAACGACCTTCGTTTTCGACGAAACCACTTTTGTTGGATCCGGGATGTCATATTATTATTAGATTCCAATTGGCATAGTTTTCTGAATCAATATGTGAGCATGGCGAAGTTAAACGTGTTTTAACAGTTTCTGTCAATTTGGGTCGATCAGAAATTGGCCATTTTTCAAACGGTTTCAGAATTTGACGAAATTAGTTTTGTTAGGATCGTATCGTCAATACGAAGCTAGAAATAATTTTTCTGGAATTTATAGGATCAGTATGTGGCCCCGGTAAATTAAAAAGCGCGTTTAAATTGAATATATAATGATTTATATTTTAATTTTGAGAAAAACTGATCGTAACAGTCGAATTGGCTTACCAGACATATCCTATTGTGCTCGGAATGAGGGTATTTGGCTAAGGGCGACAGACGTTGGGTTTGATTTGGAGTCCGTAATGGTAAAGCATATATTTTTTAAAATTAAAATGATATAAAATAATATATATATACCATTCAGACCTAATTCGCATTCACTTTTCAAACCGTGGTCAACGGGGTCAAACCCGCCACCTTCTTCAAATTGAACGACAAAATCACTCCCCCTTTCTCCTCCAAAATCAACGCAATTCGTTCATCTTAAATGGAAGTTCCAAATGCCAAATTAAAGAGGGGTTCAAGATCTTCCTCCCTACCAAACGACATCAAAAACCGTGCAGCGATTGGGGTTGGATTGCGACTCAAAGTCATCGACTTCGCAGTCGATTTGGGGGCTCGGGAGGACGATGAGTGGAGACTTGTTCCTAGCGATGGTGGGTGGCGCGACGCTCTTCACGGTGGCGCTTGCTGATCGAACTCCAGCAGGCCATGGCGACGACAAAATCTAAACCTAGGTGGCGAGCTTCAGACGGGCGGTTTCCAGATGATAACGATAACGCGGTGAGTTTATTTTTATATATAAAAGCACTGCTTTTAAAATCAGTTTTATAGCTTATTCAAAATCAGTTGTATACATTATTTAAAATCATTTTTTCTTTATATATATACATTATTTAAAAATCCGAATTTTATATAGAACTTTGCTTAAAAATATGGTTTTCAAAATGAAAATGTCACGGTTTTCAAAATAAAAATGACATTGTTTACAAAATAAAATTATACTTTGTTTAGAATAGAAATAAAGATGGAATTTTTTACAGAATAGAAATAAAGGAGAAATTTTTATAGAGTAGAATAAAGATGTAATTTTTATAGAGTAGAATAAAAATGTAAATATTCATAGAGCAGAAATGAAAAGGTAATTTTCATAGCAATATAAGAATATGATTTTTATACATGTATGGTACTAAAAATGAGATGTTTATAAATTGACAGTATAAAAATTTGATCTTTGTTTATAAATTGGCAGTATAAAAATTTGCTCTTTGTTTATAAATTGGCAGTATAAAAATTTGATCTTTGTTTATAAATTGGCAGTATAAAAATTTGATCTTTGTTTATAAATTGGCAGTATAAAAATTTGATCTTTGTTTATAAATTGGCAGTATAAAAATTTGATCTTTGTTTATAAATTAGCAGTATAAAAATTTGATCTTCGTTTATAAATTGACAGTATAAAAATTTGATCTTTGTTTATAAATTAACAACGTAAAAAGGTGGTTTTTATACGTATAGTGATATTGTAAAAATATAATCGTTATAATATGTGAAGCGTTATTAAAATGTGATTTTTAATATCAACTGCATGAAACAGATGGCGATGGAGCGAAGTGAAATCAAAACGAAATCCAAACCCTTCAGAAGGAAAGAATGGAGGAGTGGAACCCTCGGTAAGAACTTCTCACTTTAAATTTTCTTTCCTAGTTAAAATATATACTAGGATGCAGACGGTGCTCGGTAGCACCCGACACCCGTCGTCCACAGACCATGGACGACTTGTTTGTTTGGTTATGTAGTTGATTAGATTATTTGTTTGAATTTGGTTTGGGGTTGTGTAATGAAATTGATTAGATTGGTATGTGTATGGCGTCGGCCATTATTAGACCGGGGATAAGGCTAGGCCTTGTCTCGTTTCTAGTATCGTGCCGTTATGCCGCCGAAATTTTCTAAAACAAACTAGAAAAATAAAAATATCATTTATTTGAATAAATGAACTGAATAGATATTCATGTGTTGAAATAAAATATTTTATCGTTAAAAATATAATTTTTAATGTGTGTGTGAATAAAATAAAATATTCATTGACAAATCAAACGATTTGTTTATGTACACTGATTTGACTGGGATGATAAATTTTACATGTCGCCCAACTGCACAAATAAAAGTCTGTGATTGTTGATGTGAAACCCCACACGGGTATTGGGATGATATTTGACGTACACTAGTCCCAATAATTAGTTGTATGTCGATCGATAGGTTGACAGACAGTTGTGTTGTGCACTTTGGATGATGGTTGATTATTTATCATTGTTGTTGTATACATGTGTTGTATGGAATCCACATAATTAACATTATATGGTAATTGGGTGGGTCTCATTCCAATTTAGAAAATAAAGAATATTTTAAAATATATATTCATGTATTGAAATAAAATATATATTCATGTGTTGAAATAAAATATATATTCATGTGTTGAAGAAAATATTCATTTGTTGAATAGAATAACGAAGTTATTGAAATATATAAAGCCGTGTTGATTAGATATGCGCCGTTTTGACGCGAACGATATTTATATCGATTATATTCGTTTTTATAATGAATATAGAAAAAGAAGTGATTTCAAAATATAACGTTTTGAAAATATTGTCATATATATATATATATATATATCGATGATATGGAATATTCAATTTTTATTCGAAATTGAATATGAAGCTGAAACCGTTTTGAAAACGAATTTAAAATTATTTATAAAATACGTTTTGAAAGGAAATCAACGAAATATATATAATATATATTATATATATTTAATGACCTGAATAGAACGCGCCGCGCCGCGGCAGTTCGTGAATTCCGACCATTGACTTCGAATTGACGTTACGGGAGATCCGACCGTCGGATTCTCCTGAAACCGGAACCGTTGGGTTCGTATCGAAAAGAGCTTTCCAATGAATATTAGAAATTTGAAATCTAACGGTTGTATTTGGAGATACGTCCAAATCAAATTTGGAAAAGGTCGCTGTAAGTGCAGTTCGACGACCGTTATTGGAAATCGACTGTACGGGCCTTGATAAAATTATTAAAAATATCAATAATTTGTGTAAAATCATAATAAATGAATTGGAAAGAACTGGGATGAAAAATTCCCTATTTGAAAGGATAAAAATATATTTTTATCGAAATGAACTAGTTATGAACTAGAATTAAAATCCAATAATTTTAAATAAATAAATTGGATTTGAAGTGGTTTTAGAAAAAAAATCAGAATTTCCAGTATATTTCGGTTTGAAGTGGTTTGTATTGGAATCGATTTGAATCGAAATTATCTTCGGAATATTTCGATGTTGGATTTCGTGATTATACATGTATGGTTGTGGAAATTTGAAAGATATATTTATATCGTTATTTCCAAATACGATATTTGTTGGTCTCAGAATTTGATATTGAATATAAGCCGATATATTTTCTATTCAGAGCCTTGTATTTAATATAGAATGTGATTTGGGTTTGTCGTGAATGGTGTCTTCATTAACACTGTTCTTGAACCCAGTTGAGAAAAGATTAAATCTTTTTATTTTGATTTAATGAAGTAAACCAATTAATTTATATTTAATTGGAATTGAATTGATTTTTGGGTTTATCGTGAACAGTGTTTTAAATAACACTTGTTCTTTAACCCGATTAACAATGGAATGAGATTTTGGGTTGTCGTGAATGGTATCTTCAATAATACTGTTCTTAGACTCAATGGTGTTAAGAAAATTAGAAACTAACTGGAGATTAGTTAAGTTGAATGGTTTCCTGGGTATTGATCTGATGTTGGTTTCGGCCTTCGGGGTTAATACTTAGGGAATTGTCCTCTTACTAATTTATTGTTAGAGACTGATAGGAAGATTAAAGTATAAATTTAAAAGAATTTATCTTTGATAAAATTAATGGGAACCTTCCCATAAGAATGTGAAATTTAGTGACTGATGAATTGGAATGAGGCGTATGTTGTGTTTATGTAGCACTTGTTTATAATATACGCGAGTTATTCAGAAAGACTGGGTTTATCCCATTCTGAATAACTGATACGACGATAAGTCGAAGATGAAGACGGTGATCGAAGACCGGAGGTCTTCACATTGTTTGGGTGGTTACTGATGATCTTGATTAGGCTGTACACCCAAGAGGAGGGAATCAGTTGGTGATCGTCTAGACGTACTTGGAGATCGACGGGTATGCGAGGAAAGTGCCTCCAGTTTCGTTCAGACCCAGAATGAACTTGTAAATGGACTGTGTGTCTGACATTGGATTTCATTCTGTGTGACTGATATCAGTTGCATAGAGTGGTCTGCCTGTGTGGCATTCTAAGACGCAAATAATCAAGGCTTCTGTTGAAAAGCAGAGTCTTGTGGTTGATGATCAATGCACGGCCTTTGTGGCATCGCTTTGTGTAACGTTAATTCGCGAGCCTCACACCCCGGTGTGAACCCAAAATGGGAGACGGACTTCAGGGAGGACATGCGTTTTCTTCTAGCTAGGAGTGGCGTCAGTGCTTAAGCTGGCTGACGAGTTTAACTCATGTGGTTGTTGGAATTGGAGGCGCCTCGGATATATCGGTCGTTCTCGAACCAATTGAGTCATTTAGTTGGCACACCCACGCCCCAAATGGCGGGGAAACGCAGTGTTCAGGCATTTTAATCCACATCGGTGGACCGGCCCTGTCGCTCCAAGGGACGATGCGTTCTGTTCCTAAGACTCGGGCTAGATAGTCTCGAATCGGTAGAGGACTATCTATAGCCTTGGTTCATAGATGGAAATCCAATTTCCAGTACGATACTTTGCGGTTTTAATTGTAAACCTATATTTGGCGGCATAGTGGTATGGGGCATTCATGTCGTCTATGATTGATACTTATGATTGAAATTGTTTTTGACACTATACACTTATAGTACTATCAAAATAATCTGTTTTAAACGTATCAAGCATTCTTTGGCTATTATAAGGTAAAAACCCTATCCTCCGGCTTGCGTTGCATTGTGTGATGGGACCTGGGTCTTATAATAGCTTCATTGTTCTTTATTTAGCATTGTGTTGTTTGCTTTATGCACTGGTATTCTTGGGAGGAAACTTGTTCCGTGTTATACGACGTGGTCCCTTGATTTACCTAACTTTAAAATAAAGATTTATAACTGTTTTAGTTCTCACACCAGTCACATGACTGACTTGGAGTTTATTGTTTTAACCTAAACTCTGGGTGCCCTTATTTTCCGCATGGGCAGCTAGTAGTTGGGTTTTGCAGATTTATATTCACAGGATCCTGGTTTATAGCTGAAGTGATATTCGGAAAGCTCTATATCCGTGTATTCCTTTCAGTTATGTTTTGTATTATTTTTCCACTGCAGTAATGTATTTAAATCTCTGATATTCTCTGTTGTGTAATATTTATTCATAGTCTGTATATTCTTGTATTCTGATGGAATTGTTGTAATATGCAATGAAATGTTCTCCTGTTTGTGTTCTGATCTGTCTTGTACTCAAAGCAATCCGGGCTTTCCTCCACGGGGAAGTTCAGGTCGTTTCATTGTATATGAAGAAGTAAACAGATAAAAGGAGCAGATTGATTTATAAATGAGATTTATAAATTAAGTTAAATATTTTCATTTGGATAAATGGAATATATAAGTCAGGACTTATATAAAGGAGTAAGAATCGATTTCAACATCGATGCTTGAAACTGAATAAGGATAAAGAGTTAACCAGTTAGGTTAAACCATTTGAGTTAACCAGTTAGGTTAAACCATTTGGGTTAACTAGTTAGGTTAAAACCGTAGAGTTAAACCAGTTAGGGTTAACCAGTTAGAGTTAATCAGTTAAAGTTAATCAGTTAGGTTAAAACCGTAGAGTTAAACCAGTTAGGGTTAACCAGTTAGGTTAAACCAGTAGAGTTAAACCGTTAGAATTAATCAGTTAGAGTTAATCGATAGAGTTAAATCGAACTAGAATTATTGAATAGAGTTAAATCGAACTAGAGTTATTCAAATGGAGTTAATCGAATTTAGTTTATATGAATAGAGTTGAAATGAGTTAATCAAATTTAGTTATTCGAAGAAGTGAATCGAATCAGAAATATTCGGAGTGAGATAATCGAATAGTAGATATTCGAAGTGAGATAATCGAATAGTAGATATTCGAAGTAAGATAATTGAATCAGAGATATTCGAAGTGAGATAATCGAATCAGAAATATTCGAAGTGGGTTGATCTAATCTAGTTATTCGACAGGAGTTAAATCGAATAAGATTTATTCGAAGAAAGCGATTATTGAATATAAGTATTCGAAAGTAAGCAAATCGAATCTAAGTTATTCGAATAAGAGTTAATCCAGTAAGAGTTATTAGGTTGGAGTTATTCGAATAAGAGTTATAGATTAGAGTTAACCTAATAGGGGTAAATAAATTAGCTGTCGTTATATTATTCGAGTTAGGAAATAAAAGTCATATTAAAAATAATATATTTCGGATACAGGAGATTATAACACCATTGTTATAATCACGTAAACTTGTAAAAGAAGGGGGTTCGTAAATAGAATCTTCGTAAGGAAGTGTTAAAGAGTTAAAAAGGTGAATCTTATCTATTTCGAGATTTGAAAGGTAGTTCAATTAAGGTCTGAGAGGTAGCTATACCCCAACTTGATTGACTGCGTTTTTGATTAAGAAATGGTTACGGTTCGAGTGTGAAGTGGTTAAGTGGATTTAGTAATTTAGTATAGTGGTTTGAGTCGTCATCGCAATATAGTTTTAAACATCTGTTTAAATCCCAATTAAGAAGTTTTGGAAATGTTTTCCAAACGAGAATCAAAAATGTTTTCTGATAATAGAAAATAAGAATTTAGAATATATGGAAACATGAGATAAGTAAATTAATGAAATAAAGAGATAAATGTTGAATGATGATTGATCGATATAATTTCCTCCTGGAAATAATATCGTTGTTTGCACACCTGTTTTTCTTTGATGGTTAAATCACAGACTATCGAAGTTTTGACCATTTTAACGTTGTTAATATGGAGAGATCGGTTGGATTATTATCCAAAGAACCACTCTGTATTGGCATAAGCGTTGCGAATCATATATACCAAAGATAATTGAAGACGGAGTAAAGTGCAAGGGCTATTGTATAAGTCTTAGATAACAGTGCCTAAGATGGATGTACCGAATAGTGCCTTCGGTTCATCCTGTTCCTGGGTGACTTGTATGGATGGATGTCTGACAGAGTATTTCCAGAAAGGTAACATACATTGATTTCTTCAACCGTACCAAGAGTGGAAGCGGAGAAGGAAACTTCTTTAGCTAACACGTAATGTATTGTTGCAGACGTCAATTAGTGATTTTCGATGATCTGACAATGTGGCATTCAAAGTGAATCTGATGTGATGATAAAGCGTAATCTCAAGCCTCACATCCGGTAAATGACAAAAATCGGGCAGGCAGCATGACTAAGTCGGTCGCTCTGTAGTAGGGTGTATAATCACCTGATCTAGAGTTTCATTCATTTCTAAAAATCTATTGTTGATGCTGTCCTATTCGGGAAACGTTTGCTGATCCCAACCGTTGGTGATATACATTCGATACACTCAAGCGAAATGAGTGGTCAGTCATGTGTGGCCGGGTTGCAAGATGTTCTTGTTGAACCCAGTGTATTCCTTTCTAGAGGTACACTAGCGAAAGGTGGTTCCATACCTTGTCATAGTTGGAAATCCATTACCCAATATGTGCTTGCGGTTTTGATTGTATACTATATATGTGGGGTGTGAGATGAAAGCGTTTCTGCTAGATGATTATTATATTGTGGTTGATAGACATTATTATAATATCAAAAGGTTTTTGATATAAATATATTTTGGATTCTCATAAGGGAAAAACCCGTTCCGTTATACGGCGTGGTCTTATAAGATATCGGTTACTTGTTCAAACTATTTTACTCATACCGGTCCCATGACTGACCCGGAGTTTATTTTGTTTTGTTTTCCCTAAACTCTTGGGTGTCCAATTTTATACGGGCAGTCAAGTAGTAAGGATTTACAGATACTTGAAGAGCTGGAGCAGGAGGCTTCAGAATCATATAGCTATTGTTTATTTCCGCTGTGTTGTAAGTGCTGTACTTTGAAAATGATATGTATATTCAAGTACGGATTTATATTTCAAAGTTATGTTATATATTATATGTTATTCGTTCAGCTGTGAGGTTCATGTTACTCTGATGTTACTCTGATGCTCAAATTGGACCGGATTTTCGGGTCACTACAGATCTGGATCAGCCTAGCCCATCCGAGATTGGTCGAACTAGCTCCGGAACGACTATGTCGATCCGGGCTTGGTCGAACTGGGATCCACTCCGCCATTCGACTTCTTTGATTTTTCCATATCTTTAGATCTGATGCTAAGCTCCAATGCTAATCTGTCATTGAATCCATCCATGCGTTCTGAAGCTCCGTCGAGAATATATCTCGCTCGTTCAAGTCTACCATCCTTGTGCAAACAACCAAGATACACCAATATATGCATTTGATTGATAAGCACCCCAAATTCTAGTGAATGAAATATTTCCTAATACTAAGTTGCTTACAAAGGACGTTTTAGACTAACTAAGAAAACAAGTCAATCATGCAATCAATAGTCATAAAAAATCCTAAACTAACATACAAACATCCAAAATGACTATAACAGGTCAAATAGAACCAATTTATAACATCCAGTGTATAATATACGTCCAAATGGCCCAAGTCTAGAGACAGTGCCAAATTGACGTTTAATGGCGTGTAATAGCGCACCATCAGTTAAGTGTGATATCAAATCTAATCAAATCACTACTCATTTCATTTCTTTACTAATTACTAGGCTCTTCTATCCTAGATATTCCGTTTTATAATTAGATATCATGCGTAAACATTAATAACATCATGTGCTATAGTTACAGTATAATGAGAGATAATATCACTCACCTCAACCAAATTACCGTAAAGCATCTCCTTTGCGTAGAAATCGTCAACACGAGTCCAACGCTCGAAATTGCGTCCAAATCTGATAATGTACGCAAAAGATATAAGCGTCACAACAATACTATATATAACGTAATTAAAATGTAATTAGCCTACGCTAATTACCTTTCCTGCTCACTTTATTGGATCGGTCCCCTTTCGATTCGACATATTCGAACCGGTATAGTGCCTCCTTTCAGGTTCGACATAGTCGAATCAGGCATGATCCCCTTTTCTTCCACAAATCGTATTTCGGCCAAACACCCAATTCCATCTCATTCTTTTCGCCGCTGCCACCACCTCGCACCCCCAGTCAACACTAAACCACCACCATTTGAAGCACCTCCGTCTAGGCTACCTTCGTTATAAGTCTCGTCGCCCGACCATGCTTCATTCGCCGGAAAAACCCAAAACACAAAAATAACTAAAACGTCGATTTCTCTCTCATACAAACTCCGATGGACCTAAAACCAGCGTCATTCTCTTCGTTTTTCAATCCTCTACAACTTTTCTTTTGGTGCCTAGAGCCGATTCTCGATGATAAAGCCGTAACAAGTAGAAGAACGAAACGGATTTGGCTGGTTTTTCGCGATTTCCGGCCAACTACGGTGTCCAATCGACGAGCGCCCCACGTCATTGAGTTCATGTCTTCGATACGAACAACTTTCATGCTGGGATTTGTGGCTAAAAGTTGATGGATCTAATCGGCCAATTTCGTCCATTATTGGAAAATGAGAGTTTGAGATCTAAAGTGAAGAGAAGGAGTTGCTTATATACCTTTTTCAAAACAATATTCACCAAGCCTAAAATCTCTCGAATCCCAAACATATCGAACCTTATACTTATTGTTAACATAACGAACCATAAGAATTCAATGGAACTAGACCCGAGACCTAACTCAGTCGTATGTGGACGTTGGCTTTTAAAGTTCGAATACAATGTCAGTATCATATAGAAAACGACACACGTTTGATTTACTCCCCGTCGAATGGTACATCCGTTCGCTACGTAACTTGATGTCGTGCAACAACTCACTACGACGATTCCAAGAATATATATTTCATCGCAATCTGACACTGTGCTCCTAGAACGACTATTTACACGCATATCGAGATCGTTATGACTGTCAACTGATCCGAACTCGAAATGCAGCTATTCATATACTTATCCCTCGCATAACGAACAGTCTGAACTCATTCGAACTGGTCCCAAACCGATTCGATAGTTTGTGAAAAAACTCATTTTGGAGCCATTACTTAATTGACAATTAATATTTAAATATCCAATTGCCAAAATACGGATTGTTACAATCTTCCCCCTTTAAAGCATCCATTTTCTATATCCTTAATGATAAACAACACATCCCAGCGCTCTCGAATAAGTGATGACTCTAGACAAATCGTCACTTACTGCTCTTAACAACCATTCCATTTTTGGATCGATTAAGGCAAGCCAAACCTCTAGGTTGTTTACTTACTTTCCAACAATTGGAAGATAAAAGTGACAACTTAATATTTGGAAGACAATTCAACTTACTATCACATATTGAATTTCTTTTCAAATATGCCAAAATTCACAGTAAATTTCGGTAGCACCTCTCCTGTACGACTTTATCCGGCAAAACACCAAATCGCCATGCAAGGCTCATCCCAAAAAAATAAAACAAAATCCTAAAAGTGACTATTCATATATGGAAGAACAAAATCACCAAAATGCACCAAATAGCAAAACCACAACTCTACTTCTACTACATACTTCTTTTCAACCAAGCTTAGCATTTTAGACGAAAATAAAAGTAAATTAGCATTCAAACTAAGCAAATCTTGCTTCTTTGTATCTGGGCATGTACTCAACAAAGAGAATTACACACAATATTAAAATTAGAAATAAGGGGATAAACATGTAGAATAAACTGAATTTATCTAACATATCATGCCAAGTCATGTGTGAAATTTTATCTCGAATAAATAAATGATACATCAATACAATTATCCTGCACGCCTAACAACCATAAAATATAAATGGACATGCAAACATCATCAATAAAACATGCACAAGAAAAACAATAGCAATTATTGAAAATAACATCCATAGCTATCATACCATGTAGGATACTGAAACATGCAATATTAAATTAAATCCATATATGACTCGACATCCATTCCAACATCAATTCTATTTAGCTGTAGCAAACTGACATCACATTCAGTATAAAATAAATGTGTAACCAACCCTTCTAATGATGATAGAACAAAAACACATCTTTTATACGAAACCAACCATCTCAGTCGAGTCCGTACTACCTATCTTCGAGTTATGGGATCATAACCATTTTTAGCACAAGTGATGTTCACTAAAGAAATATCGCTTCCGAACTGGTCTACCACCAGCTCAACACACACGGACAATTTCATTTTCTATACGGGCTATAGGAAACCTCGCACACATAGAAGACCAAGAATTTCAACCAATGCCGCTATAAAAGGTTGAAATACCTCTCGAGGAAGAGAAATCCAGTGATACGACACCACCAACAACTCTAACACCCTCGCTAATAAATAATGCCTCCATCTCACAAAACAAACTCTATCGCCATCGACTCTAAATCGTGAGTAAAATACCCCTCACGTGGTTTCGGTTATTGACTATAATGCAACAACCTTCTACTCGGAACAAACCGCACTTGAACCACTCACACAACTAAGTGAGTACTATCATCTTCTCATTCCTACTTGAAACGAGAAACAAACACACTCATGACTCAACTCTAAGTTCTGAACAATCCAAACCCTCATAGGACTCACAACAGCGTCCTACTCGAGATGACGTGACCCAAGCACTTCACTTTCTCAACAAAAAGTGGAAATCCAACAAATCAATCACAAAATATGCCGACTCACTAGTTGATCTGAATGGTCCAACCACCAATCATAATCAAAACAGCCTATGCAAGGTTGTATTCAACATGCACCAATCCATTACGCACAATCGGTAAAATCCCTTCGGGATTCCCAACCGAAAGATCATCCATAACTAGATCGATACGGAACTCGACTCAAACATGGTGGTAATTTGGTCACCTCATCGAATCTGCTTAGATACTCTCAAGCTACTAGTTCAAGTGACAACTCACTACTAGAGAACTATCTAAGCCCGCTATCGAGCAATCACAAGCGACTCGCCTACTAAAGGTCTAAGTCTCAGCCCACTACCGCTAACTCACTACTGAAGAACTTGTCCAAACCCACTATCGTTATCAACAACCACTCACTATCACCCATATTTTGTATCTCTAGTAATTGAACTACTAGACTTAAATATTAAGTCCAGTTAAGCTCAACCATCAACAAGTAACAATCTGGAAAACATGCAATCATGACTCGAAGAATTTAAGTTCTAACGAATCATGTATACTGTCAAGTATGGACTAGCTATGTCATTACACCCCTTCACCTCGAGGCCCAAACTAAATTGCTCTGGATGCTGCAAACAACTATAGTATTAATTTCTAGCGACTAAACACAGGATGTTAGACACATATAATATAGTCTAACTACGTCCTTGACACGCTACGTCACAATACACAGAGACAAATCAATCTATGAGTCCTGATCTCATTCCACCCATCAATTGCAAGATCAAATGGAATGACTAAATCTCAGCGCCAAACTAAAAAACGCATGTAAACGTCATTAATGGAAACATATATTGAATTTTGACGTCGCTATTTCCTGCTTCATCGAGTGAGCACTGGACGGAACAGGAGCAACAATCAACATATACGTCTCCATGATTTATCCTGACAAAGTAAGTCAAACCTCAATATTGGGCACAATCTCAAACATCGCGAGTTACTCGATCGACTCCTTCAAACTATCATTCCCTCCGAATGAAATCAATCACCCTCCGAGTCGATCACTCAACCCAGCCACAAACCGCAAACTTTGGAGTCACATAAAAGAGAATTAACCTTACTTCAATATCACATCGAACTCAATTATACTCTCCGACACAAACACATTGCCTAAATTGGCGAACCCTCATCGATTCCTAAAAGTCGACCCAAAACCGCATTGAAAGGAACCTTGGATTAGTCTCAAGAGAATGATTTCAAGAACTCGAAATGATATATACCTTTCACCATTCCAGGTTCAACCTTGGAGTCTCTTAGGAGTAAACTCCTAATTCATTCAAGAACTCCTTACGAGAACTAAAGCAGCCCTAGCTCCACAACAGTCGATTCCGTTCTAAGGAACGGTATGCCACATAGGTACCCAAGCATCCACACAACTCCGCATATTCGACTCACTGCGCTTGAGCGCCACAGCCTATTAGAGATTTTAGGGCATCCTAGATAGTAGATCATACCATTACAAGAAACAGAAACCGTAAATTGAGACTAGTAGTTTTTGATTCTGCCGGACTCTCAACTCCAGAAAAGGAGTAATTAGAAGTATTTCTCATTCTCTAGGTCATTCAAGATTAAAATGATCAATCACTAATAAAGAAAACCATTTCAATGGCACTCGTACAAAACAACCTATATTATATATACTACTAATATATAGATTTGAAAACCAAAGTATATACAAATACATGCACTCTTGTATATATTAACCCTCAAACTCAGTACTGCTTAGGTTAAACAACGCAGCCTAAGCTCTTATACCAAGTGTGACAGCCCGCCATACACCACCGGTGCTTAGAACTATAAATCTGCGTTGCATAAGCATTTGATCGATGTAAGGCGATTGTCGGGAGAAAGAATCATAGAAAGGAAGAAAAAGAAGAAAAAAGATAAGGGAATAGAAGAGAAGAGAAAGAAAAGAATATAAAACCCAATCACAGAACTTGTTGTATATCTCATAGCGCATCTGATAACATATAATAATCAAATCACATATATAAAACATGTGAGGCAGTAACAACTATACAAACCATATAATCATAGTGCACAGGTTCATAAAGTTATACAAAGTTAAAATAGAGTTTATACAAAAAGTAAGTAAACTCAACCGATACACTGTCTCTAATAAAACACAGAACACCGTCAAGGCTTCACAATATCACTCAATGGAATAAACAATACTGATACAAGTATAAATATGTAAATCGTCACCTCATGTGAATCCACCTGTACCGCTCCAGATAATAACCAAATCTGTTACCCCATCTGCTCATCAGCATCGTTGATGAGCACCCAAAGTAATAAGAGGGAACATAAAACGTTGGGTCAGACATAAGTCTGGTGTGTGCGATAAATAATTCTCAAAATACTATAAAATTCACAATAATAAACATGGCACAGAGGTATATAGAATCGTACATGCCATGTCCCTACATTCATGGAGTTAGCACATAACAAACGATATGTGCTATACTGTGATAAAACTCATATAAAACTGGAGTGATAGATGTCTAAGCACTAATAATGATAAATAAATAAACATTTATAGCATCCATCATCCATTCTCACATTCACTCACTCGGTGCATAAAGCATATGTCATTCGGTACTTCAGTCACCTAATCCACGAAGGTACTGGTAGGTAGAAAACGTCAACTGACTCTACCACGCTATTTCCACATCAACCGCTAGGTCAAAACGTAGTGCATAGCCCTACCCAGTCCACAACATCAATGGGCACTCGGGTATGGGCAGATCAGATCTAAAACGTCAACTTACTCTGATTCCATCCTCATGCCACTCTCTCAAAGGTGTACCAAAGTCATGAATACCAACAACTACTTTACATACGTTCTCCATGGCAGAATCCATCTCTAAACTGTCTATAAGACTCCCGTCTGAAGTCATCTCAATTTGGGAACTATCCCCAATTGTCATCATGTGTTGTAGGATGTCACCCTATGTTTCCCATCTCTCATTATCTGATAGTCACCTCAATACGACTTAATGTCGTACTTTCTGCATCTCGATGAAAGAAATCTATCGCAGTATCTTAGCTCCGCATCCTGGAACCATCGTCATCGAATGACACATCACTGCATAGAAGCACGAAGAAAAAGCTACCAGTCGAAGAGTCATCATATCGAAATTGATATCGAATGGATCGTCATATCCTGCTTCTCGTAATCACATCGTTATCGATGTAAAATTGGCCAACAACAATGGTAGTTAATATCGACCGCTTGATCGTAATCAATAAGGAATACCCGAATCCTACATCTAACCAAAATAGGTTAATTACACATCCAAGGAAAGACGTTTGTCATTCATCACGAAATTCAGCTCCTCACCAAGAACAAATACCACAATGAAGAACTCCCTCCCTTGGGGCCACTATTGTCACCTTTCCCTTAATCTACCCTACTCTGGTTCGACATAGTCAAACCGGATCCGGATCGGCACAGTCGATCTAAGCTTAGTCGAGCTAGTTCCAGATCGAGCATATCGATTCGGGCTTGGCCATTTGGCCGACCCGAATTCGGATCGGCATAACCGATCCGAGATTGGTCGAACCAGCTCTCGATCGACTATGTCAATCTGAAGTTGATCGAACTGGGATCCACTCCGTCTTTCAACTTCTTTGCTTCATCCAAGTCTTCAGATTTGATGTCGAGATCCAGTACTGCTCTATCGTCGAATTGATCCATACGCTCTAAAGCTCTGTCGAGAATATATCTCGCTCGTTCGAGACTACCATCCTTGTGCGTACAACCAAGATACACTAGAATATGCATTTGAGTGATAATCACCCCCCAAACTCTATCGAATGAAATATTTCCTAATACTAAGTCGCCTACGAACGACGTTTTAGAATAACTAAGCAAACAAGTCAATCATGTAGTCAATAGTCATACAACTAACATACAAACATCCAAAATGACTATAACACATCAAATAGAACCTATCTATAACAGCCATGGTATAATATACGTCCAAATGGCCCAAGTCTAGCGATAGTGCCAAATTGACATACAATGGCGCGTAATAGCGCACAATCAGGTAAAGTGTGATGTCCATGCCAAATCTATTACTCATTTTATTTCTTTATTAACTACTAGCATTACACCAAAACAGGTGATTGCCAACGAGTATAACCGTCGCAAACAATTTCAGCAACGCTTATTAGCATTGCTACGGGGGCATGGCAATGTAGTACCAACGCTTATAAGCGTTGGTATATTTTCATTCGCAACACTTACAAGCGTTGGTAGATTTCCTTTGCCAATGCTAATAAGCGTTGTAAGATTTTTGTTTGCAACGCTTATACATGTTACAATATTTCTATTTGCAACGCTTATACATGTTACAAAATTTTAATTCACAACAAATATAAATTTTAATAATAACATAAATATGTATTAACAACTCACATATTCAAATATTAATAGTTAATTAATAGCCAACATGACAATAATATTGACGATATTTAATATGAATCAAAAACTAATATTAAACTCAATGCATACCAATAGACAACATTCATAATCACATAACAACATAGAATATCAGTTAACAACAAACAAGCACAATACATAATTAAGTTGTCAAATTTAGTACATAATTGAATTGATCGCGTTATTAACTTGAGTAGGTACTTGCCTTTCTATCTCCAATTACCAAACAAACAAATCCAAGACTTGTTTTTTTTTCAGTTACAACTTTTACAGCTCGAGCCACCTTTACTTATTTTATAGAAGAAGTAGAACTAACTGCTCGACAATAATTTTTCTTCATGTCGGAACCAAAAACTTCTACAATTGGATCATTATCAAGATCATCTACTACACTTTTAGAACTACCATCCAATTTTCTCTTTTCTTCCGCTGCCTCTAGAAGTGCCTGCATTCATTGAATGTCACATTAAATTGAAAATTTCAGTTCTTTATTAAAAACATGAGTTTGCATCACACAAAATAATATTAAAAACAGAAAAACATGAGCCTAAACTAAGACGAACGGCTTAGTATACTGAGCCTATATCGGCTCAGTAATACTGAACCGAAAGGCTTAGTAATACTGAGCCGTAAGGCTCAGTAATACCGAGCCTATATCGGCTCAGTATACTGAGCATATATCGGCTTAGTATTAATGAGCCGTAAGGCTTAGTATTTAAAAAAAAACAGGTAGAATGGAAAACCATCATGCACATGCAGTAACCATCATAAACCAAAAGACATGGCGAGAACGATGCTCTGCGTAAAGAAGTTATGCAGATCATACGGAAAAGAAGTTAAAATTATCTATGACCAACCAGAGAGTGATGTTTTGTCGTTTGTAGTTATGCCTAGTTCCTGAGTAATGTGAAATAAATTAAGTTTAATACCATAAGGTTAATAATGAGATTGATAATTTTCTGTATAATTACCTTTTCTTTTATAGCTTTAAGCTGCTCATTTAAGAAAAAAACGTCTATGTTCACCACTCACTTTCTCTTTAATAACTTTCACAATTGTTTTCCTATGACGTGCGAAAAAATAATGTATGAGTTAAAGTAGCATGAGATAATTTAACTGCACAAAATAAATTTGAAGATATTAAACTCTCCTGTAGTTTAGGTAATTCCATCCCTTTTTTCACTAGTTCAAGAGTCAATTTTAGACGTTTAATTACCTATTTGGATATTTGATGCATAGTTGAGGTAAAATGAATAATAAAAAATGCAATAACCAAAAGAAGCTAACGTGCTGACTGGGATATTAGAGCAAACAAGTACATTAAACAAAGTGCACATCTAAAAATATGCATCTAAAGTGACATTTTATGTGCTCCAATGCACTTGTGCATTCGTTTGTGATCCATGCAGCTCAATGTTATATTGATCACATATTCATTCTAGACAACAACAAAAAAACAACGATGATTCAAATAAGCCCGTAAACCATCTAAAATCACTTCGTTAAGCTATATTTTAGCTACAGACTTTTGATATAAAATACAACGAACATATGGACTTAATAGACCATGGCTCCATAACAACCATAAACCTGACGTCCTCATAATAACTGCAGCATAATTGAATAATAATACAACTCATTCTAAGACCATCTTCGAGTAATGAAACATCATGTGCACACTTTGATTAATCTAAAAACATAAAAGAAAGGCAAATATGTGGTATAAAAGATTACTCACATCAAGTTCTTCAACCACTTCCTGACATAGCAACATGTTTGCCCCACTTATGGTAGCTCCGAAATCTGCTATCCTTGGATAATTGAAGTCGCCCATATGCTGAAAAGCATAATTGATCATTACAAAAATAGAAAAGTAAATCTACTCGCAAATATACTTAATATACTAGTGAAATGACAATGTACGTCAATGCTAGCGAACTTAGACGTGAATATAAAAATGGAAGTGGGGGGATTATGTTCTGCAAAGATGTGAAATCATTGAAATAACAGGTGCAAAGGTGATTAAGGAATTCGAAAACACGCGATAAAACCATATTTACTTAATTTCTTTTAATAAATAGTATGTTTATACACACATACAGTGAAATAATGACCAAAAAATGAAATTAAATTGAAACAAAGGACTTAATAAATGAAATGGAATTTCACCAAAAACTGTGGCAAACATACCTGTGTATAGGTTTGAACGTGGTATTTCCACAAGGGATTTGTCTTAAGAACATCCCTCAATGTCGATATAACTTCAGATGAAGTGGCTTTTAGAAAATCATCGCCTTTAACATAAGGCTTATCCTACAAAATAGCACCGCATACGTTAAGCCAATTTTATAATCAAATATAGAGAATAAGAAAGGCACTAAGTTTCTATCCGATTTGCACTCCAAAACGAAGAAAAACTATCATGCCTTTAAATGATCGACTTTCACAGTGAGAGGATTTTCCTCAACCTGCAAAAATATGTTTGAACCAAAGTTTAATAAGCTAGTTTTGTTTCTGCGTATGCACACTTACAGAAAGAAGAAAACAAAGGTAAAGCATACCATCTCAGTGATTTTCGACCGACGATGACCAATAAGCACAACTTGATCGCCATTTATGCTACTTATCTTGACAAAGAGAACAATGCAGAAAAAAAATTATTAATTTGAGAATAAATCTAACAGTTCATTTTTTTTTGGTAGCAAAAATATCTGCAAATTATGCAATATGGCACAGCGGCTCAACTGTAGCTTTCGACAAAAAACAATAAGACATGATAGGCAAGCTGGACTACAGCTCATCTAAGGTGAGCCATTACTACCAGAAGCACGGCACTTACTAGGGTAGAGTACGAAAGTACTTCTCATGAGGAGGATGCTGGAAAAACGCCACCGCCAAGAACACTTGAACATCGAGAGAAATGTAAACCAAGACCAACATCCCAAATTCATTGCCAAAAAAATTAACACAGTATCATCAGACTTTTACATGAGGTGAAATAGCACGAGTCAAAAGCCAGCACAACCCAGTTCCAAAAACAGGAATCCATGGAATAATTAGCATAACAACGTTACAATAGAAGTAGTTGTGAAGCATCACCCAACAACTCTGAGCTCCTCCCAACTAGAAAATGTACGAACCAAAAAGCATACTTACGAAGAAAATACTCATAACGTAGGAGATGCAAACCTAATGAACAAGGAAATCACAGACACACCGATTACTCACCAAAACTAAACCGAACTAGATCCAAACCTCGATCAGCTGGAGACCAGTCTCATAGTGATGTTATGCAGATCGTACGGCAAAGAATGACGAGAACGAAGCTCCGCACAAACACCAAGCCAAGAGGTTCATCTACAGTTCATATAATACACGTATCAGTGCTGCAATTACCTGTGCCAAATCATACTGAGAAAAGGAAATTATGCAGAAAATGGAAGTCAACTGAAATGGCGATTCCCTAAAATCACCTGATATTGATTGCGATTACTGAAATCAAGTAGCCAGAAATCGCCTGAAGCCAAAATCCAACAACCTAAAATCATGATTCCTTTAACCTAAAATCACCTTAATTCAAAATCAATGAGCTGAAATCGTGATTCCTTGAACTCAAAATCGAGTAGCTTGATATTCATTCCCTAGTCAAAGTCGAGGAGTTGATTCTCTGAAGCAGAAGTCGATTCCGATTGCCCCCAAATTTGCGAAGTTGAAATGGATTCGCATTTTTTCAGAAGCGACCTAGCTGAAATGGATTATTGATTTAGGCGGCCGACTTCTGTAAAAGCGTTGGACAAAGAAATGAGAAATGGAAATTAGGGTTACGGACGTCAGTTTACATTTTTACCCCCAGAAATCAGTCTTGCCAACATAAATAAGCGTTGGCAATAAAAAATTACAATTATGTACTTTTGGTAACACTTTTTTAACATAGAAACGCTTATTATTGTGACTACTGTGCAACACAAATAAGTGTTGGCAATTGGAAAAAAAGGGTCACCAATTGGCCATTATGGTGTAGTGGAAGTATGGACGAATTGACAACAGCAGCTCAAAACCCCAGATATTCTACTCAGATACAGATCTATGCTTGAAAGGAAAAACAGATGAAAATTCAAGTAGATCAGATGAGGGAGATTCAATAGACAATGAGACTGAAAGTTTCTCATATGAAGATTTGGTTTATATGTGCGTTGATTTAACTAAATCAGTTGATAAGCTCAATCGGAAAAATAAATCTTTGAAAACTAAAAATCATGAGTTAAACAGCAAAAATAATTGTTTGGAATTAAAACTTTCAAATGTCATGAAATTAGAAAATTCTGATTGCAAAAATTGTTTGAAATTGAAATTTGATCTCGTTCATCTCAATAAAAACTTTCAAAAGCTTGAAGAGGAAATTCTTATTTTAAAAGATAACGAAATTGAGCTAAATGATACAAAAAATTCTTTACAAAAGGAATTTGAAAATTTTAAGACTACCAAAAATTCCAAACATGAAATTGTTGAAAAAGAAAGTTTATTGAAAACTGATTTGATTTTAAAAGAGTTATAAAGTGAAATTGTTAAATTCAAGAATTTTGAAAAACTTAGGTTTTAAAAGCAAAAACATTTTGAATTCGAAATCTCTGAGTCTCAAGCCAAAATCAAATTACTTGAATCTAAAAATTTGGTTTTGAAACAACATGATTCTGAAAGAAAGATCACTAATAATCATTTTTTCATATTTAATCAAAGAAAACAGTGATCTTAAATTCAAAATTCAACAATTAGAATCAAATTTGGAAAAATTCTCTAATGGGAAAAAATCGTTGAATAGATTGTTGCAAAATCAAGTTTCTATTGGAAATAAATATGGTATTGGTTTTGAGAAAATAAATGTTTTTGAAAACGTGAATTCAAATGGTTTTAAAAATCCTTCAAACTTCTTTGAAAAGAATCGTTTTGAAAATTTAAATTTTGATAATTTCAAAGGATTTTTGAATCACAAACAGGATGTGAAGTTGTTGGATTGTACAATCCTGGATCCCAAAAAAAATAAAACAATTTTGACTAAATTCAAACAGTTTTGGGTTCCTAAGGGTACAAAGGTAAATTCAGATGGATTGTTATATTAACAGGTTTGGGTACCAAAATGTGTGAACAAAATTGTGAGTGGTTTTACAAATTTCGTTAGACCACTCGATGCCCTAAACTGTTAGGTACCGGAGAAGAGTGAGAAATTGCTTTGGAAAAGAGAAAATGAATTCGAGTTGTTCCACATCTTTGAGTTATTCATAGTTCCTTAGCCAAGTTTGTTGAGTTAGAGAATCATTTGCTCACATCATATTCTGGTATGATCTCTAAACTTATCTCTGTTAATATTCTTTGTTCTTTCTTTGTTTATTCCTCCTTCTACCCCTTCTATTTTTTCTTTTGATTCTTCTAATTTTGTTATGCTGATGTGTAATGACTTTGTCACATTTCTTTTAATCCTCCATCTGATTTTTTCTTATCAGTATTGACACTGCCAAATATTTTTTAATTTTTTTTTCTCGTTCTTAAACTTCAAAATTGCAGAATTCATGATTTTCTGGAAAATTGCTTTATATGTATAAAACTCTAATGTTTTAATAATTTCCAGATCTTGAATTCAAAATTGTATATTTCTGCGATTATCTTGAAGTTTAATTCTTATCTGATTTCTGAATTCCTAACAGTGCTGAAGCATTCTAGTTATAGCTTGAACACTGTTAATTTGAATTCTAAATTTTTGACGATCGGAAAAATTAATGAAATTTCACACACCTCTGCTGTTTTGAGATTCTTCTAATTCATTTTGGAAAGACTAGAAATATTTTACTCATTACAACACACTACTATTTTTAAGTTGCGATAATTTCATTGGTTTTTGGATTGGCTTGATATTTCTGATTTGAAAAACATTTGGCTTGATGGTACTAGAGCCAAGAAATTCTTTTTATTCATGATCGTTTTTGGTTGGATGTTTGACAGTTCGAAATCATTTGAATTTTTTGATATTTTGAATCTCACACACCTCTCAGATTTGAAATTATTAATCTTATGTGATTGATTCTTTGTATCTCAAAATTTACATTTATTCAAGTGATTTCAAATAAACCGTTTTTTTATCATGAATATCTCTCAAGCTTGACGTAAATATTCTGAAAAATTCTCTTGTGCTTGTCAGAAATAATCGTGAAAAATTCTTTGAAAATCTTGTCTTGAAACTCACTGTTATTTCATGATCATTTGATTTGAATATTTGTTTGTTTAAAATCATTTGAAATTATTAATTCGTGAATCTCACACACACCTTGGATTTGAAACTTATAATCTGGTGTGATTGATTCATTGAATCTTGAGATTTTCATATTCCTTCAAATGATTTAAAATAAACTATATTTTTAATCTTGGGTCATGAATCATCTTTTGTGACTATCATAAATATTTGTGAAAAAATCTCTTGACAAGTCTGCTTTGAAATTGATTGTTGTGCTGCTTTGATAAAAGAAACCATTTTGAAAATGTTTTTTAGATAATTGCCTGTTTTGGTATCGTATGCTGCTCTGATAAAAGGGTCATAAATTTTCTGAGTGACTTAACTACCTTGAATTGAAAATCTTTTTGACATAGATTCTTGTGTTACAACTTGAAATCCAT
The DNA here is from genome assembly GCA_030737875.1 of Allium sativum. Lineage (NCBI taxonomy): Eukaryota > Viridiplantae > Streptophyta > Magnoliopsida > Asparagales > Amaryllidaceae > Allium > Allium sativum. Next base: position 658,454,775 of record CM060909.1, on the reverse strand, counting down.
TTTGAAATCATGATCATTTACTTGGATATTGTTTTGTCTGAAATCATTTGAAAATGTTTAATATCCTAAATCTCACACTTTCCTTGGATAAGAAATTAAAAATCTTGTGTGATCGATTCATTGAATTTTGAAGTTTTCACCTCTCTTCAGGTGATTTCAAATAAACCGTTTCTTTAAATCTTGGATCATGATTTGTCTTCTTAGACTTGTTGAAAATTTTCTGAAAACTTTCTTGTGAAACTTCTTCTGAATTTGTCTTGTTGTTCTGATAAACGGAACCAAACTGTTAAATTATTTACTTGGGCTTTGTGATCGGATATTGTTGTCTGAGATACCCTTGTTATTCACCATTGTCATATTAAAATTCTCGTTAATAGAGACAACAAGTTGTATCAGAAGTGTATTATAATTTTCTCACTTATCTATTTTGATTTTTTTCCTTTATCTTGTATATATTTTTTATATCCCTCTTCTCTTGTATAAATCTTTGTGATTCCCACTTGTAATTGATTTTTCAATTTTAGAATCGTTTATTGATTATTTATTCCGAAATTGAAATCAATAACCAATGTTGAACTGTATTTAGAACTCATCAAAATTATTATCAAATAACTGAAATTGTGATGAGTTGTGACTATAATATATTTCACAACAAGAGGAAATTTTATTTAAATTTCATGATGATTGAACAGTTGTTATAATATCTTTGAATTGGCGCTTATTTCGCGAACATCTCCTTTATCTACCACTATTCTGCCATCCATCATGATTTTATATTAATGTGGAGAGTTTAATATTTTTTAAAATCATCTTAATAAATTTACAGTGTCAAATTTGTGATGGAAATGTGACTGTGTTATTATTCAGAAATAGAGATAATTGAAAATTTTCATGAATCCCAGTACCGTCGAACATATTTCATAATATGATTAATTTAGAAATTTATTTCACAACCATCTCTGTACCTACCACATTTCTATCATCCATACTAGTTTTATATACTGAGGAGTTTTTCTTTTGAACCAGAAAATAATAAAACATTCATAAGTGTTTCTCAACCTCATTTAAAAATCCAAGCTCTGGTCATGCATGGTTATGAGATTACTTATATTTAAGCTGCAACTGACCTCATTTAAGAATCCAAGATCTGGTTATGCGTGGTCAATGTGCTCTTAAATAAAAAGAAAAGGGAATAATTTGCTATAAATAATTTTTTTATATGGAATTCTCCGTAGTGTGTAAAAACCCGCCTATATCCATTTTCTAATTTGTGAAATGTGTTAATATTTTATGATGTATTATGAGTTGTTGATTGATAGCTATTGGGATTCGAGATTATTTGATTGCATCACTTAAATTGAATTTATAATCGTAGTCCAAATCCATCATGGTTTTATGCTCAAGTTTTCAATAAAATTCTTTTGAAAATAATAGGAAATCATTTGTTTTAAAACTCTCTCCATTTTTATAAATTTCATCGTAAATCCATCGTTCTACAATGTTAAATTTGCCACTTGTTCTTAGAATATTTTGATTTTTGTTTGACTGATTGAGATTTGTGATGGTTATTCTCTCTCTTAAGTTGATTATATATTTCTAGTCAATTTTTCATCACTGTTTTAATTTCTGTATCCTTTGGATGATAACAAAAGGGGGAGAATGGGTTAAGATTTTGATTTATGAGTAAATATTTCATAATTATTTTAATATTGAAATTTTATTTGATTTACTCTGAGTAAATATTTAATAAATAATTTAATATTGAAATTTCATTTGATTTACTCTTTTTCACTCATGCACATATCTAGGGGAGTTTTGTTGTAAGGGGGGCATAAAAATAGGGGGAGTTCAATAATTCACTGTCAAACACATTTACTATAATATTATATCTAAAATCTTATGTTATGTTTGTCATCATCAAAAGGGGGAGATTGTTGTATCTAACAATTCTATGATTTTTGTTTGATGATAAAAATTATTTATTATTATAAATGTGTTTGCAATTGTACGGTAATACTTCATCACGAACATAATATAATATTTATATTTGAATAGAATAGTACTGCACAATAATTTAAATATTCAACCAGTATTTTATTTAAATATAATACTTTATTTCAACTTTTCAATAGTACAAATTTATAACTCCACTGTTTGTACATCTCACTGCAACACAATACATTTCATATTCAATTTCATATACACATCAGTTCCTCACTACAACACACTTTCACTCATATATATTTACATTCAGATTCTCTCTCACATACACTGACACTATCACTCTTGTCTTCTGTCTTCTGCGTGCATCACAGTCAGTCCAGTCTTCTGTTTACCTATCACAGAAGAAACACACAGTAAATTGGAACAAAAATATTTTTAAATTCTAGCAGATATAATTTTATTTTAATTTGCCTCAGAATTTTGGTGTGTTTCTCATCATTTTCCATGACTTGATCTGATTTATACTGACATCCATCTGTGTCTAGACAGCTTGTGATATTCACAGTGATACATTGCAAATACTACAAGGTAGACATCGCCTGTAGTGCTCACATGTATATATTCTCTGGACATGCACTATACATGTATACACATACATTGTATGTATATATACATATTTCTTTGCAGGAACAAAACGATTAAATATCGAGAATGAACCGAACCAAGAAATCCAGTACATATGAAGACACAAACACCTATACATATACACATCTATGCACACAAACACACACACATAAATACATATATATATATATATATATATATGCATCTACACAGTAGGAACAGTGGTTCAGCAAACTCAAAATATACGAGTGTACAACGATGACATGTCAACATGTACCATGGTCGAGCAAGTTTTAAAATTCATATTCATCTCATAATGGTCAAGAAAGCTCATGCACAAGCTCGAGCATGTATACAAATGCAAATACAAAACAGTGAACACATCATGGTAGCAACAATTATACAAGTGAAACTCGACATGCAACATAAATGGAATAGTCAGCATTGGTGTCCACTGTAATTACATGGGAAAGCCAATATACATGGATGGTGCAGCTCAAACTTGTGTACAAGGAACAACACAAAATTCAATCAAGCCAAGAGCTGTAAGTTCAAGGCAACTGAGCAGATCAAGCTAATGTATACAAGACAGTTTTAAAATGGTTCAACATGATAAAGTTCAAGCACAAATACACTTGCATATACATGAGTACCAATTGCTAATTCAAATCACCGATACAAGATCATCAACATGAACCAAGAAGGGTTGTGTATAATATGTACACATGTGTGTGCTGTATTTTTGTACACATTCCAAAATCAACATGCACAGGTGAAACAGGCTCATAACAATCAAGCACAATGTCAAGCAAAGAAAAGAGTCAAGAGAAAACACAATTTTCTAGGTTCAAGTACACAACACAAGTCACAGGCCAGTTTTCTTTTTAAGTTCATGTTCAAAATATACATGAAGACACAAAGCAATGTTTTGGACGAGTTAATCTTGGCAAAAATTACTTTTTGGCAAATCAGAAAGTTTTCAAAGTGCAAAATATCATGAATGGACGCAATAATCACAACAGGTTTGGCAAGTAAATCACAGAAGTACATATGGCAAGAAATCATTTGTTTTGATTTCCAGAATGCAACAGTAAAGAATACAGCACAAGAATCATTCAATGAATTCAATCACGCAAGGGACCAAATGAATTATTATTTTAATCGTGTATCATTATTCCTGGCAATATTTTTTTCTAGAAAACCAGAAGATTGCCATGACAAATTTGTTTTTAAGCAAAGGGAAATGTCTTTGCCGAAAAATCAAGCATCGTGATTAAAGGGGCCAAGAAAATAATTCAGATTGTTTCCAATTCTTCATCAACCGGTTCATCAATTCAAAACCGTGGATATCACCCATAAATCAAGCAACAAAATCTAACAAGAATCTTTTTATACCATGGACAGTCAAAAAATTCATGCAAGCTTGCAAACAACAATTTCTGGAAATAAATCAAAGATTCATTTTTGGCATGAAAGTTTTTTTATCCCTGAAGTTTGCAAACAATTTTAGGCAGAAATTCGATCAATCATACAGGGGACTCACGACTATCCTTTTTAGTCAATAATCACGCAACCAAGCAATAAAATCAAATCAATCATTTTTTGGAAATCAAAGGATGTATTAGGTTTTCATAAACCTATAAATACTACACTAATTCATCACATACAAAAGATTAGAAAACAAGACAACAATTCGAAGAGCAAAAACTTCAAAAATCAGAAGCACTCACAGGATTTTTCAAGCGCCAAAAGCCAAATCGATCGAGCAAGAAAAAAAAAAGCATCGAAGCAATCACTAAAGACACAACATCTAATTTTCAAGCAATCACGATCGAGTTTTGGGGATTTTGGTAAACCCTAACATTTTAGAGTCGGTCGACATTCCTTTGGAGATGAAGGAAATAAACAAAGGGGGCCGGCTTGTTTAATTATTTAAGGGAATAAGGGTTTTTATTTTTATTTTATATTGTTTTTGTTTATTTTTCTTTTGTAAACCATGATATTTTTCCTAGTTTGTCTCTAAAACTAGGGTTTCCTAGTTTGTCTGTAAAACTAGATCATCTAATTATAGTATTTTAACTAGTAGTTTTCTAGTGTTTGTAATAACTAGGGTTTACTGGCTACAGGTTTGTAGCTAAGGGAAAATCTGGTTTTGGGGACAGAAACCAGCTCAGGGTTTTGAGCGTAGGATTAGAACAGGAGCAGGGTTGCGAGTTTATAGGGTATGTAAGCGGGATCTGTTTTAATACCTAGTAAAAATCTTGGAAATGCTGCCGAAGCTGGGTAAAAACTGTGTTATTTATATCTGCATTTATATTTCTCTATTATAATCTTTGCTGTGATATTTTTTAATATCTCGAATTAATTTAATAAACCCTATTCAACTCCTCTAGGGTTAATCTAGATCCAAAACAATACTGTTGTTTCGTTGTTTTTATGTTTTTTTTAGGTTTTTGATGCTTTTTTTGGTGGTTTTAAGGCATGATTTTGATGACGATTAATTGTTGTATTTAATTACGAATTTACGTGAATTTTTTTATTTTTTTCGTGATTTTTTCTTATTTTTCGAAAAATAGGGACCTAATTTAAATGAAAAGTTGGACCGGATGTGACGTGAATTTTGAAACTTATTAGGGATCTGAGACAAACTGACCCAAATGGTTTTATATTGTGTTGATTAATTTTTTGAGTGGTATATGAATTCCACACTGACGCGTTTAGCTGACGTGGTCGATAGGGATTTATAAACACTTGGACAAGACAAATCAACATAATATTGTTTTACAGATTTGGTAAATGAAATATTATACCAAGATTTTGTATAATTTGTATATAAAGTAATTTACAAACTAATTATAGTTTGATGGATGTTTGGTTGATTGGTGATTGTACCTGAATAGTTAGGGGGCACTAACTGTCTGTTGGGATAAGATAATCTTATCTTTTATATGGGTTTGTTAAGAGATTTAACCTGAGCAGAATTGTTTAATATAGATTTAAACTAAGAAGAACCCATGTGAATTAAAATTATATAGAATTAAAATGATATAAGTGAAGTTTAAAACAAGGTTTATAAATTGAAAATGGATTCGAGTTGAGAATTGAGGGTTTGAATTTCCGGTGGATTTAGAAATGGTTTTCCAAAAGTTTCAGAAAAGGGATATTTTTATTATTTTTAAGGAGTTTATGAAAATAAATGGATTTAAAGGATTTTGTAAGCATAATTCTTACTTGGGTCACTAGGACGTGGATGGTCATGAACATCAACGGTGTTCATTTTCGAGTTTCTAAGTAAGACTTGCGATTTTAAATAAATTGTTGGATTAAAACGAAATTTAGTTTTAAATCTAGAATTTATAATTTTAAAACCCGTAATTTGGTTCTTAAATTTTCAACAAAATTATTAAAATGGATCTGAGATTGTTATATATAACCCAATATAATTTGTATGTGGATTAAATATTCAAATGAAACAAACTAAGATTGAGTTCGAACCAAAATACGGAATTTAAACCCCAGAATGTTGGAAATATTTTTTTGAGGTGTTTTGAAATGTTATAGAAGTATTCTAGAAAGGATTTCGGATAAAAATCATTTTGAATGGATTTTGAAAGTGATAAAGCACTGAAATCAATTCAGTCGCTAGAAAATAGTTCTGATGATGGATAGGCACATCATCGGTATTCATTTTTAAGTTTCTAAGTGACGGATGGCTATCATAGTAACATTGCTAATGAAAATATGTTTGAGAAAACAAGTTGCTTTGAGAAATTAAAGGTTTTGAATTGCTATGGTTATGTATGTGTATAAATATATATATGATTTTAAACTGATAAAACCCGGGAATTTGAACTCTGAAATTTAAATATAACTTATGGAATTAAATAGATTGAAATGGTAAAAGTGAATCTAATGGATTGAAATATAACTTAAGCTAAGTTAAATGAAATTGGATCGGATTAGAAATAATCCTGAATGAAATTGAATATGGTGGAAAAGAGAAATGTTTGAGATTCGAAATATAAAAATGAATTCGACTTATGCATAAGCAAGTTGAGTATATATTGGATGTTGTAATGATTGGAATAAAATTTGAACTCAAACAGAATAAGTGGATTGATTTTTGAAATAGATATCAATTTTGAATTATAGAGTGGAATTTAACTAATTAGGAAGTTGGTTAGTGAATTAAAATCTAAAAGTTGGATTGATTTAAAATCAATTGGAATGGATGGATATATGTTAGATAAATATGGAATAAAGTGAATAAAGAAAAATAAATGGAATCCCGACAAAAAGGTACATATTTAATTGAGTATGAGATTTTTATGAGCCTATTTGGCAAGTCGATTGGCCTTTTGATTTTCTTTTGGATTGAAGAAAGCCTATAGAGCTGAGTTGTAGTTGTATCGATTGAACCATACTAAGGAGACACTGGCGAATTTTTTCGAAAATTTAAAGAGTTAAAAAAACTTCTAAGAAATTTTGATAATAAGAAGTCGACTTGTCGATTGTAATTGAAATAAGAAAACCAGATGTGGTTAATAAAATTTAAAGTGAAATAATGAAGTTGATAAATTGATTTAAAGTCAATTTGAATAGATGTAGGAATATGCAGCAGAGCATATGGATCGAAGATAAGAATATAATGCTGGATTGTCCAAAAATGTTGGATAGATCATTTGAAATGAATCATGGAAATTGGAGTATGGGATTGAGAATTAAAAGTTATGTGTAAGAACTGAGTTGTGGAAATATGAAGTATAAGATTTCAACCAAGTAGGTTGAGAGAAGTTGGAAGTGGTATAACATCTTTACTACCTAGAAATTTCGGGGATGAAATTCTTTTAAGGGGAGAGGAATTTAATGTCTCGTATTTTTATCGATTGAATAATTAATTTATTTAATTATTTGAATATTGATTTAGGGATGTAAATGACTCGAATTAAATAATTTTGATTATTTAATTAATATAAATAGTGTAATAATAAATTTAAAGTTCGAAATAGTCGGAATAAGTTGAATTGACAATATTTTGTGTATTGGATAATTTAGGAAACTTAATTGAGTTTAGATCTGAGTTATAATAACGACTTCAAACATATTAATTATAATATAATTCAAAACGTGCTCGTAACATCGTGGTAGTTTTACATTTTGAACTTTAAATGAATGTATAGGGTTCAATATAAGTCAGATTTATTTGAAATAAGAAACGTTAATCTATTGAACTATATATTTCTAATTAAAGAAAAAATTGGAGATTTCGTCTTGTAGATTGTGAGTTATGTCCAAATCGTATTTTCAGAAAGTCGTTATGGAATTGTTTGTAAACCATAACGATTTATTATATAAATTTAAACAGTTTTATATGAAATGTATATCGATTTAACTTGGATTTTGAAATACTGATTTAAAAATCCAAGTATGTCTATTTTGGAGCTATATGATATTCTATTTGGATATACGATAATATTAATTTATTATTATTAAATTCATTTGTTTTTGAATTTATTAATATTTTATTGGTTTTATTTAAGCCTAGAAAGTAGATATTTTGTAAACGGCCTCCGTTTTTGTTGAAATGAATTTTATTAAATCCATAATGAATAATTATTTCTAGATTTAAAATTTTGCGCCAATCGGAGTTGTTTTGTGACTGTGCGTAATTAAAATGTGAATCGATAAATAATTTGACTTTAAAATAATGGTGTGTATGCAAACGGACTCGGGTTTCGACGAAACAAGTTTCATTGTGTCTGTAATGTCAAAGTATAGTTGTGTGTCCATGTTCATCACAAATGGATTTTATATGTGACTATACGAATTTATTAACAACGAGAATACATAGTGATAAGCTAAAAATCAATAAAATAATATTGAAATACCTCTGTATATATCACCACATCTTCCTAACTATAATTCATTTCTTCTTCTGGTCAGCGAAACATCACGCCACCAATAAACAAAATCAAAACGTGAAAAATCATGTTCAAAAAAATTAAAAACAAATTGTATAAATTTGCATAAAGTCCAAAACCTGTATATTTGTGATCTCATGGCTTGGAGCTTCAAGATGTTATGATTTTTGGAAGGTGCACACACCATTTCTGGCGTTCGTTTCTGGTGCAGTCGGCCTAAGGCTATCAATAGTCATCGATCATGGGGGAGCTAGGTCGAATGGGAATCGCCATGATGTTCCTGGTGGCGAGGGGTTTCGAGTGGTGGAGTTTGGTGGGATAATGGGTGATTCGGGTTGCAAGTAATAAGGTAGGGGCATAGAGGCAGTCTCAACTGCGACGTGGTAGAGGAAGTACGAGCTGTATGTAGTGGAGATGGGCTGGTAGCTCTCGGGAAGAGATGAACGATGGTGGTGGGCTTATGGAATTTCGTGAAGTATTGGGGGAGTTATGGGAACGTGAAACTTTGGCGATGGCAAATGAATTCAGCGTGTTTAGTTATTTTAAACGATGGGGGAAGAAATAGGGTTAGCAGTAATAGATTGGATTAGGGGTTAAAGACAATTAAGGTGTTAACTGAAACAATTATTTAGTTAATTGCTTTTTATGTATTCAAGTTTATAAAAATTGTAACTTTCTCATACGTTATCTGAATTCGACGAAACAAGATCCGTTGGGATCGTATGGATGAAGGCAACGCAATGAAACTAATTTGGAACGATTTGGAGCTCATCTCAATTTTTAGTGAAATAAAACGCCTAATTGAACTATTGGAAATTAATCGTTATTCACCGATTAATAATAATGTGAGTAGACTCACTAACTTTCCCTAGTTTTATAATTTTATAAACATATTTTAAAATTGATATGTGATGTTTGAATGGCATGTGATGATTATTTGGATGAATTGATATATTATTATCAATTGTTGCTATTACAAATATAGTTATATTTAAGGTTGGTAGTTGGATATTTCCCGCACGACTATTAGCGGATGAGACCCTATGCTCCCCGCATAATAGTGAATGACGTTTATGCCGCGATATTCCATCTAGAAGTGGAATTGGTATTATTTATGTTGTCTAACATCTGTGGATGTAGGAAAAACAGGTTGGAGCGATCAATTGGATTCCTCAAAATTATTACTGTTTGTTTTCATATATTGTAATATACGATGTGTTAAATGTTCTGTGATAGATTTTATTATGTTGGATGTTTGAATAGCATTGGCCCTAAAATGATTAGCATTTTAATACCGTACAAATATATTCGAATGAAAAGAAAATGAATTTCGGTTTTTAAAAGGACAAACTATTCTTCCAAAATAGAAACTGAATTTCAAATGGGCTAGAATATTTATAAATGATGTTTATAATTGAAGTGGAATAATTTTCATTGGGTAGTTTGGGACTGTAAATTCAAAAGTGAATTTAAAAAGGGAAATTGGAAATCGTTTTACAAAGAAAAGATGAAATTTATTTCGATGTTTGGAACGTGTATAGAATTAAAATAAATCCGTAAGGATTAATAATTGGAATTCAACTATGTCGAATATTATTAAAAAATATTTCAGAAACTATATATTATATAATTCGGAACCTGATAAGATAAATAATATTCGGTTTGAAACCGATATTTTATAATCGAATGTAAAATCGATAGAGAACTATAAACTTAGTTAATAAAATACACTAGAAGGTTGATGTGTAAACGGGATCTGATAATGAATTTAATGGGAATGAGAATTTATAAATGACTCGATGGACAAAATTTGAATATGTAATAGTATTTGCAATTGTAATCAAGATTGATTTGATAAAACGACTCCAAATTTCTATATGGAAATAATATCACATTTTAAAGTGAATAATGGTTTAAAAGCTGACATTTTACCGATATGAATGATTTTAAGAGAAATTCGTAAGGAATTGGGAGTGATAAACTCAAAGATGAATTTTGAATGAAAATGGAAAATATAGTTGACTTGAAACGATTAAATTATTCTGAAGTTTGGAACGTTAACTGAATAGAGATTATTCGAAAGAGAGTTATCGAATAAAGATTATTCGAAAGAGAGTTATCGAATAGAAATTATTCAAAAGAGAGTTATATACTGAAATTCGACTATATCGAATTCAGGAAAGTACTACTTACTTTCCGTTTTAATCAAGATTTATTTATTTATTATTAAAATTAATGAATAAAAGTTATAATTTAAGATTTTATATCTCAGGGCATGGATTATAACACTATCGTTATAATTAATGAATTCCGTTAAAAAGGTGGATTCGTAAATTGAATCCGAGAGTTGCGTAAGTGATGTTTTAGTTGAAATTGTGAGCTTTTCGGTTTTGAAGTTAAGAATGACGTAAAGTTAAGGTCTGAGAGGTAATTATACCTCAACTTGATTGACTTCATTATTGACTAAGGAATGGTTAAGGTTCGGTAGCAAAAACTGGTTAGAAATACGGTTAGTTAACGAGTGATTAATACATTGATTTGTTGTAACGATGTTTTATATAACCTTGTTCTAAATCAATATAAATGAGTTTTGGAAATGTTTCCAAATATAATCAATGATGTTTTCTAACATAGAAAATGGAATTTTGTGGTTGATTAGAAAATTAGAAATGCGAATATAAGAAAATGCTTTCCGATGTTAATAATGTATATTTTCTAAATATAGAAAATAAGAAATGTGAATAAATATGGAAATGTTTTCCAATGTTAATATCGTATATTTTCTGGAATATAGAAAATAAATAGTTCTTCAATATATGGAAATGTTTTCCAAGAATCATGAGATGACAAACAAGTTTTGAGAAATATCTGGAGAAAGATATTAAAAGGAAATTAGGAAATGATAAATCAATAAGAAAATAATTTTAGGGGCTCAATATTGCTTGATGCATGATCGGTACAATTTCCATTTGGAAATAGGATTGTTGGTTGTATGGACGTTTTCCTTTGATAGTTAAATAACCGGCTATCAAAAATTTTGGCCCATTTTATGTTTTCGTTGTTAATACGAAGAGACCGGGATCAAGTTTATTATCTGAAAACCACTTTGTATGGGCATTAGTTTTGCGAAACAAAATATGCTGAAGATAATGGAACACAGAGTAAAGTGCAAGGGTTGTTCTGTTAATTCTAGGTAGAAATTGCCAAAGATGGATTGATAGGATAATTCCTTCGGTTTGTCCAGTCCCAGGACAACTTATATGGATGAATGTCTAACAGAGTATACCTAATAGATTATGTACATTGATCTCTTCAAACGTATTTAGTTGGTGGCGGAGGAATTCGTTTCTCTTAGCTTTATGCCTGTGATATTTTTTTGGGAAATTATTAAATTATTTGGTAGGTTTGACATGTGACATTCAAAGTGAATGATTTTGTGATGTTATAAAGGTAAGTATGGCCCCACATCTCACAACCAGGAAATGACTTGGGCTGTATATCCGACAGGACAGTCCGTTTTCTAGCTCGGTCCGAAGCTATAAGGTGTCCGGTCCGCGTCCGTCCGATTCTCTTATAGGACAGAGCTTGGACACACTAGCGTTCGGTCCGATCTAAAATGTTCGATGTTTTGCTATTATCCAAGGCTATATCGGACAGGACAGTCCGTTGTCCGGCTCAGTCCGAGACTATATGATGTCCTGTCCGTGTCCGTCCGAATTCTTATAAGACGGAGCTTGGACACACCTCTGTCCGGTCCGTTCCGACCCGTTTACACCCCAAGAAATGACAAAAATCGGGCAGGCAGCATGGCTATATAGGTCGCTCCCATTAGGGTGTATTGTCGCCCGATCTAGAGAAAAATCTGTTTGCTTCTTTATTCAATCACTTTTGTATGCTTTGATAAAGGTTGTTGATCCCAACCGTTGGTGATATTACATTCGCTACACTCAACGAAATAAGTGGTCGGTCATGTGTGGCTTGGGTTACAAGATGTTCTTGTTGAACCCTGTGTATTCCTCTCTAGAGATATACTATCGGAAGGTGGTTCCATATCTTGTCATAGTTAGAAATCCATTACCCAATAAGCGTCTACGGTTTTGATTGTATACTATATATGTGGAGATTGAGATGAAAGCGTTCCGCTAGATTGCTATTGATTTGATTAGACACTATTATAAAATCAGATTAGTGTTGATAATAAGAATATTTGGGTTATCGTAAGGTAAAAAACATTCATGTTTATGTGTGGATCAGTCTTACGATTATCCTTTCTTACAAAAGGATTTCTTTGAAAGTTAAACCAAGTGGTTGGAATTTACTAATACCAGTCCCATGACTGACCTAGAGTTTTATTTTTTTTGTTTTACCCTAAACTCTTGGGTGCCCAAATTTGTATGGCAAGTCAAGTAGTTGAGATTTTATAGATACACTTGGAGGAGCTTGGAGCAGAAGGCTTCAGCATTAGATAACTATTTTTTATTTCCATTGTCTTGCAAGTGTTGTACTCTGATAATGGTATGTATATACAGACATATTTGTATTTTAAAAGTTATGTTATATAATATATTTTATTTGTTCCGCAGTGAAATCTGTGTCTACTTTGATTTTTTTGTAATATTGTGATCTTTTCTTCTATTCTAATTTTCTTACTTTATATTTCTCACCCACTAACTTCTTTCTATTAATGATCCAGTAAATTTCCGGTGTTTGGTTAGTCGACATGTATTTGTGTCGATGATCTGGATCGAGAATTGGTCGGGCCGTTACAGTTTAAGATGGAAAAAAAATCGGAGAATTCAAGCTAATTCCACCACAAATAGACGTTAAATTACCGATTTGAAATTTTCTGATTATACATATCCATTGAAAATATACAGCTAAATAAATATTAGCAACGGATTTTGGATGGATTTTGTCGTTGAGTGATCAATATTTTCTTGAAGTGCAAAATCAAATTAGTTGAAAATGATTAGTGGTGTTAATGAAATTTATTGAGCGGTATACGAAAACAAACTTAGTGTTAAAAAAAGAATGTCAATGCATGATAATAAATGAGTTGATTTAGTTTGTATACTCTAAATAATATTTTGATGCCAAAGTCTACAACATTCTCTTCTACTGTTTGGAAATGATGCACAATACTTGAAAATCGGCAATACTTACAGTGGAATGGATAGGATGAAGAAAGTATAAGAAACGTACGAAAGAATTCAGCTCATAACATAGGAGTTCCATCTATCAACCCAAACTTTTCTTTCTAAATTAATTTATAAGGCACCATTGAAAACAAATATTAAAATTGACAGAGTGAAATACCAATTGCATTTCCATTTTAGTAGTACTTTTGAATTTTTTAGCTAAATGTTCAATCTCATGATTTAATTTAGTATCATACGAGATTTACAACAAGACACAAAAGGAAAATGGAAAAAGGGTTTTCTTGTTACTTTATTCAGATTAAAAAGAGAAATGGGTGAAAAATTGCAGAAACTAAGAAGATAAATGAAAATGGATTCCTATAATTGAAAAAAAAAATCTAATTTAACCATGAACAAATATCAATTTGGAGGAGGTAGTATAATTAAAATAAATTATATAACATCATTGCGTTCATCGCTAATAAAAAACATCTGACATAATTAAATTATCAACACATATGGAACTAGGGGTGAACATTAATTGGTTAAAACCAAGTAAACCAACCAAATCGGTTAAGTTTGGTTGGTTTGGTTTGGTTTTCCGAGTCAATTGGTTGGTTTTGGTTTTTATTTTTATATTACTTCGGTTTATTGGTCAGATTTGGTTTTTAATATTTGAAAACCAAACCTACCAATTAAACCAAACTTAAAATTAATTTATTTAAAAGTTAAAAAATACCACTAACAATGCTATTATTTACAACATTTTCATAACATTATTTGTTGTTCTTTAATTTCATATTGACATTTTAGAAAAAGAGTTTGATTTCTAAAATATGTGCATCATATGGATTTAATTATTTGTTTTAATCCTATGTTATATCAACAACTAGAAGATCTATTTCATTTTAAGATAAACCAAACAAACCAACCAAACCAAACCAAACCAAATATTATCGATTCCGTTGGTTTTGGTTTTGAAAAATATCGGTTTGGTTTGGTTCGGTTTATGTTTCTTGAACTGTTATTTTGGTTTCAACATTTTTGATCGGTTTGAAACCGAACCAATCATTTGCTCACCCTTATATGGAACCGCAACAGATTCTGAGTTGAACTTACACTCCGATATGTACTACATTTTGTCCACCAGAAAAGAAAAAAAAACAAGTTTGCGTTTCATATTACGTAGAGTTGGGTTGGTGTTTAACTACCGACTGATAGTAGATGCTGACCGACTATGGGTAATATGAAACGCCTATTTTTTTAACCTAATCTGAAAAGGAGAAAGATTAGAATAATGAATTCATGTAGTCTTATCACATGAAACTTTGTCGGAGCAACGAATGATTGTGGAAAAACAAATGATCAATTATAGAGTGAGGAAGGCACACTGGAACGATGGATCGTCGAGTGACAGAGGATGACAGTGGAGTAGGAGTGGTGGAGTATGAGGTTTTGAGACAAGGTTTTGGACAAAAAGGAAATAAATTTTGGGCATTGTTATTGACACTCCAAGCATTGTTAATCGGAGATCAAATTTTAAAAACACTCCAATCATAAAAAGAATGTTAGGGGAATTCACATACTTAATTTTTATGTTCCCTTTTTATTCTGGTAATAAGATCAGTTACCTTCCCAATCAATTTCAAACGCAAGAAAACCAAATTCCTAAATTATTTGCAAAAAAAAAAGGAATTTTTTGAGGAGAAATAATGGTGCAAACGGAGAACGTGAAACACACCCCCTAAGATCCTAAGATAGTGGAAAAACTGTTGACAAGGTATGTGAAATCGATTGTATAATGCCCAGTAAACGATGAAGGTTCGGGTTTCTGTTATGTTAGTCTCAAAAGCCAAACGTCGTAGTGTCAAATTTTGTTCGATGGAAGATGGTCGTTTTTTTTATTTGTCATCGCCAAAATAGGTGAACTGTTGTATAACGACATAAACGACGTAGGTCTGCCGTATTATATATTTTGGTTTGACATTGTTCATCAGTTTTGAAATTTGTATTCGTTGTCGGGTTACCGAAGTGGGGGGAAATGGAGATGTAACACAAAATTTGGCGGTGGGATACCGTATAAAAAAAGATGATTGTTATTGACACTCTAAATATTGTTAAGGGGGGGCCTATTTAAAAAGAAAATAGAATTTGTTAAGGGGGGTATCAATGCAGAGAGCACCCCCTTAACAAATAAAATTTATTTTACCAAATTAGCTTTCTTTACAAATTTATTGTGAAGAAGACTAATTTGGTAAAATAAACTTTATTTGTTAAGGGAGATAACCACTAAACTCGGTTTCAGTTTCGATCATTTGAAAATTTACTAGTTTCAGACGGTTTCGGTTTTTGTTTCGGTTTCGGTCAGAAAATCATACTTTTATATTTTTTTATAAAAAGCTAACGATAAATGTTGCAACTTCACATAAAAATATAGTCTACCAAAATATAATAATGACAAATGTTTCGGTTTCGTCATTTTTAGATGTAAACATAAGCAGACATTTGTACTTTATATAACAAAAAGTCTTTTTTTGTCTTCGTCTGAAAACGGTAAAACTATAAAACAGATCCAAAGCCCATGAAAAGTAAGCCCAGACCAGTACTCCAGCCTTAAACTTTGCTACTTTCCATGATACTACAAATCGAACAGGAAAAAAAACGAAAATACGAAGCGAGAAAGGGAGAAAAGACACCTTCGCTGCTTTCGACGTGTTTGATTCGAAGTTTCGAACACAAGACAAAAGCTTGCTATGCTCGAATTGGGGGGTTTTGTGTCTGCTAAGCACGGTTTCTTCAAATCGGGTAGATTTTTGAAGCTCGAGCTGTGAAGATTGTTGAATCGATGAAGAACTTAGCTCAAGCTGTGAAGATTTCAGGTATTTTCTTTCGCTTTTTCTGGTGTTTACTTAATCGCGATTTAGGGTTTTTTCTTCTTCTTACGAACAGAAACGAGATTCGGCCGTTGTTCCGTCCCGGTGACTATCGAAACCAGAACGAGAACAACGGAATCTCGTGGTTTCGGGCGAGACCTCAAACCATACCCTTAACAATACTTGTAGTGTCAATAACAATCCCCTAAAATTTAATAAATAGATGATATGTAATATTAAATAGGTGATACAAGGGCTGTTATGGTAATGGTAACCGTAACCGATACGAGAAAACCGTTACCATACCGATACTATTGGTAAACCAAAAAGGAATACCGATAATTTAACATTACCACTGATAGAATGTTCATTGGGATAGCGATAAACTGGTAAATCATTGACTGGTAATGGTAAATTTACCAATGCATAAGCTATTGAAACATTAACACATTAAAATTTGATAATGGTAAAAAACAATTTTTTTTACTAATTTTAACTCCATTAATGTTTATGTAAATATTTAAACTTATTTTAATTGACATAAAAAATTTACTTAGCTTATCACAAGATACTTACAACAACGTGAAATAATAATTTTGTTAATCTTAAACTTTGAAGTTAATAAAGTTATTGTAATTGGCTCAACAGCAGGTCGGGTACATGTTGAGTATTCATTTCCAACCAGCAAACCCTTCCAATAATCCAAGCACATGGTTCGGTAATTTCAACTTTTCAGTCAATTCAATGATCAGGGTTCTCAACACCACATTTGCTCCTTCCATAGAGAGAAACTGTTGAGTCATATATGATCAATCTACACCATTATCTGATTGTTTCAGTTCATCAGTTGTGCAACCTGATTGATTAATTCATCTAGTCGATGCTGCTTTCGGATTCTTGACCTTCTCGCAGATTCGCGATCTGAAATCATTCTCTTTCCCTTTCGCAGATTGATTAATTCATCCATAGAGAGAAACTGATTTGAAAAACCTACTTTGTAAATTTGGTACTCTGTGTTGGTATGTTTAATTAAGGATGTTCTCATCAAATTATTTTTTATGATTAACTTGTTGTTTTTTATGTACAAAACAACAGTAGTAATAATTTTCATTCATTGTTGTTGGGATAAGTTTGGAAAAACAAATTGTGAGTTCATTACATTATCTCTTAGTTCAATATTATATTTGCTTAATATTTATGTCTAATTTATGGTTTTATGAATGATATGCAACTGATTTATAACACAAGATAGTGTATTATTACATATGATGCAAAAGACCTATGAAATTTTGAGGAGGGTCAAGACTGCTACTGAAAGGGAAAACTACATCCACTATCCATCCCAACTTGGGTATATAATTACATTCTACTCCCCATTTTAAACAAGCTTTGTTAATTTAGCTCAGTGAAGTTTTCTCAGGTGTGTTTCTGCCATGGCAATCACGGAAGAGATCCTCTACAGGGAAAATTTTATCCTTATTTTATTATATGTGTTTAGTATGGGGTCTATAACTAACTAGCATATGTACATTAAATAACTGTAATATTTAAAATTCCGTTTTATGTGTAATCGGTGTATGTGTATTATACCTTGTAGTGATACAGTATAATTAATATGCATAGGTGTTGGTCTTTAATTTCACCTATGTTCCTTGTCAACTATTTATGCAATTTTCATTCCTTGGTTATATATAGGTAATGAAGGCATCATCGGTATTTCTGTGTGATTTCATTGCACCAGAGGTGTCTACCTCGGATGCAACCTGTGGAGTTTCGATCAACACTTGATGTTCTTTGATTCCAGTTCTCATAACTCTGCCCTATTTTCATTGTCCATTTCCCTCTACTAAGATCTCTGCTTAATTTGTTTTTAGTTTAGTGGTTATCTGGGTCTCATCTTTGGGAGCTATTAGTCAATATATATACGATGTCATTGATATTTTGGCATTTTTGTTTGGTCAGAGTTTGTCCAAGTTTTACTGCTTCAACGGTGTTTGTATGTTATGTGCTTTATTCCAAGAATATGTTGCATTATACCATTTTGGTAATTAGGTTTGTTAAGATCTTAGTTTTGTAGACAATGATAATGAAATGTTTGAATTGCTCATTGTGCATTATTATTTTCGTTATATTGATTATGCTTATTTGTTTCTTGCTTTACTTGCAAGTACCTAGAAATCATTTTCTTTTATTTCGCATTTCTTATCACAACTGCTAATTTAGCTACAAATCCCAAAACATACACGTCTAAAATAGTATATATCGTTAATTCCTTTTTAATTTTTAAGGAATTACGGACAGATTTGACGCAGATATCGTCGGATTATATATGCATCTAATATAATATCCATTTGATGATCCCTTGCTATTTAGCAAGGGTTTACCGATGTCTTTGTATAAAAAATAAACTCTTGAAAAAAAAAATATCCATCGATAAAATGTTGGTAAATTATTTTAAAAATTAAATTTTATATTTAGGTTTAAGGCGGAAAAAAGATCGGAGGATTTGTGTTAATTTTCATCGCAAAAGGCACATTAAATTGCCGACTTGAAATTCGCCGACTACATATCTCCACTGAAAATCCGTAGCTAATTTAATATTGGCGACGGATTTCCGATGGATTTTGTTGTTGCAAAATCAATATTTTCCAATAGCGCAAAATCAAAATAGTTGGAAATGATTAGTGATATGAGTAAAATTTATCGAGCAGTATATGAAAACAAACTCAATGTTATGAAAAAAAAGAATGTCGATGCACGATAATAAATGAGTTGATTTAGCATGAATATTCTAAAGATTGTTTCGATGCCCAAGTCTACGAAAATTTCTTTCTGTTATTTGAAAATGATGCACAATACTTGAATATCGACAATGCATGGTGGAATAGGAAGGATGAAGAAAGTAAAATGAAGTCATGTGATCTTGTCGCATGAAACTTGGCCGGAACGGCGGATGATTGTGAAAAAACGAACAATCAATCGTAGAGTGAGGAAGGCACACTGTGCTGAGGCTAGCAAATGTAGATAAAACTAGATTCAACCCAACCATAAGCTTCAACAACCTTAACAGTAAACAAAAACAAAACACGACTCCAGCCATAATGTACTACTACAAGCCCTTCAATTACTCAGAAGAGAAAACACATTACCGGGCGCCATAGCAGGCTCCACCGGGCAAGGAAATTGCCACGGGCTCAACAGCAGGTCGGGTACATCATGAACATTCGTTTCCAACCCGCTAAACTCTTCCAATGATCCAAGCACATTGTTCAATAATTTCAACTTTTCAGTCAATTCGATGATCTGGCTTCTCAACACCACATTTGCTCCTTCTACGGAGAGAAACTGTTGAGTCATGTGATCAATCTGCACCATTATCTGAATGTTTCCGTTCATCAGTTGTGCAACCTGATTGATTAACCCATCCAGTCGCTGCTGCTTTCGGATTCTTGACCTTCTCGCTGATTCGCGATTTGAAATCATTCTCTTTCTCTTTCTTGAATCCATGACCGAGTCGTCAGATGCTGAAGTTCGTCGACATTGAAATGGAGCCATTGCAAGCAAAATTGGAATAGTTTGATGATTTAAATAAAGCTGAAGTAAATGAGAGTGACTGAAGAAGAGGACGACGAAGCAGATGGTGAAAATTCATAGAGGGGTAATCGATTTTATTTTGGACTTGAGTTAGAAAGAGTGATATTATGAATCGTGGCTTCCCGATGATAAGAGAGATTCAATCATTTTATAAATATGAAATGACAATAGAGCAAATTTGGGGTTATTCCCAAATTGGGAAGAAAACGCGAAAGATCCTTGAACAGTAAATTTTGTCGGAACCCTAAATGGTTGGGAGTATGATTGCAGATATTTGCTCACTTTTGTGTTAGAATCGGAGAAGTCGGACTCAAAGAGCAAAACCTAAGCCAAAAGCGGAGCTTTTTCTCACAAAAATCATCAGATAGATCCACAAACACGGAAAGATATCCAAAAGCCACTCAGAATTAGAAGAAGAAGAAAAGGACAGCATAAACTTGTTGGAATTGATTGACATGGATGGGAGGGCGGTTGAGGAAGAAAATAGAGATTTCGATTTGGACGGGAATTCAGGAAAAGTGTATGGAGCAACAACAAAAATTCATAGCGTTGTTTTAAAAAAAGCTTGTGATTATAGTCCGAGTAGGGATGGCAAAAAAATCCGTACCCGCGGTTATCCGCGGGTAAAATCCGTCATGGATATGAAACGGATAGTTAAATGGGTATCCGTGGGTAAAATAAACGGATATTTTTAATATCCATTAATTAATGGGGCGGGTACGGATAGTAAGATATCCATCTCCGTGGGTACCCGTGCCAGTATTGAATGTGTTTTATTATCAATAGTCAATTCAAAAAACATATTATTGTTGGCTGTTCAGTATTTGTGTGCATGCTTTTACTCAACAATTTATAAATTGTTGTTGATATTTTGATGGATACTTCTGTTGTTGACTCTTCTTTTCTGGATGTTGGTTTAAATATGTATTGGTATTTTGAAGTTAGCATTTGAGAATTGGTCTAATTTTTTTTTTACCAAATGTACTTTTGAATAATTTCAATAAACGACTAAAAAATAAATTGAATAAATATAATGGATACCCACGAATACCCGCCATTACCCCAACCCGTTTAAAACCCGTTTAACGGGTACCCGCGTGGGTATGGGGCGGGCACGGGGCAAAAAGTCACCCAACGGGGCGGGTGATGGGGTCGTACTACCCGCGCCCGCCTCGCCCCATTGCCATCCCTAAGTCCGAGCACGCTAGGCACTTGGTTAGTTGGTTTACCAGTAATCCAAATTAGATCTATACTTGATTTCCATCAAATCCCGATTACTTGGAAAAATCATAGAAAAACTGAAGCGACGCTTGGTTTACGCTTTTTAGTTTTTAGTTTTCGCTCATAATAAAATACGAACGATACATGTATAACACCAAAAACGATCATTTTAAAAAATAATTTTTATTTGTTTTCCCTATTTTCGGAATTAACACAAGAAAGTGAGATAATATACCATTCCGTCGTTCCTCTCTTTTACGTGGTCCCCTTCCTAACTCTTTCACTACCTTCATCATCCCTTATTTTTTGTTATGTTTTCTTATCATTTGAGATTCGCTTTTGTTTTAATTTTCAAAATTAATATCATCTTCCGAAAAATTGCCTTCTTCACATATTTGGACATCGTTAAGATAATCCATATACAATGTTTGCAGTAGTAACAGTAAAGAAGAAAATAGAAAGAATGAGAAAAAACAAAATCATATATGCTTAAACAATTGCACAGACAATTCCATTAATCATTTAAAAAAGAAATACTGGTGGGATGAAAAAAGAAAAAAGAAATTATGATGTTAATAAAATTTACTTTTCTTTTATTTTCCACGTCAAAATTTGGTCTTCTTTCAATGTAATAGTAGTAAAGGTGGTATATGATTAATGCTCTTTCATTTAAAACTAGTGCTTAATCCGTGCATTCCACACGATAATACTATTAAAAATAGTATTTATTATTTTAATATTAAAAAGAGAACTTTGATATGCAAAATATGATAAATTTTGATGCGAAATACATAAACTATTAATTAAATTTATTATTATTATTTATGTGTAATTTGTGTTCAACAGCCTACACAAACAATATGTATGTATGTGTATTTGAGAATTTATTTATTTTTGTTAATATAGATATATATGTTGAAATCTGTTTTCACCAAAAATGATTCAAACACCAAAGGTACAAGAGTTGTACTTCACCAATGAGGTTAGAAAATAAATGGAGCCGCACTCAACAATAATTAAAAGTAAAAATGCAAAGAAAACAAAATGGGGACGAGGTTTAGAGTGGTTCAGCCTTGTGTTAGGCCTACGTCCACTGTGAATGGAGTTTGCATTATCATGATGATGATTACAAGACACATCAACTCTTGCTCTCTCGCTCAGATTCACGAGATTCAATGGAGGAATAACAGGATCTATGATGGAGAAGGATGATTGAACGGTCGAAGAGGTCGATGTCTTCGATATTTCATACTTATAGGATTTTAACGGATGCCATGGCCGAATGGGTGATGGATTTTCGGATGATAATGATGATCATGGTTGAAATGTTTAAGGAATGGCTAAGGACAGAATTCAGCAGCACTTCGTGGTGGCTCAAGCTCTCCCTTTTCTTGGTGGAGGGTATGATCTATTTATAGGCGCGCCCTTATGGAGGTTTGAACTGGAATTCATATAAGTTGCTTGCCCTATTAATTACTAAAATGTCACCGCCCAGTTGTAGCCAGTTGTCAGCAATCGTTTCCAGCTGTTCAGTATAAGTGACTTTACAACAGCGACCGACTCTGTGAGAGTGAGCGACTTCCCAGGTCCTGAACAGCTTTAGATGAGCGATTCCACGCAGGTGAGCGTGTTGTATTTGACTGTAGGCTAATGGGCGACCAGCACCATAATTGGAGGAAAGCGTCCGATCGAAACAGTAATGACAGATCGAGAAGCGAGCGACTAGGGCTGTAATCTGTAAGTGGACATAGAGTGCATACGCGACCCCTAGTATCTTTGGACTCTCATCTGACTTATCGGGAGTGGAATGTGCAACCATGACAATTCTTCTCCTTGCTCTGTTCAATCGAACTTCTTGATATGGGGATGAGTGGAGCGACCCTCCAAGATGTGTGAGCTTTACTGTTGTCATATCGTGTGTGGTCGTCCCTGACCTTTCACAAACTATTTGAGTGTATTGAATAGTATTTTGCACGACCAGGCTTAATGCATGACGTTCGACCCATAATGTCAATGCGGACTTAATATACCAACATATGGGCGGTTTCAAATGTACGTATGATCCTTAAGGGATAAACATTTGCCCCTCGAAGTTTGCAATTTTCAGCTTGTGAGGATTACATGCTTCGAAATAATGAAATGTAATATCATTTGATGGATTGAGTCTGATTTCCTGTGCGGCAATCGTGCTTTCACAAGGTTCATATGTATATGTATGCTTGATTAGGTTTACGGTCGTGCGTGTGCTGACCCACTTGGCTGAACCTAAGATTGCTCGTTCGCATGTCATGTACTAGCGAGCGAACTGATGCGTTGCTTCGGCCCGTTGGTTCTTTTAACCTTCCTTTTACTTTATATACTGCCTCCTTACTTTACCGTTTCTTATTTCCTTTCTTCCAAAGAAACCTTTAATGGCGTCATTGCCTTAAGCACTTGCTCATTGTTGAAGCTTCCGATTACTTTGGCCTTTTCAACATTTCGACTTACAGTCGTTCGTGGTACCTCCATCGAAACTCTGCAACCTCAAAATCAACTTAGGCGGTCCACTTGCCCAGACTTGAGATTGTTCGTTCGCTTGTAAGTAGATTTTTCTTCTTAATTTTATTTCGATTGAATATGAAACATGGACTTGATAAACTGAAAGCTCCAAACTTTAAACAAAGTTATCCCATATGGATTTCCCGAAGATTCTTGTGATTCCAATTAGGTCTTTACAAGGTTATACAAGCGAATTTTTGTTTGTCAAAAATATACAACCGTTTCCAGTCTTTCAATAGTGCGCTTGTCGAAATGTTTTTTAATATCTCTTTATTGTATGCTTGTGCAATTTTGTTGATTGCCACCCGAATTATCAACGGTTTTGGTCTTCGTATCGCGAAATTGAGGAATTTGTAAAAACCGTTCGTCATCTGTATCTGTCTTGATCTTGTACTTGATCTGGAAACTTTTCTTTTCCTCTGTCGTGCATACTTGTGCTCGAGTTTTGTGGTCGCCCATCTTTAATTTGATATTGCTCGTTCTAGCTCAGCTTCTCTATGAAATTGGTTATGAACGACTTATCGTGTCTGGATATGTGCAACCGCCTTGACTCGAACTTAAGTAGTCGACATGATATAGTTATGCATGCTTATGTTAAAAACGGTATGAACTCAGATATGGAACCTGGTTATCCACATGCTGGTGATCGAAACCCACTGTGACTAGCCAAGCTGATGTTGTGCGAATAGTAAAATATCTGAGTTGTGTTATTCCTTAATGGGTTAAATTCGGCCGGGTTATTTCTATTTGTCCTATAAGGATTGATCATACATGGCTTTATTTTGGTTTGCACTTACTCAGCTTCTGTCCTTCTGATAACACTAATTCTTCGGTGACATAATATTTATGTAAGAATGCTAACTCATTATCAATTACCCCAGAATCACACCAGATACTGCCCCCGGGGTAGATGCTGCTCGACGTTTCCCAAAGCCCCGGGCTCTTTCTACTATACCTTGTAAAAGGCATCCGACAGAGCTTTCTATTAGCTCGTTTCAACAATTGTGCAACCAATTTGGAATTTCGGAATAGGAAGAAGCCAAGTTGCCCGGTGAGAAAGAGTTCGCAGATATTCCTCCAACTGGATACGTTGCTGTCACTCGTGGTATGCTGGTAAGCGGGGCCATTCCTCCTTTTAATCCTTATATGGAAATGATTCTTCGGAACTTGGCCATTGCCCCATATATACCAATTACACCCAAATGGTTATGTGATTTTAACAAGCCTTTAAATCCTTTTTATGAGAGAAAAGCAACTTGCTCCTTCATTTGAAGATATATGCTCCTTATATTCTTTTAGGAAGAGGAATCAGCGTCCCTCCATTATTTTTGTAGAAAGCCGGGGTCCCAGAATTATTACTGGCCTGGAGGATAGTGTTTGAGGGTTTCCTAATCAATACTTTTTTGTTCGATGCCCTGATAGTTTCTGTGGCTTATGGATGGAAGGCGGTGAGTATATTTACTTCTCAGATCCTTTTTTTTAATCCCATTACTTAAGTCCTTAGTTATATTTTAGTACTTCCTGACAAAAATGTCACCTTTAACTAAGATCTCTGTGATTCTTTACTGGCTGTTCGGGAAGGTGAGAGGAATAGGAAATTTCTGATTACCGAAGATTTCCTACGTCACTATAGTTTACTTTCTCCACTGCGTGCCTTCGCGGTGGATGCTCATGATAAAAAGGGTGCTGCCGGCAAATCTCCGGTTAAGAGGGCCTCGAAGAAGAAGTGCTCTAGCCCCGCAAAGAGCAGCAAAGTAACTCTTAGACCCAAATCGGCTTATGCCAAAAAGGTGGTATCCAAGCATCGTAAGGGTAAAGATCCCATGATTTCTTCGGACCAGACTGAGAGGGAGGGTCTTTCTTTTGAGGTAATTGACCAGGAGAATGCAAATGAGACCTCCTCAAAAACTGGCTCGGATCTAGTGAAAGAGAATGAGAAATCTGATGATATTGGGGCGACTTCTAAGGAAGTTTTATATGTTGATGAAAGTTTTCTCGTTTGGGATAACCTATAAGAAGGTGGTTCAGTGACTTTTAAAGATTTTGGTGTTCCTGATTTGGATGAAGGCTTTGTCCAAGGTAATGTGGTCACTCAAATATTTAGACCCCCAAATCTTAAATACAGGAGTTCCCAAAGCTCTTGTCCTTTGGTTAAGAAAGTATTCTCACAGAGTCAGGGATCGCTTCAGTTCCTCCTTATATATCTATCATATCTTCTTTTTCATTTTGCCCTAGTATTTTACGATACTAGTGCTAAAGTTTTCTTTTTTCTCTCCTTCCAGAATCAGGAATGGGATCATCTTTGTCAGACAGCTTCTCCCAACAAGTTGGTCTCGTTAATCCAAAAAAAATTCTACAGTCCTATCTTTCTCGCTGCTCCAAGCGTCCTCGATTACCTTCAGACTCCTCAACCGAACAGGATCCTGAATCATTGCTAACGAATCAGCGGAAGAAGAGGAAGCATGTTTATTCACAAATATCGGAAAAAGAAGCTACGAGTGGTGAAGATTCTAAGGAGAAGGGGGTAATGATGAACAAGGTGAGGATGAGCTCAGGGAATCCCATAAATCGACCGAACTCTTAGGCTCCAGTTTTCTGGTCCCTCCGGAACCATCTTTTGCAACTTCTCAATCTATTGTTTCTTTTTCCTGTCAGATCCAAGCGATCCTTGACAGGCCTCCTTACGAAATTGCCTCTGGTAATCCAAAGTTGAAGGATCGACTCGAAGGTTGGGATTTAAGAGGAAAAGATCTTGACTTGGACTT
Organism: Allium sativum; assembly: GCA_030737875.1. NCBI lineage: Eukaryota > Viridiplantae > Streptophyta > Magnoliopsida > Asparagales > Amaryllidaceae > Allium > Allium sativum. Next base: position 658,428,157 of record CM060909.1, on the reverse strand, counting down.
GTTCCCGTATGATGATCAAAATGCCGTTGGAGAGCTGAGTGCTATAAAACATTACATGACCGCCCAGATTGATATTGTTAAGAACCAACTTGAAGCACAATTAGATGAAGCTGAGGATACTAGCAGAAACCGATTTGAGTCAAGGAACAAACTTTGCTTTGAGTTCCAGAAATTAAATACTAGACATCTCGAGCGTATTGAACTTCTTAAGAGTGATAAGTCCGAGCTGGTCCGTATGATTAAATCTCAGGAATCCAAAATTGTATCTTTGAAGAGTGGATGTCATAGGACAAACAGTTTAGAAGCTGAAAATGAGAAGCTTCTGGGGGAGATTGAGGCTATCGAAAAACAAATTCAAGAGGCTCAACCTGGTAGAGAATCTGTTGAATCTCAATTGGCTTTGGAATAACAAGCTGCAGCTTCTTGCCAACGGTAGAGGATGGCTCTAGAAGAGAAGATTGCTTCCCAGATCACAGCCCTCAAAACTTTGGAAGAAGAAAAGGCAAAGCTAACCAATGATCTTGAGCGAGCCAAAATTAAAACCGATGAAACCCTGTTCCGATTTTACGTTCTCAGTGTTATTAATCGCGGAAGCTTGAGTTTTCTGAACAAGGATTTCTCTCGAACGCTGGCTCTTGTTTGGGAACAGGTACTAAAATATTCCAAGGATAAAGAAGACAATTCTCTCCAAGAGACCCTCCTAGAGGCAGTAGACCGTGCTGCTTTAGATAAAGGTAGAAAAATACTAGTAGGTGAACGAGCTCAATCTCTAGGAAAAGAGGTTTTGAATATTGTCTCCGCTTACACTTCTCGTCCTGTTGATGTCGAAGCTTCAAGCTCTCATATACCTTCTATAAATGCTTCCATTATTCACGAAAACGCTTTTGAGGCTCACTTCACTGACGATCATGCTATTCGGGATGACACCTCCAAGCAATGCACTGGGGATGGTTAAGAGGAATGATGATCTTCAGACTGGTTGTATATGCGAGTGCCAGTCCTCGCCTGCTACTTTATATTTGTGTTGCCCACTTTATGACCCTGTGTCTGATTTGTGACCCTGTGATGAATTTGTGTTTTTCCTTGTTATCTTTTCCACTGGTACGTTGCATATTATACTCTCATCGTGGTTTATTCGTACCAGATTATACTTTATTCGTCGTACAATAGTTACGATCTCGCGGCGTGTAACGCTAGTATTGTGGGTTCGTTTTAACGTCATAGTTATACCCCCATATCGAAATTCGTTGCAATCTTAGAATCTCACTTCAATTCTTTGCTCCCCCTTAAGGGGTCTTATTTTATTATGCGCTTATTTGTATTTCTCAATACTTTGGTAATTCAAGCCCTTTGAAGCTTGTGTTCGAATGCATGTTTCCTCCCTGGAAAGGTGCATGTACTCTATAATGCGTCTAATCGTGTTTCACACTGACCCTGCGTCTCGAGCCTTTCTGAAACTTGATTAGACGCATACTCGTATATATATATATTTTATTTTTTATGTGTACTCAACCCCTTATCTCACTGACCCAGTGATCCAAGCCATTCGGAGACTAGTTTTGAGTACGTGCCCCCAGGGGAGGACTTGGGTTTTAAGTTTTCGACCCAATCTTGGTCTTGTTTGATTTGGTTTATTAAGCTCAAACAGAGACCTAAATTGGATACCCCCTTTCAGCCAGGATTTCTGAATTGTTTTGTTACCCCCTTTTGGCTAGGATTTCTGCATTGTTTTGTTACCTCCTTTCGACTAGGATTTCTGAATTGTTTTGTTACCCCCTTTCGGCTAGGATTTCTGAATTGGACATTTGCTGGGAATTGTGTTTTTAGTAACGAGAACCGCAACTTTCTGCCCTGGTGCGTTCCCATCATCTGACCCAGAATAATTCTTTCTTTTGGGATTCACAAGATGATGGGCTTGATTATCTTGCTTGGTTTGTGTAAGAACCCGTTACTTCCCCGTGAAGGAAAGAGCGGATACTTTGAGAACAACACACAAATGAACGCAGACGGAAGAACATTTCATTGTTATTACAACAATTCCATCAGATACAAGAATATACAGATTATGAATAAATAAAATACATTCGAAAAATATCAGAGATTACAATAAATTACATAGCAGCGGAAAAACAATATAAAACACAACTGAATGTAATGCACGGATACAGAGCTTTCCGAGCATCGTTCCAGCTGTAAATCAGGATCCTGTGAATATAAATCTGCAAAACCAAAACTACTAGCTGCCCGTGTCGAAAATAGGGGCACCCAGAGTTTAGGTTAAAACAATAAACTCCTGGTCAGTCATGTGACTGGTGTGAGAACTAAAACAGCTATTTAAAGACTTTACTTTAAAAGAGAGTAATTCAAGGGACCACGCCGTATAACACGGAACGGGTTTCCTCCCAAGAATACCAGTGCATAGGATAAACAACGCAATGCTTTTTCGAAAAATGAAGCTATTATAAGACCCAGGTCCCATCACACAATGCAACGCAAGCCGGAGGATAGGGTTTTCGCTTATAATAGCCAAACATGCTTGGTACGTTTAAAATAAATCACTTGATACTATAATAAGTGTATAGTGTCAAAACAATTTCAATCATAAATATCAATCATAAGCGGCATAGCTACCATCTACTATGTCGCCATACTAGTTCTACAATTAAAACCGCAATATCACGTATTGGAAATTGGGTTTCCGTCATGAGTCGAGGCAAGGGGCAAGCTCCTCTCCGCTTCGAGACACTCTAGCAAATGCCCAAGGACTACACACTCTGGGTAACCCTGGGATCCTCCAAGACCGGTCCTCTCTTACGTTTGAGGATTAATTATTCCTGAACACACGTTTCCCGGCCCTATAGGACCTATAATCGAGGCGCCTCGCATCCAACCACAAAGGTGAAAAGTATATAAATGTCAGGGCTGGTAGGTCACTGACACCACCCATAGCTAGAAAGAAACGTCGTGCACTCCTTGGGTCCTCATCCCGTTTTTGACTCATACCGAGGTGTGAGGCTCGCGAATCCACGCTATACACAAAGCTGCCATGTAGGCCGTGCTTTGATCATCAACCACAAGACTTTGCTTTTCAACAGAAGCCTTGATCCATGCAACTCAGCGTGCCACACAGGCAATTCATGCCATGCGATTGATATCTATCGATATATAACCTCTAAGCTCGTACGTCTCAGAGAAGGGCGTTAAGCAAGAGAATAAATTCTCCGCCGCCAAACAGATATATATTTAACAGAAATCAATCAACACAGAATAAAATCCAATGTCAGACACACAATCCATTTACAAGTTCGTTCTGGGTCTGAACGAAACCGGAGGCACTTTCCTCGCATATCCATCGATCTCCAGGTACGTCTGGACGACCACCAACTGATTCCCTTATCTTGGGTGTACAGCCCAATCAAGATCATCAGTAATCACCCAAACGATGTGAAGACTTCCGGTCTTCAACCACCGTCTTCATCTTCGACATATCGTCGAATCGGTTATTCAGAATGGGTATAAACCCGGCCTTTCCGAACAACCCGCGTATATTAAAAACAAATGTTACACAAACACAACATACGCCTCATTCCAATTCATATTCTCAGGGAAAGGTTCCCATTAATTTTATCCAAGATAAATTCTTTAAGATTTATCCTTTAATCTTCCTTTGGATGTCATTTCAAACCAAATTATGGTTTTCCCAAACTAGTCGAGATTAGTGAACCACACCGAAGTAATCATTTATTTTATTTCCCAATCCCAACCTATTCATCCCATGAATCAAAACTGGTAATACTCCATATCTAATACCACGGTGTTATCGGTAAAATTAATTACCATTTCACGTTCAAATCTAATTAAAGATTTGACTATCGTTTTGGAGCAAAACTGGTGATACTCCATTCTTGCTCATTTTCCAAATTTGATAATGTAGATTATCAATTCACATTTTAATCTAATTACAGATTCATTAAAACTCCTTTTACTGGGTTAAAGAACTAATGTTGTTTAAAACACAGTTCCCGATAAACCCAAATCACATTCTATTTATTATCGGGTTAAAGAACAAGTGTTATTTAAAAACATCGTTCACGATAAACCCACAAATCAATTCTATTTAAAATTCATTTCAAATCCAATTTATTTATTTGAAAATAAATGGGTTTTAATTTTAATTCAAAACTAGTTCATTTTGATAAAAATCTATTTTTATCTTTTCAAATATGGAGTTTTTCACCCCAATTTTTCCCAAATCATTTCTTATGATTTTACACAAATTACTACTATTTTTAATAATTTTATCAAGGCCCGTACAGTCGATTTTCAACAACGACCATCGAACTGCACTTACAGCGACCTTTTCCAAATTTGATTTGGACGTATCTCCAAATCCAACCGTTAGATTTTGAATTTCTAATATTCGTTAGAAATCTCTTTTCGATACGAACCCAACGGTTCTGGTTTTAGGAGAATCCGACGGTCGGATCTCCCGTAATGTCCGTTTGAAATAAATGGTCGAAATTCACGAACTGCCGCGGCGCGGCGCGTTCTATTCAGGCCATTATATTATATATATAATATATATAATATATATTTCACCGATTACTATTTAAACTGAATTATATAAATAGTTTTAAATTCGTTTCAAAAACAATTTCAACTTCTATTTCCATTCAAATCAAAATTGAATTTTTCCTTATAAATTCGTTTTAAAATTCATTTCTATTCAATTCAAATTTCAATTCAATTTGAATTCATTTCAATTCGTTTTCAATTCAATTCGAATTCATTTTCAATTCAATTCGAATTCGTTTTATATTCAATTCATTTCGAATTGGTTTTCTATTCGATTCAAATTGGTTTTCTATTCGATTCAATTCAAATTGGTTTTCTATTCGATTCAATTCAAATTGGTTTTCTATTCGATTCGATTCAGTTTGGTTTTCTATTCGATTCGATTCAAATTGGTTTTCGATTCAATTCAAATTGGTTTTCTATTCGATTCAATTCAAATTGGTTTTCTATTCGATTCAATTCAAATTGGTTTTCTATTCGATTCAATTTAAATTTCTTTTCTATTCGATTTATAAAAACGAATATAATCGATATAAATATCGTTCGCGTCAAAATAGCGCATCTCTAATCAACACGGCTTTATATATTTCAATAATTCCGTTATTCTATTCAACGAATGAATATTTTATTCTTGTCAACACATGACTAATCTCAACGAATGAGTACTGTCCACGTGTGACTATTTTTGTTATTTAATATATTTTATGAAAATTAAGGTATCTATCGTTTGATATTAAATCAGACTCCAACCGTAAATTAGCAAGAGAACGATTCCCTGAATATTAACCCCGAAGGCCGAAACCAACATCAGATTAATATCCAGGAGACCACTCATCTTATCTATTTTCCAGTTAGTTTCTAATTTTATATATGATAAAGATGTAAATTTTATTGTTAAAATATTTCGTTCAACACATGACTAATCTCAACGGATGAGTACTGTCAACACATGAACCTTTATTTTATAATATTCTTTATTTTCTAAATTGGAATGAGGCCCAATCAATTACCATATAAAGTTAATTATATGGATTCCATACAACACATGTATATAATAGCAACGATAAATAATCAACCATCATCCAAAGTGCACTATACTGTATAAGCATCAAATATAGATATCTAACGCTTGTAACAGCCTGTTAATCAATCGATCGACATACAACTAATTATTGGGATTAGTATATGCCGTATTTTATCCCAATACCCGTGTGGGGTTTCAAATCAACAAACACAGATTTTATTTGTGCAGTTGGGCGATGTGTAAAATTTATCGTCCCAATCAAATCAGTGTATATAAACAAATCGGTCGATTTGTTTATAAATATTTATTTATTTACATTAACGTTAAAAATTATATTTTTAACGATAAAATATTTTTAACTATATAAATATTTTATTTCCTTTCAACACATTAATTAATATTATCGATTTCACATGAACAACACAAACAAATTTTACAATACATCAATTAAACAAACAAGCCATCCATGGTCTGTGGATGACGGGTGTCGGGTGCTACTAAACACCGTCTGCATCCTAGTATATATATATAACTAGAAAAGAAATTTAGAGTGAGAAATTATCACCGATAGCTATCCCAATTCCGCGACTCTTCTTAACTAGAAATCTTCGTCGTTCTCGCCTTTTTGTCACCTTCGTTGCCCGTATTCTCTACATATGTAAAAATCAAATTTTTACTTTACTATTCAATACATAAAAATCGAATTTTTACTTCGCTATTCAATATATAAAAATCGAATTTTTACTTTGCTATTCAATATATAAAAATCGAATTTTTACTTTGCTATTTAATATATAAAAATCGAATTTTTAATTCGCTATTCAATATATAAAAATCGAATTTTTATAGCTACTTCTATATTGTAAAAATGGAATTTTTATTTCACTATTCAATATAGAAGAATCGTATTTTTATTATAAATAAAAATCATATCTTTCTTCGAATAAAAATCTCACCTTCATGAATATAAAAATTCAACTTTTATATTATTGAAAATCATTTCCTTTTGCTATGAAAAATCGCTTCTTTACAATGATAAAAATATCGTCTTTACAATGGTAAAAATATCCAATCTTTCCATAGTTAAAAATCAAACTTTTTCAAAGTTAAAAATCAAATTCCTTCATAGTTTAAAAATCAAATCTTTTATAGTTTAAAGATCTAATCTTTTCTATTAAAATATGTTTTCAATTTTAAAGTAAATAAGTATTCAGTTTTAAAGTAAATAAAATAAACGAATAAAAAGGAAAACTTACAGCATTTCAGTCGTCGGAGGACCCGAAGAGGGGGTGGAGGGGCGGTGGTCGCGGTCAGGGCCTGAGGTGGCGAAATGGGTGTGGGTTTTGGTGTAGATGGGCTGTGGATTTCAGAGGAGGAAAAAGGAGAAGAGGGGGACGGGGCTGAGGCGCGGGGGGGGGGGGGGGGGGGGGGTCGGGGATGTCGGAGGTGGGCGATGGTGGCGGGGGTTCTGGGCTGAGGGAAATCGAACGAGGGGGGGAAGGGGATCGCGCTCTGGCGCGAGAGGGGGTGTCGATGGGGGGGGGGACTTGGTGTGGTGGAGGAAGAGAGGAGGGCGGCGGCTCCTCCCACGGCGGCGCGATGAGCGGTGGGGCGGCGCTCCGCCCCCTTCCTTTTTTTTTCTTCTGAAAATGATTTCAACCGGGGGGGCATAATTTAAAGGGAGAGGAAGGGAGGAGGATATTTTTTTTTCTATTTAATTATTTAATTCAAAAAGTTGGCTTTTACATACGACCTCTAAACGAGGCCCACCGCCTGTCGTCCATAGCTAATTACCCCCATTCCGAACACAATGGGATATGTATCGCAAGCTGATTTGATCGTTTCGACCAGTTTTCGTCAAAATCAACATATAACTTTATATATTGAATTTAAACGCACATTTCAATTTACCGGGGTCACATACGAACTCTATAAATTGCAGAAAATATTTTCTAACTTCGTATTGACGATACGGTCCTAACAAATCTAGTTTCGTCGAATTCTGAGGCCGTTGGAAAAATGGCCATTTTCCAGTCGATTAAAATCAACTGAAACTGGTCAAACGCGTTTTCCTTTGCCACGCTCACATATTGATTCAAAAAATTATGAAATTTGGAATCTAGCAGTAATTTGACATCACGGACCCAACAAAAGTGGTTTCATCGAAATCCGAGGTCGTTTGCAAAATAGCTATTTTTAAGGGCCTGAATTCCATAGCGATTATTCAGAATTTTCAACTGGACATATTATTGATTCCCGCTATGAAATTTTGACTTTTCGGATTCGTTGGAAAGATATCCTCAAATAGATCCTATTATTTTTGGTTTCACTAAAATCCGGATTGATTTGCACTCGGTATGTTCAATTGAAGTTTGAAATCGAATTATCGAACTACCGCGCCATTTTCAATTCCTTTTATAATTATATATAATTATTTATATTCTAACGACGACGTATATAATATATACGTTCGAATTCTATTCAAAGTAAATTTCTCGACGATATTATTTAAAATATTCTATTTTAAATATTCAAAATTCGCTAAAATTGCCAAAATAAAAATTTTAAACTGGCCCAGATTTTCCGGGTTATTACAATCTCCCCCACTTAAAACTTTTCGTCCCCGAAAAGGAACAAAGTCGAAAGTGGTTTGATCAATCAACTCTACGTTCGATCTGGCTCCCATTCTCCAACTTTTCAGTTTCTGAGAATTTTCAAATTCTTCAAAAATTTGGCAAACACCCGAAATTTTCGAAAAAAATCGCCATAACCTCCCCTGCACCGGGAGCCACGGGAAAATCCCGAAATTGCCATACAGGCCTTCTGATCTCAAAAAGAAAAAGAAAAAGCCAAGCGCCTAGCCAATAGGCTCATAAAATCATCATCACCCAAACAAAACAATAAATTATAGTAAACATGTACCTATTTGTCGGGCAAACAATTTTTATTCTCTGCTCTAACCTCCTTGCTATGACCTGTTCAATGTAAGTATATGTGTATGCAAGCAAATGCGACCAATTTTCAATATAGTTCAATATGTGATTCTATTAGGCCAAATGGTTCAAAATTATCAAACAAATAAACAAACAACACAAACATCAATCAATTAGTGGATTAACGTTTCAAATTCATAAGTTTTGATATATATACTGAAAATCTTGTTTTTGATGCCAAATCACAACAAATAAATCTATATATATAGAAGTTTTGGTTCTCACACCAGTCTAATGGAAATATATAGATATCACACCTTCGAAACACGAACATAAATTTTGGTGATGGAGCTCCATCATCAAAATCATCTCCGAGCGACTAGAGTGTAATCCTATATCTATCTAATATATTAAAACTTCGAATATACGTTCATGACGCGTATACGCGAAATCTTTATATATTGGATTGTCCAAATTCAAAATAAATAAATATTCAAATACGTATAAAATGGTTTAAATTTTCAAAACAAAATTGTTTTCATTTGAAAAATATACTCTTCACACTAGTTCTAGGATACTACTGATCCTATCTCTAACGAGTCATTCTAATTGGAAATTACTAATCCAATATCTGATGAATTCTTTCGTATGGTTCTAACGTGTCTTGTTCTCGAGCTCTGTAAACCAAAGCTCTGATACCACTGTAAGAACCCGTTACTTCCCCGTGAAGGAAAGAGCGGATACTTTGAGAACAACACACAAATGAACGCAGACGGAAGAACATTTCATTGTTATTACAACAATTCCATTAGATACAAGAATATACAGAGTATGAATAAATAAAATACATTCGATAAATATCAGAGATTACAATAAATTACATAGCGGCGGAAAAACAATATAAAACACAACTGAACATAATGCACAGATACAGAGCTTTCCGAGCATCGTTCCAGCTGTAAATCAGGATCATGTGAATATAAATCTGCAAAACTAAAACTACTAGCTGCCCGTGTCGAAAATAGGGGCACCCAGAGTTTAGGTTAAAACAATAAACTCCAGATCAGTCATGTGACTGGTGTGAGAACTAAAACAGTTATTTAAAAACTTTACTTTAAAAGAGAGTAATTCAAGGGACCACGCCGTATAACACGGAACGGGTTTCCTTCCAAGAATACCAGTGCATAGGATAAACAACGCAATGCTTTTTCGAAAAATGAAGCTATTATAAGACCCAGGTCCCATCACACAATGCAACGCAAGCCGGAGGATAGGGTTTTCGCTTATAATAGCCAAACATGCTTGGTACGTTTAAAATAAATCACTTGATACTATAATAAGTGTATAGTGTCAAAACAATTTCAATCATAAATATCAATCATAGGCGGCATAACTACCATCTACTATGTTGCCATACTAGTTCTACAATTAAAACCGCAATATCACGAATTGGAAATTGGGTTTCCGTCATGAGTCGAGGCAAGGGGCAAGCTCCTCTCCGCTTCGAGACACTCTAGCAAATGCCTCAGGACTAAACACTCTGGGTAACCCTGGATCCTCCAAGACCGGTCCTCTCTTACGTTTGAGGATTAATTATTCCTGAACACACGTTTCCCGGCCCTATAGGACCTATAATCGAGGCGCCTCGCATCCAAACCACAAAGGTGAAAAGTATATAAATGTCAGGACTGGTAGGTCACTGACACCACCCATAGCTAGAAAGAAACGTCGTGCACTCCTTGGGTCCTCATCCCGTTTTTGACTCATACCGAGGTGTGAGGCTCGCGAATCCACGCTATACACAAAGCTGCCACGTAGGCCGTGCTTTGATCATCAACCACAAGACTTTGCTTTTCAACAGAAGCCTTGATCCATGCAACTCAGCGTGCCACACAGGCAATTCATGCCATGCGATTGATATCTATCGATATACAACCTCTAAGCTCGTACGTCTCAGAGAAGGGCGTTAAGCAATAGAATAAATTCTCCGCCGCCAAACAGATATATATTTAACAGAAATCAATCAACACAGAATAAAATCCAATGTCAGACACACAATCCATTTACAAGTTCGTTCTGGATCTGAACGAAACCGGAGGCACTTTCCTCGCATATCCATCGATCTCCAGGTACGTCTGGACGACCACCAACTGATTCCCTTATCTTGGGTGTACAGCCCAATCAAGATCATCAGTAATCACCCAAACGATGTGAAGACTTCCGGTCTTCAACCACCGTCTTCATCTTCGACATATCGTCGAATCGGTTATTCAGAATGGGTATAAACCCGGCCTTTCCGAACAACCCGCGTATATTAAAAACAAATGTTACACAAACACAACATACGCCTCATTCCAATTCATATTCTCAGGGAAAGGTTCCCATTAATTTTATCTAAGATAAATTCTTTAAGATTTATCCTTTAATCTTTCTTTGGATGTCATTTCAAACCAAATTATGGTTTTCCCAAACTAGTCGAGATTAGCGAACCACACCGAAGTAATCATTTATTTTATTTCCCAATCCCAACCTATTCATCCCATGAAGCAAAACTGGTAATACTCCATATCTAATACCACGGTGTTATCGGTAAAATTAATTACCATTTCACGTCCAAATCTAATTAAAGATTTGACTATCGTTTTGGAGCAAAACTGGTGATACTCCATTCTCGCTCATTTTCCAAATTTGATAATGTAGATTAACAATTCACATTTTGATCTAATTACAGATTCATTAAAACTCCTTTTACTGGGTTAAAGAACTAATGTTGTTTAAAACACAGTTCCCGATAAACCCAAATCACATTCTATTTATTATCGGGTTAAAGAACAAGTGTTATTTAAAAACACCGTTCACGATAAACCCACAAATCAATTCTATTTAAAATTCATTTCAAATCCAATTTATTTATTTGAAAATAAATGGGTTTTAATTTTAATTCAAAACTAGTTCATTTTGATAAAAATCTATTTTTTTCTTTTCAAATATGGAGTTTTTCACCCCAATTTTTCCCAAATCATTTCTTATGATTTTACACAAATTACTACTATTTTTAATAATTTTATCAAGGCCCGTACAGTCGATTTTCAACAACGGCCATCGAACTGCACTTACAACGATCTTTTCCAAATTTGATTTGGATGTATCTCCAAATCCAACCGTTAGATTTTGAATTTATAATATTCGTTAGAAAGATCTTTTCGTTACGAACCCAACGGTTCCGGTTTTAGGAGAATCCGACAGTCGGATCTCCCGTAATGTCCGTTTGAAATAAATGGTCGAAATTTACGAACTGCCGCGGCGCGGCGCGTTCTATTCAGGCCATTATATTATATATATAATATATATAATATATATTTCATCGATTACTATTTAAACCAAATTATATAAATAGTTTTAAATTCGTTTCAAAAACAATTTCAACTTCTATTTCCATTCAAATCAAAATTGAATTTTTCCTTATAAATTCGTTTTAAAATTCATTTCTATTCAATTCAAATTTCAATTCAATTTGAATTCATTTCAATTCGTTTTCAATTCAATTTGAATTCGTTTTCAATTCAATTCGAATTCGTTTTCAATTCAATTCGAATTCGTTTTATATTCAATTCATTTCGAATTGGTTTTCTATTCGATTCAATCCAAATTGGTTTTCTATTCGATTCAATTCAAATTGGTTTTCTATTCGATTCAATTCAAATTGGTTTTCTATTCGATTCAATTCAAATTGGTTTTCTATTCGATTCAATTCAATTTGGTTTTCTATTCGATTCGATTCAAATTGGTTTTCTATTCGATTCAATTCAAATTGGTTTTCTATTCGATTCCATTCAAATTGGTTTTCTATTCGATTCAATTCAAATTGGTTTTCTATTCGATTCAATTCAAATTGGTTTTCTATTCGATTCAATTTAAATTTCTTTTCTATTCGATTTATAAAAACGAATATAATCGATATAAATATCGTTCGCGTCAAAATAGCGCATCTCTATTCAACACGGCTTTATATATTTCAATAATTCCGTTATTCTATTCAACAAATGAATATTTTATTCTTGTCAACACATGACTAATCTCAACGAATGAGTACTGTCCACGTGTGACTATTTTTGTTATTTAATATATTTTATGAAAATTAAGGTATCTATCGTTTGATATTAAATCAGACTCCAACCGTAAATTAGCAAGAGAACGATTCCCTGAATATTAACCCCGAAGGTCGAAACCAACATCAGATTAATATACAGGAGACCACTCATCTTATCTATTTTCCAGTTAGTTTCTAATTTTATATATGATAAAGATGTAAATTTAAAATATTTCGTTCAACACATGACTAATCTCAACGGATGAGTACTGTCAACACATGAACCTTTATTTTATAATATTCTTTATTTTCTAAATTGGAATGAGGCCCAATCAATTACCATATAAAGTTAATTATATGGATTCCATACAACACATGTATATAATAGCAACGATAAATAATCAACCATCATCCAAAGTGCACTACACTGTATAAGCATCAAATATAGATATCTAACGCTTATAACAGCCTGTCAATCAATCGATCGACATACAACTAATTATTGGGATTAGTGTATGCCGTATTTTATCCCAATACCCGTGTGAGGTTTCAAATCAACAAACACAGATTTATTTGTGCAGTTGGGCGATGTGTAAAATTTATCGTCCCAATCAATGTCAGTCAAATCAGTGTATATAAACAAATCAGTCAATTTGTTTATAAATATTTATTTATTCACATTCACGTTAAAAATTATATTTTTAACGATAAAATATTTTTAACTATATAAATATTTTATTTCCTTTCAACACATTAATTAATATTATCGATTTCACATCATCAACCCAAACAAATTTTACAACACATCAATTAAACGAACAAGCCATCCATGGTCTGTGGATGACGGGTGTCGGGTGCTACTAAACACCGTCTGCATCCTAGTATATATATATAACTAGAAAAGAAATTTAGAGTGAGAAGTTCTCACCGATAGCTATCCCAATTCCACGACTCTTCTTAACTAGAAATCTTCGTCGTTCTCGCCTTTTTGTCACCTTCGTTGCCCGTATTTTCTACATATGTAAAAATCAAAATTTTACTTTACTATTCAATACATAAAAATCGAATTTTTACTTCGCTATTCAATATATAAAAATCGAATTTTTACTTTGCTATTCAATATATAAAAATCGAATTTTTACTTTGCTATTCAATATATAAAAATCAAATTTTTACTTCGCTATTCAATATATAAAAATCGAATTTTTATAGCTACTTCTATATTGTAAAAATGGAATTTTTATTTCACTATTCAATATAGAAGAATCGTATTTTTATTATAAATAAAAATCATATCTTTCTTCGAATAAAAATCTCACCTTCATGAATATAAAAATTCAACTTTTATATTATTGAAAATCATTTCCTTTTGCTATGAAAAATCGCTTCTTTACAATGATAAAAATATCGTCTTTACAATGGTAAAAATATCCGATCTTTCCATAGTTAAAAATCAAACTTTTTCAAAGTTAAAAATCAAACTTTTTCAAAGTTAAAAATCAAATTCCTTCATAGTTTAAAAATCAAATCTTTTATAGTTTAAAGATCTAATCTTTTCTATTAAAATATTTTTTCAATTTTAAAGTAAATAAGTTTTCAGTTTTAAAGTAAATAAAATAAACGAATAAAAAGGAAAACTTACAGCATTTCAGTCGTCGGAGGACCCGAAGAGGGGGTGGAGGGGCGGTGGTCGCGGTCAGGGCCTGAGGTGGCGAAATGGGTGCGAGTTTTGGTGTAGATGGGCTGGGGATTTCAGAGGAGGAAAAAGGAGAAGAGGGGGACGGGGCTGAGGCGCGCAGGGGGGGTCGGGGATGTCGGAGGTGGGCGCTGGTGGCGGGGGTTCTGGGCTGAGGGAAATCGAACGAGGGGGGGAAAGGGGATCGCGCTTTGGCGCGAGAGGGGGTGTCGATGGGGGGGGGGGGGACTTGGTGTGGTGGAGGAAGAGAGGAGGGCGGCGGCTCCTCCCACGGCGGCGCGATGAGCGGTGGGGCGGCCTCCGCCCCCTTCCTTTTTTTTTTTCTTCTGAAAATGATTTCAACGGGGGGGGGGGTGGCAGAAGTTAAAGGGAGAGGGAGGGAGGAGGATATTTTTTTTCTATTTAATTATTTAATTCAAAAAGTTGACTTTTACATACGACCTCTAAACGAGGCCCACCGCCTGTCGTCCATAGCTCATTACCCCCATTCCGAACACAATGGGATATGTATCGCAAGCTGATTTGATCGTTTCGATCAGTTTTCGTCAAAATCAACATATAACTCTATATATTGAATTTGAACGCGCATTTCAATTTACCGGGGTCACATACGAACTCTATAAATTGCAGAAAATATTTTCTAGCTTCGTATTGACGATACGGTCCTAACAAAACTAGTTTCGTCGAATTCTGAGGCCGTTGGAAAAATGGCCATTTTCCAGTCGATTAAAATCAACTGAAACTGGTCAAACGCGTTTTCCTTTGCCACACTCACATATTGATTCGAAAAATTATGAAATTTGGAATCTAGCAGTAATTTGACATCACGGACCCAACAAAAGTGGTTTCGTCGAAATCCGAGGTCGTTTGCAAAATAGCTATTTTTAAGGGCCTGAATTCCATAGCGACTATTCAGAATTTTCAACTGGACATATCTATTGATTCCCGCTATGAAATTTTGATTTTTCGGATTCGTTGGAAAGATATCGTCAAATAGATCCTATTATTTTTGGTTTCACTAAAATCCGGATTGTTTTGCACTCGGTATGTTCAATTGAAGTTTGAAATCGAATTATCGAACTACCGCGCCATTTTCAATTCCTTTTATAATTATTTATATTCTAACGACGGCGTATATAATATATACGTTCGAATTCTATTCAAAGTAAATTTCTCGTCGATATTATTTAAAATATTCTATTTTTAATATTCAAAATTCGCTAAAATTGCCAAAATAAAAATTTTAAACTGGCCCATATTTTCCGGGTTATTACAGTTTGAATGGTGTTTTTGGCGTTTGATGCCTGAATTGCTCCAACCAGAATGTGCTTGGGAAGTTTTCGGTTATGGTTGAGCTGCGAATGAGCGGTCGCCCGCCTTTTTTGGCCCTATATTTAAGACATTGATTTTAGCGTGAGCCGACAAACATATGATTTATGTAAGCAAATGACTTTCAGCTTGTAGAGCTTTTGCTTAGTACAGTACAGGTAAATCACAGATTGTCTGTAGGAACATAGCAAGAAGTAAAACAAAGCAGACGATGGAGGTTGCGCATTTTTATCTTTGGATATTGAATTGTAGTTAATGGTTGCTAGTCGATGACCGGCCGTAAGTCTACATGTGTTTGGGCTTTCTCATGTGGCCCGGGTTGACCGGTAGAATTACTCTGCCCTTGGACGGCTGGAGCGTTCTGAGGATTTTTGACATACTGCTGAAGTTGATTCTTTCAGATGAGCTCCTCAATTAAGCTTCTCAGGTGCCGACATTCATTTGTATTATGCCCTGGCTGATTATGAAACAGACAGAATTTTCCGGAGTTCGCTTGCTACTCCATGATCCTTTGTGGTTTTACCTGAGGGAATACTCCAGAGTCTTCATGGCGGAATAAATCTTCTCTGGGGCTTCATTTAAAGGAGTCAACTCTGTATGCTTAAAAAATCGTGACTTCTTATGTGCTTTGTTTTCCTTCTCATCGGTTCCTCTCTTTTGCCCAAGGTCGCTCTTTTGCCCTATTTGGGACTCGTTACTTTTTTCTTCTTTGGCAGTATTACTTTCTGTACCCTTCTGGATATTTGGGGCATCGTCTTCCACGCTCATGTACTCTCAGCTTTCTTATAGAACTTTTTTAGAGTTTTGGGTTTCTTCATTTTAAGCCATTTCCCAAATTCCGATTTCTTATCAATAACACCTTTCAGAGCTGCCAATAAGTACCAAGGCTCCGGTTCTATGACCTCAGCCGCCGCATCATGAAATCGGGTAAGGAAAGCTTTGATTGTTTCCCCAGACATTTGCTCCATTTCGCTGAGCGACATTACGTCTCTTGCTTTGGTAGCTTGCAGACGAAACTGGTCTTGGAATCTCCTTGCTAAGTCGGCAAATTGATCAACGCACTTAGGTGGGAGTCTAGCGAACCATAGTGAAGCCACACCTTCTAGGCATACGGGGAAATACAAGCATTTTATCTCGTCGGTTGCCCTAGCTCCGTTCATGTGTTGATCGTATTTGAACGGGAAGATGTTTGGATCTCTAGTTCCACCATAAGGAGCTATAGTTGGGGGTGTGAATTTCTTAGGAAATTTTGCTTGTCGTGTCCTTTCCGTGAATGGATTTTTACTGGGTGAGAACTCCTATTCTTTCTCATCGTCTTCTCGGATCGCTCTTTCTTTCATTATTCGCTGAATCATGTCCGTAATACGCTTTTCGTCGTCTGCTTGTTCCGCGGGACTGGTGTTAATGCCTTTGCCAGGGCGGCCATGGTTCGAACTACGATGCTTCGCACCTCTCTTGGAGAGTGTCCCCTTGGTGGAACTTGCGGCACTCTGAGTTGCATGCTTTACCTCATGTTGCAGGACTTTGATCTTAGAATCTTCAACACCGGCTTCCCCTTTGTCTTCCACTGAAAGTGGGAGTGACTAGGGTCAGATGGAGAAGAATCCTCTTTTTCATCTACAACGCTTACATCATTTGGTCGCAGAGGATTGGTTTGAGTGCTAATTAAAGCATCAAGCCTTTCCATCATCATTTTTGTCGTGACATCCATTTTCTCGTTCAAGTCAGTCATAGCCACATTTAACTCATCTCGTGTCACTGATGGCAGAGAAGATTCTTCGACTTCTCGATTTAAAGCCTATGGTGTAGCCTCATCATCTTGAACATCCTCTGCATTCGTGGTAGCTTTAATGGACTTGTTATTTTTCTTTGAACCAGCCATGGCCTCGAGGAAAAAGACGATTTAGGGTCTCAATGGTAGGCTGTTTGGAATTAGTAGGAGGTGTAAAGGAAGGAAATGCTATTCGGCCCCATGGTGGGCGCCAAATATTTTCACCAAAAATGGTTCAAACACCAAAGGTATAGGAGTTGTACTTCACCAATGAGGTTAGAAAATAAATGAAGCCGCACTCAACAACAATTGGAAGTAAAAATGCAAAGAAAACAAAGTAGAGACGAGGTTTAGAGTTGTTCAGCCTTGTGTTAGGCCTACGTCCACTGTGAATGGAGTTTGCATTATCATGATGATGATTACAAGACACATCAACTCTTGCTCTTTACACATCTTCTTATTCTCTCAATTTATTCTCACTTTTACATACAAATCTCGCTCAGATTCATGAGATTCAATGGAGGAATAATAGGATCTATGATGAAGAAGGATGGTTGAACGGTCGAAGAGAAGGATGTCTTTGATCTTTCATACTTATAGGATTTTAACGGATGCCATGGCCGAATGGATGATGGATTTTCGGATGATAATGATGATCATGGTTGAAATGTTTAACGAATGGCTAAGGACGGAATTTAGTAGCACTTCGTGGTGGCTCAAGCTCTCCCTTATTTTGGTGGAGGATATGATCTATTTATAGGCGCGCCCTTATGGAGGTTTGAACTGGAATTCATATAAGTTGCTTGCCCCATTAATTACTAAAATGCCACCGCCCAGTTGTAGCCAGTTGTCAGCAACCGTTTCCATCTGTTCAGTATAAGTGACTTTACAAGAGCGACCGAGTCTGTGAGAGTAAGCGACTTCCCAGGTCTTGAACAGCTTTAGATGAGCAATTTCACGTAGGTAAGCGGGTTGTATTTGACTGTAGGCGAATAGGCGACCAACACCACAATTGGAGGAAAGCGTCCGACTGAAACAGTAATGACAGATCGAGGAGCGAGCGACTAGGGCTATAATCTATAAGTGGACATAGAGCGCATGCGCGACCCCTAGTATCTTTGGACTCTCATCTGACTGATCGGGAGTGGAATGTGCAACCAGGACAATTCTTCTCCTTGCTCTGTTCAATCGAACTTCTTGATATGGGGATGAGTGGAGCAACCCTCCAAGATGTGCGAGCTTTACTGTTGTCGTATCGTGTGTGGTCGTCCCTGACCTTTCACAAACTGTTTGAGTGTATTGGATAGCATTTTGCACGACCGGGCTTAATGATGTTCGACCCATAATGTCAATGCGGACATTATAGACCAACATATGGGCGGTTTCAAATGTACGTATGATCCTTAAGGGAAAAACAAAATCGATGTATGTTAGTAATTTATTTAATGAATTAGTAAATATAATTTAATCAAATTTGTTTAAAGTGGATATTAGAGAGGCATCCCTATTTCCAAACTTTATTCAATGCGGCTCTCACCCTATGTTTATATGTAAAGCAGGTCCCTATTTATTGTAACAACGTGTTTTTCAGTTTTTTCGCATTGTTGCACAAAAAAAATCAAAATATTGTAAATATTCAAGGAATGATTCTGCAAAAAAAAAAAAAAAAAAAAAAAAAAACGAAAAATCAACATTTGTGAAAAATTACTGACATTACAGCAATTATACACACTGTATTGCTGGTAATAAAAATGGAAAAAAAAGTAGCAGCAATATCTGCAATTATTCTGAATAATTACTGATATATCTGCAATTATCTTACTGTATTTTGTATATGTGTGTTACTATGTGAAAAGGTTGCTGAAATGTCAGCAATTATTACAAATAATGTGGCTTCTTTTAATGCAAATTTCCTGAAAGTGAAACATTTTTCATTTGTATGCAATTTTTTTGATGATTTTTCTACAATACTTCAATATTTAAATAAGTGTACGTTTTGAATTTAAAACTTTGAAGTAAATCAGTAAATATTGAATGAAAAAATGCAATTTTAAAAAATAGTTGCTATGATGTGTGCAATTTTACGAAAAATAGCAGAAATTCGTTGGAACATGAATATTTATGATTTTTTTTGTTTTTGAATCTTTATTTTTGTAGTTTATTTGCTTGAATATGAGGATGATTATGTGTTGAATTAAATTTTGTTGTTTCGTAAAATTTTACGTTGCTTTTTTGGTGATTTTCGATAAATAGAGACCTAATTTATAAAGTTTTAAGAGAAGTTATTTTTTTGTATTTTGAAACCTAAACGGGACCTGAGCCAAACTGTCCCTTGTTTATATAAGTAAAACATAAAATTACGAAGTTAGTTTAGTTGTATAGCATAACAAAAAGAATTGAAAAGAAATTTGTATAAAAAAACATAAAATTGTTGTGGAGTTATTGATGTTTAAAAAAATTCTGATATAATCAAACTGACCGTTTTGCCTTCCGTTTATCTCATCCCTACGAATTCTCTCTTCCTAAATCGCGTTTTCTCCTATCTACTTCGTTTTTTCACCGTTGCACAAATCTGCAGTAGTTCCTCCAGTATACGGATCTGCACCGATTCCTCCGCTACCCAATTCAGCGCACAAATTCCTCATTTTCTCTCGCCGTTTTATTTTATCCGGCAATTTACGGATTCGCCAGACCCCAGACCTCCAAAAAAAAGTCGATTTCACTATCAGTTGGATTCTCCCTTCTTCTATTTTGTGATTTCCGATCATCTGGGTAAGCTTATTTATCTCCTTCTGCACTCTTGAATTATTGGCCTTCCAAAAGACTCGTTATGGGCACATACGTGGACGAGGAACAAGCATACGGTGGGAAATGTACATCCTGTCTTCGCCTCCACGTATTTGCTGCCCCTCTTCGGCATAATTATGGTAATTTTTTTCTAATTTAGATATCAACTGCATTAGTCATTTTAATTCTCTTGCTGATTTTTCTTGTTAAATTTGATTGGCAGTCGTATGAATAATGATTTTCAAATTGAGATATAAATTGTATATTCATGTGGAAGACTGGCTCAAAATTACCTATATTGGACACACTAGTCTGTAGTGTGTAAACTAGGATTTTGAACTTTCAATTAGCATTCAAATATAAAGTTATATTTTAATTTACGTATACTTAGTTTGTCACAACTTGGTCGCTTTCTTATCCTTATGTTTTTCTATATCTGTTTGGTTGAAATGGTTTATTCTGATTCTATATTCAGGGTTGCTGTGCCAAAAGATTCTACAAAAAATATGCGTTGCTTTTAATTGTTTAACTGTGCATTGTATTTTCTATTCTAAATCTGAATTTTCATATGTGCATTGCACTGTATTACTGAACTGGTATTGTGTTTGTTTCTGCCCTTTGTGTATCTCTATTGTTCTTTTGCGACTGTTTTTGTTTTCATCCCGCATCATTATTTTATTGTATTGCCTGCTTGGATAGCTTATCCAATTGTTTCTGTCTTCGGATTAATGCAGTTTAATTATATATCTTTTCCAATTAAGAATAAAACTAAGTTTTTATGCATCTTAACCACACTTTAATTGTTATAGAAGGTATCAAACTATAATAAAAGCTGTAAATATGTATATACAATTAAGAATAACTTGGAATGTGCAACCGAGACAATTCTTCTCCTTGCTCTGTTCAATCGAACTTCTTGATATGGGGATGAGTGGAGCGACCCTCCAAGATGTGCGAGCTTTACTGTTGTCGTATCGTGTGTGGTCGTCCCTGACCTTTCACAAACTGTTTGAGTGTATTGGATAGCATTTTGCATGACCGGGCTTAATGACGTTCGACCCATAATGTCAATGCGGAGTTAATAGACCAACATATGGGCGGTTTCAAATGTACGTATGATCCTTAAGGGGAAAACAAAATCGATGTATGTTAGTAATTTATTTAATGAATTAGTAAATATAATTTAATCGAATTTGTTTAAATTGGATATTAGAGAGGCATCCCTATTTCGAAACTTTATTCGATGCGGCTCTCACCCTATGTTTATATGTAAAGCAGGTCCCTATTTACTGTAGCAACGTGTTTTTCAGTTTTTTCGCGTTGCTGCACAAAAAAAATCAAAATATTGTACATATTCAAGGAATGATTCTGCAAAAAAAAAAAAAATAATAATAATAATAATAATGAAAAATCAGCAATTATGAAAAATTACTGACATTACAGCAATTATACACACTGTATTGCTGGTAATAAAAATGGAAAAAAAGTACCAGCAATATCTGCAATTATTCTGAATAATTACTGATATATCTGCAATTATCTTACTGTATTTTGTATATGTGTGTTACTATGTGAAAAGATTGCTGGAATGTCAGCAATTATTACAAATAATGTGGCTTCTTTTAATGCAAATTTCCTGAAAGTGAAACATTTTTCATTTGTATGCAATTTTTTTCATTTTTTTGATGATTTTTCTACAATACTTCAATGTTTAAATAAGTGTACGTTTTGAATTTAAAACTTTGAAGTAAATCAGCAAATATTGCCTGAAAAATGCAATTTTAAAAAATAGTTGCTATGATGTGTGCAATTTTATGAAAAATTGCAGAAATTCGTTGGAACATGAATATTTATGATTTTTTTGTTTTTGAATCTTTATTTTTGTAGTTTATTTGCTTGAATATGAGGATGATTATGTGTTGAATTAAATTTTGTTGTTTCGCAAAATTTTACGTCGCTTTTTTGGTGATTTTCGATAAACAGAGACCTAAATTATAAAGTTTTAAGAGAAGTATTTTTTGTATTTTGAAACCTAAACGGGACCTGAGCCAAACTGTCCCTTGTTTATATAAGTAAAACATAAAATTACGAAGTTAGTTTAGTTGTATAGCATAACAAAAAGAATTGAAAGGAAATTTGTATAAAAAGCATAAAATTGTTGTGGAGTTATTGATGTTTAAAAAAATTCTGATATAATCAAAACGACCGTTAGGAAGGTTTGCCTACCGTTAGGGAGGTTTTCGCTCAAATCTATCCCAACTCCGATTCTTTCTCTTTCCTCGTTTTCCTTCCGTTTATCTCATCCCTACGAATTCTCTCTTCCTAAATCATGTTTTCTCCTATCTACTTTGTTTTTTCGCCGTTGCACAAATCTGCAGTAGTTCCTCCACTATAGGGGTGAGCATTATTTGGTTAAACCAAATAAACCAACCGAACCAATTTAGTTTGGTCGGTTTTGGTTTGATTTTAAAATTAGATTAGTTTGTAATAGGTTCGAAAAAAAATTTAGTTTGGTTATCAGTTTAACCAAATTAACCGAACTTTTATTGTATTTTAAAAATTATCTGTATTATAGTAAATATTTTAGGTTAATTTGGTTATCTAAGTAAATTTTAGTTATCACATATGTATCATAATTACTTTTGGGAAGCATAAGAATAATAAATAATAATATTTTAATCATATATTTTAAATTATAGTTGATATTATGAACATAAAGTCTAAAATATTTTTAGTTCGGTTAAATCGGATAACAAACCGAACCAACCAATCTTAATTTGGTCTGTTTGAATTGGTTTTCATTTTTATCGATTTTAGTTTGATTTGATAATTTTCATAATTGGATAAACCAAAACCAACCAAACGTCATCCGTGCTCCACTATACGGATCTGGACCGATTCCTCCGCTTCTCTTCTCTCGCCGTTTTATTTTATCCGGTAATTTACGGATTCGCCAGACCCAGACCTCCAAAAAAAAGTCGATTTCACTGTCAGTTGGATTTTCCCTTCTTCTATTTTGTGATTCCGATCATCTGGGTAAGCTTATTTATCTCCTTCTGCACTCTTGAATTATTGGCCTTCCAAAAGACTCGTTATGGGCACATACGTGGATGAGGAACAAGCATACGGTGGGAAATGTACATCCTGTCTTCGCCTCCACGTATTGCTGCTCCTCTTCGGCATAATTATGGTAAATTTTTTCTAATTTAGATATCAACTGCTTTAGTCATTTTAATTCTCTTGCTGATTTTTCTTGTTAAATTTGATTGGCAGTCGTATGAATAATGATTTTCATATTGAGATATAAGTTGTATTTTCAAGTGGAAGACTGGCTCAAAATTACCTATATTGGACACACTAGTCTGTAGTGTGTAAACTAGGATTTTGAACTTTCAATTAGCATTCAAATATAAAGTTATATTTTAATTTACGTATACTTAGTTTGTCACAACTTGGTCGCTTTCTTATCCTTATGTTTTTCTATATCTGTTTGGTTGAAATGGTTTATTCTGATTCTATATTCAGGGTTGCTGTGCCAAAAGATTCTATAAAAAATATGCGTTGCTTTTAATTGTTTAACTGTGCATTGTATTTTCTATTCTAAATCTGAATTTTCATATGTGCATTGCACTGTATTACCGAACTGGTATTGTGTTTGTTTCTGCCCTTTGTGTATCTCTATTGTTCTTTTGCGACTGTTTTTGTTTTCATCCCGCATCATTATTTTATTGTATTGCCTGCTTGGATAGCTTATCCAATTGTTTCTGTCTTCGGATTAATGCAGTTTAATTATATATCTTTTCCAATTAAGAATAAAACTAAGTTTTTATGCATCTTAACCACACTTTAATTGTTATAGAAGGTATCAAACTATAATAAAAGCTGTAAATATGTATATATGTGCTAGCTTGCTTGAATAGCTTATGCATTGAAATACGTTGGATTCTATTTTAACTATTTAATATGTATATATGTGCTGTTTGGAATTTATTAGAGTATCGTTTGGAATGAGATTGCTTTGCATGCGAGGGGTTGGATTTGATTTTGGTGTTTCTAGAATTAATTAAAAGTAGTTTACGTATGTGTAATAGTCCATCGTAGTTAATTCAAAAGTTATACTATGGGATTTGAGAGCTGCGGTATAATTCTGTACATTTGTTCAATGTTAGTCAAATGATTGGTTTGGATAAGCGTTAACTATGAATGGAATTTTAATTTGCAGTGGCCTTTAGCTCTGATTGAGTCTCACAAAGATAAGGTTAGTTTATGATTTTATAACATGCTTCTCTAAGTTATATGTATCCATGCCTTGGTAAATGTAGTTGCTAAGTGTAGACTAGTGGAAAGATGATAGCGTGGTTAGTGGAGGAGTTGATTCGAAGCTATGTATTTCGTCAAGAATATCAGTTTTGTAACGCATAAGGTGATTTTCTATTACTTTTTGGTGAACTTGTGTATATGTAAGCGATAAAACCTGCGGTAGCCACCATTTTTCTTTATGGTTCTAACTACCAAAATATATTTACTATAGAGAAGTAAAAGATGTAGAACTAATTTATTGATTTGGGAATACGTTGCCATAGGATTGATCATTTTAGGGCTTTGCTTATAATGACATTGTATTTGCACTAACTTATCTTCAATTATATCATTGCACCTATAGTTAATGAAGTATTGGAAGGCTACAATTGTACTGTATTTGCTTACGGTCAAACTGGGACTGGAAAACCATATGCAATGTAAGGAGGTAGGAAAACAAAAGTTCTTAGTATATTGGATGTTAACTGATTCTCACAGTATGAATTTCTTGATAACTATTTTAGTAATTAGGAATGTATCAGTGTTATTCATCTCTTGGATAGTTGGCATAAACTCAAATAGCGTCTCGATCTCAGATATAGGTGTTGGAAAATTTTGTATGAACTTCAGCCATAATTTGATACAAAAATTATGTATCATGATGCAGCATGGTGAGACTAATAACAAAGATACACATAACTGCATACACTCCTTTATGTAATAGCATGATCAAAGCTTATTAGCAGGCAATTAAATTTATTATCTTATATCAATAATCATCATAGAATAAAAAATAATTTTATTAATTCAATAACTAAAACATCGTGGGAAATTAGTGATATAATCCAGTCAACCCGGGTAGAGATAGTTTAACACAGTAAAATAAAAATAAATGTTAAAAAGATAACATCCACACATTGGCAGGATAGAACTATGCATATCCAGGAGAGTTACATCATGACTCCTATACAACCTCTCTTCCATGAAATAAATGATATAGCAGTTAAATAATATTTTGTTTTATAAATAGGATCAGGCTAAAAAATGTAATGTATCAGAAGAAAAAATAATGTTATTTTTTTATTGTAGTTTATTATTAATTTTAGTTAAATCCAAATGATGGTACGTTATCTTTTTTTTTTTCTTCAGGATGTTGAGTTTGAATTTGAAAGTAAGTCTATTCATATTGAATATGAAAGTAAGTCTATTCAAATTAAATTAGATCGCCCTAAAGAGGCTAAATGGGTCATAAGTTCTAAGTGTGAAGAAGGCACTGCATGGGGAAGAGAGGTAAAACCGTAAAATAATAATATTTGTCCATCCGCCTCATTTTTGTCCATATTTCGCAATTATTTAAAGCTTATGCATTCTATTTGATACATATTTTTCTGCAAGTTGTGTCATTTACTACAAGTAGGTTGAATGTATGAATCTCTAAATTTAGGTTTACAGACAAGTCTTATAATGCATGCTATAGGGTGGAGGTCCATATATTGCAGCTGCTTTAATGCCATCTTGAAATGTCCTATTTGCTTATCTTAGTTGAGAAGGCGAAAGCAGTGATTTCAGTTACTGTTCTACTACGTTTATGCGGTAATGGATTTTAATTTGAACATGAAAGTATTTGTAGTCGTTGAATATTGATATTGATCCGTTCGGTGATAATTTTGGGGTTTAATGGCATGTTTATTATTTTGTTTTAGTGTATGTCATTGATGTATATCGATGAGTTGTTAGTTGTTTTGTTTGATGATCATATCGCTCATTGTAAACTTTCAAATTTGAAATACATAAATAGAATATTCCTTTATACTCAGAAATATGGTCCGATTCTTCTCTCTCAAGGTTTTGACCTTCAGTTCTAATTTGATACCTCAATCATTGCAAACATACCTGCTATTTAGATAATTTTTACTGATAATATTTAATATTTGTAGTTTGTTTCTGTTGTCTGATTTTAGACTTGCCACTTGGGTAACAGATTCACAGTCAGTTATTACATGCCGTGATGTCGCAGGATCCTGAGGGTTTTTTTTTTTTTTTTTAGTTATGGATTACTTTTGTAATCACTACAACTTGAAAACACAAATAACTTTAAATGGAATTTAATCTCAAACAGTGTGTATCTTGCATGAACAGTCACTTCGCTTCTGAATATTTTATCTATGGGATGGTTGATGATTTTCTTTTATGTTTATGCGATTGATGTTTTGCTGGAACTCATTTCTGAAAAGAAACCGATTAGCATGGATAGTCTGATTAGGTGAGTTCTTACACACACACATACCACAATACCTTTGCTGAAATGACTGTTTACATTGGTCCTGGTATGCATATCATACAACGTATAAAACCTTATATACCTATTGACCGAAGAGATGAACAATCTTTATTTGTACAACAACCATTTAAAAGGGAAGTTACATTACTTATGTTCATAAACTTTCCCACTGTATCCAGAATTCGTGTTCAAATCTAGCTGCCATCAAAGTCATGCTGGCGGCCCCTGCCCTCTTCGAAATCAGGCAATGTGGGCCTTGGTCCAGGCTATAATGGATCATCCGGACAGCGGTAAGGAGTACCTGTCAAACGAGGAGACGCAGCTGGTGCTGCATACCCATTAACCGTAAATCTGCTCTCATTTCCTTCTATGAGTGCGATGAAAGAATGATACAGACCGCTCAGAACAAGTTCATCATCAATGTTTCCGACGAACTGGTTTTCAATCTGGACAGGTAATTCAATCATCTTTTTCCTTCTATTTTACAGGAATAGGTTATGTAATAAGTTAGGTTCTGTGTTGCATACCCTGGGAGTTAACCGGTTCATATATGGGCAGTTTTTATACAAGCCTAATGCAAATATTATATATTTGCATCTACTGTACAAAATTGCATCATTCATTTTCTAATAATATAATTCATTACAATACAATATTTCTCATATTTTACACCTACCGTACACTTGTACAGCATATTAAATATTTGATACATGTCACACTTCAACAAAATAACTCTTGATCATATAATTAGTTAACTTATAAATAGTTATACGGTTGTAAAACATCTGGCAAATAAACAACGTCGGAACTACAGGAGTTCGTATGTATGAAAATGAATTGAAGGCCCTTAATATCATTATAGGATTGTGGGTAATGGCAGTGGCGTAGCCAGGAAATCGACATGGGGGGCAAGATAAAAATATAGGGGGTTCGGGGGCGATAGCCCCCGAAATTTTTTTTTTTCACATTGACCATTTGATTACATATATAAAGATAATTTCACAACATCAAACAAGCACAACAAAATATAATTATATCATTATATTCGATTACAAAAACGATCAATTATTGATCTTTGAACAAAGCAAAACATGCATATATAGTACTACTTTAAAGTTGCCGACGTCGAGTTCTCATGTTTTGAAAGCGATCGAGAATTGTGTCGTTGCTAATCTCTTTGAATATATCTTTTTCAATGTATGCAACGCAACTATCATTCAACCATTCATCTCCCATTCGATTTCGTAGGTCGTTTTTCACTATATTCATAGCAGAAAATGCTCTCTCTACAGTTGCAGTTGAAACCGGTAAAATAAGTGATAATGTTAAGAGCTTGTAAACTAAATTATACACGATTTTTTTTTTCGTCAACACCATCTTCCTAGCCAAATCACCAATCCCTTCAACATCTTTAAACATATCATTAGACTTCATATCAATTTCATAAATCTCCAACTGATTATAAAGATCCATACGTTCTGCTTCAGAAAAGTCATCAGGATAAAATTCAGATAATCGAACAAGCTTCACTTTATCAAAAGAGGCAAATGAATCAACTGGACTAAGAGCGGACATACAAAGAAGTAATTCTGAGTTTACCTCATCAAAGCGGTTGTTAAGCTCAACAATCTGCTTATCTAGACAAAGGTAAAACAAATCAACCCGATAATGATGTAAATTTGTAATCATTGCTCCTCTTCTTGATCTACCCAAAAGAATGTAATTATCGTCCATATTCGAAATAGGAATTTGTTGCTTGGTGCAGAAAGAGTCAACCTCATTTAGAAGAGCGTCCCATCCACTAGCTCGCATTTTATTTAACCTCTCTTTAGATAGTTTTACCAACATCAAAGCATTTATGATATCTTGATCTTTCCGTTGTAGTGCCTTGGAAAGATCATTAGTAATTGCAAGAACATTTTTCATCAAATGCAAAAGAAATATGAAATCATAAGATTGCAGGACTTTGATTAAATTTAATGGTTCTCCTTTTTTATCACCAGACAAATCTTCCACCAGATCGGTAAGGACATCAATAACCGAAGGAAACATAACAATCAAATTGACTAATGTACCATAATGTGAACCCCAACGTGTGTCACCAGGTCGTTTCAAACTACGTTCTTGATTTAATCCCCGACCACTAGATAATTCACCACTTTCAAGTTGACTGAATATTCTGTTAGCTTCTTTTTCTCTAAGAATGTCTCGACGTTTGCATGAAGCTCCAGCGAGGTTTACCAAATTATTAACCAAGTAAAAAAACTCGGAAATATGGTCTATATCTTTGGCAACACGAACAAGTGCTAATTGAAGTTGATGTGCAAAACAGTGAACATAGTAAGCAGACTTGTTCTCATTTAGAACAAGTGTTTTAAGACCATTAAACATTCCTTGCATGTTACTTGCACCATCATAACCTTGGCCTCGCAACATAGACATGCTCAATTGATGCTTACAAAGAAAAGCATCAAGTGATGTTTTTAGAGAAATTGATGTTGTACTAGGAACATGCACCATGCCTACAAACCTTTCAATAACATTTCCCGTCTCATCCACAAATCGTAAAACAATTGCCATTTGCTCTTTAATTGATGTATCACGAGCTTCGTCAATCAATAATGCAAATAGTCCTCCGGAAAGATGTAGTTGCTGTAAGATAACATCTACAATTTCCACGGCAATACAATTGACTATATCTTTTTGAATATCCGTTGATGTCATTTTATTATTTAGTGGTGCATTTTTTAGAACAACCGCATCAACCAAAGGTTTTTCGTGAGCGAGCCATTGCAAAAGTTCAAGAAAGTTTCCTTTATTCATTGATTCTTCCGATTCATCATGGCCACGAAAAGGCAAACCTTGATGTAACAAATATCGAATGCACACAAGAGTTGAGTTTAATCGATGTCGATAGTCAATTTTGCTTTGGGTTGATTGTCTCTCAAGTGCCGTTGCAATATGTTGATCTTGATTCATCAAATTCTCGGCTTTTGTATATGCTGCTCTATGAACATCTGAATTAGCATGTTCTTTAATCTTTTGATTATGTTTCCAATTCCTGAATCCGCCCCGAATAAATACATTACTTGTATTTCTACTCATCGATTGGGGACGAAATAAGTAGCAAAGCAAACAATACACTGCATCTTCTTTCACACTATATTCCAACCAATTCTTATAATCAGTAAACCATGATTGATTAAAACGTCTAGCTCTTCCACCAATTATTGTTTGTGGAAATATTTGCAAAGAAGGCTGACAAGGACCTTTTTGTAAATATGCCCTTCTTACTGTATCCTGATCATTTGGATCATAGTCCAAAATTTGATGTCTTAGACCGGGATCGGATGGAAGATTTGATAAATCAATTTGAATACGGCTTCGAACCACCGAATTTGAATTAAGCGTGTTTTGATTATCATCGTCTGCTGCATTACTAAAAGGTATAGAAGCTCCAACTTCGATGGAAATATCTTCAATGGTTCTCTTAAAATATTTTCGCATATCTAGAATTTTTTAAAAAGAAATTACAATCAATTTCAATGTTCAATTAAAGATATTTACATTATAAAATGGGGATAACAAACTGAAATCAAAGTTTCAGCAATTAAATTTCAATACTCTTGCAATCTTGTCAATTTAAGTACTCAAACTTTAAGCAATAATTATTTTTTCAGCACTCGATTTCTGTACAATGCCAATTTCAAAACTCAATTTCAGCAATTAGATTCAGTATCTTGCAAATTTCAATGCTCAGGTTTTCAGCAATTAAGCAGCAATTATTTTTCAATACACAATTTCAGCACTCAATTTCAGGTTTTCAGCAAATAAGCAGCAATTAATTTTCAATACATAATTTCAGCACTCAATTTCAGTTTTCAGCAATTTGAAAAATTAAAATCGAAGTTTCAGTCAATGCATAAGCTCAACCCTAATTAAAATCGAAAAATTAAAATCGAAGTTTCAGTTTTCAGCAATTTGAAAAATTAAAAGCCAAGTTTCAGTCAATGCATTGAATGAGATCAAAGTTTGAGGCTTACCACCCATTTTTGAGATCTGAAATGAAAGGCAGTGAGGATTGAATGAAATCAAAGTTTGTTGGAGACCGTTCGCCGGAGGCTGGAGCGCCTAACTGCGGTTAACTGGAGGCGGTTGCTGGAGACGCTCGGTGGAGGATGGAGCTAATCGTGGTTCGGATGGAGGTTAGAGGTAATCGCGGTTCTAGGTTTTTCTCGAGAGCTCCTGTAGCTAATCGCGGAAGGAAGTAAAACTAAACTAATACGTTGTTGTTGTTTTTTTTTTTTTTTTTTTTTTTCGTTTTGAAATTTTCCTGGGGGGGGTCACGTGCCCACCCCAGTTAACACGTAGCTCCGCCAGTGGGTAATGCTTTATAGCATTGTTTTACATTTTATTGGAATCAAGAATTTTGTCATTAATTCACAAATTGATGCAGCTGTTTGGCAAAGCAGTCAGTATGATCCAAGAAGTCTTGCATCAATCGTATGATGGTGCAGTTGAGTGCCTTGAGACAAACTATTATGGGTCTAAAAAAGTAACAGAGGCACTGCTTCCTCTGCTTCAACTTTCAGACGTTGGTGGTGAGTACTACGTCAAACCTGAAGTAAAAAAATTAAGACATTAGCATAAACTGAAATCTTATATTTCATAAACAAAAATTGAATTATTATTATTTTCCTGTTAAAGCACACGTCTTTCACTTTCATGTAATATAATCTAAATCTAGTGTTATGTGTCTGGATGAGCGAAATAAAAATATCTATTTTATGGTTGTAATTTACTGCACGATCACATTTGATTATTTTGTTACTGTTATGAAAATTGCGCCTTTGCGGAAGCGTCCAGGATCTTATTCACTCAATTACTTAAAGATGATTTCTATGGAAACAAACACAGATATGAAATCACACGCGCAAACACAAAATATTCCACCCAACCACCCTCTTTATTGATTCTCAAAAACAAATTTTGTTTACACTCAATGGATCAAAACCAACAATAAACAAAATTACAAGAATCAATAACCGTATTGAGAAAGGGAAAGAATATCTAGATGACTACAACTTCTGTTGGAGGAGGAGAACAATGAAGAACGACGGCTAACCTTTGGATTAACTGGGAGGAACCAATCCTCTCTAGGGCACCAAGCCCTAGAGGCACGCAGCCACCACTCTATTCGGTCATACATTAATCCAACCCAATGTGCTGCTTTTATAGGAGAATAGAAGGCCTAGGAAAAATATCCAATTTTCCTCTTAGAGATATATTAGCAATATATCCCTTCAATACTTGCAGATAAGTCACAGAAAGACCGGGTCAAAATCCTGCAATAAATCCACTCAAACGCCAAACTGCTCCTTCTAACCTTCTTTCTGTTGCTGCAACATCTCCTCTACCGCCAAGCACATCCACGCCTCGTCTCTATCAACATATGTGATTTTATGTCACAAATCACAACACTCCACCTTGATATGAAATCACATCAACAACAAGTCAACCGACTTCCATGGACATGTGAAATCGCCATCACAATGCTCCACCTTAATCTGAAATCATATCAACACTCCAACAATCACCAAACAAGTCATCTAGCTCTTTCAACGACACCTTCTCTCAATTAAACCAACCTCGATTTCCGGGTAACGAGATACACCCCACAACCTCGATTTCAGGGCAACGAGATACGTCCAGTCGATTTGAAAGGACTACGACCACACCTCAATTACAAGCACAACCCACTGCCTGCAAAAGATGCATCTACCATCTGAGCTGCACCGTGCATACACCAACGGTCTAAAAAATGCTTGCAATACCACAAGATCTCCATCGTCTTTGTGGATTTCAAAACTCGACATCCGTCTTCCGTTTGACATGATCTCTTCATCTCCGGGATCCCTCGAGTATCATCAACATCTAGACCCTTGTTCTGTTTCGGAAAGCTAGGAGACTTTGGTTGTTTCATTGAGTAATTCCAATGGTAATGAAACTATTTCTTTGGAAACAGTTCGAAGCAGTCTTTTGAATGAGGAGCTAAGGAGAAAAGGGTCGGAGTTGAAATCGGTTCAAACTGAGGCGATGGTAGCAAGGGACTCAGGTAAAGATACAAGGAAGAAGAAAGGTGTTATCTTTTGTCATTATTGTGGTAAGAAAGGCCACAAGCGCAATGATTGCTATTCATATATACGAGATATGAAGAAGAAGAAGGCGCAAGGTGATAATAATAGTGATGAGGCACAGGCATGCTTTGCTGAAGGTACCGAAGGCAATTCTTCATGTGATGTCCTACTTAGTGTTGTGGAGTCTTGGAAGATGGATTCAGGAGCCAGTTTTCACATATGTCGAGATGTGAAAAGTTTTTCTTTGTATGAGAAGAGTGTTGGCATGATAAAGACGGCCAATGGAGTAGAGCTACCAATTTGTGGAGTTGGAGCTGTTAGGTTTCGGATGCATGATGGAGTGGAGAGAGAAGTTGCCGGTGTGAGGCACATACCCACTTGTTCGCATAACCTCATATCTCTCGGTCAGTTAGATCGCCGCGGTTGCACTTATGAGACTCGAGGTGGAGTTTTGAGAGTGAAGAAGGGTGGTCGTGTGATGATGCGAGGGGTTTTGGAAGAGGGAAACCTATATAGTTTGGTCGGTTCAGTGGTCAACAGTGGAAGGCGGGTGACGGTTGAAGAACCTAGTCCACAATAAGGTGGAGAGGTTAATATGGTCACTGCTGATGGTCCTAAGGTGGAGGATCATGGTATCGACAAGGGTCTAGATGTTGATGATGCTCGAGGGATCCCGGAGATGAAGAGATCATGTCAAGCGGAAGACGGATGTCGAGTTGTGAAATCCACAAAGACAAGATGGAGGTCTTTGTGGTATTACAAACGCTTTTGAAGATCGCTATTGGTGTGGTGCACGGATGAGGGAGGTGCACCATTAGTGGGCGATGGTGGAGATTTGTAATGATGTTAATTGAGAAAAGAAGGTTGAAAGTGAGAGCTAAGTTGGCTAGTGTTGAGTGGAGGAGATGTTGTGATTTGGTATCAAGGTGAAGTGTTGAGATTTGTGATACGCAAATCACAAAATTGTAGGTAACAAATTTTCTATGTGGATCCATTTTTGGTGGAGATATTTGTTACTACTTTTGTGGGATATTTGAAAATGAAGGCAAGGATTATTTGGTGCTTATCCAAATAGATATATTTGAGATATATGAGGATATAATTGAGATATATGAGGATAATTTGGGTGACAAGTTACTCTATAAAAGGCCTACATGATATCTTCATTATGTGGTGGAAAAATTTGTCATTGTTCTTCATTATCTTTCTCCTCAAATTTTTAGCCATTAGATATTCTCTACCTATTTCTCAATAAGGTTATTGATTCAAGTTGTGTTTGTTTAACAATAGTTGAGATCGGTTATAAACAATATTTTGGTGAATCAATAAAGAGGGTGGTTGGGTGGAATATCGTGTGTTCATATTTCCGATATTTTTTGTGTTGTTGTTTGTTATTCAATCACATTCATATTCAAGTGATTGGGTGAAAAACATTAATTTTGTTTTTTTTGGGTGTTTTGTCAAAACTTCCGCTGCGCATAAAACCCTAACAGTTACCAACTGTTACCAGCTGTTGGGGTTTTGTGCGCAGCGGAAGTTTTGAAAAAACACCCAAAAACAAAATGAATCTTTTTCATCCAATCACTTGAAGATGAATGTGATTGAATAACAAACAACAACACAAAAAAATATCGGAAATATGAACACACGATATTCCACCCAACCACTCTCTTTATTGATTCACCAAAATATTGTTTACAACCGATCTCAATTATCGTTAAACAAACACAACTTGAATCAATAACCTTATTGAGAAATAGGTAGAGAATATCTAATGGCTAAAAATTTGAGGAGAAAGATAATGAAGAACAATAACAAATTTTTCCACCACGTAATGAAGATATCATGTAGGCGTTTTATAGAGTAACTTGTCACCCAAATTATCCTCATATATCTCAAATATATCCTCATATATCTCAAATATATCTATTTGTATAAGCACCAAATAATCCTTGCCTTCATTTTCAAATATCCCACAAAAGTAGCAACAAATATCTCCACCAAAAATTGATCCACATAGAAAATTTGTTGCCTGCAATTTTGTGATTTGCGTATCACAAATCTCAACACTCCACCATGATACCAAATCACAACATCTCCTCCACTCAACACTAGTCAACTTAGCTCTCACTTTCAACCTTCTTTTCTCAATTAACATCATTACAAATCTCCACCATCGCCCACTAATGGTGCACCTCCCTCATCCGTGCACCACACCAATAGCGATCTTCAAAAGCGTTTGTAATACCGCAAAGACCTCCATCTTGTCTTTGTGGATTTCACAACTCGACATCCATCTTCCGCTTGACATGATCTCTTCATCTCCGGGATCTCTCGAGCATCATCAACATCTAGACCTTTGTCGATACCATGATCCTCGACCTTAGGACCATCAGCAGTGACCATATTAATCTCTCCACCTTGCTGTGGACTAGGTTCTTCAATCGTCACCCGCCTTCCACTGTTGACCACTGAACCGACCAAACTATATAGGTTCCCCTCCTATAAAACTCCTCGCATCATCACACGACCACCCTTCTTCACTCTCAAAACTCCACCTCGAGTCTCATAAGTGCAACCGCGACGATCTAACTGACCGAGAGATATGAGGTTATGCGAACAAGTGGGTATGTGTCTCACACCGGCAACCTCTCTCCACTCCATCATGCATCCGAAACCTAACAGCTCTAACTCCACAAATTTGTAGCTCTACTCCATTGGCCGTCTTAATCATGCAAACACTCTTCTCATACAAAGAAAAACTTTTCACATCTCGACATATGTGAAAATTGGCTCCTGAATCCATCTTCCAAGGCTCCACAATTTTAAGTAGGACATCACATGAAGAATCGCTTTCAGTACCTTCAACAAGGCCTGCTTGTGCCAAATCACTATTATTTTCACCTTGCGCCTTCTTCTTCTTCATATCTCGTATATATGAATAGCAATCATTGCGCTTGTGGCCTTTCTTACCACAATGATGACAAAAGATATCACCTTTCTTCTTCCTTGTATCTTTACCTGAGTCTCTTGCTACCATCGCCTCAGTTTGAACCGATTTCAACTCCGACCCTTTTCTCCTTAGCTCCTCATTCAAAAGACTGCTTCGAACCGTTTCCAAAGAGATAGTTCCATTAGCATTGGAATTACTCAATGAAATAACCAAAGTCTTCCAGCTTTCCGAAAGAGAACTCATCAATAAAAGAGCCTGCAACTCATCATCAAAATTGACCTTCATGTTTGCCAATTGATTGATGACATCTTGAAACTCGTTCAAATGCTCTGCAACAGACTTCTCCTCATCCAATCGAAGTTGCACCAACTTTCGAACCAGAAAAGCCTTGCTTGTAGCACTCTTTGACTCATACAGCGATACTAATTTGTCCCACAATGCCTTTGCGGATTCACAACTAGCCACATGGTGGAACACAGAATCATCCAAATATTGGCGAATCAACGCAATCGTCTTTTTGTCCATTTTCTTCCACTTTCCCTCATCCATATTCGAGGGCTTCTCCCCATTTCCATCAATGAGATCATGCAAATCATTGAGATATAAAACGTCCTCCATCTTTGGCTTCCATATACTCCAATTCCTCCCATTCAAAATAGCCATCTTCGATAACGTCATCATCTCCGACATCAAAAAAACAATTTTTTTCAAATAAAAAATCAATTTTTTTTTTCAATCCAACAAACACTCCAAGCTATGCGGTGATCTGGGCTCCGATACCAACTATTGGGGTTTTGTGCGCAGCGGAAGTTTTGACAAAACACCCAAAAACAAAATGAATCTTTTTCATCTAAGTCGATCAGTCTGGCATGATAGGCGCGGTTGGAAGCATTTTCAGGGAGCAAAACGTGAATTTTAGTTTCATGAGTGTTGGTAGGACTGTTCCAATGAAACATGCTGTTGTGGCTATTGGTGTAGATGATGGGACTGCCAAGGACACTTTCAAGAAGATTGGCCAAATCCCTGACAATAGAGAAGTTCGTATCCATCAAATTACCGAAGTTTTTCAGCACTGTTATAGTCGCTGGATTTTGATTGTAGAGTATCATCACCTACTTTTTACTGTTATAGTGTTAAACTTCTGGACGATCTTTGGTCAGATTACAGTTGAGAGCTGAAAATGTTTTTGTTTAAGTTAATTGGTATACTGTAAGTTTAATTACCGTTTCGTGTATTGATAATCATTGCATACAATTTGGTCGTTATGTTCTTCTGCATACAATTAAAATGTACATCCTGTCTTCGCCCCCACCTGGGTATACGTCTTTTACATGTTAAATATATGTATACAATATAACCTACTTATGTAGACCCATACATACGGTATGCTCCCCAGTTGTTGAGATAACAAACTTCTTAGCATAACTGAAAAGTTATTATTAGCCTGCATAGTGCAGAAATTTTGATTCACCGCATGCTTGTTCCTCATCCACGTATGTGCCCATAACGAGTCTTCTGTTGAAAGATTCCAGCTGAGCTTTACAATGAATGTTGTTCTCAAATCAGCTAGTTTTCCTAACCCAGTGCCACCGTCCACTCTTGGTCTGCATAATATGCGTCATGCAATCCTATTTTTTTCTCATTGTTTAGTTGATTTGGGTGTACACTTCATAGTTTAGTTTGATTCACACCCTTTTCATTCACTTCAATATTCCTGTAAACTACGTTATAATTTTAATCATTAAAACTAATTAAAATATATATTTTTAAAAAAATCTACGTTGAACACTTAACGGTCGGTTTTTCCACTGTTGTGCGGTAATACTAGTATATGGTAAATTTTTATATATGGTAAAATTTTAATATAAACGAATCATAACTAATTTAAAAATTAACTTTATCATTATTGTCGGTATACATAGTTCATGTTATGTGACTTATACATCTTTATAATTGCATGGAAAACTCCTTTTTTAATATGAATATGCATAGTAAAAGTTGCGTATATTTTTAAGAGTTATTAGAAAAATGGACTATATACTCTCAAAGATTATTTAAATAAGCAGAATATAATATTTCATGAGTAGTTTAAACAAATGGATTGAAATATATAATATCACGAAGTAATTGAGGTGGTTTAGCAAATAAATATAGAAATGTCAAAATGTAGGTATTTTAAGCGAAAATTGCTTTCTTCAATTTATGATAAATTTATTGAGATAAGTGTATAACGTATTAATTTTTTATTACTGTTTACATATATTACTTAAACTGTGTGACTTATTTAACTTTATATTTAAAAGAAAAACTAATTTTTGTCATTTTTGTTGATATGAACATGGTGTATTTTCTAAAACATCACATTTAACATTAATTAGATGAATTAACAATAATTTATTGATTGAATATTTGTTAAATTCAAAGTCACATAATTAATTTAAATATATTGACTTAAATGTACAATATTAAGTGATGTTGTGCAGTATTTTGTAAATAACTGAATAAATTTTAAAATGTAGGCATTTGATATTAATATCACAATGCAATGCATGGTAAATTTATTAATGTAAATGATTTCAACTTTGAACTTGTGATAATTAGTCATGTGTATAATTTATGTTATGTGATTGACGTGTTTTTTTTTTTTTTTTGTTACTATGAATATGGTTAATCTTGATGTGATTTATTAGGCGAATTAATGAATAATAGTTTGCTAAAGTAATTTAAATAGTTTTAATCAAACAGACCGTTGGGGAGGTTTGTCAAATTGACCGTTAGAAAGGTTTGCTTATTGTGAGTTGCCTAAAATCAATTTGTGCCAAAATTTCATGGAGCCTGTCGCGTGCGTTGTTTTCTCGGATAACAAATATTTCCCCTGTTTTCTCCCTATTTTCTCCTGATCTCCGCTTCAAAATTCGATATTTCTCCGTCAAACTCTCGTATACCGAATCAATCTCCCCCTTGAACTCCAAATTTAATTCATCCAAAACCCTAAATATACATCGCTAACGCTCAAATCGACGTCGCCATGTACCTCATCCCGCTGCCAGATGCATGGATCCGCCTCGGAAAGGCCGGGTTTATACCCATTCTGAATAACCGATTCGACGATAAGTCGAAGAGGAAGACGGTGGTTGAAGACCGGAAGTCTTCACATCGTTTGGGTGATTACTGATGATCTTGATTGGGCTGTACACCCAAGATGAGGGAATCAGTTGGTTGTCGTCCAGACGTACTTGGAGATGGATGGATATGCGAGGAAAGTGCCTCCGGTTTCGTTCAGACCCAGAACGAACTTGTAAATGGATTGTGTGTCTGACATTGGATTTTATTCTGTATTGATTGATTTCTGTTTAATATATATCTGTTTGGCGGGGGGAATTTATTCTCTTGCTTAACGCCCTTCTCTGAGACGTACGAGCTTAGAGGTTATATATCGATAGATATCAATCGCATGGCATGAATTGCCTGTGTGACACACTGAGTTGCATGGATCAAGACTTCTATTGAAAAGCAAAGTCTTGTGGTTGGTGATCAAAGCACGACCTTCGTGGCGTAGCTTTGTGTATAACGTGAATTCGCGAGCCTCACACCTCGGTATGAGTTAAAAACGGGATACGGACCGCTGGGGGAGCACAACGTTTCTTTCTAGCTATGGTGGTGTCAGTGACTTACCAGCCCTGACATTTATATACTTTTCACCTTTGTGGTTGTTGGAATGAGGCGCCTCGATTATAGGTCTGTAAGGACCAAGAACGTGTGTTCAGGCATAACTAATTTGAAAATGGTGATTTTGGCTTTAAGTTTCATGAAGACGCCTTTGGATACCACTTAGATAGTGTGGTTATGTATATATTATAAGTTTTTATTTGTCGACATGCTTTTTCTGTGAAGCTTTGTCCAAATAAAAATGCATCTTCCCTTTATTGAGCTTATGTGCCAGATCTGGCATGCAGACAAGTTGATTTGTACGTTAATGAGATCTCTTCATATTTTAGCATGCACGGATGACCTTTTGTTATCCATAGTTGATAACCTGAATAAAGGCTTAATTTTGTTTATCTACCTCTATTTATTCTAAACAAAAATATATGGATGAAGCAAAGTAATCAAAATTATCAACATAAAAGGTTTATATAAATCCAGACAACATAAAAGGTTTATCAAATTTCACAATGTTGCTTGGTATGGCTGGTAATGCCCTTATGGTATTGGTACCACGTTGTCTCTTCATTAGTGATCTAATGTGGTAAGCTACATATCAATCAGCAATTTATAAATACGTCAAAGTTCTTTAGATATCTTTAATTGATAAATGTTTATAATTTTTGTTCCAACTACTGTGTTGTAATGTTACTCACCTCAAGTGACTTAAGTTTCTTTTACACATGGCACATATGCAAGTTTACTGGTGCTTCATGGGCATCAGTTTTCCAATGACACATATTATCCAATCACAACAATAACATTTGTGTATGATAAATATAATTTTAGCACAACCATTTTTTCAGTATAATACAAAGGCTGTGAGATTAAGTACAATGGAAGCCTAGTGGCTGTGAGCTTCCCAGGTTTTATTTTTCCTTTTTATTTTTGTTTTTACTTGTATTCATTCTCTAATTTAATGTTTAGTTAAAAAATAGCACATATGATTCGTGGTTGGCTAATAATAGCGTATTATTCACATTGTTCAACATATAGGATGTTTTTTATAGTTCAAACTACAACAAGATTAGAATTTGATTGTTAGGAAATGTTATATCCAATATTTAGAAGAATACGGGACACTCTCTATCGTACATGCTTTAAATGCCGGCCTGATGGTCAAGATTTTCTGACAAAATGTGACTGAAGAAAATAATGTTTATGGGGGAATCTTTGAGCCTTAATCAATGGCAGTCTCTAACTTCAACTTCGAAAACTGGTTTCACTATTTATGATCACATTGACGTACTAATTGTTTATTAATTATCCTAGACTATCCTAAGTTACAACAATTAGCAATTGCAATCATGTTTTGATAATAAAAAATGCTACACACTTGCCTAAAAGTAAGTCTGCATGCTACTCCTAATATTGGTTGTAGCAATAGTTTTAGGCCCAACATGCAAATTTAAAAATTGTGAAGAAATTAATTAGCACAGTTTGAGTTAATAAAAAAACTTCATAGCAAACCTTTTTGATAATATCGGAATTTCTATTGCTGCTACCACATGCCAATGAGACATTGTGGCAGGTAACAGAGCATGTTTTCTGTTTTTGCCTTTGGGGGGCTGCATATTAAATGAATTAGTTTCTTATTATAATAAATGCAGTGTTGATCCATTTCATAATAGTAATATGTTTTCATGAAACAATTAATTAGTATGGAATATTAGTCAAGATAGACCAATGTTTTAGTTAGGTGAAATCTCTGTCCATTATATCAATTTCAATTTGATAAGTTATTTCTTGACATACCTCTTCTATTGATTGGTGCCTTTTTAGTTAGCAAATTTGTTGATTTATCTTTGTGTATTTATTTCCTCTTGTGGATTTTTTAAGAAAGAATTTTCACGGATCTTCTTTTCTTTCAGAAGTAAAATATATTTTGAGTTGTTCTATTCGGAAGATACCAGATTCCCGGTTTTCGTCCATCCTCGGCTTCCTCAAATTCGAATGTGAGGTATTCCTTCGGTTTTCCTTTCAATTTCTTTTTTTCCTTGTCTTTTCTTTTCCTCTAGTTTTGCATTTACGCTCCTTGTTCGTGATTTTGTACAATTTTTAGTTTTTAGGTGGCCATTTTTCATTTTTTTTCTTTTGTTTTTCTGTAATTTGATACAATATTATAATCAGTTTTCATCAAATCGACCGTTAGGGAGGTTTTCTTACTACAAAAAACGTAAAACCAAATTGTCCATGCCAATCATTTTCGGTCGAAATATCTCAATTTCGCGTGATCCTCATTTTCCTCTTTCGGTTCTTCCTCTTTTAATCGAAGTCAATGCCCATTTTCCCTCTTTGAATAAATCAATGCGTGATTTTCTTCTTGCTGAAAACCCTAATCCGTTTCTTCCCCAAATCATTGCGCTAATTTCTCCCAATTATCTATCTATACCAAAAATCTCCATCTTCCAACCTGTCTTCTCAGTCATAAAATCATAGCGTCAACTTCTTCCTCAATCATAAAGCAAATTCACATATTTATTTTACTCTTCCTCGATTCCTAAGTTCGCATATTTTGAACCCAAAAGCCGATAAATCCATCTTTTCTGAAAGAAACAAAATGAAATTGAGTTCGATTAGGAGAGATAGCGGCTGTAGGAGTTTGGAAATATGGTCATGGTTACTGGTTCATTTTTAGGATTGGAATACTGTCCTCTTTGTTTTTACGATTAGTTACAGTTCTACTAAGTTTTGATCAAATCTTTCTTTTTATTTTTTTCATTCGTTACAAGTTGTTCGTTGAAAATAAGTCAAAATTTGTTAGGATTTTTTTTTTTTTTTTTTTGGTGGACGAGCAACTAGAAGATTTTAATTTGTCTGAAACATTGCTAATTTGAATCTAGTATACATTTGTTATTTATGCATTACACTTCCAGTTATATATTTTGTCCTCTATTTGCGATGACAGTATGATTACTGTGGTTTTTCTTATTTCACTAACATTCAATTTGGTCTAGGAGTCATTTTTGAAGTTCGTGACGATCGAGCTCGAGTGATGTGCGAGATGGCGTGGGTCACTATGAAATCTTAAGTAGATGTTGATTCAGACCCCTTTCAAGCGACTAACGAATTTGAGCTTCACAACGGGAGGAGGTACATGGTTTATCATCATACCTCTGTCAAGCTTTTATTTCATTTTACATATATTTTACAAACAGGAAAATAATGTGAAGGACAAATTGTTTAAAAAATTTAACCATAAAGACAAGAGACTAAAAATTTATTCAAAAGGACAAAACATAACCCAAATTTATTCAAAAGCACAATACACATAAAAAAATTTAATTAAAAAAAATTATTTTTTTTAAAGTAAAAAAAATTATTTTTTTTAATTAAAATTTTTTATTTTTTTAAACTTAAAAAAAAATTCCTAGATTTTAGGTACTATTTTTGTATGTCTGTAGGTATCAGTTTGCCCTCTGCAGCTGTAGGCTAAAAACTGATACCTTCGGACACGCAAAATTTGATTATTTAAAATGAATTATTTTAAATAATATCGACGAGAAATTTATTTTGAATATATTTAGAACGTATATATTTATACGCGTCGTCGTTACAATATAAATAATTATAAATAGGAATTGAAAATGGCGCGGTAGTTCGATAATTCGATTTCAAACTTCAATTGAATGTACCGGGTGCAAAACAAACCGGATTTTAGTGAAACCAAAAATAATAGGATCTAATTGATAATATCTTTCCAACGAATCCGACAAATCAAGATTTCATAGCGGGAATCAAAAGATATGTCCAGTTGAAAATTCTGAATAGTCGCTATGGAATTCAGGCCCTTAAAAATGGGAATTTTGCAAACGACTTCGGATTTCGACGAAATCACTTTTGTTGGGTCCGTGATGTCAAATTATTGCTAGATTCCAAATTTCATAATTTTTCGAATCAATATGTGAGCGTGGCAAAGGAAAACGCGTTTGACCAGTTTCAGTTGATTTTAATCGACTGGAAATTGGCCATTTTTCAAACAATCTCATAATTCGACGAAACTAGTTTTGTTAGGACCGTATCGTCAACACGAAGCTAGAAAATATTTTTCGGAAATTTTTAGAGTTCGTATGTGATCCCGGTAAATTGAAATGCGCGTTCAAATTCAATATATAAAGTTATATGTTGATTTTGATGAAAACTGATCCAAACGATCGAATCAGCCTGCGATACATATCCCATTGTGTTCGGAATGGGGGTAATTAGCTATGGATGACAGGCGGTGAGCCTCGTTTAGAGGTCGTATGTAAAAGTACCTTTTTAGAAATTAAATAATTAAAAATAAAATTTCCTCTCTCCCCCCTTCCTTTATCTGCCCCCCCCCCGTTCGATTTAGTTCAATCAGAAAAAAAAGGAGAAAAACCTCTCCGACCTCGTACAGGCCCCCCCCCCCCTCCGTCGCTGCCTCCACCGCCGCCGCCAGGAGGCGCGGCGCCTTGATCTCCTTCCTCCCCTCTCTTCTTTCTCCCTCCAGCCGACGCTCGAAGACCCCGCACCCACCTGAACCGCCCCTCCCCTCCTCGAGTTCGCCATCGCCTGCTCCGCCCGCCACCGCAACCGCCTGCACCGACCCCCAACGCGCCCCCCCCCCCTCATCCACTGACGAGCGCGACAGCCCCCCCCCCCCCCCCAATATTCACGGTAAGTTTATTTTATTTTATTTATTT
Source organism: Allium sativum (assembly GCA_030737875.1). NCBI lineage: Eukaryota > Viridiplantae > Streptophyta > Magnoliopsida > Asparagales > Amaryllidaceae > Allium > Allium sativum. Next base: position 658,383,910 of record CM060909.1, on the reverse strand, counting down.
CATTTATTTGTTTATTTTTGTTTTGTTTTAATTCATTTTAAATGTTTAGCTTAGGTTAATCAGGTTAAAAACTGATTTTTAGTATATCGATTTTTATTCGACAAAAGAAATGATTTTTATTCGACAAAAGAAATGATTTTTATTCGACAAAAGAAATGATTTTTATTAGGTAAAAGATAAGATTTTTATTCGACAAAAGCTATGAAAATTGAAAAGGCTAAATCTTTATAATAGAAAAGACGATATTTTTATGATATGAAAGGCGAAATCTTTATAATAGAAAAGGCGAGATTTTTATATATTGAATAGCGAAGTAAAAATTCGATTTTTATATATTGAATAATGAAGTAAAAATATGATTTTTATATATTGAATAGCAAAGTAAAAATTCGATTTTTATATATTGAATAGCAAAGTAAAAATTCGATTTTTATATATTGAATAGCGAAGTAAAAATTCGATTTTTATATATTGAATAGTAAAGTAAAAATTCGATTTTTACATATGTAGAGAATACGGGCAACGAAGGTGACCAAAAGGCGAGAACGACGAAGATTTCTATAAATGAAGTGCCGTGGAGTTAGGATAGCTTTGGTGAGAATTTCTCACTCTAAAATTCTTTTTCTAGTTATATATATATACTAGGATGCAGACGGTGTTTAGTAGCACCCGACACAATCGTCCACAGACCATGGACTTGTTTGTTTGATTGCAAAAATTAGTTAGATTATTTGATTGAAATTTGATTGTTTGGTGAAATGGAATGGAATTGATTGATGTGTGAATGGCGTGGGCCTTCACTAGACTGGGGATAAGGCTAGGCCTCGTCCCGTTTCTAGTATCGTGCCGTTATGCCGCCGAAATTTCCTAAAATATGTTAGAAAAATAAAAATATCATTTTTATTGTGTAAATGAACTGAATAGAAATTCATGTGTTGAAATAAAATATTTTATCGTTAAAAATATAATTTTTAACATGGAAGTGAATAAAATATTCATTTACAAACCGGACGGTTTGTTTATGTACACCTATTTGAAGGACATTGATTGGGTCGATAAATTTTACACATCGCCCAACTGCACAACTAAAATCTGTGTTTGATTGTTTGAAACCCCACACGGGTGTTGGGATGAAATTTGAAGTTCACTCATCCTGATTGATTAAATATGTCGATCGATTGATTGACAGGCTGTTATAAGCGTTAGATGTCTATATTTGATGCTTATACAGTGTTGTGCACTTTGGTTGATGGTTGATTATTTTTCAATGCTATTATATATGTGTGATGTATGAAAATCCATATAATTAACATTATATGGTGATTGATTGGGCCTCATTCCAATTTAGAAAATAAAGAATAATATAAAATAAAGGTTCATGTGTTGACCGTACTCATCCGTTGAGATTAGTCATGTGTTGAACGAAATATTTTAATAATAAAATTTACATCTTTATCAATATAAAATAAAGGTTCATGTGTTGACAGTACTCATCCGTTGAGATTAGTCATGTGTTGAACGAAATATTTTAACAATAAAATTTACATCTTTATCATATATGAAATCAGAAATTAACTGGAAGATAGATAAGATGAGTGGTCTCCTGGATATTGATCTGATGTTGGTTTCGGCCTTCGGGGTTAATATTTAGGGAATCGTTCTCTTACTAATTTACGGTTGGAATCTGATTTGATATCAAACGATAGATACCCTAATTTTTATAAAATATATTAAATAACAAAAATAGTCACACGTGGACAGTACTCATTTGTTGAGATTAGTCGTGTGTTGACAAAAATAAATATTCATTTGTTGAATAGAATATTTGAAAATAGAAATATATGAAGCCGTGTTGATTAGATTCACGTCATTTTGACGTGAACGATATTTATATCGATTTTATTCATTTTAAAATGAATATTGAAAAGTGATTTTGAAATCGAATATTTTGAATTGAAATTTGAATTAAATTGAATATATAACGAATTTGATTTGAATAGAAAACGAATTTGATTTCAATTGAATATATAATGAATTTGATTTAATTAGAAAACGAATTTGAATTGAATCGAATAGAAAACCAATTTGAATTGAATCGAATAGAAAACCAATTTGAATTGAATCGAATAGAAAACCAATTTGAATTGAATCGAATAGAAAACCAATTTGAAATGAATTGAATATAAAATGAATTTGAATTGAATTGAAAACGAATTCGAATTGAAATGTATTCAAATTGACTTGAAATTTGAATTGAATAGAAATGAATTTTAAAACGAATTTATAAGAAAAAAATTCAATTTTGATTTGAATTGAAATGGAAGTTGAAATTGTTTTTGAAACGAATTTAAAACTATTTATAAAATTCGTTTTAAAAGTAAATCGACGAAATATATATTATATATATTATATATATAATATAATGGCCTGAATAGAACGCGCCGCGCCGCGGCAGTTCGTGAATTTCGACCATTTATTTCAAACGGACATTACGGGAGATCCGACCGTCGGATTCTCCTAAAACCGGAACCGTTGGGTTCGTATCGAAAAGAGCTTTCTAACGAATAATAAAAATTTGAAATCTAACGGTTGGATTTGGAGATACGTCCAAATCAAATTTGGAAAAGGTCGCTGTAAGTGCAGTTCGATGGCCGTCGTTGGAAATCGACTGTACGGGCCTTGATAAAATTATTAAAAATAGTAATAATTTGTGTAAAATCATAAGAAATGATTTGGGGAAAATTGGGATGAAAAACTCCGTATTTGAAAAGATAAAAATAGATTTTTATCGAAATGAGCTAGTTTAGAACTAAAATAAAAACCCATTTATTTTAAATAAATAAATTGGATTTGAAATGGGTTTTAAATAGACTTGATTTGTGGGTTTATCGTGAACAGTGTTTTAAATAACACTTGTTCTTTAACCCGATAATAAATAGAATGTGAGTTAGGTTTATCGTGAACGGTGTTTTAAATGACATTAGTTCTTTAACCCAGTAAAAGTGAGTTTTAATGAATCTGCAATTAGATTGAAATGTGAATTGATTATCTAAATTATCAAATTTGGAAAATGAGCGAGAATGGAGTATCACCAGTTTTGCTCCAAAGCGATAGTTAAATCTTTAATTAGATTTGAACGTGAAATGGTAATTAATTTTACCGATAACACCGTGGTGTTAGATATGGAGTATCACCAGTTTTGCTTCATGGGATGAATAGGTTGGGATTGGGAAATAAAAATAAATAATTACTCCGGTGTGGTTCGCTAATCTCGACTAGTTTGAAAAACCATAATTTGGTTTGAATTGACATCCAAAGGAAGATTAAAGAATAAATTTTAAAGAATTTATCTTGGATAAAATTAATGGGAATCTTTACCTAAGAATATGAAATCTGCGGTTAGGGGCTTTTGAATTGGAATGAGGCGTATGTTGTGTTTGTGTAACATTTGTTTTTAATATACGTGGGTTGTTCGGAAAGGCCGGGTTTATACCCATTCTGAATAACCGATTCGACGATAAGTCGAAGAGGAAGACGGTGGTTGAAGACCGGAAGTCTTCACATCGTTTGGGTGATTACTGATGATCTTGATTGGGCTGTACACCCAAGATGAGGGAATCAGTTGGTTGTCGTCCAGACGTACTTGGAGATGGATGGATATGCGAGGAAAGTGCCTCTGGTTTCGTTCAGACCCAGAACGAACTTGTAAATGGATTGTGTGTCTGACATTGGATTTTATTCTGTATTGATTGATTTCTGTTTAATATATATCTGTTTGGTGGGGGGAATTTATTCTCTTGCTTAACGCCCTTCTCTGAGACGTACGAGCTTAGAGGTTATATATCGATAGATATCAATCGCATGGCATGAATTGCCTGTGTGACACACTGAGTTGCATGGATCAAGACTTCTATTGAAAAGCAAAGTCTTGTGGTTGGTGATCAAAGCACGACCTTCGTGGCGTAGCTTTGTGTATAACGTGCACACCTCGGTATGAGTTAAAAACGGGATACGGACCGCTGGGGGAGCACAACGTTTCTTTCTAGCTATGGTGGTGTCAGTGACTTACCAGCCCTGACATTTATATACTTTTCACCTTTGTGGTTGTTGGAATGAGGCGCCTCGATTATAGGTCTGTAAGGACCAGGAACGTGTGTTCAGGCATAACTAATTTGAAAATGGTGATTTTGGCTTTAAGTTCATGAAGACGCCTTTGGATACCACTTAGATAGTGTGGTTATGTATATATTATAAGTTTTTATTTGTCGACATGCTTTTTCTGTGAAGCTTTGTCCAAATAAAAATGCATCTTCCCTTTATTGAGCTTATGTGCCAGATCTGGCATGCAGACAAGTTGATTTGTACGTTAATGAGATCTCTTCATATTTTAGCATGCACGGATGACCTTTTGTTATCCATAGTTGATAACCTGAATAAAGGCTTAATTTTGTTTATCTACCTCTATTTATTCTAAACAAAAATATATGGATGAAGCAAAGTAATCAAAATTATCAACATAAAAGGTTTATATAAATCCAGACAACATAAAAGGTTTATCAAATTTCACAATGTTGCTTGGTATGGCTGGTAATGCCCTTATGGTATTGGTACCACGTTGTCTCTTCATTAGTGATCTAATGTGGTAAGCTACATATCAATCAGCAATTTATAAATACGTCAAAGTTCTTTAGATATCTTTAATTGATAAATGTTTATAATTTTTGTTCCAACTACTGTGTTGTAATGTTACTCACCTCAAGTGACTTAAGTTTCTTTTACACATGGCACATATGCAAGTTTACTGGTGCTTCATGGGCATCAGTTTTCCAATGACACATATTATCCAATCACAACAATAACATTTGTGTATGATAAATATAATTTTAGCACAACCATTTTTTCAGTATAATACAAAGGCTGTGAGATTAAGTACAATGGAAGCCTAGTGGCTGTGAGCTTCCCAGGTTTTATTTTTCCTTTTTATTTTTGTTTTTACTTGTATTCATTCTCTAATTTAATGTTTAGTTAAAAAATAGCACATATGATTCGTGGTTGGCTAATAATAGCGTATTATTCACATTGTTCAACATATAGGATGTTTTTTATAGTTCAAACTACAACAAGATTAGAATTTGATTGTTAGGAAATGTTATATCCAATATTTAGAAGAATACGGGACACTCTCTATCGTACATGCTTTAAATGCCGGCCTGATGGTCAAGATTTTCTGACAAAATGTGACTGAAGAAAATAATGTTTATGGGGGAATCTTTGAGCCTTAATCAATGGCAGTCTCTAACTTCAACTTCGAAAACTGGTTTCACTATTTATGATCACATTGACGTACTAATTGTTTATTAATTATCCTAGACTATCCTAAGTTACAACAATTAGCAATTGCAATCATGTTTTGATAATAAAAAATGCTACACACTTGCCTAAAAGTAAGTCTGCATGCTACTCCTAATATTGGTTGTAGCAATAGTTTTAGGCCCAACATGCAAATTTAAAAATTGTGAAGAAATTAATTAGCACAGTTTGAGTTAATAAAAAAACTTCATAGCAAACCTTTTTGATAATATCGGAATTTCTATTGCTGCTACCACATGCCAATGAGACATTGTGGCAGGTAACAGAGCATGTTTTCTGTTTTTGCCTTTGGGGGGCTGCATATTAAATGAATTAGTTTCTTATTATAATAAATGCAGTGTTGATCCATTTCATAATAGTAATATGTTTTCATGAAACAATTAATTAGTATGGAATATTAGTCAAGATAGACCAATGTTTTAGTTAGGTGAAATCTCTGTCCATTATATCAATTTCAATTTGATAAGTTATTTCTTGACATACCTCTTCTATTGATTGGTGCCTTTTTAGTTAGCAAATTTGTTGATTTATCTTTGTGTATTTATTTCCTCTTGTGGATTTTTTAAGAAAGAATTTTCACGGATCTTCTTTTCTTTCAGAAGTAAAATATATTTTGAGTTGTTCTATTCGGAAGATACCAGATTCCCGGTTTTCGTCCATCCTCGGCTTCCTCAAATTCGAATGTGAGGTATTCCTTCGGTTTTCCTTTCAATTTCTTTTTTTCCTTGTCTTTTCTTTTCCTCTAGTTTTGCATTTATGCTCCTTGTTCGTGATTTTGTACAATTTTTAGTTTTTAGGTGGCCATTTTTCATTTTTTTTTCTTTTGTTTTTCTGTAATTTGATACAATATTATAATCAGTTTTCATCAAATCGACCGTTAGGGAGGTTTTCTTACTACAAAAAACCGTAAAACCAAATTGTCCATGCCAATCATTTTCGGTCGAAATATCTCAATTTCGCGTGATCCTCATTTTCCTCTTTCGGTTCTTCCTCTTTTAATCGAAGTCAATGCCCATTTTCCCTCTTTGAATAAATCAATGCGTGATTTTCTTCTTGCTGAAAACCCTAATCTGTTTCTTCCTCAAATCATTGCGCTAATTTCTCCCAATTATCTATCTATACCAAAAATCTCCATCTTCCAACCTGTCTTCTCAGTCATAAAATCATAGCGTCAACTTCTTCCTCAATCATAAAGCAAATTCGCATATTTATTTTACTCTTCCTCAATTCCTAAGTTCGCATATTTTGAACCCAAAAGCCGATAAATCCATCTTTTCTGAAAGAAACAAAATGAAATTGAGTTCGATTAGGAGAGATAGCGGCTGTAGGAGTTTGGAAATATGGTCATGGTTACTGGTTCATTTTTAGGATTGGAATACTGTCCTCTTTGTTTTTACGATTAGTTACAGTTCTACTAAGTTTTGATCAAATCTTTCTTTTTATGTTTTTCATTCGTTACAAGTTGTTCGTTGAAAATAAGTCCCTTTTTTTTTTTTTTTTTTTTTTTTTTTTTTTTTTTTGTGGACGAGCAACTAGAAGATTTTAATTTGTCTGAAACATTGCTAATTTGAATCTAGTATACATTTGTTATTTATGCATTACACTTCCAGTTATATATTTTGTCCTCTATTTGCGATGACAGTATGATTACTGTGGTTTTTCTTATTTCACTAACATTCAATTTGGTCTAGGAGTCATTTTTGAAGTTCGTGACGATCGAGCTCGAGTGATGTGCGAGATGGCGTGGGTCACTATGAAATCTTAAGTAGATGTTGATTCAGACCCCTTTCAAGCGACTAACGAATTTGAGCTTCACAACGGGAGGAGGTACATGGTTTATCATCATACCTCTGTCAAGCTTTTATTTCATTTTACATATATTTTACAAACAGGAAAATAATGTGAAGGACAAATTGTTTGAAAATTTTAACCATAAGGACAAGAGACTACAAATTTATTCAAAAGGACAAAACATAGCCCAAATTTATTCAAAAGCACAATACACATAAATTTATTTTTTTTAAATTAAAAAAAATAGTTTTTTTAAATTAAAAAAAATTATTTTTTTAAATTAAATTTTTTTATTTTTTTAAACTTAAAAAAAAATTCCTAGATTTTAGGTACTATTTTTGTATGTCTTTAGGTATCAGTTTGCCCTCTGCAGCTGTAGGCTACAAACTGATACCTTCGGACACGCAAAACTGCTACATATTAGCTCCAGAGAGCAAACTGATACCTACAGACATACAAAACTGATACTTTTTGTAAAAAACTTTTTTTAGAAAAATAAAATATCCTTTGTTTTTTCCTTTTGAATAAATTTGGGTTATGTTTTACCATTTTGAATAAATTTTTAGTCTCTTGTACTTGTGGTTAAAATTTTCAAACAATTTATCCTTGTAAATTAATTTCCCTTTTACAAATTTAAGCAGACAAAAAAGATGACATTCTTCTTCTCCCTAAAAATATATTCTTTTCCTCTCAATAAATTATGAAGTCTTCTTAATCAGTGCGTTAATATTGGAAATGACTTCAATTTCAAATGCTTAAGATTCAAAGCCTAAACACAAATATCTAAGTCTGTTATCCATTATATATTGATTTTTTTCTTTACTGTTTGATCAATTCTAGTACAGTTAGATATCATGATAAAAGAAGAAGAAAAACTGTTGTCTATTTCTTTTTCAGAAGAAAGAAACGCATCTATATGTCAATGAGATAAATTTCCATTTTCTAATTTTCAAAATTTCATCACTATAATCTACGCTATTCAACTATATATCATTCAGTTTCTCCCTGTAACAATATCACTTCCCTTTATCTACTGTCAAAGTATTAGCCCTTTTAAGACATTTGATTTCTATTTGATTGTTATTTAAGTAATAAATATTCTATTATGGCATATTGATTATGGATTAGCATAATTTGGCGAGTATCTGCAAAGAAATGATATGCATAATGCTGCTAAAGCTTTATTAGATGTTTTAATTGTTGTGACATTTGAAATTATGGTTATCCCATGAGTAAAACCAAGGTAGTTTCATATTTAATTTAATCAATTGAGCTTTAAGCAACAATATTTCTTATGGATGAAGTAATATCAGTATCTCATATAAACTGTTCATTCATGACACCTCCTGTAAAAGAAGTTACTTGAAGTTACTTTATATGCTTCACATATATGGTAGACCATAAACATTTGGCTTTTGAAACTCTCTATGACAGAACTGATAATAATGTTCCAGCAGTAATAATATACATGAGTATTAAAAATATATATATATATCAATATCGTTCTTAACTTAAGAATTTATTCCGAATTATTTATTGAAAAAATAATATCTTTGAGGTTAAGATACTATGCAGTTTCATTCACTATTTTCAAATAGATGTTACAAATCATACCCAATTCAATGCAGTTGTAGTACAGTTATAGACAATTGGTCAGTAGCATTCAATTTGGTAGACCAAAGCGGTATAGGAGTCATTTTTGAAGTTCGCGACGTTCGAGCTCGAGTGATGTGCAGATGGCGTGGGTCACTATGAAAGCTTAAGTGGACGTTGATTCAGGCCCCTTTCAAGTGACTAACGTATTCGAGCTTCACAATGGGAGGACGTACATGGTTCATCATCATACCTCTGTCATGCTTGGAGGAGGTTAGTAAATGGTTTTTGGCTTAGTAAAGGTATCTTTTTTTAATAAGAATGATAGCAAGCATTTATGTGTCTTTATTATTGGTAGCAGTTTACTTCCTTTATGGCTTGTTGAATTGGTTGTTACTCTCGAATTGTTTCTTGTTCTTCCATTATCATGTTAATATATCTGCTGCTAGATGTGTGCGTTCAATTTTTTTATGTGCACTTTAAATGCTGGTGCGCTAAGCTGGTATAATCTTCTAGGTATTGATATGGTACTAACTTCCAAATAGTTTTAGTTTGTTTGCACTGGAATTTGTTTTTTACTGTCAGAATGTCAACAATTGAAATGATATTAGTAATTAGGTTGGGCTTTGAAAAAAAAAAAAAAAATTAAAACTCCTTGAAAGCTTACTATGAAATAGGTTAAGGACTCTTCTGCTCATTACAATCCCTGCCCTAATCCCGACTCTGATTGTGCTCATCATCAGTTCATCACCAACCTCATCACCATAAACACCATAACCACCGCAATAGTTTCAACCATTACCATCAACATCTACTTCTGCTTCTTCATTATGGGCTTCGGCCTCATACCCAATATTCTATGTTTAGAGATATTTCCAACCCGTACTCGTGGTACCTGTGTAGCACTCTACTTGTTGGCATTTTGGGCTGGAAACATAATTGTTACGTTTTCGCTTCAAATTGTGCTCAACGTCATCGGCCTTGCTGGCCTTTTCGGGATTTATTTGACAGTCTGTGTTCTATCCTTGGTGTTTGTATTCTTGAATGTTCCTGAAACCAAAGGCATGCATTTTGAACTGATTTCTGAGTTTTTTTTTTTTTTTTTTTTTTGCAGTAGTAGCAAAGAAGGCAATATGAGTCAGGAGTCATATTGAACAATTGTTCATTATGCATAATATATCATTTCCGTTTTAATCTTGTAGCTGCTGTTGCCATGTCGAGAAGTTAATGTTTGAAATATTTACGTACCCAAGAACCTTGGACGCATTATGGGGATTCTTTAAGGATAAAACTATAATTTGTTCGTTTGTATCTAAAGTAAGGAATCCTTTTGCTGGTCATGTCAATTATATCTGCACCGTCAAAAAAAATTGCTGACGAATTGTGCTTGAACCTTGCCTCATGGTTGTTCTATGTTTTGTGCATCATTGCTCTTAGGAAGGTGGATGGTTTCAGATTGATAACTGATTATGCATATCAAGTGCTTTTGAATGATTTTTTCGGATTTTGATTTGGATGTTGATTGTTGTGTGGGATGGATGTTTTTTCCTTGTGTCTATTTTACTTTTCTTGGGCAAAAATGTGCAAAATGTGCAAAATTGCCACCTTTGTATTTGCAAATTGAATTCATATAGATTAGTTGGTTGGAATGAACTATTACACCATGTGATGATATTTGTTTGAGTTATAAATTTTGGGCAACTATGTCAATATTGAAATGTTGATTCATCTAATGCAGTTTTGAATGCACCAGCTCATTTAGATATCATCTCATTTTTAATTGCATCTGATAATATTCATGAAACTATTGGAACGTTCCGATTTATCAATGAATACACACAAAAATAGCACTAATATGACCTATTTATTTATGAATGTTATCATTTTAACTAGTTGGACATTATTATCTTAAAACAAGTTAGTTAAGAAAAAAATTAACAAATATTTTTTTCCGATTATAATATGATTTAACGGTCGATTTTTCCAATCGTTGTGCGGTAATACTAGTATTATGTAATTACTTGTAAAATATGGTACTAAGTGTAAAATGTTAAAAAAGAATTGAGAGATATTTAAATTACTATAGAAAATTTAGGCATAACGACAAGAGGTCAAAAATTTAGCCATAAAGACATTTTTTAGTGTAAATCAAGGAATTTAGGTACCTACCATCATTTTCTATTTTACACTAAAAAGTGTCATTCAGTCCAAATTTTTGGATTTTGTCCTTATGTCTAAATTTTTCTCTAATTTTGTCCTTTACACTATTTTCCTGTTATTATTTAAATTACTTAAAATTTGGATTTCTAATTAATTTAAATATCTAAACTTAAATGTTAAATGTTAGGAGCTAACTATTAATAAATATTTTTGTAAAATTTTAAAATGTCCATATCAGAATTTAAAATAACAAAAAAGTAAAATAATATGAGAGAAATTGTATATAAGCATAAAGTGATAAACTAATTTAAAAATAAAATATCTAGAAAGAATTAAGGAAAAGAGAGAAAACTCTTAGAATTAAGGATAGAGCTTTAAAAGGTTATGCTTTACTATTATTTAATAGATGAGGTCGTTCATTGGTGTGAGAAATCAAACAGTCATTATGTCTTAACTTTTAGTGTTGCTCCGTGTAGTACTATCTTGAATTTGTGTCCAAATCGAAATATCTTGTGTTACTAGCACTATTCAAATGATGCGGTGAAGAGAAATTATCAAAGTGAAGAAGTATTTTGGACGAAATTAATGAATGCGCATAAGAAAAAAGCATGTCATGAAGACGCATTCTATTTACGCGATTACTGGCTGAATTGAAAAAGTTAATCTTCAAACTCAATTTCGTGAATGTCAAATTTACATAATCAAGCAAGCTAATTCTAGTGGCATGTAAGGAGAAGCAGAGTTGATACACTTTTTAAATATTCCATTCTAAACAAACTTAACAAATATATGTGTTTTATCGAATGCATAAAAGAACAACGGATGATTAGTTAACGTTAAATCCAACAGAAAATAATCATAATAAACCTCACTGTTACCAATTTTACATCCATGATAATTGGCTTGCTAATCATCAGAAATGAAACTCCAACGATGCAAAGACATAAAAAGTATATTCAAACAAAACAGAAATAGAAGAGAAAGCAACAGAAAATAATCGTAATAAACCTCACTGTTACAAGGAAAGCTCTCTCTACTGAAAAATCAACCAAAACTGGCAGGTATATGATAGAGTGTCGATGGCAAGATTCCATGCAACACACCATAATTTTATAAAATTAAATAACTGAATCGAAACGATAAATTCATAATTAACATAAACGGTAAAATAAATTATTATTTTTATAGAAGTTGGGATTGGGCTTGGGGACATAACCCATTGCATCCATATATCATATACAATCAGAAAATATACACGGTTTGCAGAATTTGGTTAGACATACCAGAAATTAGAAGTAATTGAACCGAATTACATTTTCATAATATATTTATTTCAAAAATATAGCTAGGATATTATTATTTTAAGCCTATGATAGATCATTACCCCCATTTGTTTTGCTGGAGAAATCCTGCATTCACTTAACTCATGTTCAAAAGTAGAACTGGCATCACAAATCTCACAAACGAGGCATTAGACTGAAATAAGTGTAGTTAAATCCCCATAAAATATCCGCTATAGCCTGTAGCACTCTTCAACTACTACACTAATTCTATTTAGCGCTGATGAACAATAAATCCGATTTAAGCCCGCTATTTTCTGTTATACCCATAAATTAAGGCTTTTTAGCACCCTTTTTAGCAAAATTAATATATATATATATATATATATATATATATATATATATATATATATATATATAGTTTGATTTGTCTAGTTCTCTTTTAAAAAAAATTAATAAAGTAAATATAAAGAGATAATTTTAATGCGCAAGTGCCAACTGTTTGATAGAAATCTATTATACTCATCCAATTTAACGTGTGTAACTATGATACACATTGATTTTGTTATATAAGATTGGTTAATATTAGTTTTTTCTACATAAATGATGTGAGAATGATAATTAATTAATTTTAAAATACTTTGTTTTACATTTAATGAATCTTTTTGCATCTCCGCAATATCTTCGCTATTTCCCCGCTATATATTTTGCACCTCCACGGCAATAGAACCATTAAGCGTTTTAATTGCATAGGACCGCATTTTGGTCAATCGAGACTAATAGTCCAAGTGAGTATTATCCATAGGATAATCATAGATAGCGCACTGATGACAGAATAGCAACAACAATCTGTAACCACATAATAGTCATAGAGCAATCAAAAAGCAGTAAAAGTAGAAGAGAAGACATAGGATTTATAGTGGTTCGGTAATGTGCTTATGTCCACTGTGAAGTTCTCTATTATTTGTACTGTTGAATTACAATACAATACTAATTTGAATACGAGAACATGGAAAAATAGGAGTTGAGGTTTGATAATCGTAGAGTCCCTGCACAAAGAAGCAAAAAGGATTATGTAGCAACCAGTCTGGAAGAGGCCTAAATTCCGATCCAGAAAAGGCCGGTCGGAACTTAGAGCCACTCTAAACGGATCGTTGGTTCCTATAAGGATTAACTTTAAACAGATATACAAAGCAATCTAAATCTAAAATTAGAATTTCACCCAGCAGATGTAACAAAATATAATAGCATAAATATAAGATGTACCAATTATTTAAAAACCACAATTCAGAATTACAACATGTCTCAAACTTCAAGGTACATCATCATTATTCATCCCATTTACATAACATTAGTAGTAAATAAGCAATAGCCATAATAACTAAATCTTCAAGAGACTCCTCCTCCAAGAGATCATCCTCCATCCTTAATCACACTACAAGAAAAACAGCAAATAGCAGCGACAAAATCCGCTTCTAATCCGTCACTAAACAGGCATTAGCGACGGATTTCCTACATAACTATTTGGTCGGTAAAAACCATGACGGTATTTATGTCAGATTTTGCGACGGATTTTAGCATGAGTTTTCCGACATTTTTCCATCATTTTGCTAATTTTATAACAAAAATAAAATTTTATTTATTAATTTTATTTTAATTTATATACCGACTATTTACCGACGGATAATTAATTTATAATAAAATATTATTTATAAAAGACGTTGGTAAATCCTTACTAATTACCAAGGAATTAGCGACGAAAATTAAATTAAGGTAAACTTAACCTCCATTTTTTGTTGGTAATCCGCTGCTATTCCCCTTCTGATATATATATATATATATATATATATATATATATATATATATCATCACACACATAATTTGTGTTTCATTCAATACACAATCCTAAGGTACATACAGCACAATTAATATGAACACACACGTCTCATAATCAATGTATTATATTAATCACTCATCTCATATTCAACATTCAACATTACATTTTTTTCAAATAAAATATTTTCTAATCTTATTCTACTGTCGTTAATTTACATACGTTATTACAAGAAAATCAATATCATCAATTCATCAAAACAAATCTACTGCTTCACTATTCACAACCTTCCTTCACCTCAAACTCATTACTTGCAATCCCTGCCATTAATAACAATGACACATAGGCTTCAGACTCTAGACATACATAAGGTAATGGATAATACAAATTTAATCTAAGGTTAAAAATAATAATACTAAAAGCTCAGTGAAACTTACAATATCTTAACCAAGTGATGACTTTTAAGTTCAAACAATCGGCAGCTGAACTGCACTAGTTGTAAGCTTAAGGCCAAGTACAACAACTTTTTTTTGCATGGTCCCATTGGAACAAGACCAACCAGTAAAGAGAAAGCTAAGAATTAGATAACAGCCTCCATTGTTAGTGTTGCACCATGCAGGTCCTACCGCTAAGAAATAATGGTAACTTTAGAAATTGATTCGCACAATCAAAATTGTTAAACAAACCATAACCAAAATAAACTATATTTGAATGTCCAACTCGTTTAGATATGTCCAATATTCTTAAAAAGGCAACTCAAAAAAAAAGAAACTTAAGAACGAAAAGATAAAAAGTCAGTATTAACCAATACATATTCTAATAGTGACAAAAAAAGTGCAAAAGATAAATCTGCCATCCACTAAGCTAGGAAGACTTGATTTAGGCAATCTACTAGAAAATGACAGTTTATTGATAGACAACATTAGATCATGAAATTATGGGTGCTCACCTCTATGCCAAACAATAAAAATTGCAAAACCTTATTGTTGAACCCAACCTCAACAAGATTTCTATGTTAGAGACTAAAATTAATTATGATCTAACTCATAAAGCTAGCAATTTCATCAAGCCTAACTAGCAAACCACAATTACTAATGGTCTAACTAAACTGAGTTGCAAACTCAGCTTGCAACCGAGTTTGTAAACTCAGTTCCAAGTTGAATTTGCAACTCAGATGCAAACTAAATTTGTCACTGAGTTGTTGCAAACTTCGTTGTGCAAACCGAGTTTGCAAACTTAGACTGAGTTTGCAAGATCAGTTGTGCAAACCGAGTTTGCAAACTCAAACCGAGTTTGCAACTCAGTTGCAAACCGAGAGGAAAAGTAAATGTATAAGAGAAAGAGAAAGTGAAAAAAATTAGAACTGTAACAAATAACACCTATATCACTGCAGTTAATGACTTCTAGCATTGATATCTCTTTAAAAACATGACCTGGACAAATTTCCCTTGCCATTGGTTCCAGATGTAAAATTAGGCGTCCTTGAAAACCTGCAAAATATTGGAACTTAATGAAGCAATAATAAACGAACATTTCCAACCAGTTTTAATAACATAAGATAGAATAAACCTAAAAGCTCTTGCTTTTCTCCTCTTTTCTTCTTCTTGAGAAATTTGCGTAGTTTTACCTAAGGCTGGGTATGGAAATTTATGTAGATGGTAAGTTAAGTCAGTTTCCTCCTTTGTGCAAACAGGAAAGCAACCTAACAAAACAAATTAATCAAGTCAATTGTATGTTGGATTATCAAGTTTTAAACTTTTAACGGTCCTAATGGATGGATGGACATTACTAATATTTTTTATAATGTGTGTTACATGTTTATATGCCACTGGCTTGATATAATTAAATATAAGTGTGTTCACTTACATGTGGCAATCTTGAATCGATAACTGACAAAGTCTTAATCAATGTATGGTGGCAGCCATTTCCAAATAGTAATTCTTGCACACTGCCTTCATCCAATGACCATACACCAATTCTAGTTAATCTACAAAACTGCATATGCATGCAAGACAAAATTGAAAAGAACAAGGACTTCAGCTACTTCAAGTTTGTGGAAAATGCTACACAGTTGTAGCATGGGATTCATTTCTGAGGAAGCAACATCATAACCATCATCGTGACGATGATCTTTCGGCTAAAAAAATCCATGGCATTAAATTAAGTACTATAAAACAAAATAAGTAGTTATTTTCTTTAAAATTAGTAATCTTTTTGTTGGGTCCTGTAATTGGACAAAAATCAAAGACTAATAAAATATAACTAATGAGTATTGATGACCTTTCAGCAAACGGTTTTGAATTTTATCAAAAAGGTTTTCTTGGAAATTATGATCATTCTCAGTTTTATGATTTTATCAATATAATTCCTACGTCATCGTCAGTAATAAAATCTGTAGTTACACTGTAGCTAGAGCCATAAAACAGACCAGCATAAATATTTAACATAAATAAGATGATTTTATTTTAGATTTTTTTTGTAAACCATAATTTGTTAACTGCTATAAAGTTCGAAAGTATCTTACCTGTTGGGACTGGAGCACAAACAATGAAACTTCAGTTCCAACCGAATTGAAAATAGATTGGGATTTTTATGTTTCCTTTGTTATAACTCAAAAAAATCCACAGTTTATTGATATTAAAATGATCTAAATAACTTAATTCAAAAATGATCTAATTAATTTTTAATATCATATTAATATGATCTAATTATTTCATTTTAAATATCGTATGAGCGCAACTCAATTCAACCCTTTTCAATAAGCAAAATCAATTGAACAGTGTGAATAGTCATTAAATACACACTTGACACCCTACATCTGAGGTAAGCATGAAGATAACATCATCTTTCAGTGCAATAGCCGTCATTCTTAAAATAATATATGTAGTATTAGAAAACATAAAAAAGGTTCATATTACGCTATGTGCAAATACCATACCTGCTATCTTCACTTGAGGACTAAAATAGAGCACAATTAAAAAAATTAAACAATAACAGAAAAACAACAAACCAGTAAAGTGGATGCATACCTGCACAAATAATAACCAAGGACTAAATTAATCTCATAAATGTGCCTTGAGTAATGCCATTCTTTATAACTCAAATATATCTAATAACTCCACTGCAGTAATCAAAGTAGCAAATTAACGTATTCTTAAATATTTTATTAGCATGCATGCATGGATTCTAAATGCTTTATGTGTCAACAATTATTTCAAACAGTAACAAATAAGATCCCTATCTATACAAAGCCCTACAAAAGAATTTTACATTAAGTAATCTTGTTTTAATATAACATAGTGGATTATATTCAACTACAATCATAGATCCCCATCTAAATGAAAAATATGCCCAAAGAAAAAAAAAAAAAAAAAAAAAGGTCACAGTTATGACAGATAGGTAGCATGTAGGAGAAAAGATGCAAAAACTATTTAGTCGAAGCATGTACAGAAGGAAACTAATAATTCATCTTAAATCCATTACAGAACAAAGGAAAATTATCTAAAATCATTTTCATGCAACAAACAAAAAAGTAACAAAGGATAAAATAAAATGATTTTGTTTTGGGCTTTCAAATATTGAACTCAAATGAACTAAGCAAAAAAATTAACACTTAGAAATACATTCAGATGCCTCCTTAGCACAGCTTCTTTGTTGTTCATCTTAATTTTTATTTATTATTGTTCTTAACACTTAGAAATAATACACCTTATCAGACCAGCTTTTCTTTCCTTATACATGGGTTACACAACTTGCTGGATTTCGTCACTTTCATCACATTGCGGTACTGACTATTGTGTTCAAACACTATGAAAAATAATTTAAGTTAATTAGCTGCAAGATTAATACACATACTACCATGTGTAAAGCTTCAATAGTAAATTCCAAAGAAGTATGTATAAAGCTTCTCGAAGCATAGAAGTATAGTCATAGACATTTGTATACACATGCTCCAAGTATAGTCATAGTAATATACAGGTGCCATGAAAACAATACTTAGCCTCTTTGTTAAATTTACCACGTAGCTTCCATGTTAAGCTTATGGTTTCATTTCCATGAGTTTAAACTAACAAAAGAGAAACAAAATGAAGTAATGCTGTGGATGAGCATACCTCAGTTTCGAGAAAAGTTGTAAAAAAGTTGATAATCACCCATGCACCATCAATTTTGGCAACTCACAAATGACATTTAACAAAATTTATATGTTGTTTATGATCTACCTTAATGTCATATGTTTTATTATTAGATTTACTTCATCATCTTATTTCAATGCAAATTTATAATATGGTGATTTTAGCCTTCTAAACACTAACAACAATGCAACAAAAATATGACAGAATATATTATATTTCAACAACAAGGAGAATCACAAAACTATATATTGTATTTTTTGTATTATGATCTGCATAGTATATTATGTTTAGACAGTAAAGTCTACAGCTTAAAATATCAACCATAACCCAAAACTAAATGAACATAGAAGAATGAGAAACTTTTACCTTGGAGGCTTGTGCAATGAAGGCAACACAGTTAATGGTGGAAAGAAGAAAAGAAGAAACGTCTAGGGTTGCAACTCCCAAAACTCTGGTGAACGACGTCTAGGTTTTTTACAGAGAGAGTGAGAAAAGAAGAAACGCAACTCCAATCAACAGATCCAACCGTTCAACCCCCTTCACCATCTCTCCTTCTGCCCCGAACCACAACTCCTTTCTTCAACTACTCCATCACTTCCATCTACCCAGAATCATACCCCCTCCCAAAAACAGTGCTCTTACGGTAATCTGCCTGGATTTGCAGCAGAAAATAGCGGCAGAAATAACGGCTTAGTGAGGGATGGCAGAAAACGACGGTAATATATAAAAGAAGAAAAAGTTGAAAATTTAAAAAACTATCCCTTGCAGATCACAAGGAAATCCGCCGCTAATTAGCGAAGGAATTTTCCGGTGCTAAAAATATGTCGCTAATCTCGGTTTTTCTTGTAGTGTCACCTGCTTCACATATTGTCTTGTTAATGTTAAGAGGAGGAAGGTCAGAACATAAAGTTATGGTGAATGCAATACAAGTAAGTTAAGAAGGCTATTCCCTATGAATGGAAGTTGTAAAATTTTCAAGTAAAGTCTTCGTAAATAACACATAAGGAAAACATATATGGTAGATGTATTAAAAGTCACTTCATACCCCAAAACTAAATTAAGTATGGGCACCTCCTACGGTCACTTAATACCATATTTATTTAGGGAGCACATCCCTTTAGTCACTTAATAACCAATGGCAGACCCGAAGCCACTTAAGACCCCGTTCTAATGTAAAACGTTATAAATGATAACTCTCTTGTAGGGAGAGAAATAGAAACGACTACTTAATACCAGGCTTTAGGTCAGGAACACGTCTTCTTATAAGAACACCCTAGCAAACCCTCTTCTTACTATCTAGTTGTCCCTACAGGCGAACTCCTAGCCACTTAATACTTTCCTTAGACGGTGGTTCCTTAGCTCATGTATACATAATATGTCCCTAGGTTAGCCCTCACTAGTTCCTAGATAAGAAGCGGACATTACTTGCAGAAATACTCCACACACGATATCGTCTGTTTGGACAATTTAGTACCTTAATAGGAGAAAGGCTGACCCAGTAACCAATTACTTCTCAAAGGGTGGACCCAATGACTTAGGTCCTGAACCAAGGAGTGAACCTTAGGAACGAACCCAGTCCTAACCACTTAATATCAATAAGGGGTAGGTTAGCCACTTAATACCATTTCCCAAGGCATGCCTACTTCGTGCGCACACGCGCACGCGCACACACAAATATATGTATATGTGTGTGTGTGTGTGTGTGTGTGCGCGCGCGCGTGCGCGTTAGATATCTCACATTAGACATACTACTCGTATATGCTGGATTTGCCGGGCGGTTCCGAGCGGGCTTCTACTACAAGTTGGGCCTAACCTCTCATCATAGCATACTAATTATAATGGCCCATGACACCTAGACCGCTCGCGTTAACCAGATTAACTTATGGACGCTGGATATGCCGGTCAGTTCTGAGTAGACTTCTACTATAAGTAACGGTTATCCTCGTGTCTATGTATCATCAATATTAATTAAGCCATTAACTCACACGCACACAACCATACAAATCCTATGGGCACATTTAAATTCTATTCCTAATTTAATTGTATTTATAACGCACTTAATACGCATTTATATACGTTGATTACTTTATAGATATATGTAAATATAAACATAAATTAAACGAATGAGATTAGCGTCGTTATCATGAATTTGAAATGTCAATCTTATTAAATTGTTGAGATATACAAGTCATTATCCCATATTTCTCGTTAACCATAACATAAGTATATGACAATAAAATGGGAAAACCAATCACAATAACATATAAACTTGCAACCCAAGTTTTTTACTTGGTTATTATAACAATAAAAGATGAGCATAGCATTAACTATATGTTGGAATTGTCCCACATCGGGAAATTGTCTACCTAGTCTTCCTTAAAATATGAGGAGTTCCTCCTTCACATTGCCAATTGGTTTTGTGATAATTTGGGGCTCTGTCATTTCTATCATGGTATCAGAGCCTTGATCTCTTCTTCAATGTCTCTTCTGCCCACGTCATCCCAATCGTCCACGTGCTAGGGCATATGTATGCCTAGCTGTGCGGGGGCGTGTTGGAATTGTCCCACATCGGGAAATTGTCTACCTAATCTTCCTTAAAATATGAGGAGTTCCCCCTTCACATTGCCAATTGGTTTTTTGATAATTTGGGGCTCCATGATTTCTATCACTATATACGTTTATAGCTCCTATTTTGAATAGATTCCTCTTCTTTTGTTTGTTTATTCGCAAAACATAAATATTTAGATATATAGTAAATAGTACGTTCAAAATCTCTATTTTGAGAAATAAAGATTCAAACCTATTAATTTTACAAACTACCCAAATCTTAATCTTTTGCCTAGAAACCAAGCATGTGAATTTACAATAAAAATAAAATAAAATAAAAAGAAATCCAATCAATATAGACAATCCAAACAATATAGAAAATCACACAAAATAATCATGTTCTTTTTTATTATTACAAAAACCCAAAACCCAAATATAACTTGATTGAACATTTCTACGAACACTAAAATAAACGGAGCATTTGAGGGGTTTAATCATGTTTTCTTTTCGTATATCCCAAATCCCCAAGGAACAACAATCCAAATCAATAACTTTTAGATTACAAAAAATAGTAACTTAAATGGATTCCACTCATAGAGTTATTAGGAAGAGTAGCAGCAAGATTGAATAGAACAAAAATTAGACTTGACCTTCAATAACGAATGTATACTCCAAGCCTTTCAGATCTAAATATATATATGAGAATCACCATTAGAATCTTACATATATAGTATGAGTCTAAATTCCAGATAAAATTAAAAACTAAATACTAGAAAAAGATAGAGAAGATAAGATAGATTAAAATAGATTTAGAATAGATTTAGAGTAATAGAAGAAACATAAATCCTTTTATTAAAAATCTCATTACCCATACCTATGTTGTCTTGTTATTCCTTAGGAACCTCATTATCTGAAGATTTCAAAAAGCACTTTTAAAGTCCAAGTTGAACCAGTAAGCAACATATCAACAATACTAAAATTCATTATCGTGTATAGCTTTTACTATTGTTACACATTTCAATAGACAACTTACTTGCAATTAAAACCAAAGCAACTTTCACATCTGCTTCTCCCATCACTAGCTAAAAGGTATTTTAAAATAGGATGCATTAGGCTCACATCCTTATTAACTTTCAAAATTATTAAAAAGTACGGCCGTAAAATTAATACAGATCACATCCCTAGATTTGAAACGCGGGTGATAAAATTCTATTTTTAGCCTTTAAACCGTTCAAAACCCTTATTCCACAAATCGTTATCATTTCATCCATCAAATCATTCAATTACCTCACTCGATCGAAGAAGAAAATTAAAAATTCACAGCCGATTATCATCATTTTACTCTCGATCGGACAAAAATATGCAAAATCGTTGTCGATTTCATCAGAAAATTTGCAGAAATGGCATGAACGAAGGTATAGTTTTGATTTCTATATTTTACCTTCCATAATTGATAATCTATGCAAATTATATATTAAAATAAGAGTACAGGGGTAAGCTTGTCGCAAATATTATACAAAATTATTGAAAAAAATTCGTTAGTTGCCCAAAACTTATGTAGTACGTTTTTATTCAGAGCTATAGCAGTTTTGAAAGATTTTATTAAGAATTATTGGACATTATTATGAACTTATTTAGAATAGTAACATGCAGTGCCGGCCTTGGCATAAGGCCAGCACCTGGGGCCTCCAAATTAAAGGGGCCTCAGTTTTTTTTTTTTTTTTTTTTTTTTTTTTTTTTTTTTTTGCCTTAAGGGCCATTTAAATTTACAAAATTTGGTTATACGTTTCAGGAATATGCAGCCTGTATACCGCATACGCAATTCTTCCCTGTTCTCACTTCTCACATCCACTCTGCATACTGCAAGCTTGCGCAGTCTAGGGTTGCAATAGGGAAACGAAGATCATTCGCTTTCACAATCAACCGGCGACACAACACCAATCTCACACAAGGGTTTCCCCTTTCTAACTTCCAAGCCTTCCACTTTCAGGCTTCCGGCATCGGTCAACCACAAAATTAGGTAATTCTAAATATATTTTGATATCTACTTATTTCTTGAATTTGAATTCTTATAGTTACAGATTTATTGCAATGTTAGTATTTAAATTATGAATTGTTGATTACAATTTTAAGAAAAGGTTTGATTTTTGTTGTTTGAGTCTGAATATTGAATTGCTGATGAAAATTTTAAGAAAAGGTTTGATTTATGTTTTGAATGGCTTGCTGCTGGGTTTTTCTTGTTAATTTGTTCCAAAAAAAAATAGAAAAAAAAAGGAGATTTTGAAATTTATTTCTTCATGAACTGATTTTTACATTTTACATTTTAGCAGCATATATGATTTTTTTTATTCATTTCAACAACATGTATAACATTTTTAATTTTTGTCGAATTAATTTGTCAACTTACTTTAAGTATTCATTGTATTTACAAGATTTATTTACAATTATTCTCATGTCGGGTAGAAAATTTGAATCGGGGGCGTCTAAAAGAAAAAGGAAAATGATAGCTGAAAATGTAACAAAAGGCAAATAGGATCTCTTGATAAGGTTTTTGGCAAGAAACAAGTTGAATTTGATGTTGAAAAAGAGGCTAATAAGATGAAGTTGAACATATTTCGTTGATAGACGAAAAAGAAAATGAAGATACTGATGAAAATGCAAATGAGAAAATCTTAAATGGGGAAATCACTTAAGAATTATTATGCCAGTTTATATTGACATTAGTGACCCAATTAATTGGAAAAACATGAATCAATCACTGAGAGATTTAATTGTTCAAAAAGGCCCTATAAGGGAGAACAATACTAATTATCCCAAGATGTATCGAATAGACATTTCTCTATTACACGTTATTTTCGGCAATTATCAAACGGAGAGAAGTATGATAGGAAATGGTTAATATACTCAAAACCTTTGGAAAAAGTATTTTGTTTTTGTTGCAAGTTATTTAAAAAGAATGGAATGAAGACACAATTAGCAAATGATGGTGTGCAAGACTGGGAAAATGTTTGTGAGAAACTAAAAATGCATGAGGATAGTGTTGATCACATCGTTAACATGGAGAAATGGATTAAATTGGAAACAAGGTTTCAAATGAAAGTAACAATGGAAAAAAGTATTCAATAACAAATAAAAAAGGATAAAGAACATTGGAGACAAGTGTTAACGAGAATAATAGCCATTGTCACTGCTCTTGCTCAAAATAATTTGGCATTTTGAGGACAAAATGAAAAGGTTTATCAAGAGAACAATGGTATATTTCTAAGCATTATTGAAA
Organism: Allium sativum; assembly: GCA_030737875.1. Lineage (NCBI taxonomy): Eukaryota > Viridiplantae > Streptophyta > Magnoliopsida > Asparagales > Amaryllidaceae > Allium > Allium sativum. The sequence continues at coordinate 658,359,925 of CM060909.1, read as the reverse complement.
TGATTGCAAAATTTGATCCAGTAATGCAAGAACATATTCGTAGAATTCGAAGTAAAGAAATTCATTACCATTATCTTAGTTATAAAATTCAAAATGAATTGATACTTCTAATTGCTAGTGAGATTAGAAAAGTTATTATTGAGAAAATTAAAGTATCAAAATACTTTTCTATTTTACTTGATTGTACTCCGGATGCTAGTCATGAGGAACAAATGACCTTAGTCTTACGATGCGTCAATATTTCAAAGAACTTTGCAAAGGTGGAAGAGTTATTTTTAGGATTTTTGGTAGTTGATGACACATCCGGTAAGGGGCTTTTTTTATGAACTTATTGATAGTTTGAATGATCTAAACCTTAATACTGATAATGCAAGAGGGCAATGATACGATAATGGCTCAAACATGAAAGGAAAAAAAACAAAGGTGTACAAAATACAGTGCTACAAGTAAATCCTAGAGCATTTTACACCCTATGTGGTTGTCATAGCCTTAATCTTACAATTTGTGATATGGTTAAATGTTTCTCTAAAGTCGTTTCTTTTTTTGGAGTGGTGCAATGTATATATACTTTATTTTCATCTTCTACTAAAAGATGGAAAATATTCAAAGACAATGTAGATGGTTTTACATTAAAACCATTGTCACAAACACGTTGGGAAAGTCTTGTTGAAAGTGTGAAAGCAATTTGGACTCAAGCTCCAAAAATCAAACAAGCTTTGATTCAATTAGCAAGTCTTAATGATGATCCAATGTGCAAAAGCAAGGTTGAATCCTTGGCAAAGTATGAGCTCGAGAATTTTGAGTTCTTACTTGGTATGGTTATATGGTATAATATATTGAATAATGTTAATAGAGTGAGCAAAGAGTTACAAGCAGAAGATATGCACATGGATGTGGCTATGGATCATTTAATAGGTCTAATTTTGTTTTTTAAAACTTTTAGAGAAAGTGGGTTTGAATCTTCATTGGTTGATGCCGAAATTATAGCAAATGAAATGGGAATTGAACCATCATTTTGTGAAAAACGAATAATATGTAGAAAGAAACAATTTGATGAGAGAAATAGCAAAGAAATGGTCTTATCTCCAAAAGAATCATTTAGACTCAATTACTTTATGTATATTATGGATCTAGGATTATCATCACTAGAGAGTAATTTGAGCAAATTAAGAAGTTTGATGACATATTTGGGTTCTTTTATGACTTAGAGAGACTAAAATTTTCTTTATGTGATAGTTTGAAGTCTTCATGTGTCCAACTTGAGTATGTCTTAAAGCATGAAGACAATTTCGATATTGATGGGACAGAGTTATTTTCGGAGTTGCAAATTTTAAGAAGGATTTTACTGGATGATGTCAAGAAAGCAATTGATGTATTAAATTATATTAAAAGGATGAATTGTCTTTATGTCAATGCTTGGGTTGCTTATAGAATATTATTGACTATTCCGGTTACCGTCGCTATGGTAGAAAGGAGCTTTTCAAAATTAAAGCTAATTAAATTTTTTCTCCGAACAAGTATGTCGCAAGAAAGATGAATGGATTAGCTACAATATCGAACGAGAATAATTTATTAGAATCACTTGATTTAAGTGAATTGCTTGAAACTTCTGCGAGACAAAATGTAAGAAGGTTGAACCTTATGTAAAAGATTTGTTGTAACTTATTTATGTAACCTCGTTGAATCATTTTACTTAGTTGAATCTATTCACTTGTATTATCTTCATTTTATTTTTCATATGATGGGCCTCCAATATAATATCACCTTAGGCCTCCTAAAACTCAGGGCCGACCCTGGTAACATGATTGTATGCTTTTATTCAGATTTGATGCGTGATTGTATGCTTTTATTCAAAATTGTTGCATGATTCTATGATTTTAATCAGAAATGTTGCATGATTATATGCATTTATCATTTGATTTTTGTATTCATGTATTCAGAATACTGTTGAATTTGTCACCTGAATAAATGCATTTATCACCTGAACAAATGAATTTAATAAGAAATGTTTCATGCAAGTATGCATGTATTCAGAATAATTTCACAATTGTATGCATATATTCAGTACATTTACACACATGCATGCATATATTCAAAACATTTGCATCCATGGATGCATATATACAATACAGTTGCATATATCCAAGAATTTATACAGAATAGTTGCATACAGTAATGAATTTAATCGGAACTTTTTCATTCTTGTAGGCGTTTTTTCAAAATTGTTGCGTGATTGTATGCATTTATTACCTGATTATTGCATGATTCTATGCATCTAATAAGAACCGTTGCTTGCAAATGTACATTTATTATCTGATTGTTGCAAGATTCTGGGCATTTAATTAGAACTGTTGCATGCAAGTATGCATTTATCACCTAATTGTTGCATGATTCTATGAATTTAATAAGAACCGTTTCACACAAGTGTGCAACTATCAACAGATTGTTGCATGATTCTATGCATTTAATCAGAACTGTTGCATGAAAGTGTGCAACTATCAACAAATTGTTGCATTATTCTATGCATTTAATCAGAACTGTTGCATGCAATTGTGCAACAATCAATTGATTGTTGCATAATTCTATACATTTAATCAGAACTGTTGCATGCAAGTGTGCAACTACCAACTGATTGTTGCATAATTGTATGCATTTAATCGGAACTGTTGCATGCAATGTGCATTTATCACCTGATTGTTACATGATTCTATGCATTTAGTAAGAACTGTTGCATGCAAGTGTGCATTTATCAACTGATTGTTTCATAATTATATGCATATAATCAACGTTATTTAAAAATCTTCCACCTCTTATTACAGAGACCTAACGTGGAAGAAGATGATGCAATAGACAGTGAACAAGAAAAAGCATTAGTTACTATAGAACAGTTAACAACTTCCGTACACATAACAAAAAAACGAAAAATTGAAGAGCAACCAAAGATTGCAAAAAAAGAAGAAGTTTACAGAAATAACCTGAAGTCATTCATAGATTTGGTAGAGAAAATGAAGGTTGATGACCTATTTACAGGAGAACATACTTTATATTTTGAAAAATTGCCTCTTGGTGGATTTATCGACATGATATTTGATGGTGTCATTTCCCCATCAGAGAACACAAAAAATTCCACCACTTTAGATATCATAATCAAAAGCTACAAGAAAATTTTGAAATACTTTCAATTTGGGGATTTGATACTAACATTAACAGAAGAAGATATTGCAAAATTATTGGTTGCTCCGTTGGAAGGAGAGATGATAAAAACCCGTGGCCATTTAAAGAAGGAAGATAAGAATGATGAATGATGAAGATTTTAAATCATTCATAGAGAGATATTTTAAAGATAAAGATGCAATAAACAAAAAGAATATATAGAGAAAGATTTTCTCTACAATTAAAGAAGAGTCATGGGAAGCTTGTTATCATACTGTAAAACTTGTACTTCTCTACTTAGCAGCTACTTTCCTTGTATCCAGCCCTAACTACACCTTACTTTGGACGCTGATACCATATTGTGTGTGTAACAAAAAATTAACGGCAATATCTTGGCCGAAAACAATACACCACCATCTGTTTAGCCAAGTGGACAAATACTATGAGACACCACGCAAGATTAATGCGTGTGTGACACTATTCTTGGTAATATTTTTGAACTTATTATTAAATTTATTATTAAATAATTGTTCATTTTGTTCATAAATGTTTTTTTTTGGCTATGGTAGATTTGTGAAAAAACCTTTGTTTTAAAAACATCAAAGCCATAATACAACGAAATATACCCATTGGCTTGAAAATGGAACATAACAATGCTGAAGCCATCAATGCTACTGAATGTCACATACAACACTGTAAGAGTCATATAAATCAATATCATTTTTAATTGGCATATTAAATTTCCAGAATAGCTACATGAATATATGAAAATATAAAAAATATTTGCGCACATATCAGTAGATATTGGGAATAGTTGCATGCTTTATACATGTATTTAAAAATGTTGCTTACTTATGTGCAAATATTCAGAATACTTGTTTACTTATGTGCAAATAATTTGAAATGTTGAACATTTGAATTACAAAAAAATCTGAATAATTGCTTACTTCTATGCAAGTATTTTTAATATTTGCATACTATATGCAAATATTATGAATATTTGCACATTTTTAATATTTTCCGTATACTTCCATGCATTTATGCAGTTTTTCCAGATAGTTGCATACATAAATGCAACTATTTGCAGTATTAATTAAACAGGGGTTGTTGCTTTTGTTTTTAGAATTTACAAGGAAAAGAAATGAAATTGCTCAAATAATCTGTCGAAAAGGATGAAAAATATGAAGTATTTTATAAGAAAAGGAAAAAAAATTCAAGGAGTTGATAGCAGAATTAAAATTGAAGAATAGGCAGCTAAAAGAGGAGAATTTAAGTTTAAAAAAAAGAATTGATGAACTTGAGGCTGACACATCATCCAAAGATAATGTTGAAGAACAACTTGGATTAAAAGATGATGAATGTGAGATTGATATAGACGGTGAAGTTAACGATGATAGTGCAGAGAATGAAGACCAAGAGCATGACGAAATGAATGTTGACAAAGATAGTAAGAAAACTGAAAGTGGAGAGGAAGAAGACGAGGAGAAGAAGGATGAACAAAAGGAGAAGCAGAAGGAACATGTGAATGATAAGCAGGTGGAGAAGAAAGATGAGCAGGGTAAAGAGAAGAAAAAGAAGAAGGAGCAGGAGAAATACGTTTTAAGACTAATGTTAGATGCTGAGGAGGAAAATGATGATGAAAAAGTTGATGAAGATCTTATAGTTAATGAGCATGGAAAGTAGGAGTTGGACAAAGAACAACAGAAGGACAAGGAGCAGGAGCAGAAGGAGCAGGAGCTGGAGCAAGAACATCATAATAACAAGGAGGATGAGACGGAACAGAAGGAGAAGGAGAAGTTGCAGGAACATCAAAATATAGAGAAGAAAATAGGTAAAAAATAATAATAATTTCTGATGCTAACAGTGTACACAATATCTAGTTTCAAGCAATACATTACAACAAAATAGTTGCACGCTTGTATGCATATATTCAGAATTATTGCATGCTTGTATGCATATATTCAGAATTGTTGCATGCTTGTGTGAATCTATTAAGAATTACTGCATGCTTGTGTGCATCTATTAGTAATTATTGCATGGTTGTGTTCATCTATTAAGAATTCTTGATGAGAGTAATAATATGTAAATAGATAACGAGGAGAAGAATGACGATGATATAACTGATGAGGCTATTAAAGACAAAAAAGAGCAAGTGAAAGACTAGAAGCTGGAGAATGAACAAGAGAAGGACAAGGATCATGAGAAGGAGCAGAAGAATGATGATGATGAAGTTAATAAAGAAAATACACGAGGTGTTGAAACAGAAGATGAAGTTGAAAAGGAAGACGAGGACAAAAAGATTGACAAGGACAAGGAACAAGTGACGGATAAACCGCTGCTAAAGAAACATGATCAGGAAATGAAGATTGATGAGGATCAGGAAAAGGAGCAGGAAATCCAAAGTGTAGAAAAGATAAATGCTATATAAAAAAATAGTTTATGGTGGTAATAAAAGTTTATACAATTTACCATAAAAAGTAGTTATATATCTTATCATCGTCATTCCTCTTCTAGTATATGAAGGTAAAAAACAATTATAGTTTCTGATGGTAATAATGTACACAATACCTAATTTCAAGCAAAACATTATAAAAAATAGTTACACACTTTTTTGCATATATTTAGAATTATTGCATGCTTGGGTGCATCTATAAAGAATTATTGCATGCTTGTGTGCATCTATTCAAAATATTTGCACACTTGAGTGTATCTATTCAGAATAGTTGGATGCTTGTGTGCATCTATTCAGAATAGTTGCATGCTTTTGTGCATCTATTCAGATGTTGATGAGACTAATAATATGAAAATAGATAACGAGGAGAGGACTGATGATGATAAAATTGATGAGGCTATTAAAGACAAAAAAGAGCAGGAGACAGACCAGGAGCTGGAGAATGAACAAGAACAAGATAAGGAGCATAATAAGGACCAAAAGAAGAAGGAACATCAAACTTTAAAAAAACAAAAAGGTAAATAATAATAATAATTTATGATGGTAATAATGTTACAAATATCTATTTTCCATCAGTACATTGCTGATATATATGATGTTATTCTTAGCTATAGGCAAAAGAAAAATGAAACAAACAGAAACAATGGATGTAGAGGAGTATGACAACGAACCAAGATCTAAAGAAACACGTATAGGAACAAAACTGAAAATTAGAAAGAATAAAAATGTGAAGAATCTAGAGGAGCATCGGATCAATCAAATGGAAGAATTTGTTACAATGACTGGCCTAAGGTAAAATTACTGAAAAATTTAAACAAATTGTGAAAATTTTATATTGAATTCTTATATTGCTCGATATGAAGCAAGAAATTGAAAATATCTGCATAAATGTATGAAATTAATAAGAACTGATGCATTGTTGTTTTGCAAGTATTCGGAAAATTCGTATAAATGTATGCTGATATTCAAAATAGTTGCATATTCATATGCAGATATTCGTTATAGTTGCAAACATGAATACATATATTAAGAATAGTCGCATAAATTTACACAAATAGTCAGAATACTTGCATACTTGTATACAAATATTTTGTTTAGTTGCAGAAATATTTTGCAATTAATATTTACAGTTGCAGACATATGTGCAAATATTCTCTAAACTTGCATACATATATCCAATTAATCAGGTTAGTTGCATAGATTACTAGTGCTATAATTCTATATATTCTTCAAGTGGATTTCTTAAATTTACAGCAAAAGTGCATAAATGGTAACGATGATTGCATGGGCTGATTTAATACTTGGAAGATTCAAAGATGCACAGGAATCACCAGAATTAAATAATAATATAGTTACAATAATTCCATTATTATTTTAAAATATCAGCATGTATTCAGTTATCAGTAACAAATACAATCTACTAATTTTAATAGATAATTGATTGGTTTGCATATGAGCTGCGAAAAGACCATCCGGAAATTCTATGCATCAAAACTGTAGCTTCTGTAAGTATTTATTTATTTTGCACATGAGTTTCCTTATAAAATTATAAATTTTGTCACTAAGACGAACAATTACAAGTATTTCTAATGAATGAATCAATGGGACAAGTAAAAGGGTTAGTGGATAAACCAGTGAAAGAAGGCTATGATTTTTGCACAAAAATATTTATTCCCAATGATAAGCATTTTCCATTTTTATAATTTGTAAAAAAAAGATAGAAGATGGATACATTATGACTCAAATAAGCCATGACGTGAAGGACGCCACCAAAGACCAGCAAGGAAAATGGAATGTATATTGGTATCCAAAATATTAGCAGCAGTTTTCTACTCATAAATATATGTGTGTGTTTTTTTGTTGAACAGAGAAGTTACATCAATGCATTCGTGAAAGTTGCAAAAGAAGAATTATCAATTATCAGAAACACAATGCAATTGAATTTTCGGATTGTTAGATCCAAAATTGGCTCTAACACCCAAATTGTTCTGATCTACGGAGAATTATATCTAAAAAAATGAAGAAAAAGCAGGAAAGACACGAGATTTATAGTGGTTCGGCGTTAACGAGCCTACGTCCACTCTATGTGTTGTTGATTATATGCTTTATGCAAGTACAATCAATGAATTCACTCAATATCACTTTTACCATTAAGATTCTCTCAATAATTTCGAGATAACTCTGAATAGAAATAATGGAGATATGATAATGGTGGAATCAGAGCTCTGAATTGCCAAAAGATCCTGAAAAATGCCAAGTTCTTGGCTATTTATAGCTGATTTCTTTAGGCGGATCGCAGTCATAAGTGGCACAAATCTCGAGAATCTCGAACTGGTTCGTGGCTTGAAGGAGAATTGGTCAATATGACAGTTATGGACAGGTGTCACTGGATCCGACGTTTGTGGACCGTGAATGACTTGGTCACAACCTTCAACTTGGCGTCTGGAATCGGATCGGATCGCGTAGAGGAGGGCGGATCGGATCGAGTTACCTGGGAGCGATCGCGATCGGGGATATTGCCTTCACGAACAAGGTCTCGTATTGGATTTGTGTTCGAAACTTGGTGGCTTGGTCCAAAAGCTAGCCAACATTTTGCCCCCTCGAAGTATGCTTCATCAAAGATGGATCATGCTTCGAAATTCCGGACATATCTTTTCATGAAGTGATACCAGTCAAAAAGTCGTGTCTGTATGAAACGTCGTACAACTTCAGAAAGTCGTGTCTTTTGATTAGTATAAATATCCAGTCGATCTTCAACCATTTCTTTATTCATTGGATAGCTCTTTTTCTTGAAATCTTTGAGGATTATATCGTCAAATTGTCAGGTAAACTTCCAAACCTTCGTAAGCATTTCTAAATTTTCATCCTCGACAATTATCTTGTGGGGTTGGATCGCCAAAACGCCCCACGGTCCGTGGGAGGGGGTGTTGGTTTCGGTTTGGTGATCCTTCAGTCCTTCTCACAAAACACGTTGGGCCTTCCTGCCCTATTCACGAACCGCTTAGGGGATCGGCCTCCCTATTCTTCGATGGGCTTGGTTCGCGACCCATCATGGCCCATGGTCCTAATAGGACAAGAAAAATAATACTAACGGTCGCAGTTTTTGGCTATATAAACCGAGCCCCCCTTCCCTTCTCTTTCTTCCTCTTCCTGCCGCCGCCAGCTTTCTTGAGCAAAACCCTAACTTCAATTTCCAAATACCCACTCGATTTCAAACTTTAAAAAGGTAATTAAATAACTTCACTTTTGTTTCTCTCGAGTTCGTATTGGTTTGGGAAGTGGAGACAGCGGAGTTTTGTGGGATTTGGGGACGGCAAACATGAATGTGCCGGGTTCGGTTCCATGGGTTTAAGAGTGGAGAGGAGAGTTGAGGAAGAAGAAGGAAGGGATGACCAGGTCGGTTTGTGGATGGGGGCTTCGACTCGGGTCCTGACAATGGTGAAAGCAAAGAGAGGAGTGGGAGAGCAGTCTTGCGCTCGCAGAGAAAGGAAAAGAGGTCTTAAGTGACCAACTTGTCCAAGCCGAGGGGCGTGCGGCTCTTGCTGAGAGTAATGCTAACACTATCCTTGAATCGGCTTCCATCACCGTTGACAAGCTTGCCGCAGCTGAAAAAGAGATAGGAGGTTTTGGAGAGTTGATATTTGACTTCTTGGGCCAAGTCATCAAAACTCGAGACATCTCTTGGATTCCATACTATCACGTTACTCTGGCCAATATATGGGATGCAATAGTCGAGGATGAAAAGCGACGATTAGAGGTTGATGAGGTGGATGAAAGCAAACTGATGCAAACCCTCCTCAGAGGTGAAGAACCTGCTTTGGTGAAAGGCAGACGCCTAATCCAAGAGGAGAACGAGAGGGAGAAGGTTAAGGCTAAGGGCAAAAATAAAGTTGACGAGGGCTCGAGCTCGGCAACGGAACCCAAGGCCTCCGAAGTTGAGGAATACAATCCTTACGATCCACTAATTCCCTTGCTCCCAACTCCTCCAGCTGTTGGAGCCTCTGCTACTAATCTGGGTGAAGGGTCGGCTGAAGGTATTTCCATATTTTCTCCGCAATTTGTCAAAGCAATTATAACTTGTCGTCGCCTTTGCGGAGCAACCAGTTGAGAAGACCATATTTCCTTCCAGATTAATAACATGCACTTCTCATAATACAGGTGACAAGCCGACTGAGGAAGATGCAGAAGGGAAGGCAGAGGCAGAGAAAGTTGATGTCCCCTCAGGCACTGATGCTGAAGTTTCTGAGATTCTAAAGCAGATTATGGGTAGTGAAAAGGTGACCGTGGCACCTGTGGTATCCAACACTGACGCTCCCGCGGATGCCGAGGTTATTGCTGCTTTACAAGACACAGACGGTGGTCACGGAGATGAGGAGGATGACGTCATCATTACTGAGGAGGTCAAAAATGATGATGATGAGACCTTGGCTGATAGGAAGGCCAGGCAAGAGAAGCAATTGGCCTTGAAGAAGGAGGAGCAGGGGCCTTTGGATGTGCTTCCTATTTCAGAGATTGACCCCAAAACAGGATTGATCATAAAACTCTCTACTAAGTCAATAACTGCACAGCTTGCATCCTAGCCTTCCACCCTTCCACAGGATCCTCCTTCTGGCAAGAAGAAGAGGAAGAAGAATGACCAATCTGATGCTAGCAAGGAAGAGTTGGAGAAGCAGAGGAAGGAGAAGAAATCAAAAACCATCCCCCAAGCGTAAATAGGATGCGGTCGTTAGTCCATATTCTGCTTTTAGACCTTTAGGCTTTCCACTGGCCAAGAAATGTAGTTGTGGGAATGGCCCTCACTTTTGTTTAGCTGTTTCATTTTGTAAACCTGCATCTATTAAATGAAAGTTTGTTTCTGTCGTCTTTAATTTAATATGCGATGCAGTGATTCCAAGTTCCTTGCATCTCTGTACAACATCTTGTGCAGCAAGCATAGCAGCATAAGGGGATGATTCATCTCTGTCAGCCTTGACCTTCATCCCATCTGTGATACGGACAAGAGTTTCCCTTCCAAACAAATCAGTCACGTGGAAGCGGAACTAGACCTGCATACCTGCAAGTTTAAATTATCGCATTAGTCACAAACATTTAAATCATAACTAATCAAAAATTGAATCATGAATCACATTAGCAACAAAAATTTTAAAATTTCTGTGCAGAGATGTGTGTGCATATGCCCGCAATCAATCATTAATATGATGCCTGGCCAGGGCTTATTGAGGATTGATTAGAATCATATGTGTGTTGCCCCCTATTCTCAAGAATGAAGGGAAAAGAATTCTTTTAGCGCTGAGTCTCTAGCACTTTTATACTCTCCTGATCCTTCAGCGGGTTAGAGTTTGAGCTCGTTTCAAGTCTGCTCACCGATCCTTCAGCGGGGCAGAAATTCTGAGGGCGTCAAGTCTCTAATGCCTTTATTCTCTCCCGATCCTTCAGTAGGTTAGAGTGTTGACAAGGCGGTTTTATCATGGTGCACCGTCACGCCTTGCAGACGTCATCTTCGCGTCCTTTATACCCTCTCCCGAGTCTGGGGAGTTAGAGTTTGAGTAGTAGTGTGATTTACTTTGCTGCACCTTTTATCTCAATAGGCGACATTCTGCATTAGATGTTTCGATATTGCTACATAATCTGTAACAAATCTAAAAAACAACAATAATTTATGTTGATTGAGATAAAGCAGATAAGTAACGGTGCAATAAAGGTAAATGACACATGATATTTTTATAGTGGTTCGGTCGGATCATGACCTACATCCACTTTATAATCTTTTGTTCAAGTAACCAGACTGTTCTAGGCAAGTGATGCCTTTTTACATGGTCCTAAAAAAACAAAAGAATAAAACTGACGATTTCACGTCAGGTAAGGCCGCAAATGCTGGGCGTTCCACACTCTGGGGATTTCATCTCCATCCACGGTTGCTAGCTTGAAAGTTCCATTATCAAGCCTTCGCATAATGGAATACGGTCCTTCCCATTTCGGACCCATATGCACTGAGTATGGGAAGACACGTTTTAGAACCAAGTCTCCGGGTTCAAAGGTTCGTGCTCAGACTTTTTTGTTGTAATACCGAGCTATTTGCTGCTTATGCCTTAAGGCACGTAAGTCAGCTTCATCCCTCTTTTCTTCGATCATGTCCAAGGATTCGAGGAGCATCTCATTGTTGGTCATCAGGTCGTAATAGGTGACTCGGTGAGAAGGTACTTCTAACTCGACCGGGATGACTGCTTCTGTTCCAAAGGCGAGGAAAAACGGTGTATGGCCCGTCGCTGACTTATAAGTTGTTCTATAGCCCCATAATGCCAAGGGCAATTCATCAACCCACATGGCTTTGGCCCGCTTCAATCTCTTCTTCAGGATGGATTTAATCACTTTGTTTGATGCCTCAACTTGGCTGTTCGCTTGCGAATGTGCCACAAAGGTGTACCTTTTCTCGATGTGGTATTTCCGGCAAAAATCTCTGAACTCAGTGCTGTCAAACTGAGTTCCGTTGTCCGTTATGACGATTCTTGGAATCCCAAACCGGCGTATAATGTTTCTAACAACGAAGTTGATTACTCGCTTGGTTGTGATTGTGGTCAAATGCTCTGCTTCTACCCATTTGGCGAAATAATCCACGGCCACGATAGCGAATTTTGCTCCGCCCTTTGCTATGGGGAGGCTTCCAATGATAACAATCCCCCACATAGCGAAGGGACACAGACTCGTCATTGTCTTTAACTGACTAGGCGGTGCCCTGTGGATCTTAGAAAATCTCTGACAAGCGTCACAACGTCGCGCGTATTTAGCCGCATCTTTACTTACGGTTGGCCAGAAATAATCATATCGTAATAGTTTCTTCGCCAATGTTTGTCCTCCCGTGTGATCTCCGCATTCGCCTTCATGTACTTCTTGAAATACGCGCTTGATATCGCTGAGGGCGATACACCGGAGGGGGGGCATTGAGAATCCTTGTCTGTATAGGACCCCCCCTGCAAAACATATCGGGAGGCCTTCCGAATTACCGCACGCCTCTCACTTTTCTTTGTAGGAAGCGTTCCATCCATCAGAATATTCTTCAGAGGAGTCATCCACGACTCCCTTTCAAGTTCAATGTCTAGTACCGGATCAATTTCCATCTGATCTATACTAGGTGACTGTAGGACTTCAATCGGGACTAGCTCTATGTTTTCAGGATTATCAGAACTAGCCATCTTTGCCAATTTATCTGCTTTTTGGTTCTCTGCTCGAGGAATATGGGATATGGTGTGGTGATTAAAATCATCCAGCAACTTCTTCACTCTTTCTAAATATGATATCAGCCTAGGACTTTTGGCCTGAAACTTCCCTGTAACCTGGTTCACGGCTATTTTGGAGTCGCAAAAGATGTCTAGCTTCGTAATCTCTAACTCCTTTGCGAGTTTCAGTCCAGCAATTAGGGCTTCGTATTCTGAGTCGTTGTTAGTGGCGCGGAACTCCAATCTGAGAGCATAGTATATTAGTCTTTTTTCTGGAGTCTCAAGCACCACTCCAGCACCTGATCATCTGTCATTTTTAGCTCCGTCAGTGTACAACTTCCAGGCATTAGGGTCAAGGAGTAGCTTTTGAGGATCGGCTTCTTCGCTCATCACATCATCTTCTGGGATGGTAAACTCTGCTATGAAGTCTGCAAGCACTTTCCTCCTTATCGATCGTCGGGGTTGAAAGTTCAAATCGAACTGACTTAGCTCAATGTTCCACTTAAGTAATCTTCCCGACGCCTCCGGTCTTTGAAGAACTTGTTTTAGCGGGTGATTAGTGTACACAGTAATCGGGTGAGCTTGGAAATAGTGGCGAAGCTTCCTTGATGTAATCAACAAATGTACGCAAGCTTTTCTATTCTTGGATAATTTCGCTCGGCTGCCACCAACTTCTTACTCACATAGTACACTGGTCTTTGCACCTTATCTTCTTCTCTAACCAAAGCTGAACTGATCGCATTGGGTGACACTGCTAAGTACACGAATAATTCCTCATGATCCACGGGCTTAGATAATATCGGGGGTCTTTCTAAGTCATTCAAGAGATTCTGGAATGCTTCAACACAATCAGGGGTCCATTCGAAGTTGCGCTTTCCTCGCTTTATTAACTCAAAGAACGGAATGCATTTTTCCATAGCTTTGGAGATAAATCTACTCAATGCCGCTACTTTCCCTGCGAGGCTTTGCACATTCTGGATTTGTCTAGGTTTCTGAATGTTTCGGATTGCCGCGATTTGGTCTGGATTGATCTCGATCCCACGCGAATTGACGATAAATCCTAAAAAAATTCCCGATGCTACCCCAAATGAACATTTCAAAGGATTTAGTTTCATTCCGTACTTCCGGAGAATCTCGAACATCTCGGCTAAATCGACAGTATGGTCGGATGATCATTTGGATTTTACCAACATGTCGTCAACATATACCTCCATCGTTTTCCCGATCTGGTTGTAGAACATTCTATTCACCAATCGCTGATATGTAGCACCAGCATTCTTCAGGCCGAAAGGCATCACCACATAACAGTACAATCCCAAATCTATAATGAAGCTGGTGTGTTCTTGGTCCGGGACGTGCATAGGGATCTGATTGTACCCCGAGTAGTCATCCATGAAAGAGAGAAGTTCGTGGCTAGCCGTCGAATCTACTAGCTGGTCAATTCTGGGTAACGGAAAACTATCCTTTGGGCATGCTTTATTCAAGTCTGAGAAGTCAATGCAGGTGCACCACTTTCCATTGGCCTTTTTTACCAAGACCGGGTTTGAAGTCCAGTTTGGGTATTTTGAGTCTCTGATGAACCTTACTTCTCAATTTTTCAACTTCCTCTTTCAAAGCGGCTGAACTCTCTGGGCCAAGCATTCGCCTTTTCTGTTTGACAGGAGGATGCTTCGGATTGATGCTTAGCGATTGACTCATAATTGAAGGAGATATCCCACACATATCTGAGTGGGTCCAGGCGAATACATCCAAATTAGCTTTCAAGAAATCCGTTAGCTCTCTGGCTCGAATAGGGTCCAACTGGGATCCAATCTTCAAGACCTTCTCCGGGCCGCTATCATCAATTGGTACATCCACAGTCGATTCATTGGGTGTCGCCATTCTGCCTCCAGGCACTTCGTCCTCTCTGGGATCTATGTCCTCGGGTAGTTCTCTGGGCGGCTCTCCCATAGCTATTTTCTTTAGTTTCTATGACGCTTCCTCCCCTGTAGGGGAGGAAGCGCCTTTGGTCTCTACATCCCCTCCTTTGCGGAGCATCTTCATCTCTGCAATGTAGCATGCTCGGGCAACAACCTGGTCTCCTCCGATTATGCCTATTCCAGCATCAGTCGGGAACTTCATCAATAAACACCAAGGGATTATACAAGCTCTGAATTTTTCTAGGGCCGGTAGGCCTAAGAAGGCGTTGTATGGGGATTCAATGTGCAGAACCACAAAGGGAAGGATTCTTACTCTCTGGCGCTCCCCTTCCCCAAGGGTTACCAACAGTTCTACGTATCCTATTGGAGCATTTGAGGCTCTGTTAAATCCACATATCCACCCTTCGCATGGCTTTAAATCCTTCGGCTCAAGTTTCATTTGGTCGAATGTTTTCTTGAACAAGATGTTAACCGAGCTTCCGTTATCCACCAAAACTTTATGGACTATGGCCGGACCAATTGCAGACGTGATTACTAATGGGTCTTTAGTTGGGGAGTGAACACCTATACTATCTCGGTCGTGAAATATGATGTCATCGGTCATCGTTCTTTGTTGCTTGATTGGAGCAATGTCCTCAGGATTGCTACATTCTCCTACTTCAAGGGGTTGTTTAGCTGCATTAACATACTCGTCCATTGCCCTGAGGCTATGCTCGGCCAGATGAAGCCCTCCGACTATGGTGTTGATGATGAGGTTCTTCCCTTTCTGCTGAGCAGTCAGTCTGTCAGTAGGTTGGCTCTGATTTTGGTTTTGGTTTTGGTTCGGGCTGGTGCAAATTGCCCCTTGTCCCTATGAGTGACCTTGTACTCATCGAGTTTTCCTTCTCGGAGTAGCCTCTCGACCACGTCTCTCAGATGACGACATTAATTTGTGGAGTGACCGTGGATTTGGTGAAAAAGACAGAATTTTCCAGTTTCACGTTCCTTTTCTGTCGAATCTCTTGGGGGAGGTCTTTTGTATGGAAGGACATTATAAGTATCCATGAAGATATTCTCCAATGTATCGTTTAATGGCGTGAAACTCCCAAATGGCCTGGGTCTAGATCTTCTCTGAGAATCATTTCCTAGATTCCTCTTTCAATTGTTGCTATTATTGTTCTCCGGTTGGCGACCATTTCCTTGATTTTTATTCCCAACATTGACTTCAACCTTTCATGAGCTATCTCCTGTCTGCTTGATGGCCACATTGCTTTGGATATCTTCCTTATCAGTAGCCTTCCTTTTTCTGTTAGCATATATCTCTTCCTGACGTAAGCGAACATTAGCTTTTTCATAAAATATTTCTCTGGTCGGAGGTGGCTTGCCGGCTAGATATCTTCCAAACTCAGTGTCTTTGTCGACTACATCAATCAGGGCCATCAAAACAGTTTGCTCATGAGGGTCTCTGACTTCTGTGACAGCCAAGTTGAAACGATACAGATACGACCTCAGGCTCTCATTAGGCCGTTGTTTAATAAGGGATAGCTCGATCACATTCTTAGACCTCTGGGCATGAAGACGGAATTGGTTACCGAATTTTTCACTCAATTCTCTGAAACTGGATATTAACCGTGCTGACAAGCGAGTGAACCACACTAATGCCACATCTTCCAGAAATATAGGGAATGCTTTACATTTTATCTCGTCTGTAGCTACAGCGGCATTCATGGACCAAGAATATCGCATCAGATGCTGGATCGGGTCAGATTTTCCTGCATAGCGATTCATTGTCGGCATATTAAAACGTCTAGGGAATGTAACCTCCAATATATCATCGGTAAAAGGTGTATGACTGCGATCTATGCCCCAACCTTCGTCCCTGTGCCCACGGCTGTCTATCATGTTCTGCCTAATCATTGCTTCAACATCTGCACGAGTCAAAGTGGACTCAGGATCGGCACTTCTTGCCCAATGGGCTTCTTCGGCATTTTTTTGACGTGCTGCTACAAAGTCTGGGACCTCGGCAGAGCTTCCTTGCCCTCTGTTGCCGCGGTCGATCATGCGACGAGTAGGAGGAATGGGTTGATTCTGGACAAGGTTAACAACGTTTTCATTCCTTGGTGGTAGAGCGGGCTCATTCAAGTTACGGTTACTAGTTCCCTGATTAAGCGCTTCTTCCTCTCGAGATGGCAGCGACCCAAATCGAAGCTGCTCTATGTTCTCAGCCCTTTCTAACGGGGGCCATCGCCGGTTCCTTCGAGGTTCTTTAGACGAGGATGTGTGTTCTGGGGAAGGAAGACGAGTTGGAGAAGGAACCCTTTTCCTTATGAGATCATCAAGTCGCCTGTCCATAGCAGTGAGATTCTGTCGTAACACTGAGCTCTCTTGCCTCTGAGCGGCTAATTCGTCAAACAGCCTGTCCCACATGTCAATGATGCGAGAAAGATCCCCTTCAGTAGCCGAGGTAGAAGGATCGATTCGGTCACCAAGATTCTCTCTTATATGTAAAGAGCTTGAGCCAGGTCGAGCAGATGTACCAGCACGGGAAGAACGAGCCATAACCTCCTTCCCAGGTCGAGTTGTGGTCTGATTGTCACTTCGAATCGCGGTAGCTTTGTTTTGGTGGCTCGTAGCGCCCCCTGGGATCGGAGCGTGGAAGTGTTGGGAGGAGGGTTCGTGGCGAGGTCCTGGGAGCGTGTAGTAACCCCTTCAGCTGGTTGGATCGTGACACCCTCGACGGATCGGATCGCCCCCTCCTCTCCGCGATCCGAGAGCTCTTCCTCGACCTGCTCGTGCAGACTTTCTTCAATTGCTTCGTTTACAGCTTCGTTCGCCTGCGAAGCTCGTACTTCCTTAGACTTCTTTCCAGCCATAATATCTGAACTTCGCTGAAATCTTCAGAAACTGAAACAGTGGAGTTTGGACTGTTTTCTTCAGACTTGAGTATCCAAACAACGGAGCAACAATCCAATATGATGAGAATTCCTTCTCAGTGAAAGCACCAAAATGTTAGATCCAAAATTGGTTCTAACACCCAAATTGTTCTGATCTACAGAGAATTATATCTAAAAAATGAAGAAAAAGCAGGAAAGACACGAGATTTATAGTGGTTCGGCGTTAACGAGCCTACGTCCACTCTATGTGTTGTTGGTTATATGCTTTATGCAAGTACAATCAATGAATTCACTCAATCTCACTTTTACAATTAAGATTCTCTCAGTAATTTCGAGATAACTCTGAGTAGAAATAATGGAGATATGATAATGGTGGAATCAAAGCTCTGAATTGCCAAAAGATCCTGAAAAATGCCAAGTTATAGGATATTTATAGCTGATTTCTTTAGGCGGATCGCGGTCATACATGGCACAAATCTCGAGAATCTCGAACTGGTTCGTGGCTTGAAGGAGAATTGGTCAATATGACAGTTATGGACAGGTGTCACTGGATCCGATGTTTGTGGATCGTGAATGACTTGGTCACAACCTTCAACTTGGAATCGGATCGGGTCGTGTAAAGGAGGGCGGATCGGATCGAGTTACCTGGGGGCGATCGCGATCGGGGATATTGCCTTCACGAACAAGGTCTCGTCTTGGATTTGTGTTCGAACCTTGGTGGCTTGGTCCAAAAGCTAGCCAACACAGATTTCCCACAACAAGACCATACGTAAGTAAATAAATTTAGAATACTTACATACTTGTATGCATTTATTAAAAATTGTTGCATGCTTATATGCAGATATTAAAAATAGTTTCATACAAAAAACAATTACACAGACTAATTGATGATATTTTACCATTTTTGCAGGGTCGATTGTGCAATGTTTGTTATGAATATTATGAAACAACGAAGCGAGAACATTTAACCTGATAAAATAGATGAAATTAACACTCCAGAAGCTGTTTATCTACAACTAGCTTTTCTTGCTTACAAAATTCTCAATTGCAAACCACATAGTTGGACTCCAGACGATAACCTGACACAGAACTACCTTCTATCAGATGCAAACTTGATTGATTAAAATTGGGAAAGATGATGTTTACATTTCTTGTAAATAAGTTGACTAATATTATGTTATCGAACTACTACGACATGATTATGTAGTTTCTAAACTGAATTACTATTGAATTTTATGTTGTAAATCAAGTTCTTTTGATTTTACATGATATTATAAAATGTTGCTAACTTGTTTACAGTTATTCATAATACTTCCAAACTTATATGAAAATATTACGAAATTTGCTTATTTGAATTGCCAAAATATTCAGAATAATTTCATGCTCATATGAAAGTATTCTTGTTAGTTGCATACGTATATGCATATGCTCTAAATATTTTCTATGTGAGCTCATTTTGAATACTTGCATACATTTATGCCTTTTTTTCCAGATAACTGCTTGCATAACTGCAAATATTTGCAGTATTAACCAGACAGATGATGCTGCCGGTGTTTTTTTTTAAAATACTTACTGTATGAACAAAACTTCAAAAGGTTTAAAGAATAGATTACAAAATTAAAACAGGAGAATAGGCATATTAAATAAAAGAATTCAAGGTTTAAAACGGGAACAAATATTCGAGGTTAAAAGAGATTATGCGTATATGCGGAACATTTGCATATTTGCATGCAAATAATATGAATAGTTGCATACTTCTATGCAACAATGAAGAATAGTTGTATGCTAATATCCAGATTTAAACGTTACTTGCGTACCTATATGCAGCTACGACGAATTTTTCATACATGTATGCATCTATGCAAAATGGTTGCATACTTGAGTTATACAAATATTCAGAATAATTGCATACATATATGCAACTATACATAATGTTTGCATATATATATATATATATATATATATATATATATATATATATATATATATATAAGCTGGAAAAAATAACTACAAACCTCATGAAAATTAACATTAAAATACTGAACTTAATTGAAAGTATCACAGAAATGTTAACAACAATTGCTAACAGTAAACAATATAACTAAGTATCATAAAAAAACAGTAAAATACAAAAACACATCTAATAGTCTTTTGAAGAACACATCCTTTTGTTATGACCCAACCTCTTACACAAACCACATCTAGTAGTCTTTGTAAATTCATATGCAGATTTCAACCTTTTAGAAGACGATGGATGACCAGACATTCTTCTACCTTTTGGATGAGCTATAATTGCATCTTCAACATAAACATCTTCACCCATAAAGTTTATGGTAGGATTGATTGGATGAGAATAGGATAACCGAAAATAGCCAACTTTGAAATAATCTTCAGTGTAGTCATACACATTCAACTTTTCACAACTTAAAATATATCTAACGGCATGAGCGCAAGGAAAACCATTAATTTGCCACACGTTACAAGAACAAACTCGAGTATATAACAAATTGATGGATGAGAGAGTGAAATTCAAAAGCATATTCACTTGATTTGCAAACAAATCACGAAGCTCCTTACAAATGAAGATTCCTTAGCAGAGTTTCATTCACAGGACATAAAACGCTATTCCAAGTAGAAACAACTTCACGACGATTAGACATAAGTTTCATTAACTCAATCTAGTTTTATCCAAACAAGCAATAATTGGTAAATATATTTCCTCCAAAATCCATTTGTTAAAACTTTCCGAACAATTAGATGACATTTCACTGTAACGACAACCAGGAAAAAATACGTTAGTAAACTTCTCAAAAGGAATTCCACTCAAAAAGTTTGCCACAGTCGATCCACCAATATCTCTAAAATTCTTCAATGCAACATTAAAATCAGTCAAATTGTATGCGTAAGTAACCCATGCAAACGTATCCAACAATAACCTCTTATTTGATTTGGAAAATTTAGATTTTAGAGCAACCTTTAAATTGTTGGTCAAATGATAAAAACAAGATCGATGAACTGAATTGGGAAACACCTTTGGAATAGCAACAAAAATACCAAGATAACGATCAGAAATGAAAACAAAGCTTCTACTATCATATTTAAGAAACTCTTTAAGTTGTTCACAATACCAAATCCAAGTGTCTTCATCTTCTCCAGACACAATAGCAATTGCTATAAAGAACAAACCTATGAAAATAAACAAAAAATAATTAAGTAAAGAATGGAATAAACAACAGCAACAATTAGAAAAAAAATAGCTGTAAAACGTGCAAAAATACTAAATAATTAAATAGTAGTTATACATTACAGTACAGATTTACAGTTAAACTACATTCATACAGGCAATTCTGAGTTATTTTTCCATATTTAATCATAGTTGCACACTTGCATGCAGATTTTAAAAATAATTGCATACTTGAATGCTCATAACCAGAACAGTTGCATACACTCTGTACAGTCAGAATAATTGCATTTATGTATGCATATATCCAGAGTAGTTGCATATCTCTATGCAAATATTTCGAATATTTGCATAATTGTATGCAGATATTCTGAATACTTGTATGCATTAATTTATAATTTTTACATTCTTACACGCAAGTATTAACCACAAGAAGCACAATTGAATGCATATATTCAAAAGATTATTATACATGTAAGCATTTGTTCAAAATAATTGCATACATACATGCATATAATCAAAAAAATTGCATATAGGTATGCATAAAATCATAATAACTGTTGTTATCGATGCAAAATAAACATTAAAACAACATACCTTCATTTCCGTTTTTGCCAGTAGCAGCCATTAAACGCCCTTGAGCTCTTCCCTTTATAAAAGTAGCACAAACAAAAATTAAAGGCTGACAATATTGAAATCCATATGCACAAGCTTCAAATCCAATAAAAACACTCTTAATTTGACGTGTAGCATCATTACTCTCCAAAAAAACTTTACTCCCAAGATTAGCAGTAACAACAGCATCACAAAACGACTGCAAATGATGATAGGACATTACATCGCTTACTTGTAAATCTTCTAATGCTAACCTCTTCCCACTGTAAGCATAATAATACTTCAAAATAACATTATACTCAGTTTGAAACAAGTTAATAATGTCCTTCGTCTTCGTTAACCGATTAGCTTAAATATGATCACAAACCAACAACTTAATCAATTTACTGGATACAACAGGATTGTTTATGTCATGAATTCCGGCACTACAAGCATGTTCAGGTTGAAATCTCTTTACAACAAAATATCCAGAAAGATTAAACTTAAGAGAAGCATGAATTATGAAACTACAATTTTGTTTAAAACAAACAGCCTTAACTCTTTTCTTGTCATTTGTAGCCAGATTAAGCTTTTATCCAGTCTTCATACCATACATCATCACATAAAGTCTAAATTCAGTAACACCTGCTGGAAATTGTTGACCAACACCAGAAAAACAGGTTGATTCAAATCACTTCTCAACAATTGCCTAAATTGATTGTTCGAGTCACCGGTACTAGCAAAAGAAGAATCACTACCAAAAGAAGAATCGCTACCATAAGCAACTGAAGAAGTACTACGATTGATGTCAACAAAAATAACCAAATAATCCTCACGATTATGTACTTTCGATATTCCTTCTCAAACCATCTCTGAAGTGATATAGTTCAAATGACAATGGACTTAAATCAGTCCATTTACCACAAACAACATCTCTCACGATAGCAATAGAACTATCAAAATAAAGACGAATAGAACAACTATCATTCCCAAACTTCAACAACATCAATACACCAATATCAGCAGGAACACTGTTATACAAAGAAGAAAATCAACATTAATAAGCCTAATCTGCAATAATCAAATAAAATTACAAAAACATCTTCAAATTATTATAATACATGCATACACGTACGCATATATCAACAATAGTTGCATACTTGCATGGTACTATTCAGAATAGTTGCATATACTTTTATTCAGAATAAATGCATACACTTTTAATATGCATATATTAAGAATATATGCATATTCGTATGCAAGTTTTCATCAGACACACATACAAACAACTATTCAAAAAAATTTGCATATTTATGCATATATACAAAGTATATGCATACTTACACGCAACTTTCTAGAATAGATGCAAACCAGTATGCACGTATTCTAACAATAGTTGCATACTTGTATGCTCACATTCACAATATTTGCATACTTTTATATACGTATTCAAAATAGAAGAACAAATCTATTGAGAAATTCATAAACACGGTTGTACGATCAATAACAACAATGAATCTTTATACAATAATTATATTATCCATCGACAAAACTCGAGAATAAATATAACATCAGAATAATCAATCAACAAAAATTGGAAAAAAAATGATACACATATATGAAAAATAATAATAAAAAGTACAAATTACCTTGAAGAAGAAACATCCATTATATAAATCAACGATCGATCTAATTAAATCTCTTAACAAATTTCGAGTAAATTGAATATTAGATCGAAAGAATCCAAAGTCAAAAAATTAGAACGATGATGGCGCCGCCATGGACACAAAAATATATGTTTCTCGAAAAATTAAATTCCTATTACGTAATTGTTGCACGTTAATTACATCGTTAATTTGAAAGAGGGCATTTCTAGAAAAATAATAGTCGCAATTTAAAAATAGGGATGCGATTTATATGTTTTAAAACGGGAGGATGTGAGCTTAATTAAGTTTAATTTTAAGGAGGTGAGCCTAATTTTCGCTTTAAAATAATCAACACTTATATGATGTGATCAAACCTTTTTATCTAATTTAATGACCAAGGATTCAAAAAGTAACTGGTTATAAATCTTTAAAATGTAATAGGTTATAAATTAGTGTGCTAAAAAAAGATAACAGATAAGAACTGAAAACTGCTTTCACAAGGAAGATAATTAGGCAGAAACCTACAAGAATTCAGGGGCAAAAGAACAACAATAAGGAATTCAATTGACTTGAAAAAATTAGCATTAGCTAACTTGGTAAATAAGCTTTTTCGCTGGAGATCCACTTCAGCCCTGAAAGTTTGAGCAATGGAACAATATTGAAAATCAATTTTTTCAGAACATGGTAACATTTGGATTTATATCAAATTTGTCTGCATTTGAAAAAAGTTGCTTGTTGCTTTATCTACTTGGTTTATTCTAGATCATTCTCTGATATCCATCAGCATCAACTACAAGTGCACATAGATTTATTAGTTGTTATCAATGAAGAGAGATATGTAAACTAGTCATTACTAAGTGTGTATATCAGAAAGTAGTTGGATACCAGTGTTGATGTACTTTCTTTGAGTTATAGCCAAACTTATGAGATCTACCCGTAACGATTGCTGACCATGTTATTATTGTTTCTTGTTGTATTGACAGAAAAGTGGTAGATGTCACATTTCTTCAATTGAATATCTGGATATCATTAGAGCATTTCTTTTGTATCATAAAAGTGTTTATAGGTACAATTCTTGCTATATTTTGTTTCAACTGAAAGGGATAGCAACAGCACAAGGTCTCAGTGTTAAGCTAAAATAATGATTATACAAAGTGTTAAGTTCTGAAGAAGATGATTGGATTGATTGTAGAAATGTTATGAAATTGGTAAAAGATGTTGCGGAAATATTGTTGATGATTGAATGAATTGTTACAACGTGTATCACATTGTATTTATAGATAGTTATGGACTAGATATAGTAGATTGGTTGTACAACTGAAGCCCATACGTAATTCCATATGACAATGTAATAAAAGAAACTCTTATACATAACTTTATCTCTACATCGTTTATCGTTTATTCTACCGGCTGCCTCTATTTCTTATTTCCCCCTTTCAAACCTAGGGTTAGGGTTTCGGCCCTAGGTTTGTATCTGAATGGCGATTGAGAGCTTCCAATAGAATAGACTTCCACTTCCTTCTTAGATTGAAGCCGATTCTAGTCAATGTTGTCTTGGCTTGAAGTTTAAGCCAGATTGTTGCTGGAGTTAGAACTTCGTGAGAGAGGATGATAGATCTGCTTCGATTTTGCTTCCTTGTGGGTTTCGGCTGTGGATTCTTTGTTCGTTTGAGCTTGAATCTTCAGTTCATCCCTTAGCCTTGTGAAATTTTTGGCCGACAGTGCCTTGGTGAGGATATCGGCTCGCTAATGGTATGATGGTATATGATTTACTTTCAATTTACCTTCTTTAACTTGTTCACGAACAAAATAGATGTTGATTTTAATGTGTTTTGTCTGTGCATGCTGTATTGGATTGTATGACATGTAGATTGCACTTTGATTATCACACCATAGCTTTGTTTTTATGTTGTTCAGTAGCTTTAACTCTTTTGACATGGACTGTAACCATATTACTTATGCTGTAGCACTAGCTATACATCAGTATTCAGCCTCGACACCTGATTTAGATATAGTAGCTTGTTTCTTCGAACTCCATGATATTGAGTTGTTCCCAATATAGATGCAGTACCCAGAGACATATATTCTGTCATATGGGTCTGCTTCCCAGTCTGAATCTGTGTATCCAATGATATTTAGCTCCTTGGTTCCTTTGAGTGTGAGTCTAAAATTGATTGTGCCCTTCAAATATCTGAGTATTTTTTTCACAGCCCTCCAATGCTCGTCCTTGGGATCCTGTAAGAATTGAGACACTTTGTAACACTAAATGTAATATCAGGTCGTGTTATGGTAGCATATTGAAGTGCTACCACAACACTTCTATACTGTTTAATATTATTTATTGCTTCCCCTTGCTTTTAGAGAAGTGCTGGCTAGAAATCATTGGAGTAGGTTGTGATTTTGCTTCACTCATGTCATTTTTTATCTGTAATTCAGCAATGTATTTTCTTTGACATAAAAACATCTCTGTGCTTGAATTCCTCTTTAATTCAATCCCAAGAATGTATGACACTTCATTTAAGTCTTTGATTGATAATTGCTCATCCAAGTAGGGTGTTAGCTTGTTTATTTCAATATCACTATTACCTGTCACAATGAAGTCATCAACATAAATGAGTACATATATGGTTAAATATTTACTGCTTTTAATAAATAAGGAATTATCAGCCTTTGAGTATTGAAATCCTAGTGAGGCAAGAATAAATTTTAGTCTCTCAAACCAGAGCCTTGGGGCCTGTTTTAAACCATAAATTGCCTTATTTAGCCTGCACACATGCTTTGAATTCTTTGAGTACCCTTCAGGCTGTTGCATGTAGATTTCCTCCTGTAAAATACATTGAGGAATGCATTATTTACATCTAAGTGCTTAATTTTCCAGTGATTGCTTAATGCAATAGTGAATATAAGTCTAATGGTAGTTGGTTTGACTACTAGTGAAAAGGTTTCACTGCAATCAAATCCATACTGCTGTGTGTAGCCTTTTGCTACTAATCTTGCTTTGTTTCTATTCACTGAGCCATCTGAATTTCTTTTTATCCTGTATCTCCACTTGCAACCAATCAGATTTTTATTCGCTGGTTGTGGCACAAGTTCCAAGGTTTGATTTTTGATTAAAGCTTGATATTCATCATTCATTGCTGCTCTCCATTGCTTATGTTTTGCTGCTGTTTGTAGGTGATTGGTTCATCTGAATCAATAGTGGAAACATACATTTTTGGTTTTAATATTCCACTTTTAGATCTGGTCATTGGGTGACCAGAATCAATAAGTGGTTTATTTGATTGCTGGTTGCTTTCACCAGCAATATTGTCTTCTTCTGGTAGTTGTCTTGATGGATTGCTTGTACTCATTTCTGCTTGATTTTCATCCTGATTGACATTATCCTCATTTTCTGATTGTTCAAGTGAAGAGTTGGCGAGGCTAGGTGGTTCGGAACTTACACTATTGGAAGATTCACTTTTAGTATGATGAGCATCAGCAGCCACTTTGCCACCAGTAGAATGCAAATCATTATTAACTTAAGCGATGTCAGGTATAAATTTTTTTTCATTCCATACTTTCTTAGTAGTTTTGATATTTGAACTACTGTATGGAAATACAGCTTCATTAAAAATTACATGCCTACTAATGAAAATTCTTCCATTTTCATCAATACACCTGTATCCCTTCGGCTTAGTTGCATAACCCAGGAAAGTACACGGCCTTGATCTAAAATCTAATTTATTAGAGTTATAAGGCCTTAGATATGGGAAGCATAAACAACCAAATGTCTTTAGGCTATTAAAATCTGGCTTAATATTATATAGCTTTCCAGTGGTGTCTGATCATTTAACACTTTAGTTGTTATTCTGTTTATAAGATATACAGCAGTGTTAAATGATTCAGACCAAAATTTGAGAGGGAGGGATGCATGAGCTAATAATGTTAAGCCAGATTCTACAATGTGTCTGTGATTCTTTCAATTAAACCATTTTGTTCTGATGTATAGGGTCATGTGGTTCTGTGTATAATTCCCTTGTTTTTGATATAATTATCAAGAGTTTTATACTCAGACCCACCATTAGTTTGTAGCATTTTGACTTGGGTATTAAATTGATTTTCAACCATATTTAAGAATGTCATAACCGTGTTGTGTGTTTATGATTTTGTTTTCGGAAAATAGATCCATGTATATCAACTGTGTGCATCAATAAATGACACATAATATTTGTATCCATAATCAGCATTTATGGGTGCAAGAACCCACAAGTCAATAGCAACAAAATCAAATGATTTAGAAAATGTGGTAAAAGAGTCATTAAATGGTAATTTGTGATGTTTATCCATCTTGCAATAAGTACAGACATATGGAGTGGTAATATCATCATATGCAATATTGTTTTTATTTATAATATTTTTAACTACATTTACACTTGGGTGTATTAGCTTATAATGCCACAAATCAAAAATGTTTTTACTGTGATTATTTTGCAGTATCACAGTAGAATAGCATGATTTCTCTCTAGCGGTTATCTTTTACTCAAAGATTTATCTTGTAAAGTCCATTGTCAATATATTACCCTGCAAGAGAATATCATTCATTAGTATGTCTTTAATTAAGCAATATTTACGATAAAATACGAAGTACACATTTTTATCCTTTGCAAACTGTGACACACTCATCAAATTTTTCTTAATTTTGGGCACTCTTAGTAAATTTTGTAGAAAAAGATTCCTTTTTCCCTTTATTACAACATTATCAGTATGAGAAATTGAAATACACTTACTATC
The DNA here is from genome assembly GCA_030737875.1 of Allium sativum. Classification (NCBI taxonomy): domain Eukaryota; kingdom Viridiplantae; phylum Streptophyta; class Magnoliopsida; order Asparagales; family Amaryllidaceae; genus Allium; species Allium sativum. The sequence continues at coordinate 658,332,123 of CM060909.1, read as the reverse complement.
TCTTATGCTTTTTGACTGTTAACCTCTCTACTCTTTATTCCCTAGATTGAGATTGTCAAGATTGCTTGTCATATGATTAATATCCCCTGAATCTGGATACCAATTGTCATCTTGAATGTGTTCAGCTTTAGCAATTTCATTCTGATTCTTGTTGCTATCTGTACTTGTAGAATTGTCATGTTGATTTTGTGCCAAGTTTGCATTTCGGTTATTGCTTTTCTGACTATTATCACCTTGATTTGGCACAAAACTTGAGTTATATCTAAAGTAGCACTTGAAGGAAGTATGTCCAATTCTTTCACATATTTGGCATTTGGGCCTGTTATTAGGGTTTGATTTACCCCTTCCCCTTCCTCTGCCATTAAAACCACCTCTTTGACCAGATGAGTTACCTCTGTTGCCTTGACTTTTGACATTTACAGCGTAATTGAGTGAGTATTCATTCTCAGAGGTTTTCTTGTTTTATATTCTTGCATCATGTGATGGTAGAATAGAACTGACTTCATCCAGCGGTGGTGTTACTCTTTGAGTTGTTATAACAACCACTACTACCTCATATTCATCCCTCAAACCATTAGTAGTGAGGGAACCTATTCAGATTCTTCAATTTTACTACCTGCTGCATGAAGCATGTCACATATGTTCTTTACTTTTGCAATATATTCCCTCAAACCCATTATTTCTTTATTACAGTTTTGCAGTTGTCTCTTGTAAAATAATGCTTTAGCTACTGATGTTGGAAATGTTTTATTTTTGTTATGAATTTATTTAAAAAATTAATTGCATTACCAAAAATTTATTACTGAGCAATTAATACAATAGAGCCACTGAAAATTACAACGATAATATATTTACATATATTGTGATGCAATTAATGCAATAGAATCGTCGAAAAAAAACGGAAATATATTTACATATATGTAAATATTAATGAGCCATTATTGATTGTACAGTAACAGTTATATATGCATTTGACCTTTATGGAGCTGTTACAAAAGAATAAATATATGGTATTTAATCCTGCAATGAATGATAATCAATTAAGATTGATTATCATTTATCTGTTTTGAAACATGCAAATGTACATGTTAAATTGTAACATTTTTGTACGTTCCTCTGATTTAATAAAGGTATTAATTATGTCCAATTTTCTCCCACTAAGATGTTACTCTTTATTTTTTCTATATAATGAATAAGATAGAAAAAGAAATATACAGAACATTCTTCTTTTTGCTCTCTTTCTTAAAACTCTCTTGTCTTCATTGATTTATATTACTAGTATAACCGCATAACGGTGGATAAACCGACTTTGTAATACTATATAACTGACAAAAAAATTATTTTGTTACAGTTTTTTTAATTGTTTGAAACTACATACGAATTACAGTATATGTAAAACATGTTTTTTAATTGTTTGAAACTACATACGAATTACAATATATTTAGTTAAGTCGATTAGATTTGAACTCTGAAATTTAAATAGAATAAAATGTTTTCGAAACTTTTTTTTTGAAGATACAAATAATATTAAAATTATGCTTTATGACAAATCAACACTTGAACTAATTGCCTAATTTTCATAAATCAAACATTTACCTCATGACTAATTTCATGTTTCCAAAACCAATACACCGTATAATAAAGAAATCAAATTTTAATTTATATATATGGTAAAAAAGACGGCAAAAACTGAATTATATAGTTATTATTGCAGGTTTTTCAATGAGCATTATTGAATCAAATTGCAGTTTTTTTGAAGATACCATTAATATCAGTTGATTGTATAAAGTGCATTTAATTTTCTTAATATGTACACATGAAACATACCTTTTTAGTACCAACACTTGAACTAATTGCCTAATTCCATAAATCAAACATTTACCTCATGGCCAACTTCATGTTTCCAAAACCAATACACCGTATAATAAAGAAATCAAATTTTAATTTATATATATGGTAAAAAAGACGGCAAAAACTGAATTATATAGTTATTGTTGCAGGTTTTTTAAATGAGCATTAATGAATCAAATTGTATAAAGTGCATTTAATTTTCTATGTACGCATGAAACATACGTTCACATGAAACATACCTTTTTAATCGAGGAGGGCAAATAAGGCAAGGCAAGGCTTCAGACGGACACAAGTTTTTGTTTATGCGGTAGAATTAAGAAAAACCGACAAAGTCGGTTTGATAATGCAAAAGAGCAGTAAACTTTTTAACTGGAGTGCAAATCAAGCTTAATTCGTTGTGCAAGCGAATTGATATTAAAGAAGAGGGATGTTTTATCCTAGAGGCGGCGGTGAAAGGTACGAACTGGTTTGCACCATTGAGCAGATCGCCGAAACGCCTTCAATTTGTTGGAAAACTAATGGCTGAGTCACGTACTAAGTCTATTCTGAATTACTATAAACTGCGTGGCATTATACATGGAAGAACTGCACTTTATTCACCTAAAATGAACGGTAAAGCTGAAAGAAAAAATAGGACCTTTACCGAATTAGTAGTTGCCATTTTATTATATTCTAGTGCAGCAAAACATTGGTGGAGGGATATTTTATTAACCGTATGCTATGTGTAGAATCCCTAAATCAAAAAGTAAAATTTCACCTTTTGAAATTTTGAAAAATTACAAACCCAATGTGTGTCCTATTTTAGAACTTGGGGATGCTTGACAAATGTTTGTATTTCGGACCCTAAGAGATTAAAATTAGCAAGTAGAGCATATGAATGTGTATTTATTGGTTATGCAATTGATAGCAAAGCATACAGATTTTATAACATAAATACGCATAATATAATTGAATCAAGTGATGCTAGTTTTTATGAAACAAAATTTCCTTTTAAATTAAGGAATAGTGGGGGCACATCAAGTAATTTATTACCTGTAGAACAGAACCTAATGAACATTCTGAAAATGAATGTAGAATAAGTAAAAGAGCAAAAACCACAAAAGATTTTGGTTCAAACTTTTGTGCTTTCACTAAAGAAGAGGATCCCTTAAACCTCCAAGAGGCCTTATCTTCACTCGATGCCGATTTTTCGCAAGAGGCTATAAATAAATGAGATGGATTCTTTAGAATCCAATAAGACTTGGTACTTAGTTGATTTACCACCTGGTTGTAAAGCTATAGGTTGTAAATGGGTACTTAAAAGAAAAATTAAAACCTGATGGCACTGTTGATAGTTATAAAGCACAATTAGTAGCTTAAGATTTTAAGCAAAGAGAAAATGAAGGTGACAAATACATTTACTATAAATCAGAAAATGACATTTGCACTATCATATGTTAGAATGTGGATGATTTATTATTTTTGGATCAAACATTCACGCCATAAACACAATCAAATCTTTATTAAGTGCCAATTTTGATATGAAAGATCTATGTGAGCGAGTGCAATCCTTGGTATTAAAATTGCTAGGTCAGAAAAGAGGCTTTCTTTGGATCAATCTCATTACATTGAGAAGATACTAAAGATACATAACTACTTAGACTGTAAACCTGCATGTACACCATATGATCCTAGTGTAAAGTTATTTAAGAACACTGGTGAATGTGTAAGACAGTATGATTACGCGAGCATCATTGGTAGCCTATGGTATGCCACTAATTGTACTAGACCCGACATTGCCTATGTCGTGGGATTATTGTGCAGGTTTACCAGTAAACCCAGTATAGATCATTGACATGTTATTGAAAGGGTCATGTGATACCTTAAACAAACTATGAACCTTGGATTACATTATGAAAAGTTTCCAGCTGTACTTAAAAAGAATTCTGATGCAGACTGAAATACTTTATCTGATGAATCTAAAGCGACTAGTGGCTATATATTTAGCATCGCTGGAGGAGTTGTCTTTTGGAAACCCAAGATACAGACTATTTGACTTAGTCAACTATAGAAACTGAGATAATAGCACTAGCCACAGCTAGTGAAGAAGCAGAGAACTAAAGAAATCTACTAGTTAAGATCTCCATATGGAAAAACTGACACCAGTGGTGTAATATATTGCGATAGTTCAGCGGCTATTGCAAAAAGTACAGAACCGTTATTACAACAGTAGAAGACGACAGTCGTAAGCACAATACTGTAAGAAAAAAATCACATAAGTAGTGATGACAATTTGACGACAATTGAAAAAAAGGAAAGAACCGATATTACAACGGTAAGAAATGACAGTCGTATGCACAGTATTGTTAGAGAACATCATACGTGAAGTGATGATAATTTGGCAGATCCTTTGATGAAAGGACTGACCAGAAAGAAAGTCTTTAATTGATTCTAAAAGAATGAGACTATTGCCCTGATATTGAGAAATCACACACAATGGTAACCCGACCTAAATGACTGGAGATCCTAAGAACTAGGTTCAATAGGTTAAAACAAGTTGTGTTGTGATAGTAGATGAACATGCTAAATTTATATATTAAAAAGCATGTATTCTTGAAGTGATTAGAGGGTGGGTTAATAGAAACTCTTAATGAGATATATACTCTATTTGGAGTGGAGTACCTACCTTCAGGAGTACTCTTGATAGACTCACCTATGTGAATGTGGAAATGTGGTCATTTCCTATGGAGTTTTGGGCAAGATTCCTAAAGCATTCACTAAACTAAGATAGACGTGCATGACCATTAACGCACGGGCTTATTTGATTGCACTGTAGAAAAGTTTGTGTGTAGTTTGATGTCAGAAATAGAGTTCAAGATCACGTGTTAGTCTAGTAAAAACTGAATCTTATTCACTATGTAAAGGTTCAAGTCGGATGACAGCTTTGTTTATGCACAATCTTATATTTTTTTATAAATTGCTCGAAAAATATTTTAAAAAAAAATTCAAGTGGGTGATTGTTGGAAATGTTTTATTTTCGTTATGAATATATTTAAAAAATTAATTGCGTTACCAAAAAATTATTATTGAGCAATTAATACAATAGAGTCGTTGAAAGTTACAACGGTAATATATTTACATATATTGTGATGCAATTAATGTAATAGAACAAATGAATAAAAAAACAAAAATATATTTACATATATGTAAATAGTAATGAGCCATTATTGATTGAACAGTAACGGTTATATATGCATTTGACCTTTATGGAGCTGTTACAAAAGAATAAATGTATGGTATTTAATCTTGCAATGAATGATAATCAATTAAGATTGATTATCATTTATCTCTTTTAAAACATGCAAATGTACATGTTAAATTGTAACATTTTTGTACGTTACTCTGATTTAATAATGGTATTAATTATGTCTAATTTTTCCCCTACTAAGATGTTACTCTTTATTTTTCCTATATAAAGATTAAGATAGAAAAAGCAATATATAGAACATTCTTCATTTTGCTCTCTTTCTTAAAACTCTCTTGTCTTCATTGTTTTATATTATAATACAAAAGAGCAGTAAACTTCTTAACTGGAGTGCAAATCAAGCTTAATTCGTTGTGCAAGCGAATTGATATTAAAGAAGAAGGCTGTTTTATCCTAGAGGCAGCGGCGAAAGTTATGAATTGCTTTGCACCATTGAGCAGATCGACGAAATGTCTTCAAGAGAGCGACTTAGTACGTGACTCAACTATTAGTTTTCCAACAGCTGATTGAGAATTGAATGTTCTCTCTACAGTTGACCATATATCATTGGCAGTTTGGCATTCAATGACTTGAGACAATAGATTTGGGCTTATTAAGGAAAGTAGCCAGGCACTTAACAGTCTTTCTTCCCTATGGTACTGATAATATGCTTCATTGCTAATGACTTTATAGTGTTCTTTATCAATGATAAACTTTGAGGGTATTGGCAGTGTTCCAAGAATGTAGCCTTCGAGTCCGTAGCCTTGAATGGTGGTTTCAACCTGAAGCTTCCATAACATGTAATTGTTCTCGTCCAATCGAACAGTGATTAGTTGGCTTTGAGAGTTAACAATAGTCTTGATCAATTGCTCTGCTGCTTGATTATCAGTGGATGTTACAGAACTTCCTTCTGAAGTAGTTGCATGACTCATGAGGGAGAAGATCAAAGAAAACAGGTACGAAAACTGTAACTGAAACTTTGAATAGAGAATTTACAGAAATCTGCTGCAGTCTTGAACTTCAAGGTGATGAAATTTTTCTTATTTCAGTTTTGAAATAAGAAATCTAATTGTTTTTCTTGATTGTGGCAATTTCTTGAAGTTCTTGATCGGTTTTAGCACTGCAGTTTCGTTTTCCTGTAATATCTGTTGTATATTGTTGGTGCAGCCTTCAAATGATGGCATGACACTCCAATATACACAGATAAATTGCATTCAAATGACGAGATCTAATCTCAGATGATGCAATGAATCAAAATGATGAGATTTCTTTGATGGATTCAATATATTTGATTAATCTTTGCAGTGTTGCTCGAAGAGCTCTGATACCATGTTAAAATTTGAAGAAGATGATTGGATTGATTGCAGAAATGTTATGAAATTGGTAAAAGATGTTGCGGAAATATTATTGATGATTGAATGAATTGTTACAACGTGTATTACATTGTATTTATAGATAGCTATGGACTAGATATAGTAAATGGGCTGTACAACTGAAGCTCATACGTAAGTCCATATGACAATGTAATAAAAGAAACTCATATACATAACTTTATCTCTACATCATTTATCATTTATTGTATCGGCTGCCTCTATTTCTTATTTGTCTCAGTGTAAGCTAAAATTAGGATTTTACATAAAAAATAGTTTCTTAAAAGAACCACAGTAAGTTAACCATTCATAATGCATGACAGTGACCATAAGTAATCCAGCTAATGTCTTTTGCTTAAAAGAACAACATACCTTGGAGGCTTGGATTGCAATAAATCTACATATGGAGTGAAAACTTCCTTGTTTTTTTAATTGGCTTTATGCTCCGAACCATAATTCTTGGACCATACAGTCATAGACTCATATGGACTCATAGACAACTACACAGTGATGCAATATAACATAGATAAGAACAACCAAACTGGACCATAGAGTCATAGACCCGAACTTCTCACTGCTTAAAAAATAAAAAATAAAAATCAGAAGTAAAATAATAATAATAATAGAAGCAAGGATACTGGCAGTTAACCATGCATGATGCATGATGTTAACCACAAAAATTCAGTCAGGTTCGTTTGCCCAACATACATTAGGTTGCAATAAATCTGTGTATGCAATGCAAACTTCCTCAATTTTCTTACTTGGCTTCATGCTGTGAACCACAATCCTTGGATCATCCAGGAAAGAAACTGCAATGACTGCGAACATATATGAAATATTCCAAATGTTATTTGCTGCAGATAAATATAATACTCAATAACATATGGGATGACTACGAATGCTTTGTGTTAATTTGCTTTCACTTTTTTACCTACCTTTTCCACTGTAGCCAACACAAAACGCGTATCATCACTATATTAAACGTTTTTACGTACAAATATATAAATTGTAAGAGCATTCCCAGCAGAGTAGAGGGGAGGTGAAATGGGGAGGAAAGTGGAGTCGACGCTCTCCAGCAGTGGCGCGACGAGGGTGGGGAGCAGTTTGAAATGGCGACGCTCGCCATTTCAGAAATTTGAGCGTCGAGACCTAAACGGTTTCAAGAAAACCGAATAAGCCCTAAACGGTTTTCATAAAACCGTTTAAGCTCTAAACGGTTTTATGAAAACCGTTTAGGGGTTAATTTCGGTTTTTAAATACCCTTTGGTTTTATACGGTTATGTGAGAACCGTATAAAACATTGTTTTTTTTTTTTTTTTAAGATAATACGCTTTTTGATGTGTTAATTTAATATGTGTGAATTAATTTTTAAATTTATGTAAATATAAGTTTTCAAATTAATTTAGAACATGGGTTTCAATATAAATTACTTAAAACTAGTAAATTTTTTTTAATAACCCACAAAACAATACACCCAACATAGAAAATTAAAACTAGGATACAACAAGGCAGAAATAACAGCATAGAAAAAACAAAATTACAACCAACTTAGAAAACTAAAGCTAGGATACAACACACTCGAAATAGCAACATAGACTGTGTCTACATCTCGGAACTTCCTTCTTCTCCTTGATATCGTTTCTGCTGAGCCCTCAATATACGGTCTGTTTTTGCTAAAGCATACTGAAGAGCCTGTCCGGTCAAATGCGATATATCCCTTAATAGAAACACATCATCTTCTTTTTCCTTCAAACGTCTTTCACGTTTTTCTTTGTAAGCAGTTCTTTGTATGAGAGCTGTAGTTCTAGCGGCATCTTGCTGCAGTTGCATCTCCATTATCTGCAGCTTCTTATCTTTACGCTTTTCACGGTCTTCGTTGTTGGAGACGGATGCGAGTGATATATTACTTAACAACGAAGTTAGTTTATCACTAGACGATGCTAAATCTTTTGTTTCCTTATTTCTCAGCAGTGCTCTTTTGCTTGATTTTATTCCTTCTGGCCTTGTTTCAACCCCACCATACATCATTCCCGAATTTGGAGTCACAGGTGTACTGTTATTCCCATCCTCGTCTGTAGCTATAGGAGCTTCAACTGTATTTCCCGGGGATGAATCCACCGAAAGTCTAGAAGCTACATTTCTTAAGTTAGATTCTTCGGTGTCCACAAGATATACATCATCCATTTCGCATAGATTGGCCCAACGTGGACAAAAAGAAAGAATTTCCAATGCTGCATGAGCAATGAATTCAGTTTTACATGTGTCACGATATATGGTATCATAATCGTCCTTCAGATCTCTGAATGTTTGACCGCTTCTAAGCGAATCCCCCCTTAATGCTTTTATCCCTTTGTACTTGGTACACATATTATTCAAATTATACCATGCAGTCTTCGTGCTCTCAATTGATCTTCGTGTCACGCATTCAGGATCTCCGTTGTATAAATCGTTAACCCTCTGGTAGAAAAACTTACCACCAGAACGACTTTCAGCAACAACAGACGCGTTTACCCATGCATTAGCTAACACTGTATAATCAGCTGCTTTCCATATTTTACCAGTAGCTACAGTTTTTTCCATGCTACTTTGAACGAGAGTTTCTTTTGTTTTTCGCTTGGTGTAAGACCGTTTGGCCTTGGCTTTCTCCGGTACATGGGCCGGAGCAAACATCTGTTGGTGTACGTTTTGATTATGAAGTTGGCCGTACATGGTACTGTACTGCTGGGTGAGGTTCATATGGTGGAGATATTGACTTTGTTCTGGAGATAGGAATGGGGATGGAATCATTGAGGGGTTGTCGGCTTGAGATAATAAATTAGTAAAATTACCAATGTTATCATCGGTATAGCCAGAGAAATTGTTGTTGTTGGGATCAGCCATTGTTGTTTGCTTAGAAGTGGATTTGTTTGTGAGTATAAGGAAAACAACCATACCTCCGTATTTATAAAGTAAAGGATGCGAGTATAAGGAAAACATGGTAAGTTTACTTGCTCTGACCCTGTAATGTTGTATAACCAAACAAACTTTAATGATTCCCTTGAATGGTGTGATGCTTTACTTTACTTTACTTTACTTTACTTTGCTTTACTTTAACTTTTCTTTACTTTATTTTACTTTACTTTGCTTTAACTTTGCTCTACCTATATTAAACGTTTGAATTGTAGTTTAACCACAAACTTCGAAATGGCAAACGAAAACTGGACTGCTTCAGACTACGTTGTTTTGATTAAGGCGTACATCCGAAAAATGCATGCCAAAACCACAGATCATGTGAAGCAACTGCTTCGAGTATCATTGTCGCTTTAGGGTAATGTCCAATAAACTGGCCGTGCCATGCTGTAGGACAGTTTTTCCATTCCCAATGCATGCAGTCTAGACTGCCTAACATGCCGGGAAATCCTCTTTTGGCTCCTAGCCTTTTCAATTTGTTGACATCGCTTTGCGTCGGAGCACGTAGATACTCCTCACCGTACATTTCAATTATGGCTACACAGAACCTTTCAAGGCTTAAGGTAATAGTACTTTCACCCATTCGGACAACCTCATCAAACGCATCTGGAGCTATTCCATAAGCTATTACACGTAATGCGCCTATAATTTTTGGTACGGCGAACATCCTAAGGTACCCGCACTATTACGTTTTTGAACAAAATAATTATCGTGTTCAACAACTCCATTGAAAATGCGCATAAACATATTCTTGCTCATACGAAAACGACGTCTGAAGTCTTCAGGACCATATGTACAAGGGGTGTTGAAATAATCTCTAAGTAATCTTGTAGTACCTCCTTTATGATCCCGCATCTTCCGTTTGTCTACACGACCGTACGTGCTGCCTCCTCGATTACCCCGAGATGAACTTTCAGCTAAGAAATGTTGGTTAATCTTTAATTGTTGCACGACAACAGCTTGCATCATAACCAGTAAATTATCGCCATCGGTCGAGCTATCTGAAGAAAACTGCAGAAATTTTGTATGCTTCCACTTTTCATCGCCTTCATCGGAATCAGAATCAGTATAATCCAGATTAGTGTCGCTAGAGTTTATTGATTCTTCGATTTGCGCATCTGATTCGTAAACAGAATCGTCGTTGTGGACATTATGAGACATTTTTGGTGTTGTGAAGCTTAAATGTGCACACCTGAAGTGGTTTTATAGCTTCTTCAACCCGTAATTGCAACGGCTATATAAAGAATAATGTATTAAAGTATATTCAATAACGACTATAAATTGCAACGGCTCTAAATTTGAAATGTATTTTACTGTATACCAACGGTTATTTATTTAAACTTTATTTTAATATTCAATTTTATAGCCGTTAACTACGTTTTGGCCGTTCGACCAAATTCTAGAAAAAAAAAATTCAAATGGTTTTCAGAAAACCATTTTTTGGTTAAACGGTTTTCAGAAAACCGTTTAACCCATAAACGGTTTTCTGAAAACCGTTTACGGTAAAATTGTCAAATAAAAAAAAGAACAGAGCGTCCCCCCACCGACTGCTGGATGGGTGGGGGGGGGGGGGATTCACGCTCTAAATTGAGCATCCACGCTCAATTAAGCATCCACTGCTAGGAATGCTTTAAAACGAAAGCAAGATAGCCAACCTAAATTTGATTACACGACAGTAATCATAATAAGATCTAGCTTTTTTGCATTAGTGAAACAGAATAGGAAAAAATTCTAAGGAAGAGGACTAATCGGATTCTACTATTTACATCTACCAAGCCAGGACTTAAATTTGTCATGGATTAGCACTCTGGATCGACTAAGTGTTGAATGACAAAGAGTCCATTGTTTTGTCAACAAAACCTGGAAAATATGTGACCGCTCTGTACCTTAACCATCCACCTACCAATAATTTTATCAATTTACTTAAGAGCACAAACATTATTCTGCTGCCCCCTCCGCCACCACCAGCGCTGCTGCCCTAGGTGATGGCCTCGATCGCCTATGCCTTAGGCCGGGCCTGGGTCTACTTCACTATAAATTGGAGTTGACCACATGCCATATTAATTATTATCAATATGTCAGGATGTTGCACATTGTCTGTAAAACTCGTGTTCTTCATTCACTTATAGTGGAGTCCCTTAATATCTTACAACAGTAACAGTTCATATCATAAAACATATCAGTCTATACATTTTAATGTGTATATAGAAGTATTTATAGCTAATTTTGTGCATTTGGAGAAATAAATATGTACACCTTAAAGTAGTTCTCCCAAATCGACTAGATTAAGGTGAGGTGCAAACTCTTGACAATATCATTAGGATGTTGGTCACATTCTTTCATTTTCTTTATTATATCAGTAGTCGTCTGAAAATTGCTGGAGTTGTGTTCATATACATCAGTCAACTGAAGTACTTCTAGGAAATACCTAAAAGCAAATTGTCATTAATGGATATTGTTGAAATTTGATGATATGATATTCCATATATTAATAGATTTCAGAGATATTTAAATTAAAGTGGGATTATGTCACAAATACATTGTCTTATTTATGTATTTAATGGATTTGATAGAGTAATTTATTGCCTCTTTTATTGCATAAAAGAAAGTAACAAATTATCTACATGGGAAAGATCTTTTAAAGGGTGAAAGTAATCAAATACTTATAGATGAAGATATGTTCTCAATACTAATATAAATAGGCATCATATGGCTCATTGTATGTGCAAGGGGAAAAGGTTATTTTCTTTTTGATTGGGATTGAGATATATTATCAATTTTTTAAGCTTTCTCTTGTAATCATTTGGTGAATTAATAAAGATTTTGTTTGGAGAAATTTATTTGTCATTTTTTCTTCTTCACTTCTTATCTCTTCTAAAATCTAATTGTGTAGAGATCCTAAACATTTTCCTAACAGATTGGTATCGGAGCCTACTACACAATTTTTTTTGAAGAGAGTTTGAATATGGAGAGAATAATTGTTGAAAAGCTTAATGAGAGAAATTGGGGATTATGGAAGGCGAAGATGGAAGATTTTCTCTATCTTAATGATCTTCACCAACCACTGGAGAACAATGGGGAAAAAGCCAACAATTTATTTGGAGCGAAATGGGAGACATTAGATAGGAAGGCTACTGCGTCTATTCGGTGTTTTTTTGGATAATTTAGTGTTTCATATTGTTGCTAATGAAACATCTGCTTATGCAATATGGAAGAAATTGTAAGGAGTTTATGCCAAGAACTCTGCAACAAACAAGGCTTTCTTATGAGAAGATTGGTGAATCTGAAGCTTAAGGAAGGTGAATCAATTGGAGAACATCTTAATTATTTTCAGGCAATTGTGAATCAATTGGCCGCCGTGAATTTCAAGGTGGATGATGAGACACAAGCTTTGATGTTAATGAGTTCATTACCAAAGAGTTGGGAAACGCTTGTTGTTGCATTGAATAACTCAAATTTGGATGGAATCATTTCAATGGGTTCCGTGATTAGCAGCTTAATCAATGAGAAGATGCGGAGGGCAAATCTTATGGAAGGAAATGACAAGGAGGCAACAAAAAATAGAACTTCAATTGAAGAGGCCTATCTTACAAAAAGGGTTACTCATCGAAACATGGAAAGACAATCAAATAGACCAAATATGAAAAAGGAATTTAGTTACTATTATTGTGAGAAACCTGGTCATCAGCTGAGATTTTGCAATAAGCTTAAAAGGGACAAAGAGAAGCTGAAGGCTTTAGAAGAAGAGCCAGATGAACAAAATAATATTAGCAATGATGAGGTAAATTTTGATGAGGGAATTGAGAGCGATGTTTTTTGTGTTAATAAAGGCAAAAACAAAAGTTGGGTCCTTGACTCTGGAGCGTGCTTCCACATATGCAATCAAAAGAATGCATTCATTGAATATAAAGAGCAAGATGATAATGTGGAATCCGCCCATGGCGAAAAGTTGTGTATTAAAGGGATAGGTTCTGTTAGATTGAAGATACATGATGGAAGGGCGATGAAACTCACAGAAGTCAGGTATATTCCAGAAATTACAAAAAAATATTGTATCTGTAGGACAATTAGAAGTAAAAAAGTGCAACTTTTCAACACGAGGTGGAGTAACAAGGATTTGGAAAGGTAACAGGGAGGTGTTGCGCGCTAAAAGAGATAGCAACAACATTTATAAAATACTTGGAAAGACGTTGGAGAACGAGGAAAGTTCTTATTTTATGGATGAAGGGAGAAATTTATCTGAATTAAGGCAGAGCCAGCAACGCAAAACCACAAACACCGCATGGAGGCCATTGTGGAATTACCATAGATTCTGATTTATTGGTGATATGCATGATCAATTAGGAGCATACATAATTAGGTTGTTTGGAAGTTAGTTATATTTGGAATGACAACATATTTTTGTAACATTGGAGATTGTTTGGAGGTTGAGGTTATAAAAGGAGCTTGGATGATATTTATGGAATATCGTATCAAGGTGGAGATTGTTGAAATTTGATGATATGAGATTCCATATATTAATTGATTTCAGAGATATTTAAATTAAAGTGGGATTATGTCACAAATACATTGCCTTATTTATGTATTTAATGGATTTGGTAGAGTAATTTTTTGTCTCTTTTATTGCATAAAAGAAAGTAACAAATTATCTACATGGGAAAGATCCTTTAAAGGGTGAAAGTAATCAAATGCTTATTAATGAAGATATGTTCTCAATACTAATATAAATAGGCATCATATGGCTCATTGTATGTGCAAGGGGAAAAGGTTATTTTCTTTTTGTTTGGGATTGAGATATCTTTTCAAATTTTTGAGGCTTTCTCTTGTAATCATTTGGTGAATTAATAAAGATTTTGTTTGGAGGAATTTGTTTGTCATTTTTTTCTTCACTTCTTATCTCTTCTAAAATCTAATTGTGTAGAGATCCTAAAAATTTTCCTAATAGATATTCACTGTACTTTTAGATAGATATGTTCAATTATGGACTTGTTGTTCATTATAAATAAATCATGTTAGGCAATTTAATGTGGTACTCAACTTACATTAGATTTAGCAGATTTAAAAAATTATAGAGACTTCGTTTTTTTAGATTTAATCTTAGTAGGTACAAAATGAGATATTGAGGAAATTAATTCAATTTCGGAAATTAACGTGTTGCTAGAAAACTAACCTAGTTCATAAACCTTTTCAGCTACTTTAGCAGCCATGTGAGTGGTTATTCGCTATAATGAGAAATGAGAAACAACTGAAAGCTCAGATATATTACCACTATGTATAAATGGGTATACTCTGTATAAAAGGGCCTGAGCCCTTAGCCCAGTTGTAATTTTATTTCTCATTTCTTACCGTTGCTTCCGCAACTTACATCAGCCTGTACACTTATGTATACAGGCAAACCCAATGTACAATCATTCAAGTTCTTCAATGCAAAATTACTCTCTGCATTCTTTTACAAATTATAGATTACATCAAATCTTTACATGGTATCAGAGCCATATAACGCCTAACAGCGACCGAGCTTCTGATCATCTGTAAACAGAAGTACTATTATGTATTTGATTCGTCAAAGTATTTCTTCATCACCCGAATCCTTCTCATCAAAGACATTGTTACATCTCATCATCTGAGAGTTGTGACTTGACATCTATAAAATTATGCCTCGCCATATCTTAAAATTAGGCTGCATCAACTTTACATCATCAAGTTTATTCAAGAAACCACAGATTTTATTGAAAACCGATCAAAAAATCAAGAAAAGCGTTTCAGCTGAAGAAAAGCGTCATACCAGAAGTTTTTCAGAAAATCATCAATTAAAAGAGGTTAAAAATCGTCATCAAAACCTCAAGGTTGCAGCAGTTTTCAGTTGAAAACGTTTTCAAGGAAATTCTCAATTCAAAGTAACAAAAAATCAGGGTGTCTTACCTTTTCTTGCCGCATAATTCTCACTATTTTTACCTTCATGGCTGGAGACAACAATTCGACTTCTGCAACTTCAAATCCATCTGCAAATCAAAATCAAGCAACATCAACAAATCTGAGTGCACCAAATGCAGAGACACTTGTCAAAACAGGTATCAATCCACAAACTCAATTGATTACAATTCATCTTGAAGAGAATAAGTACTTGCTATGGAAGCTACAAGTAGAAACTGCCATACAGGGCTACGGATTAGAGGGATACATTCTTGGAACTGTCGCAGTTCCCCCAAAATTCATAACTGATGCCAATAATAGAGTTGTGAGTAATGATGAGTTTATCAAATATCATAGATGTGCATGGTTGTTATCTTCTATAAGTGAAAAAATACTATCACAAGTTATAGGATGTAAAACTGCAAATGATATTTGGACATCTATAGAAAAATCTTTCAATACTCAATCTTCTGCAAAAATCATGTTCCATAGAAATCAGTTGCAAACTTTAAGAAAAGATAACTTGTATATGAGAGAATATTTGAATATTTGACAAATGTAAAGAGTACTTGTAATCATCTAGAAGCTGCAGGACAGAAATTTAGTGATTCAGAACATACTTTGGCTATTTTAAACGGTCTTGGGGAAGAGTATGAGGTTGTTGTGGTAGTCATCACATCACAGAAAGTTACCTGTTCAATGGAAGATGTGTATTCCATTCTACTTGCTCATGAAGCAAGAATTGAAATTAAAATGTCTCAATTAAATGAATTATCTGCAAATCTTGTTGAATCCAAAAACAAGAATCAAAACAGAGGTGAATCTTATAACCAAAGAGGTGGTTCCTCTAACGGAGGTAGAGGAATAGGAAAATGGAATAATGGTAACAATAGACCTAAGTGTCAAATATGTGAAAAAGTGGAACATACAGCAGTGAAGTGTTATTTCAGGTTCAACAATAACTATGTTGCTGGTGAAGATCAGAATAATCAAAGAAAGTCAAATCCTACAACAAATTTGGCACATGTGAAATCTGACAGTCAATGCAATAGCTCAAGAAACAGTCAAGCTGAAGACATAGGGGATGACAACTGGTATCCTGACTCAAGTGCTACAAACCACAACATCACTAATAATCTCAACAACCTTAATCTTGGTCAAAGAGAATACAAAGGTACGAATTCTCTACATATGGGTAATGGTGATGGTGTAAATATTACACATATTGGCTTTGGCAACCTAAAAGGTAAAAAGTAGTTATATCTCAATAATTTATTAATGGTTCCTCAAATAAAAAAGAATTTACTCAGTGTTTCACAATTTGCTAAAGACAATAATGTGTACTTTGAGCTTCATCCTTATCACTGCCTAGTTAAAGACCTTATGACAAATGAAACTACCTTGTAGGGTAAAACATGCAATGGACTATACAAATTCAATGTTTTCAACTCTGCAAGCAGTGATCAGAAGAACAATTTATGTCACCTATCTGAAATAAATGAAAACACTAGCATGTTTGTACTATGACATGTAAAACTAGGCCATGCTAATGTAAATATTGTTAAGAAAGTTCTAGCTGCTAATAACATTTCATGTGATAATGTTCCTACACCATATGTCTGTACTTACTGTCATATGGGTAAAAGTCGTAAGCTACCCTTCACTAATTCTCACACTACATACAATAAACCCCTTGAACTTGTTGCTGCTGACCTATGGGGTCCAGCACCAATAAAGTCTAATTATGGTTTCAATTACTATGTCTCTTTTGTTGATTCTTATACAAGATACACATGAATATATTTCTTGAAAAACAAATCTGAAACTAGCAGGGCAGTTATTAAGTTTATTAATCAAGCTGAAAAGCAAACAAGTGAAAATCTGAAAATTCTACATACAGATGGAGGTACAGAGTTTAAACCATTGAGTGAATACTTTCAAAAGAAGGGTATTATTCACAGGTTAAGTTGTCCTTATACTTCTGAACAAAATGGTTTGGTTGAAAGGAAACATAGACATATTGTTGAAAGTGGTCTCACTTTGTTAACACAAAGTCATTTAACTATGAAATTCTGGCCAGATGCTTTTAGCACTTATGTATATTTAATAAATAAACTACCAACAAATGTTTTAAATAACAATATTGAAGTATTATATAATGTTAAACCTGATTACAATAGGTTAAAAGTGTTTGGGTGTCTATGTTATCCTTATCTAAGACCTTATAATGCTCACAAGTTAAATTTCAGATCATCACCATGTACTTTTATTGGATACGCTAGTGATCAAAAAGGCTATAAATGCCTTGATGAAAAAGGTAAAATATTCATTAGTAGACATGTTGTGTTCAATGAGAAGGTGTTTCCATTTCACAGTTCAGAAATTACTACTACAAAAAAGGTATACAACGCAAAAAAATCAATTCCAGGGATACCTTTGCGTACTGACAGCTTAGGTGAAGCCTCTGGTGATGGTTGCTTAGACACGCATCAACATTCCATGCAGTCATCAAGCAATGAGTCATCTGAGCCATCCAATCAATCCAGTGGCAATCAGTCTCAATATGATAATCTGCCACAATACTCAGATTCTGAAAACAGAGGCAATCAGTTCAATGTTAGAAATAACAGCACTGAAAGGCATGAACAATAAATAGAGCAGCCACATACTGGCCACCTGATGATTACAAGGTCAAAAGGGGATTTTTCAAACCAAAATTTTACACTGCTGTGAGCAACTTTGGTGAACCAGTCAGTTATATGCAAACTTTCAATAATGAAAACTGGAAACAAGCCATGGATGATGAATATCAAGCATTGATCAGAAACAAAACCAGGACTCTTGTTAAGGTACCAAAAGATAAAAACATCATTGACAGCAAATGGACATACAAGATAAAGAAAAATGCAGATGGATCAATACACAGATACAAAGCCAGACTTGTAGCAAGAGGATTTACACAAGAGTATGGTTTTGATTTTGAAGAAACTTTCTCTCTAGTTGTTAAACCAACTACAATAAGAATAGTCCTTACTATAGCCTTTCATAACAACTGGAGAATACGACAACTAAATGTTAATAATGCATTTCTGAATGGTGATTTAAAAGAAGAAGTGTATATGAATCAGCTACAAGGATATTTGAAAGACAAAGAGCTTGTGTGCAAGCTAAACAAAGCAATTTATGGTCTCAAGAAGGCCCCTAGAGTCTGGTTTGATAAATTGAAACTTGTTTTGACAAAATTAAATTTTTAACCTACCAAATCAGATCACTCACTATTTGTTAAAATTACTAATGATATAACTATTTATGTTTTGATATACATTATGAATTGATTATCGTAGGAAACAGTGAAGCTGAAATAAGAAAGATTATTCAACTATTGGACAAGGAATTCTCTATCAAAGACTTGGGTGAACTCGACTCTTTCCTGGGCATGTCAAGAACATCTAAATCAGATCTGTTCCTAAGTCATAAGAAGTATATAAATGAAATTCTGGTTAAAGCTAATATGGATGCTGTTAATGCTTTGTCTACACCAATGATTACAAGCCATCAACCATCTAAACACAGGGGGGAAAACATAGATAATATTAAACAATACAGAAGTCTAGGTGGAGCATTACAATATGCTACCATCACTAGACCAGAAATTGCTTAATGTGTTAACAAGCTTTCACAATTTATGCAGAAGCCTAAAGAGGATCACTGGAAAGCTATGAAAAAAAGTGCTAAGATACTTAAAGGAAACAAATGATTATGGACTGCACTTCAAACATTGCAAGCAACTAAACATAATTGGATATAGTGATTTAGATTGGGCTACTGATCCAGACGACAGAAGATCAACATCAGGTTATTGCATTTATTCGGGAAACAATCCTATTTCCTGATGTGCTAAGAAACAGTCTACAGTTTCCAGATCTAGTACTGTAGCTGAATTTAGAAGCATTGCTAATGCAACTGTCAAAATTATGTGGGTACAGTCATTACTTAGTGAACTAAAATTACAGTGCAAAAGCCACTAATACTATGGTGTGACAATCTGAGTGTTGTTTCTCTATCATCAAATCCTATACTACACTCCAGAACTAAGAACGTGGAAATTGACTTATTGTAACACCCCACCTCCGTTAAGGTCACTCACAAAGGGAATGCCTTAACTTTGGTGGAGCATTTTAGTAAACAGAACAGAAACTTACAAGACAGATAGGATAGTACTTGAGAAATTTATAACTTTATTTTAACAGAAACCCAAATAAGCTTGGTTACATCCTTTCAAATCACAATATCAGAATTCAAGTACAAAATATCAGTCTTGTACAAAAGCCTTCAGAATGCATAGTTTAAAATCATAGTCCCCACAAAAGAAGACAAGCCATACATTATGCACTTCAAGCAGAAGGAATCCGGATCAAGCTAGAGTATTCCCTCCTTAGAAAACCTGGGGGGGGGGGGGGACGGAAGAAAAGGAGGCGAAACAACAAGGGTCAGACACAAAGTCTGGCAAGTCCAGTGACTTTCAGCATATGAACAGATAATAATAATAATGACATGAAAGCAAAACTGGATAAGAGATGGCACTAACATGAGCAACAGATATACTTAGGTTAGACAGCAGAAACATAATGATGTAGACTAAGCCATGCTTCTTATTCATATCTTACTTCTCTGCACTAATACTAGTATAACAAAATTAGGTGTCACCCTAATTTCTAAACAGAAACAGAAACGGGTACAGAATAATTTCCACAGAAGAGAATGCTAGTAATGGGCCTTTACCACCCCCAACTGAAACATACAGAAACAGAATGCTGATAATGGGTCTTTACCACCCGAGCAGAAACAGACAGAAATAGAGGCCTTTACCACCCGAACAGAAACAGTCAGATTAATCCCTACGAAAACATAATGTAGAATTAGGTGTACACTAGTAATTAGGCCTTTACCACCTGAACAGACGGTACCACGCAGAAATAGATGGGTATTGCCACCCAACAGAAACAGACGGTACCAACAGAAACAGACAGAACTTAGTGTACCCTAAAACCCAACCCCGAGCGATCGGTTCCCTAATACATAAATACCCTATGTCGGCCCCACAGTAGGGTGTATCACTCCCTAAAGTGACAACCAATTGACACAGACCTATTTACAGATGTCACAGCGTCTTACATCCTCAGAGGCAGACCGGGATCCATGCATGCACATGACCCGGTTGGAACGCACCATCAACACCCCTCGCCATTATCAGAATGAACCGCTTATAATTAGTTCAGTAAGCGTGCCCAGACCCTACCTACTGTTGGGTCAAAGTTTTGATACCAGAAAGGGTTACTGACTAATATGGGTCCCAAACAACAGATGACACAAGTAATTCCCCTCCTAACCTTGTGTCCCCAGACTAACAGATTTCAGATTAACTTGTTTACAGGTTCAGCCATACAGAATTCAGATCAACCAGTTCACATACAAGTTTTCAGACTAACGGATCAGATATACAGATTTAACAGACTTACCGATTAACCAGTTACAGATTAACAGACTTACAGATTTGTCTAACTTTGTAATTGGGCCTACAGATTCACGAAACAGATTTATTAAATTCATCAGTCTAGTGGGTTTAATCCTATCCGCCCAACACATTTTAGACATCATATTTATCTCAGATTTTCATTAATTAAATATTAATGCCCAGACCTCTCACATTAGACTGACAGTTTGCGGCTACTAGTTAGGCCGGTTGGTTCCGGGCAGATTTCCGCCGCAAACTGAGTCTAACCTCGGGTTTCAAGCACGTTATGACTAACTTCTCACATTAGAACCTATTGTTTGCGGCCACTGGATGTGCTGGGCGGTTCCGGGCAGAATTACGCCGCAAACTCATTCTAACCTCGAGTTAGCCATGTTTATCTTTGCGGCCAATTAATTAATAATTTACCATTTATGCCCACGCCTAATATACATGTCAATTATTCATAGCTAATTCAGATTATGTCAATAACAGACTGAATATATCAACTTAACAGACATAGCAGATAACAGATTTAGGCGACTTAACGGATTCAGCAGATTAAGCAAACTAGCAGATTTAGCAGATAACAGATTAGGCATCTCAATAGGTTTAGTTTAGCAGATTTCGCATTTTCAACAGACTTAGCAGATGACAGATTTAGCAGATGAACAGATCTAGCAGACTAGGCAGTAGAGCAGAACTAGCAGATTAAGCAATATAACAGAACTAGCAGATTGGCAATATAACAGAACTAGCAGATTAGGCAAATATAGCAGAACTAGCAAATTAGGCAAATATAACAGATTTAATCATTCCTTAAAGTTACACAAACATATCTTGCCTAATTATAAATCTTTCCTAAGTTCACATGCATAAATAATAGTCATGATTCACAATATGATCATATACCCCATATTTGCATTAAATTTACATAGCACAGATTATGGTCATAATTTACCATATATCATATGTTTCAGTTTTTATTAAACTTGCATAGTACAGAAGATCCATATATAAATTATACCAAATATAGCCATCGATTACTATGCATGTCATATATCCCAAAGATCCCTTACTTAGGTGTTTATTTACGTTAATAGATATCCTACTTTCATGTAAATCTTTTATACCTAAGCCATATTCTCTTTATCTCAAATCATATGTTCAATACAGTCTATATTTATGTCCAATTATGTGTCCTCAAATCATATGTTCAATACCCCTTTATGTTATAAATATAACATGTCCAATCATATGTCTCAGATTTATGTTCTAGCTACAGTCCATGTTCTTTCCTCAAATCAGTCACATATTGGTCATGCCCAATTTATGCATCATTCATTTTACTATCCCAAACATTTTAGCGTATGTTAATCTCTTATGAGATTGGCTCAGGCTCGTGGTAGCCTGGCTATAGAACAGAAAGCAGAAAGAAATACAGAATAAGGTAGATCTAAACAGAAAAGAACAGATATAATCTCAGATTCAGATTTACAATTCATGTCATAATCAGAATTAACGTTTATATCGGAAATTTACTGTACTTGCCTTGGTTGGATTAAACAAAGAACTTTAATTGTTGTAGAATCGTTGCAGAAGCTTTAATCTCTAATTTGAATTGAGTTGCTTAGGTTGATGTTGATTAGCTTCTAGTTTTGATTCCAGCAGAGTAGCGACGCCATTTTTATTTTTATTAGAACAGAGGTAGAGTAGAAGCAGAATAGAATGGTGTGTAGAGAAGGCTAGGTTTGGGGCTGTTTAAATAGGTTTAGGCAGATGAATCTGGACAGAAAACGAGACCAGATACGTAAGAATGCACCCAGGCCCAAAACCAGGTTCGAGGACCAGGTCGACCCCCAGGTCGACCTGCTCCGGGGGGGGGGGGGGTCGACTGCCCAGTCGACTCCCCAGTCGACCCCCCAGTCGACCTCGGTACTGGGGGGTCGACTACCCAGTCGACTCCCCAGTCGACCTAGGTCCTGGGCGGGAAATTTCCCACCCAGCCCGCTTCTGGGTTTGAATTCGAATTTCGAGCTGTTTTGAACTCTGAATATTTCTGAAACTTCGGAGGGTCATATCTCCCTCATACGGACTCCGATTCTTGCAAACTCAGACTCGTTTCCAAGCAGAATTCTGAGACGAACGCAATGGCGCAAACCGTTTCCCTTGATTCTTATTTTAAAAATTAATTATCCTCTTATTTGTTACTTATACGTTCACAGAAAATACGGGGTGTTACATTCTCACCTCCTTAAAGGATTTCGTCCTCGAAATCTTCAAGTTAAGAATAATGTGTCCTACCATCCAACATCCGTCTACTCAATCATCAATCAATGGCGTCCATTGTCCTTAGAAACTTCTAATGTTGTATGAGCATATGCAAAGGTGTGTGTGTATGTTCCTTATCTAATGCAATGATCAGGCGGTCCACTGATTCAGTTGACCTCCTTAATGCGAATTATGCCAGTGCCATGAGTCCAACATGTATGCAAATTTTCCTATTTGATACATATCATTTCTATGAGTGCACAACCATTCAGTCATATGCAACATCCATGTGCTGAGTCAATCATTTTGCATCCACAAAAATTTAAAATGCTCACACATCCATATGCAGTATGAGAGTGTTTTCGAGCCGATCTAGTGCCTAGTGTGTGTATATGCATCCACGAGCAACCACTAGCAACCACTTGCATCCACTTGCAACCATCAAACATAACATGTCTCAAACACATGTTTACACCCATTAGTTTCTACCTAAAGTTCGAAGATTCGATCGATAGGATACAGTCGAATGATGGAAGCGAGCACAGATAAAACGAAGACTTGGTTCCCATTAGACATTGGTTGAGAAAATAATTCCCTTAAGTATCAACCCCGAAGACCAAAATCAACATCAGATTGACACCTAGAGGATTACCCTCTTTAGACAATGTCAAAACTGGAATTCAGAATTATTCAGATATTTACAGACTACTAGTACAGATCAGGTTCCCTAATGATTCTTAGGAAGCTAAGCATGATAAAATCATATCCCACAAAAACTCAGAATGTATGCGTCATACTTGACGTCTAACACAGATATCCCTCAAACCCCAATCTATCATAAACAAATGAGTCATAACCCTTATAGGTTTGAGTCTACAACGGGATCAGAAACAATACTAGTATTAAAGTGCAGAGTATCGATTACAAAATCAGAATGCCATAATCAGAAAGAGTCTTAACTCCATAATCAGATAAAGAAATTAAACCTACTATAGGAATTTTCCTATTTCTATCCTAGCCACTAGCCTCAAGAGTGTTCGCCTGCCCTCCAGAAGTTGGTCCTGCCCTCTGCCCTTGCCCTCGTTTCTTTGGGCAGTCCCTGGTGAAGTGTCCCATCTCACCACAGTTGAAGCAAGCGCCCTTCCTCTTTCGGTAGTCCTTGTTCAGATGAGTCGAGCTCCCACAAGTAAAACACTTTTTCTCCTTCTTATCTTCAGACTTCTCATTCTTCTTTTGTGTTTCCTTTTTGGGCCATGCTTTCTTATTCTGTGGTTCTTCCTTCTTTGTCTCTTTCGGGCCCTTGTCTTCCTCGTGCAGTAGTGCCATTGTCCACCAATTTCTCGTAAGTCGCTCCCATGGGTACATGGGTCATGGCTAGGCTGTGTAGTGGCTCGTTAAATCCTTTATCAAAGCGGAGAGCCTTTCTATGCTGAGTGTTGACTAAATCCAGTCCGAACCTAGCCAGTTGGTTGAACTGGTTGACGTATTCCTTGACCGTCATACTTCCTTGCTTAAGAGATAAGAACTTTTCCAGTTGTAGACTTCGTTCAGCTTGCGAGAGGAATTTTGTCTCAAACCTTGTTCTGAAATCCATCCATGATTCAACTGGCCTCTCGGCGTTAGTGACTTCCTACCAATAGGAAGCTTCGTCTTTGAGCAGCCATACCGCCAACTGTACCTTCTGCCTATCGTCCACCTCGAAGATAACGAATAGATCCTCAGTTTCTTTGAGCCAGTTCCTCGCTTCTATGAATGATTCAGTTCCCTTGAAATCCTTTCCACCCATGGCCCTAAAATCTCTACAGATCTTTGAGAAAGCAATTGCACGAGGAGGGGGCGGAGGAGGGGGATCATTTGTTGGACCTGCGGCGGCGGTCCTAGCCTCAAGATATTGACGAAACCAACTGGGTACATGAACACCCTCTGGTATCTCAGATGCTTCAGACATGCTGAAACGAAAAAGGAAAGATTCAATACAAAAAGGACTGAAAGAAAGATATATGGCTCTTGGGGATCATGTTTTTCAAAATAAGCTTTATTTTTGAAAATACTTCCTTTCAAAACCTTTTTTTTTGAAAATAGTTTTCAAAAACTTTACCCAATCTGGTAACCTTCAGCTCTGATACCAAGTGTAACACCCCACCTCCGTTAAGGTCACTCACAAAGGGAATGCCTTAACTTTGGTGGAGCATTTTAGTAAAAAGAACAGAAACTTACAAGAAAGATAAGATAGTATTTGAGAAATTTATAACTTTATTTCAACAGAAACCGAAATAAGCTTGGTTACATCCTTTCAAATCACAATATCAGAATTCAAGTACAAAATATCAGTCTTGTACAAAAGCCTTCAGAATGCATAGTTTAAAATCATAGTCCCTACAGAAGAAGACAAGCCATACTTTAAGCACTTCAAGCAGAAGGAATCCAGATCAAGCTAGAGTATTCCCTCCTTAGAAAACCTAGGGAGGGGGGGGGGGGACGGAAGAAAAGGAGGCGAAACAACAAGGGTCAGACACAAAGTCTGGCAAGTCCAGTGACTTTCAGCATATGAACAGATAATAATAATGACATGAAAGCAAAACTGGATAAGAGATGGCAGTAACATGAGCAGCAGATATACTTAGGTTAGACAGCAGAAACAGAATAATGTAGATTAAGCCATGCTTCTTATTCATATCTTACTTCTCTGCACTAATACTAGTATAACAGAATTAGGTGTCACCCTAATTTCTAAACTGAAACAGAAACGGGTGCAGAATAATTTCCACAGAAGAGAATGCTAGTAATGGGCCTTTACCACCCCAACAGAAACAGACAGAAACAGAATGCTGATAATGGGCCTTTACCACCCGAACAGAAACAGACAGAAACAGAATATTAAAAATGGGCCTTTACCACCCGAACAGAAACAGTCAGATTAATCCCTACGGAAACAGAATGTAGAATTAGGTGTACACTAGTAATTAGGCCTTTACCACCTGAACAGACAGTACCACGCAGAAACAGACGGGTGTCGCCACCCAACAGAAACAGACGTTACCAACAGAAACAGACAGAACTTAGTGTACCCTAAAACCCAACCCCGAGCGATCGGCTCCCTAATACATAAATACCCTGTGTCGGCCCCACAGTAGGGTGTATCACTCCCTAAAGTGACAACCAATTGGCACAGACCTATTTACAGATGTCACAGCGTCTTACATCCTCAGAGGCAGACCGGGATCCAAGCACGCACATGACCCGGTTGGAACGCACCATCAACACCCCTCGCCATTATCAGAATGAACCGCTTATAATTAGTTCAGTAAGCGTGCCCGGACCCTACCTACTGTTGGGTCAAAGTTTTGATACCAGAAAGGGTTACTGACTAATATGGGTCCCAAATAACAGATGACACAAGTAATTCCCCTCCTAACCTTGTGTCCCCAGACTAACAGATTTCAGATTAACTTGTTTACAAGTTCAGACATACAGAATTCAGATCAACCAGTTCACATACAAGTTTTCAGACTAACGGATCAGATATACAGATTTAACAGACTTACCGATTAACCAGTTACAGATTAACAGACTTACAGATTTGTCTAACTTTGTAATTGGGCCTACAGATTCACGGAACAGATTTATTAAATTCATCAGTCTAGTGGGTTTAATCCTATCCGCCCAACACGTTTTAGACATCATATTTATCTCAGATTTTCATTAATTAAATATTAATGCCCAGACCTCTCACATTAGACTGACAGTTTGCGGCTACTGGTTAGGCCAGTTGGTTCCGGGTAGATTTCCGCCGCAAACTGAGTCTAACCTCGGGTTTCAAGCACGTTATGACTAACTTCTTACATTAGAACCTATTGTTTGCGGCCACTAGATGTGCCTGGCGGTTCCGGGCAGAATTACGCCGCAAACTCATTCTAACCTCGAGTTAGCCATGTTTATCTTTGCGGCTAATTAATTAATAATTTACCATTTATGCCCACGCCTAATATACATGTCAATTATTCATAGCTAATTCAGATTATGTCAATAACAGACAGAATATATCAACTTAACAGACATAGCAGATAATAGATTTAGGCGACTTAACGGATTCAGCAGATTAAGCAAACTAGCAGATAACAGATTAGGCATCTCAATAGGTTTAGTTTAGCAGATTTGGCATTTTCAACAGACTTAGCAGATGACAGATTTGGCAGATGAACAGATCTAGCAGACTAGGCAGTAGAGCAGAACTAGCAGATTAAGCAATATAACAAAACTAGCAGATTGGCAATATAACAGAACTAGCAGATTAGGCAAACATAGAAGAACTAGCAAATTAGGCAAATATAACAGATTTAATCATTCCTTAAAGTTTCACAAACATATCTTTCCTAATTATAAATCTATCCTAAGTTCACATGCATAAATAATAGTCATGATTCACAATATGATCATATACCCCATGTTTGCATTAAATTTACATAGCACAGATTATGGTCATAATTTACCATATATCATATGTTTCAATTTTTATTAAACTTGCATAGTACAGAAGATCCATATATAAATTATACCAAATATAGCCATCGATTACTATGCATGTCATATATCCCAAAGATCCCTTACTTAGGTGTTTATTTACGTTAATAGATATCCTACTTTCATGTAAATCTTTTATACCTAAGCCATATTCTCTTTATCTCAAATCATATGTTCAATACAGTCTATATTTATGTCCAATTATGTGTCCTCAAATCATATGTTCAATACCCCTTTATATTATAAATATAACATGTCCAGTCATATGTCTCAGATTTATGTTCTAGCTACAGTCCATGTTCTTTCCTCAAATCAATCACCTATTGGTCATGCCCAATTTATGCATCATTCATTTTACTATCCCAAACATTTTAGCGTATGTTAATCTCTTATGAGATTGGCTCAGGCTCGTGGTAGCCTGACTATAGAACAGAAAGCAGAAAGAAATACAAAATAAGGTAGATCTAAACAGAACAGAACATATATAATCTCAGATTCAGATTTACAATTCATGTCATAATCAGAATTAATGTTTATATCGGAAAATAACTGTACTTGCCTTGGTTGGATTTAAGAAAGAACTTTAATTATTGTAGAATCGTTGCAGAAGGTTTAATCTCTAATTTGAATTGAGTTGCTTAGGTTGAAGTTGATTAGCTTCTAGTTTTGATTCCAGCAGAGTAGCGACGCCATTTTTATTTTTATTAGAACAGAGGTAGAGTAGAAGCAGAATAGAATTGTGTGTAGATAAGGCAAGGTTTGGGGCTGTTTAAATAGGTTTAGGCAGATGAATCTAGATAGAAAACGAGACCGGATACGTAAGAATGCACCCAGGCCCAAAACCAGGTTCGGGGACCAGGTCGACTGCCCAGTCGACCTGGTCGGGGGGGGGGGGGGGGTCGACTGCCCAGTCGACCTGGGTACTGGGGGGTCGACTACCCAGTCGACTCCCCAGTCGACCTGGGTGGGAAATTTCCCGCCCAGCCCGCTTCTGGGTTTGAATTCGAATTTCGAGCTGTTTTGAACTCTGAATATTTCTGAAACTTCAGAGGGTCATATCTCCCTCATACGGACTCCGATTCTTGCAAACTCGGACTCGTTTCCAAGCAGAATTCTGAGACGAACGCAATGGCGCAACCCATTTCCCTTGATTCTTATTTTAAAAATTAATTATCCTCTGATTTGTTACTTATACGTTCACAGATAATACGGGGTGTTTCACCTATACTTTGTTCGTGAACAAGTAATCAAAGGGAAACTACAAATAAATCATGTTCCAGCAACACATCAAATAGTAGACATATTTATGAAGCCATTATTGATTAAGAAATTTACCAGACTTAGATCTAAACTCAATGTTGACAAAAGATCAGACCTTTATAAAGACATGAAGTATTCACGTTCAGATCTGAAGCCATCGACATCTGGAAACCCTATATGGGAAACAAAAGTTGCAGTAAAGCTCAAATCTGAAGGGAAAACAAACTACAGCAGCTCATCTTCATCTACTCAAAGAGCACAAAGACAACTAACTGTAGATCTGAAGCACAAAGCTAATCTCTCTCACGACACGCCATAGAAATCAAATCAAGCTTGAATCCTCGCCATCAATCATCTATTGAAGACAATCGAGGCTGATTCAAGTTGTTGCTGTGAAGTTTTTGCTAATTTCATTATCATGGCAGCTAAAGTTCGAAACCTTAGCTTTCATTTGTGGGGGAGTATAATGAGAAACGAGAAACAAATGAAAGCTCAGATATATTTCCACTATGTATAAATGGGTATACTCTGTATAAGTGGGCCTGAGCCCTTAGCCCAGTTGTAATTTTATTTCTCAGTTCTTATTATTGCTTCCACAACTTACATCAGCCTGTACACTTATATATATAGGCAAACCCAATGTACAATCATTCAAGTTATTCAATACAAAATTACTCTTTGCATTCTTTAACAAATTATATATTACATCTAATATTTACATTCCCCCAAGAGCATCTCCAACAATGTGAAAAAAATCCACCAGCGGTGAAAATCCCGCTTCAAAATCTTTCCTTGTGCTACAACAATTGCTATTCGAGCGTGGGGAAGGAGGTTAAACAGGGATTTTCCCCTTTTTTCTATGTGGCGGCACGTAGTCGGGAAACTGAATATCATTTATTCTCTACGCGGAGAAAAATGCATAAGAACCTAAAAACGGGGATTTGATTTTAAAAAAAATTATCACCAGTTGGAAAGTTTGTGATTCCCAGCGTTTTTTCATCCTCTACTCCTATAATATCTAGTGTGTTGAGGGAGATGTGATGTAGAAGAAGCAATTGCAATTTCGAATTAATATTCGAAACTCTGATGAATTCACAATAAACTTCAAATCACTGATGAAACGATACAAATCCGGTCACAAATGAAACCGATACTTCCTAATTCCATCGATCGAAGTCGATACCGGAAAGGTACTTAACTCTGTAGATCTCGATGAACTCGAGAGAAACATAAAACACAATTTATGTTGATCCGAAGATACCGAAAACATGATCACCAACACTCTGTTGATGCCAGAAAGATGATCTTCCAAGTCGTTGATCCACAAATGGATGCCGTAAGTGGGGATGGAGTAACAAAGCTCCCAATAACGGCGGTGCCAATATTTCAATTGCAAAATCAACTAACAATTACAAAGTACCCGACCCGCCTATTCATAGTGTTCAGAGGATGGGCCGACACTACAACACAGATAAACAATACTGAAACCAAATATAAATAGTTTGATACCGAAAGTAAAACAACAAACAACAACACCGAACTAAAAAATAAACGACACCGATACAAAACAAAAGTGTTAACCCGGGACCACTCTGCTTGAACGGGTACCGAAAGTAGGTAGAAGCTTATTCCAAAATCATAGAACGAAGGCCAAAAGTGTATACTCTTTGAGTTGAAGCCGAGGCTGAAAGATGCAAATAAACTTTATTATAGAAGCCGACAACAGAAATAGTAGAAACCCACAAAACAGGTAACTTCGATACTGATACCAAATCTGAGATAGCGATACCGATACCAAGGGACAAACATAAAATTAACATAGAACTTATTTGGTGTCGAGACAACTTCAACCTGAACATGAACACGATACCAACAATGCTATTAAGTCGATACTGATACCACTGTAGCCTGTGCTACATCATCCTCCCCTTAATCTAAATAATTCGGCCTCGAATTTAAAGCAGCCTCTTCCACCAATTCACTTTCGTAGTACGGTAGCAAATGTCTAACATTGAAAACATCAGAAGTGCGAATATGACTTGGTAATCTCAATCGATAAGCATTGGAGTTGATTTGTCAATAATCTCCAAGGGTCTGATCTTCCTGGAAGCCAACTTGTTGTATGTACCAGCAAGAAATCGTTCTTTAGTCAATATTACCCACACGAAGTCACCTTTCTGAATTTCAACATGTCGACGCTTTGAATTTGCATCTTGCTTGTACTTGTGATTGACTTCGACTAAGCGTTCCTTTATCATACGATGGAGCTCTTGTAAAATCGAGACAAGGTCAATGGTTTTTCCCTGCATTTCACCTTGTCATGGTAATGGAGTTAAATCCAAGGGTCTCTTTGGTACCACTGAGTACACAATTTTGAAATGGCTGAATCCAGTACTGCGATTGACATCATGATTATGCGCGAATTCAGCCTGACACAACTTGGAATCCCAGGTTTTCACGTTGTCACTAACAAGACTTTTCTCAACGATCTATTCACCACTTCGGTTTGTCCATCTGTTTGTGGACGATATGCGCTACTAAATTTCAAATCTGTACCCACCATCTTCCACAAACTCATCCAGAAATGACTTAAAAACCGAGTATCTCGATCGGACACAATCGAATCTGGTAATCCATGAAGGCGATATATTTTTTAAAAGAATAACTGAGCCACATTCACTGCATCTGCCGTTTTCTTGCAAGCAACGAAATGAACCATCTTCGAAAATCGATCAACGACTACATAAATGGAATCGTTGCCTCGTTGTGTTCTTGATAATCCAAAAACAAAATCCATGCTCACATCAACCCATGGTTGAGAAGAAACTGGCAATTGCATGTACAACCCCGCATTAGTTGTCGTCCCTTAGACACTTGACAAATGTGACATCTTTGCATAAACTTTTCAACTTCTTTACGCATTGATGGCAAATAATATGAATTCACAATCATCTGTAGTGTACTATCCCTACCTACATGGCCTTCACCATGAAGCTCTTTGATGATTTTCATTCATAGACTACAATCTGGAATGCACAACTGGTTCCCTTTGAAAAAAAAAACCTTTCACTGCTGAAAACTATGGCGTGTCCCCTTTTTTAACCCTTTCCAAAAAAATTGAAAAATAAGGATCTATGGCCCACAATTCCGAAAGCGAGTCAAATCCTAACACTTTAATTTTCATTGTGTTCAAAAGATTGTTCCTCCGACTTAATGCATCAGCTACTTTATTCGTAACTCCTTCCTTATGCTTCGCAACAAATGTGAACTGTTGCAGATAAGCAATCCATGATGCACATCTAGTTGCCACTTTGTCTTGACCCTGGAGATACTTTAGCGCTTCATGATCCATGTATAAAACGAATTCCATATGGAAAATATAATGTCTCCAATGATTGATAGCTTGGACCACAGCATAAAACTCAACATCATAAGTGTTGCATCTTATCTTTATCCATGATAATTTCTCACTGAAATAAGCAATAGGTATTTCATTCTGAATCAACACTCCTCCAAGTCCAACCTTGGAAGCATCAATATAAAGTTTGAATGGTAGACGGAAATCTGGAAGTACTAAGATAGGCGTTGAAGTCAACAAACTCTTAATATGCTCAAAAGCATTCTCTGCCTTCTCAGTCAAAACAAACTATTTTCCTTTCATGCAATTTGTCACGGGAGCCATAATGTTACTGAAATGTGGAATGATTCGCTTATAAAACGAAGCCAAATCATGAAAACTATGCACTTCTATAATTGTTTTTGGTTAATTGGATGTGACCAATCTCTGATTGTCATAACTTTACTCTGGTCAACCTGCAAACCTTCCTTGGAAACAACGTATCCCGAAAGTAGCATACTCGGAGTCATGAATGTACATTTCTTCGTCGCTGCATAAAATTGTTGTTGACGTAGGATGATCAAAACTGCTCGAAGATGTTGTAGATGCTCACTTGGACTAGCACGATATATGAGAATATCATCGAAGTAAACAACAACAAACTTCCCAATATAAGGCCTGAAAATCTGATTCATCACTCTCATGAAGGTACTTGGCGCGTTTGAAAACCCGAAAGGCATAACGAGCCATTCATATAATCCCTTGCGAGTCTTGAAAGCAGTTTTCCACTCATCACCTGGTCTGATTATTCTGATATGATGATATCCACTTTTCAAATCAATCTTGGAGAAAATAACTGATCCACTAATCTGATCCAGTAAACCATCAAGATGTGGAACTAGAAAACGATATCTCACTGTGATCTTATTAAGAGCTTGACTATCTGTGCACATTCTCCATGAACAAGACTTTTTATGGAATTAACAATGCGAGCATAACACAAAGATTAAGGCTATCTCGAACACGGCTTTGACTCAATAATTACTTCATTTGTCCCGCAACTCTTCGTATTCTCTAGGACTCATACGATAATGCGACATGTGTGGTAAAACAACACCTGGTTCCAAATCAATTTTATGTTGGATGTCTCGTAGTGGCGGTAAACCATTTGGCAGCTCTTTCAGAAACACATCTTCGAATTCACATAACAATGGCTTTACTGACTCGGAAATTTCATCATTTTTTATAGAATCAAATCCCACTAGCGGATACATCTTGCCACCATATGTCACCTTGTTCACAAAGTCTTTAAATGAAAGCAAACTGACAGTCTCTGGCTTCTTGTAAGATTTAGCTTCACTTTAATCACACCTCTTTGGAACTAGAGTGATTTTAGTGCATTCGAATATGAAACTGTAGTTGTTTGTGCGCCCATCATGTTGCATAGCCCTATCATATTGCCATGGCTTCCCCAGCAAAAGATGACATGCATATTCATAATGTCACACCAAATTTCATCTTTATATTTTAGGCCAGTAGAAAAAAGAATAAAAACTCGTTTAGAAACTTTTACCTATCCGTCTTTCTTCAACCATGCTAGCTTGAAAGGTCTAGAATGATTTTCCATCTTAATTCCAAGCTTTTGGATAGCCTCCTCTGAAATGATGTTGTCACAGCTTCCCATATCAATCACGAATCGACAAACTTTTCTAAAAATAGTACATGCATATTGGAAAATGTTGCTTCGTAACAATTCTGATTCTTCGATTGCCTTTGGAGTTAGAAAAGTACTCTTCATCATTAAGTTAAACCTTTGATCACCATTTACAATTTCTTCTGGCTCTTCATCAAACCGTGGTGGAGTTGAAAAATCTAACTCTACCTCTTCGTTGCAAACTTCACTATCCTCAGCCATCAAAATTCTTTTCTTAGGATTTGTACATTCAGAACTTTTATGACCAAATTCCTAGCAGTTGAAGCACTTCACATTATTTCCTCCTTTTGCCTTGGTAGGATCTACAACATTGGCTTTTCTAGCTGGAACACCACTAGTATTTTTGCTCTAATGGTTAGAAGTCAAGTAACTACCTCCTCGTCTACCTTGCTTCTCTCATGCAAGAGCTCTTTGATGTGCTTTGGCAATTGATTTCGGATCAAACATATTGACCATATCCTGAATTTGAACCCGAAGTCCTCCAATATACCTTGCAGCTAACTGCTCTTCAGTCTTCGATATATCGTTACGAGTAATTAGTTAAAAAAATCTTCCGTGTAATTATCAACTGAACGAGTGCCTTGCTGTAGATTCTGCAATCGTTGATATATTAAGGACTGATAGTTGTAAGGCAAGAATGTAGCCCTCATCAACTTCTTCATCTTCTCCCATGTAACCACTTTAGGTTTTCTCATTCTTGCTCGAGTCAACTTAGTTTGTTGCCACCATGTTGTAGCTATACCCCTCAATCTTGTAGCAACCAATCCAACTCGATGCTATTAAGGAACTCCTTTATATTCGATAATTTCTTCGACGGTGGAAATCCAATCTAAAAATTCTTCCGCTTGCATACTTCCCTTGAATTCTGAAATTTCTGTTATGATACCCAATTATTATCTTCTATCCATTACTTGAGTTTAGATTTGTTATCTCATATCTTCTCGATGTTGAGATTGATAACTTCCATGATCTTCTTCCTCACCAAACATATTCTCCAATGCAGGTTGGGTCCTATGCCTTTGATTTCGATTCATGCCCAAAATCATTCTTTCTAAACGTCATTTGGATATCATCAATTCTAGAATTAAGATGTTCCTATATTTGAGTTGCATCTTCCTGACCATAAAAATCTTCAACATTTCGATTTCGATTTGCTTGTCTTGGCGGCATTCTTCAATTCAAATGACAATAAATACTCGGATATTAATTCTGAATGAAACTTCACTACATTGAAAGAATAAAACTTCGAAACCAATTCAAACAATGATGAACTCTTCGAAATACTGATGATTGCTAATCCAACCTTTGGACTTTGGTACAATGAAATCAATGATCCAATTCGTTGTCGAACTACGAACCACTTCGACAAAATGAACAAAAACAAACCTAGATGCAATATCGAGAACCATATGTAACGATACGGATTTCGCTCGGACCTAATCGATCGCTAAATCGACCAAGACCGTTCAAAACCCGGGTATGCTAACTCTGGGCATACAACACATCAGAACAAATAACCAAAGACTTTTATAAACATCATAATAATGTTACATCATAGTACAGAATATATCAGAGTATATCGAAATATAATACAGCGGAAGATTGATTTACACTAAATGTAATACAATGCACAACGGAAATATAAACTAACACAGCGGAAGACTATCAGTGCTCTGGACATAGCTTTAAGCTTCAATCCAGAATCCTGCTCAATATATCTGCAAAATAAACTACTCGACTTCCCGTATGGAAAATAGGGGCATCCGAGTTTGCAAGGGAAAAACAAACTACAGGTCAGTCATGGGACTGGTGTGATAAACTCTACAGTTAAAATTAACTTATTTATTAACAAGACAAATCAGACCACGCCGATAACGCAGAACGGGTTTACCCCCATGAATGCCAGTGTATAAACAACGATCAATATAGATATATGCATCTACTATGCATCAACCAACATGCAATATCCCAATTTACCCATTTAGATTAATCCCCAAATTTAGATTTTCCAAATCCAATTCAATTTACAGAAATTATTCCTTTGGACTTTATTTCCGATTTCTATTTCGAATCATTTGAAATACATATCTAGCTTTTATATCAAAGTAGATTTCACTACGGGATCTCAAATCAAATCATTTGGAAATATGAATTCCAAAACATAACAATGCATACAAACAAGTATGCAAACCAAATACCGAGCACGGCCCTCAGACCGGGCTGTACGCACCCAACCGAATCTATATATATGTGCACCTCCCATGCATGGAGCAGGATACACTGCTGACCACTCACCCTAAAGCACTGGATCTAGCCCCATACTATTAGTCGCTCTTGAGTTACCCGAATATTTAGCCACATACTTGCTAAATCATTTTATATCCCGAAGTGGGGAAAATCATTTCACAACATAATAATCACAAGTACTTTCAAACTATAGTACTTCACATCAGCAATTCACATATATGATTAGTCACTATTAATCACATAACCTTTGAGCTCGTACGTCTCAAAGAAGGGTGTTAAGTAAGAGAATAAATTCTCCGCCACCAAACAGATATATCATCAATCGCAACTAATCGGTTATGTGTTGAACTGTAATGTAACACATAATACATTTCTAAATCATTTCAGAAATCATCGGGTTTTGGGCCTCGAAATCCTTTCTGTTTTATAAAACATTTTTATAAAACTTTCCCTATCCAAAATCGGGAATACATTTCTTTTCACTTAAGCAAAATATCATTTCAAAATCATTCATTAAATTTGAAATGAACTCAACAACTTCGCTAAAGCCTCATAGTCAAATCGTGAAGTGTTTCACAAGGCGTTAGCATACCAGTATTTCTACCCAACCCAATGCTAAATGTAAAAGCATATTTTGCTCATAAACTGGTCGAGCACAATCCAACCAATCAATCAACCACAATCAATATCATCAACCAAGTAAGTTTGTTTTAAACACATCACGTGTTTTAGTAAATTCAATTACCATTTATTCATTCACAATCTAATTAAAGATTTATTCAAACTCCAATTGGTTTCAATCCCGCAAATCATTTCTTATTGATTGTTCAACTTTCTGGAAATTAATCCTTCTTTAACTGGGATAAAGAACCACTGTCATTTAAACACAGTTCATGACAAACCCAAAATCCAATTTGATATTAAGTATAAGGCTCTAAACTATAATAATATTGGCTTATATTCAACATCAAATTCTGAAATCAACAAATATCGTATTGGGTATAACGGTATATATATCTTTCAAATACCTCCATAATATCCATACAATCACGGAATCCAATATCGAAATATTCCAAAGATTATTTCCATTCCAATCCATACATTGGAAAATTCTGGTTATTTTAAAACCATTTCAATCCAATTTATTTATATAAAAATATTGGATTATTATTTCTAGTGAATAACTAGTTCATTTCGATAAAAATATATTTTTATCTTTTCAAATATGGCATTTTTCATCCCAATTCTTTTCAAATCATTTATTATGATTTTACATAAATTATTGATATTTTTAATAATTTTATCAAGGCCCGTACAGTCGATTTCCATAAACGGTTATCGAACTGCACTTACAACGACCTTTTCCAAATTTTATTTGGACACAATTCCAAATCCAACCGTTAGATTTCAAATCTCTTATATTCGTTAGAAATCTCTTTTCGATACTGTTGATGTCAAAAGTTGGTCATTAGTGACAATCAACCCCCAATCGCGTGATCAACACACGAATAAAGATCAAAAATGCAGTAAAAAAGTAAAAGAACGGGGAGCACACACAGAATTTTTATAGTGATTCGGCAAAGACGATGCCTACGTCCACTTTATATATTATTTCTCTTTTTTGATTACAAGTACAATGCTTTTCTGTTTGAAGAAGGGGAAGAAAATGGCTATCTTTCCTTCTCCTTTTTTTGAGAGAGATTGAAAGAAGTCTTCGTGAAGAAGTTAGAGTTAGGAGGAACGAAAAAAGGTCCTTTTCCTCTTTAAGCTTGGAGGTATTTATAGGTGGAGAATGCAGCTTGGGCTGTTGCAATATGGTCCGACCATTTCGGGAAGCCTGGACACGTGGAATCCATCTATCGGCTGGAATTGTGGCTGAAAGACTGACTCCACTGCTCATAAATAGTATCCTCGGAAGTTGTGGCTGACGTGGTATCCATGGAGAGGTTTATCAAAAGTAGAGCTTTGTCCACATATGCTTTGACCGCCTTTATTGCCTTAAAAGTCGGGATATTAGGTGGATTAACTCTGTAGAAATCTTCCACGCTGGCCCGAGATAATCGGTCGATGAGTTCTTTCTGGAGGCGGGAAACTCGGTCGTCCTGATGAGAGACTTTCCTGGAGTGTGCAGTTATTATGACCGAGTTGGACTTGGGCCGATGTGTTATTGCTTTGGATTGCGCCTCCGCTGGGCCTTCTGAAGCGCGATTTATATATGATTGCGCGTTTGGGCTTTGGTCCAGTTTGTTGAGACTCTTGCTAGAAAGAGGGTTAACACTTTGCCCCTCAGAATATATCTTCATAGAGGGAGATGTGTTCTGAAATCTAAACCGAAGCACAAACGCTCGAGCTGCTATGGTCGCGCCGGACCATATTGAGGCCAGAAAACGAACGGTCCGATGTTGTATTAAGGCCAGAAAACCGACGACCATGCCAGGTCGTATTAAGGCCGGAAAACTGACAACTATCGGGAACCGTACTAAGGCCGAGATGACGATTGCCATTCGTCTGAGAGTTGGTTCCTGTAAATACAAAACAAGCCATCCTCGTTTGGAGGAGGGTGATGGGTCGAGCATTTTATTCCACTTGGCTTTAGAGGTTGGCGAGCATAAACCATGCTCGGCTTAGGGGCGAGCATAAACCATGCTCGGCTTAGGGGCGAGCATAAACCATGCTCAGCTTAGGGGCGAGCATAAACCAGGCTCGGCTTAATGGCGAACGCTGATCTGGTTCGGCTTAGAGAGGGCGAGTATTAACCATACTCGGCTTAGGGCAAGTGTTTATTACGCTCGACTCATGTTAGGTTAGTTAGTTTAACGAGTTACGCACGCTTGTGGTAAGAAAAGAGAGTACAATCTACACTCGTGTTTAACAAATGTGACCCTACTCGGTCGAGTGGGTTGGTGTATGAAATAGTGGTGAGCTTTCGTGCTGACCACACAGAATAAGAGGGCGAGCATCATCTATGCTCGTCTTATAGATTTTCCAACATGATCTATGTTTGCAAAAATAAAATTCATAATCACTAAACAACTATTACAAAGAAAAGAAATTCTACGGGGACATCAATTGGTTCCAGAGCATGCCTAGGAGCTAAATCCTAACCCCATACATGTGTACATCAAAGTGTCCTTATTATCGAAAGAAACACATCGAAAGAAAAGATAAAAAATCTAATTAATGATAATGCCGCACATGCTAGTCTCAGGGTCCTTTCCGTTTCTAGGAGCTCGCGGACCAGCCTGAGGAGCTTGGGCAGATGGTTGCGGCGGCATGGCCGGGACGCGACCTTTGACATATTCCGGGAGCTCTCCTTTCCTGACTCGCCCTTTGACGAGATTGCGCAGATGTCGGAACTCATTTGTATTATATCCAGCTACGTTGTGGAATATATAATGCTTGCCAGAGTCGAGTTCCATCTGAGTCGGTTCTCGTCGAGGTGGTCTTGGAGTAGGTAAAGACTCGCGTATGTCGAGATAGATATCAAGCAAAGAAGAATTGAGATCGGTGTATTGGCCGTATTTGTTTTCATTCTGAGGTCGCACGTTGCGTTCGCCCTTCTCTGGGGCCTTTCCTCTCCCGTTATTCTGGCCCTCGCCGTTGAATGGACCTTGTTGCTTGGCTACTAGAAAATCAAGGCTCTCCATTTCAAGGCTGGCATCTTCTTGTCGAAGGAATCGCTCAGCCTCGGAGTAGAAATCATCTATATCTTTGGGAGGATCTCTGGTTAACGAGTTTGAGAACTCTGATCTCTTCTGAACTCCCGCAATAGCGGCCATGAGTACCACCGATGGCTCGGGCCGATCGACAGATGTCACGGCTGCGTTGAATCTTTCAAGGAAGGATCTGAGCGTCTCTCCAGATCGCTGCTTGATGGTAGATAAAAACATGACATCTTTTGGTCGAGAGATATGAACTCGAAACTGTTCGATGAAGCGGGTAACCAGAGTGTTCCAACTGCTGATCGACTCCGTTGTTAGCTGCCGAAACCACATGTCGGCTATATCTGTGAGAAAGAGAGGAAAGCACTTGGCCATAATGCTGGTCGATGCACCAAGTACTTCCATATGTCGCATATATCTCATAAGGTGAATGGTCGGGTCAGTGCGACCGTTGTATGGCTCGATAGCTGGGAACTTGAAGTCCAGAGGGTTACGAGAATTTCTGATTTCCCGGGTGAAGCCGCTGCGATTAACATTGTCTATGTCTTGCTGTGAAGAATTGCCCTGAGTGAAACGTCGGATGATGCTTGCAAGCTGGCTCCCATCTCCGAGGAGTCTTTGCCATGAATTTAGTTCTACGTCCTGAGGGGGTTCTGCTCGAGGATCCGGCAAAAGCATGATTGGAAGGGTGGCCGCTTGCTGGGCTCGACCTCCGAGAGTTGAGTGAAGGTGAGATCTGGCAAGTGGTTCTGGGGAGAATGGCCCCTCTGGAACCCAATGAGTTGTGGGTCGAGCCATACCCATTGCAAAGGGTCTAGGCTGATCCAGCATAGCATGTGATGTTCGGAGGCCGGGGTTACCCCCGTTTGGAGCGAGGTTAGGAGGGTCTACGGTAGTGTTTTCTTCTGCTACGGTGAGGACCGGTATAGTAGGGTGGCTTCCCTCGTTCGAAGGGAAGACTACTCCAACTCTTCGTTGAAGAGGAAGGGTGGTTAGACTGGTCTGTGGTAAGATCCCGGGTTGTAATGGGAATGGCGTTGATTCTGAGGGACCCGGTGGTAGCTCGACCGATTCGATAGGTCGAGATGTTCCAAAGAGCGAAGGCATATTTGCCAGACGACCTAGATCCCGATCGCCCGCCTCCTGATGTTTTGTGGCCATAACCGCGCTGGTCGCTGGAGGCGATACTCCTGGCTGGGCTTGATTGGTTGGTGGGACCAAACCAGGATGAAATAAAGGTATAGCCTGATCAGTGGCCTGATTTCGAGTAAACTGAGGGTCAGTTGCTGCCCCAGTCTCGGCCTGTGGAGGAATTGATGTTGAAGCGTTCAACCCTGTTTCTAGTCGACCGAAAAGGTGATCCGGCAACTGCTGCTGTCGTTCGAGGACTTTACCCTGAGATGTCATATGGTCTCTGAGCTCGAACATGATTTTATCCATGTCGTCCCGGGTAAGGAATCACGACATGTCATCATGATAAGAAACTTCGTGGCTTACTTCTGCAGCATCTGTATCGGCTGCATCAATGTTTGCGGGAAGAGAGGATGTTGCATCTTTCTTTCGCTTGTTTGCCATGAGCGGAGGTTCTAACATAATATCGGTGCCACACCCCTTCCTGGCGCGCCAAAGTGTTGATGTCAAAAGTTGGTCACTAGTGACAATCAACCCCCAATGGCGTGATCAACACACGAATAAAGATCAAAAATGCAGTAAAAAGGTAAAAGAACGGGGAGCACACACAGAATTTTTATAGTGGTTCGGCAAAGACGATGCCTACTTCCACTTTATATATTATTTCTCTTTTTTGATTACAAGTACAATGCTTTTCTGTTTGAAGAAGGGGAAGAAAATGGCTATCTTTCCTTCTCCTTTTTTTGAGAGAGATTGAAAGAAGTCTTCGTGAAGAAGTTAGAGTTAGGAGGAACGAAAAAAAGGTCCTTTTCCTCTTTAAGCTTGGAGGTATTTATAGGTGGAGAATGCAGCTTGGGCTGTTGCAATATGGTCCGACCATTTCGAGAAGCCTGGACACGTGGAATCTATCTATCGGCTGGAATTGCGGCTGAAAGACTGACACCACTGCTCATAAATAGTATCCTCGGAAGTTGTGGCTGACGTGGTATCCATGAAGAGGTTTGTCAAAAGTAGAG
This sequence comes from Allium sativum, assembly GCA_030737875.1. NCBI lineage: Eukaryota > Viridiplantae > Streptophyta > Magnoliopsida > Asparagales > Amaryllidaceae > Allium > Allium sativum. The sequence goes on along the minus strand of CM060909.1, from coordinate 658,290,146 downwards.
CTTTGTCCACATATGCTTTGACCGCCTTTATTGCCTTAAAAGTAGGGATATTAGGTGGATTAACTCTGTAGAAATCTTCCACGCTAGCCAGAGATAATCGGTCGACGAGTTCTTTCTGGAGGCGGGAAACTCGGTCGTCCTGATGAAAGACTTTCCTGGAATGTGCAGTTATTCTGACCGAGTTGGACTTGGGTCGATGTGTTATTGCTTTGGATTGCGCCTCGCTGGGCCTTTTGAAGCGCGATTTATACCTGATTGCGCGTTTGGGCTTTGGTCCTGTTTGTTGAGACTCTTGCCAGAAAGAGGGTTAACAGATACGAACCTAACGGTTCTGGTTTTAGGAGAATCCGACGGTCGGATCTCCCGTAACGTCAATTCGAAGATAATGGTCGAAATTCGCGAACGGTCGCTGCGCGGCGCGTTCTGTTCAGGCCATTTAATATATATATTATAAAAATTTAATCGATTTCCATTTAAAACGTATTTTATAAATCGTTTTAAATTCGTTTCAAAAACGAT